>CM023485.1:87194485-88394485 GCA_013339685.2 Hyalomma asiaticum
AATTCATCTTCTTAGCAAGCCGTCATGTCGTTATCTGTTCACTTACAGTGTGTCACGTTGTCGACTGTCTGTGATGTGCCTAATTAAGGGTACCGATCGTGCCCCTCTTCCCTATATAGGCAATATGTCTTCTAATCTTAGGACGCATAAACGCTTTGGCATCTGAATTTTAGCATTGTCTTTTCTGACTGTAGGTCCAAAATGACATTATCTGAACCCACACTCACTGTCATGTTAGGGGGATTATTGCAGACTTGAGCCTTCTTACGCTGATCCTTTGCAACAGTAGCGGTTCGCAGAAGTCAGTTTTGACACAGAGTCAGAATGCTACGCAGTGAAGCACTATAGACACGCGTGACCACCGTATCTTATTAGCAGAACATGATTGTGGCATGCGCAGAATTGGCTTCCTTGGAATTGTCAGAAATATTGGACGTCTCGTCTGGGGTCAGATGACGCAGTCGTATTCGTGTTCATCGTGGCTTCCATAGAAAAACAAAAGACACAATATAAAGGGAGGTGTCCCTCTTGTGTCCAGTCTGATCCGTTCTGTCATGTCGCAGTTCCCTGTAATTCACAAAAACCGACAAAGAAAGTCCTATTTTGTGCACAGGGGACTCTACAGATAAAATGTTTTGTCAGGTCGCCCTGCATTGTCTACCGATGGCTACGTTCTACAGATTTGTTTCTTTCGATTTCTGGGGTTTAACGTCCCAAAACCGCTGTGTGATTATGAGAAACGCCGTAGTGGAAGAGCTGCGGAAATTTCGGCCGCCTGGGCTTCTTTAACGCGCACTCACCGAGATTTGTTTTTCTTGTTCAAAATCAACAGAAGACAAGCGGCAGCACAAAACCTGCGGTTCAACTGCCCAGAAGCAGTTTACCCCGCCAGCGCGCATGCGCGCCCTCGGAGAGGGGAGGGTCCCGGAGCAACAGGACTGGCACACACTTGTAAACAACGCCCTCGCTGGCGACCGCAGTGAGCAGCACAGACGCGGGCCGGGACGCCACATGTTCCCCCGGCCGCAACGCCGCCATTGGCTGGGTCTCCAACGCGCGCGTCGAGCGTAGCTTATGGGATGCCGCACAGGCCCCGTTGCGCGCGCGAGAGCCCCCCCACGGACGTGGCCGGCGGCCGAAAGGCCGCGCATGAGCCAAGGGGACGCCATGACTAATGGTCTGCGCGTCTCTTCGATAAGCTTCCTCCGTTCGGCGGCCGGACTTTACTTGGACAACGCAAGGCCGGTCGTCGCGGCGCCAAAGATGGATTTGCCCGACGAATGCGCGGACCCCCCAGCCACTGGATTGTGGATCACGCCGACGGAATGAAGGATCTGGGGTCGCATCGGGGCGCGGGTCGCCGAGCTTCACCTATAGCCGATACACACACGCGCGCGCACGGCTGGGTGCTGCGAATATGGATGCGAAGAAGGCGATGCTCGGAGGAAACGCGACTTGCGGAGGCGCCGTTGCGTACATTGGATATTATAAGAAGCGTGGGACACGTGTACAAGTTAGAGGTATAGGTGCTCGAACTGGCTATAGGCTTATTTTCGTTTCGTTGATGCTTATGATGATGATGATGGGCGGTTAAGAAATCGCATGTGTTCGGTGGGCGCAACACTAAACAGCCAGTGAGTGTGAGGCAGGCATGTAATATAAAACTAACACTAAAATGTATAATAACAACAGTGAATTAAAACAACGGACATACACTATGCAACCTTACACTCACGAAGACATAATCGGGCAGGTGAGTTTGTTGTCTCAGGAGAGGAGTTCCACAACGCGCATATACTATACAGTCAACGAGAAGGGAATAATATTGTTTCTGCAGGGCCGCTATACGGGAAGCGGCCGCGCTCCTTACGAGCGTATGGTGCAAGAAGCGTATGGTGCAAAAAGCGTATGGTGCAAGTCGACCATGAAGCGCAGGCGCATAGCCATCTAAGACGTCTCTCTCCCTAGCCCCCTTTTTTTTTCCGTTTATAGCCGCGTGATAAAAGAGCCATTAGCAACTGTTACGGTGCTCCAACGTTCGTGGCCGCCACTTTCAGCAGTAAACATCGTCTCTGAGATTGAAACTTGAAAGTAGCGTTTCCAGTTGCAGAAGTTCGGTCTCGGTTTCGCACATTTCTGCTCATTAAAATTAATTTTCGCACTTGCTGAGCATTTCTGCCATTAGGAGTGTGAGAGGAGTGCCTCAGGAACATGGAATCCCCGTCACCTCGACATGTTGTTCCACCTCTCTTTGTGCATGCCATTGCACACCACGTAGTGCACGCAAGTAAATTTTGCGTTGGTTCTCGTCTCCGACGACACTTTCGAAAAAAGCTTCACCGCGCTTTCTCGAAGACTCTTTCTTCGGAACTATAACATAGTTCGCAGAAAAGGTTGTGCGCCATTTTACGCGGAATATTCCAGAATACGTCGATGCAACTTTCCGCTGCTATCCCTGTGCGGGAGTTGCACCTTCCGTGCCCTTCCTTTTATACAAACTGCTGGATATGCGAGTTTTCTAGGAACGCTGCTGTAAGCGAATATTTGCTGCGATTGTTCGCGACGGGGACTCGAGTGTATACATTGGTTTCGCGAATATGAAATCTCAAAAGGCCAACTCCGCTTTTTTGAGCATGTCGAGGTGACGGAGATTGCATGTTCCCGAAGCACTCCTCTCACACTCCTATAGTGGCAGAAATGCTCAGCAAGTGCGAAAATTATTTTTAATGAGCAGAAATGTGCGAAACCGAGACCGAACTTCCAACCCAGCAGCGACGTCAAATCAGTCAACCCGCTTTCCCGCTTTTTGCATGGTGCAAGAGCGCATGCGTCTCTCCCCTGGCGGTAATAGACATTTCTAGTTTAACGGGCTTAGCGTAATAGCGTAGTTATCGGAATAGCGGGATGGAAATGCGCAAGCGCAGTACCGTAAATTTCGACCAATACCGTTTAGCGTGCCCGCACGGTATTTCGCAGATTTAACGTTACCGTGTTTGCGTGTTTATCGTAGCTTACGTAAAACATGGCGGCGCTTTCGGACGCCCGCTTCGAATTTAATTTGGCGCCGCTGTGGCAGGATTCACTGCGTTCGCAGCAAATGACTGTGTAAAATGGCTTCGCTTGCCTTCAGGTAGCTTCGAGGACGCAGTATTAAGGATGACTTAGCCGAATTTTTGAGATCGCTTCCCATTTCGAACGTTGCTAGGTCTAGCGAGAGAGTATCTGTTTACATTTCTGCAACGTGTCAATTTACGCTCTTGGCGCTTGGTTCATATATATTCATCTCACTTCTCTTTTTGTTCTCTAAAACTTAGAATGCCGCTGCGCGCGCGAGTATAAGTGAATATTTTAAGTTTTACTTCTTTTCACTTTTTTAACGCATGTATCCCTCGCTAGATGGTGCCACAATCACAACTAGCGGGCCGTAAACATTATTCTGCTAAACTAAAGCTCGCTTCTGCAACGAATGTTTGCGGTACGGTAACGCTATTCCCTTAGCCTCGCTATCACGCTAACGCGCTAAACTAAAAAATGTCTAATGTCGTGAAGGTTGGCGGCGCGCGCAGATCTCGAAGGCCATGGTATGGTACCGGTGCACATCTGTCGCTTTGCCTGTGATGGCGTCAACACCCACAGTGTGGGTAACAACTGTAGGGAGGCAGGTACGCGGTTTGAGGTAAACAGTAAAAATTGAATTTCAAGTAATCTCTCTATCACTCGCCCCTGTAATGCTGTACAAATGACGGAATCGTGCAAAGGGACGTGCCCAGCGAATTTCGTTGACATTTATTGAGCTCGCAAAAATCGCTGCTTTCAACAAGCGAGGCACCGTTCTTTTTAATACGGTTTTAATAGCCGCACTAAATCGTTGAAAAAAAATGAAGAAGAGAGAGACAGAGAGAGAGAGAGCTATTCAAGCAGTCCATAACGAAGTTACGTAGAACGCGGGTTTCGGGTTATAGACATTGTATCCAAGAACGAGTACTTCAAACTCCCATGCAGATGAAATGCGGGTTAACATACTGAGCCATATAATTGTTGGATTTCGCTCATTCTGCTTGGAATGTTTTGTTCCTGTTTATGCCGCGCGAGAAATCTAAATGACAATATAGATGAATACCTTTGCAACGGTGTGAGAGAAAATTGACAGCATAAATGCCCCCTCACTCAGCACCATCTTTTTGTAGGATGAGAAATGTCGCCGGTATATAATCTGCTGGCAGGAAACTATAGAGGCGGCAGTGTTGTTTGTTTCGGTCACGTGTAGTGTTCACAGACCACGTCTATTGGTTATATGAGTGGACTTAGCACGTTTCATTTCGAACAGCTCCAGGATTCAGCTTGCTTTTTGTTTGAAACTACTGTTTGGACGTTTCAGTCTGTAACTGACTGACTTTGAGTAAAACAATTTTTAAGATTAAATCCATAGATGCTATTCACGATACCCGGAAATTTAGATCAGTTTCAATTTCTGGATTTGACTCTTTCAGAAAAGCGAACTCCTCCTATATGTCTCAAAGCGAAGTAAAACAGGCTCATACTGACGTATTGTATAACAGCTTTCATTCCGTGGAACTGAGAAACGTGTATATGTGAAAACAACCGGCGGACGCTGAGACTTCGCCTTTAAGAGTGGAACGCGACAGCGTTATCGTTCCCCGCTATAGCATCGGCTCCTCATTCGCTTGCCATGCTCTTGAGTCACATAAGTGCGTAGGTGCCACGGCGCAACATTCCTTTATTCACACACTACCTCCGTCTTATGTGGCCTCTCTCGCGGTACGGTACACGTTGACGTAGATTTCCCGTCAATACTCGCCGATGAGGAAGGCTCCGCAGTGCGCCCGGCACCAGAGCACGGTATACTGAATCCATCACACGAGTCCTCGCTGACGTCAATGCACCTTCTGCCGGCAACCGCGAGCAGTGAAAGATTTGCACGCGTATGCAAATGTCACGCGCACAGGCGCCGCGTTGACCCCTTCTCTAAAAAGTGCTGGAATTGCTTGAGTTTCGCCGTAACATAATTTTCTTCGTAAGAGGTAACTGTTTCCAGGTGATGAATTACAGTCCAAGCTATCATGTATTGCTTAAATGGCAGTTTATGGTTTTTTGACGGAACTTACTTCGAGAAACTGAATTTTATTCACTGAAATACCTAATCCATGGCGGAGGGCTTGCGTGCTGCGGATTGCTACGGCGGTATCAGTACCTCGAAATGATTATATCCCCCGGACGCCTACGCCTATTTCTGTGACGACGCATGATCTTCTGCAGTACGAGCTCCTTCAGGCTAAAATTCGGTGGCGATCTAGCGGCAGGCTTGAAGAAAGTTCCTTAGGGTTGCCTTGACTGTCTTTAGTTCCATTAGGCAGCTTTATCGACAAACATTTTGTAAATAGTGTAATCTGTGTGTTTGTGTGGTTCCACGTGATGTTCCATGTTATGTGTTTATCAGTGTACATACCAAAATCGTCACACCTGGAGCAGCACGTCTAGCATATAGCCAGGCAAACATCTCCAGCCCGTCATTTAAAAACGTTCTCTCTCTCATTGTCTCTCAGCGTTACGCAACAGCCACAGACATTATGTGAGCAAATGCCCTGCTGAAAACGTCCCGTTCCGTATTCCAATAATTCCAAATACTCCATACAAAGTACATACGTTCTCCGTATATTCGCCGCATATTTTCTATATAGTTCCATACGAGTTTTACGGAAACATACGGAGTTATTGGTACGGCCATACGGAACGTTTCAGTGGGGTGAGGCAGACCAGGTACCCAAAAATAAAAGAAAAAGAGCGATCGACTTCACACAGAAGCACGTTTTTGCATTTTGCACCTACATTGTGTTCTTCCGCTATGGCATAAACAGAGATGTGGAAATGGAGTAATGGAGTGATCACAAACCATAAAAGCGATTTGTTGGTTGCCTAACGATGGCAAAACGGGAAAAAAAGGAGGGAATGGATAGATGACAGACGAGAGAGCGAACTAAATGAGGGAAATATAGGGGAAGGAGAAATGCGAAGAGGAGACCTCCATATAAACATCAACGCGCCTTTCAAGTATCCAGACAAGCTGGGTGCGCGCAACCCACGTGGGCCGCAACCCACGTCACGACCACCCGCGAAATAACGACCCTTCATTGAAACGTGCGACTGCTACGCGTCGGTCAGTGCGCTCCAGGCATGGGCCAAATCAAGCGAACCCCACTTATCGCCTGCTGGAGCAGCAACAGCCGCTGTAAGGCCACAGGCGAAGAAAGCCAGTGGAAAAGGAAGGGAAGGGGGCGGTGTGTGGTGTACGAGAGTGGGCACGCAGAGGGGGCTCAATCCTTTCCGCCGCAGACGTGCCAGGAATTATGGGCGCCCATTAGGAGCGGCATCTGCGGCGGGTTCCGGCCCCTCGCCTCACCGCAACACTTTTAGCGCAAGCCAGGCTGTGTAGCTACTAAGACAACTCCCGCCTGATTCGCTAAAACGGTGCATCGCCGAGTAAACAGCAGGGCCTGCGTCTGCCGAACGCGGATTGAATTTTCGGGGCTAAGATGGGCCACTGTACGAGTGGCTTCTGTGGCTGATCAGCTCTGCAAAGACCGTGCTGTTCAGGCGTCGTGGTTCGTTTGTTCGCGGTCATCAAATGTATACAGTTCGGATGCGACGAGCATTTCGTGTTCGACCACAGCGGATCTCCTGGTTCGGGAACCGCCCTCGCCTCTCCCGCAGTGCACGGTACTAGCGACTCAGGGGTTGCTCGGCGTGCTGGCGATGCCGAGCTGAAGAAGGGACGCGTGCCAGCGCTCTTGTACCCTGTGCCAGCGGGAGGTTCTTTATGGCCCGCTAAGAGATGCTGCTTCCTGGGCTTCTTGTACACGGCCTCCATCCACCTTGCGCACTAATTCTGTCGTGAGTGGCGGGGGGCTCGGGACTCGAGTGGTGTGTGTGTGGAAGAACCCGAGACCGTTTTCGAGTCCCCCCTCTCCCCCTGCAACTTTCAGCAGTTCCAACAGCGCTGGGTACCTCCCCCTTACGTCGTTTTTTTTTTTTTTTTCCTTAGAGGCACGGCGCGTTTGGCACGCTCGATTAATCAAGACGACGGGGACGACGGCTGCGCGTGAAACAACCCGGGACGAGCTAGGGTCGCGCGGAATTAATCAAGCCACCGCCGCCACTCCGAACTCCCTGCCCAGTGCTGTGAGTTAGTGTAAGGGCGAGACAGATGGCCTGTTGCTGGATGGTTCGGTGCAATGATTTCATTCGCGACTGAGGTGGTAGAATAATAAAGACCAAGAGGGAGAGAGAGAAAGAGAGGAATTAAGTTTAACCACCAGAGCTGATCTCCAGTTGGTAGCCACGTATTTTGAAAAAAGGAAGGGGAAATGAAAGAAAAAGAGAGTGTGTGTGTGCTGTCGGCGTCGTGTTTTGAGAAATGCGGTATTTGTGGATGTGGTTCATTTCATGAGCGCGAGCACTTCGATGACGCCTCGCACGTGCTGCTTCGCTTGTTTGTTTTGGCTCGCCGTGCTACTCCCGATTCCACACTGTCACTAGGCGGATTAGCGTGACAAAACAGCGCTTTATAATTAACGTCTATATCGCCAATGAACGCTGTCATACGCTAGAAATTTTGTCCCTTCCGATGTATATCCCTTCAGCTCTCGCCAACGAATAGTGACAGTAAACGCGATGCTCAAGTAAGTATCGGTAAACTCGTGACTCGCACGACGTCGGTGGAGAGCTACACACAGCGATCCTTTCTATTAGTCACATCGCCGTATTCCGATGCAATAAGCATTTCGTCAATTAGTTGGAAGTCATGTCATTCAGACAAATAGAAAGTGCCACCAATCGATGCGCATGGTGTTTCTTTTCTTATTTATTTATTCAGCGTGATCGGCGCTTCCCTTTTTTCCGACCAAAATCTATCCTATTCCCCTTTCCCTAGCGCAGGGTACTAAACCTCGCTCTGCACTTGCTAACCTCCCCGCTTTCACTCTCTATCTCTCTTTTTACCTTGCCCCGCCACGGTGGTCTAGTGGCTATGGTACTCGGCTGCTGATCCGAGGGTCGCGGGATCGAATCCCGGCCGCGGAGGTTGCATTTCGATGGAGGCGAAATGTTGAGGCCCGTGTGCTGTGCGATGTCAGTGCACGTTAAAGAACCCCAGGTGGTCGAAATTTCCGGAGACCTCCACTACGGCGTCTCTCATAACAGAGCTGCTTCTGGGATGTTAAACCCCACAAATCAATTTTTCTACCTTGCTCCTCGTCCCGTCTGAAAATGCCATGCGTCTTGAAATTACTAACCTAAACCGGAACGTCCCGTCAAACAAATCCACCGCCTATGCCATTACATACCATTACAGTGACTACACATGCACACTTCCAACGAAGAGCGCATGTTGCACACATGCTCAATGTATAAAAACTCATACAAAAACGATTCCTTGCTTAGTACTCGATCGGGAGCGCTATAAGATGCAGGAATAAACGGTAAAGCAACTGTCACGTGGGGATATTGATAAATGGGAATGAAGTGACAACTTCTTTTGCAATAAGCAATACATGTATCAAACATGCCGTGAACACCGTAACAGCTCATGTCTCTTTCAGAAGTGGCAATAATGAAATTAGAAATACTTTTTGCTGTATTTGGTTTATAATGTAATGAATTACATTTATGGTAGGGTAATTTAGGGAATTACTTTTCCAATTACTTTCGACTGGAAATATTGCCCATCACTTCGCTTGCGGCGCCAAACTTGACCCAATAAAGGAAATAAAATTAACAAGGCAACGTTGATGTGAGTACCATGCCTCAAACGTGAGAACGAGGGAAGTGGCGTAGCAAAAGCCGAGTATAGCATCTGGATTCGAAGCCTTGGACAATGTTATTGAAACCCACGGCCCCCAGAAATGCGCCCAAGAGGGGTTCCATGCTTTGTTGACTGTCTGACAGCTCAACAACAGTATGTGTATACGAAGTATTCGTACGCGTAAGCATGTCCCACAAAGAGGGAGAGGGGACTTTTTGGACAAAACGATGATGGGTTCTGCATGTAGTCCCAGGGCTCGCCTCACAACTATTATTTATTTATTTATTTATTTATTTATTTATTTAGTTAGTTAGTTAGTTAGTTAGTTAGTTAGTTAGTTAGTTAGTTAGTTAGTACCCACAGCGCCAATGACTAGCATTACATCAGGGGATTACATAACTGAACGGATTTACACACCATCAAACGAACATTAGAGATCAAACAGTAAGCGATATAATAACGTAATTAAACACACAACTAGCATACAGAGAAAAAAATGGTCGGTAGTGTTTCCACTACAGCAAGGCATAAAACTTGTCAGTCGACACTTCATCAACTACACTAGATGGTAATCTGTTCCACTCCCATATTGTTCTTGAGAAGAAGGGCATTTTGAAAGAATCAGTATTACAAAACGCTTAGCGTAATTTACATGAGCAATCGTCTATACGTAGTAAGGCTCGAGTAAGTGTTGTTGTCAATCGGTGCCAATTTTAAGTGGAAGATATTACGAAACAATTTTAAGCGAAGTTTTCTCCAGCGATTTTCTAAAGATTCTTTAGTTCAGCCTGTGCTTGAGTAGCACTAACGCCAAAAATATATATAGTCTCCCGTCCCAAACCTTGCAGCTAAATTCTGCAGCCTTTCTAAACGTTCTTAGTCGCCAACCATCAGGGGATCCCATACCTCTCGTATTCTAAGTGCGTATTATTCTAACTGCGTATTCTAACTTGGACCTGACGAACGTATTGAAGAGATCTTTAGTAGCCGTATTGAAGCATTTTGCAGTACGCCGTAAGAATCCCAATCACTTTTCTTTGCTTGAAATTACGTTATCAGCGTGACGATACCATCTTCAATCAGACGTACAATACACTCCAATATATTTATGTTCTGATACTTGCGACAATGGAACGTTACGAGGTATACTGTAATGGGGATGGTTTCTTTTGCTTCGTAAATGTTACGAAAACTGTCTTACCTAGGTTTAATATCGTGTTCCTATCGCGACACCACTCATTAATCAAGTTTATATCACACTGCAAAACGCGACAGTCATCTTCACAATTAATGCGCTTATACAAAACACAGTCATCACCGTATCTTACATGCGACAGGACTCCATCACGTATTTGTGAGTAACAGAAACAAAAATAGCCCCAGAACAGAACCCTGAGTAACACCATAGGTGACGTTCCTTGTTGAGTATTACAAGTCATTTGTAACTATGTACTGCTTGCGCTATCTTAAGTATTCGGCAATGCATGCATTAACTTGCTTATTAATATTGTATGTATGCAATTTTTAAAGTAATAAAGAACGAGACACAGTGCCGAATGCTTTACTGAAATATAGAACTATACAGTCTAAGCAGAGTGATTTCTGCAGAGCGCTGCTAATGTCGTGAGTGAATTCAATGAACTGCATTACACGAGACAGATTTTTCCGGAAACCGTGTTGACATGGATTAAATAAGGAATGTTCGTTCATATGTTCCACAGTGCTTCAATAGTCTACCTAATATTTCCCAATGCTTAAGAATGCTCAATATGCTAATATGCTAGTAGCCCGATGCTTCAATATGCTCTAACATTTTGCATGCTACACAGGTTAAAGAAATGGGACGCTATAGTTACGCCACTTCGCAGACCAGGTTTACGAACTGGCAAAACTGCACCAACCTTCCAGTCGTTAGGCGTAGAAGCTTCCGTCAGAGATTTTTCAAGATGTATTTACGGAAAACGAGCTACAGGCTTCGCAGAAATTTCAAGGAAGTGATTTGTCAAACCATCAAGGTCCTCCGCCTTTAGTAGCGTTTAATATTTAAAAGCGAAAGTTCTATGCCATGTGCGCTGATAACTGCGTCATCCATATCGTCTGTCGATGATATCTGTTGCTGCGAGACGCTTCTACGGTATAAACGCGATTTTGCTGCTTAATAGGGAACACAGAGGCGAAATACTGATTAAAAGATTGTGCTTTATCTTGGCCACTGGGCACTACACCAGCTTTTGTTACAATGTACGGAATACTTGCTACCTCTTTGCCATTTCCTTTCACATGCTTCCAAAGTTGTTTAGGATTTGATCAATCGAGGTCAGGCAAGCTTCTCGACAGCCCAGACAGATCAGCCTACAGCGTACGTTCTGCTGTCTTCTTTGCCCACGTCGCTTCAGCGTTGTGATTTAATTGATTGATTGAATTGTGGGGTTTAACGTCCCAAAACCAGCTCTGATTATGAGAGACGCCGTAGTGGAGGTCTCCAGAAATTTCGACCACCTGGGGTTCTTTAACGTTCACTGACATCGCGCAGCACACGGGCCTCAACATTTCGCTTCCATCGAAACATATATATATATATATATATATATATATATATATATATATATAGACCGACGACCACGGCCCCCTGGTGTCCGCATATCAGTCAGTTCCTAATTTGCATCAACTCCGTGGAAGCGTATATTAATAAAACATGTGCAGCGCAGGACGGAGGTCTAGTATATTGTTATCGGGCTGCTTTGTTATTCTTGTCATTAGCAGATCGTTTCACTTATTGCTGTATCTAAAGAAGAACGCACTGACAGCCTAACGTATTCCACAGACAGGTGTTTGTATATGCCACAGTCAACACGCTATGACGCGCCTAAATGAACTCATAAGCAACCGACCACATCCGGGTGCACAAGACAGTGAAAAAAGAAAAATAAGGAAAGATGTCCTTTTCAATCGCGTGCGCCGGCGCTCTTAACCGCTTAAAAATCTAATGTTTTATTTCCATTAACGCGACCGCCGGCGGTGTCTGGCTTCGCTTTTCATATCGCCCGCTTGAATGCGCGGCGTGTATGGCCAAACGCGTCCTTCGACCGTGACTCCGCGGCGTATAGAGCACAAAGCCGTTACGTTGTCCCCTTCCTGCAGATGAGCTTATCGGTTTCCCTCGAACATACTGCGCCCGCTCGGCCGTTGCGTGCCTGGCAGCTGCTGTATGGACACGTTTTTAATAAGCCTCTTCTAATGGTGCCGTTTGCATTTCACCTGCTCGCATGGCCTGAGTGCTGGCAATGTGGCCCCCACAGCTCTTCTTCTTTCTTTCTTTCTTTTTATCTTTGAGTGGTGGCAGTGTTGCCCCCATACCCACCTTTTAAGAGCTTTCTTTCTTTCTTTCTTTCTTTCTTTCTTTCTTTCTTTCTTTCTTTCTTTCTTTCTGTCCACACTACACGTAGCAGGTAGGTACACGTAGCAGGCAAGTTTTTATTACATTAATCTTTTTCTTTTTCTATACAACATAGGGTTTCTTGAACGATAGATATTTTCCTCTGCCAATTAAAATTAATGGCGTGCATTAGGAACGATAAAAAGGGAAGTGATGTCGTAGGCAACACGCACACAGCCGGTCGGATTTCAGTTTATTACCGAGGAAAGGAGAAACAAGCGCGCAAAGCAACTTGTAATGCTTCACGAGAGATAAAGCGTAAATGTCAAAGATCGAGTGTGCGTCTTGTTGAAATGGTGTTGTTTCAAGAACAGCCAATATGTTTCGAAAGAGGGCTCCTGATGTAAAAGGCTTCTTTTATTTATTTATTTATTTATTTATTTATTTATTTATTTATTTATTTATTTATTTATTGCCGAGGAAAAGAGGGTTATGTTCACGCAGCGCTCATATTAGCTCGTGAACATGCAGCTTGGAGTATGCCGGACCTTGCATAGCCCCGTAAGCTATATCACGTGGTGCGGCGTTTTAGCAGCGAAGCTGCTTAAGCTAACCGTAATTTGTCAGGCATCATTCTCCCAGTACTAACGTACGGCGCAGAAACGTGGAGGATAACGAAGAAACTAGAGATAAAACTAAGGAGCACGCAACGTGCAATGGAAAGAAAAATGTTGGGGGTAACGCTAAGAGATAAAAAACGAGCGGAATGGATCAGAGAACAGACAGGAATAGCCGATATTATTATATCAATTAAAAGAAAGAAGTGGACCTGGGCAGGACATGTCATGAGGAGGAAAGATAACAGATGGACAGTAAGAGCAACGGAATGGATACCAAGAGAGGGAAAACGTAACAGAGGCAGGCAAAAGATTAGATGGAGCGATGAAATTAAAGAGTTTGCAGGCATAAAGTGGAACCAACTCGCTCAGGATAGGGTGGATTTGAAATCGTTGGGAGAGGCCTTCGTCCTGCAGTGGACCTAAACAGGCTGATGATGATGATGATGCTATACCACGTGACATTGCGTTAAGTGATCTTGGCGGGAACATGTCAGGTGAAATTGCGTTGCGTGATTTTGGGTGATCACGTGCTATGTCCCCGATAAAATCACTTAACAAATGTCACGTGACATATTCCCGCCAAAACATCACATGACTATCAAGTGACCTGTTTCGGTAAACTATCGGCCAGTATCGCTGCGATCTGGCCTTTGCGCTATGTAGCGGAAGCTGCGTACCTTTTTTCTTTAGAGAAGTCAGTAGAGTGAGACTACAAAAGTAGAACCAAATTAGGTTAGATTGGCGATTAGTTTTTAGAAACTACATTCTAGCGTATTTTAGTTCATTTCTATAAGCTCTTGACATGCCAATACCGCTCTGTGATTATGGAGCACGCCATCCAATTTGGGAGGTTAATTTTGACCACCTTACTTCATCGCGCATCTAACGCGTAAAGCTTACAGCGTCAAGTCAGATACTGATATAAAATGAATGCCCAATTTAAATTAATTCTGTCAAATTATGTGCGCAAGCTCAGCGTCGGTGAATAATTTCGAAGTCGGGGATTTCAGTGCATCTTCTCGTTTTCTTCGTTTTTTCTATCCGACTTAAAGGGACAGACAGCCGCCCAAAACTCGGATTGAGATGACCCCACTGGCGGCAAGATTGCGTGTTGCACCTGCTCAAACGACGCCACTTTTCCTCATTAAACATGGGTTTATGTTATTATTTCTTCATTCATAGTCGCGAAAACTGACGTTTGGTAACTCAAGCGGCGAACATAGGAACTAGAGTTAGAGTGCGGTCACGCGAACTTTTACGAACTTACGCAATATTTTATCTGTTTATTAGTATCGGACCGCATAAAACTTTTGATATTATAAGCTTTTTCTCACTTACAACGTCCAGATCAACGTTTGTAGCGCGCGATGCTACTGCGCGCTTTCGCCGTCACGTGCGAAGGCGTGGTCGGCGTGGTTTCGGATCTAGCTGACCTGGCTTGGCTCGGCTATCGACACAGTGACGGCGCCGGAGCCCGGCCATTTATGACGTAGGTGCGGACATGTCAAAGAACGTCTTACAAATACAAGATCGGTCTGGCTAACAATGCCAAACTCATTGCACCGTCCTTTTATTCGAACAGGAATGTAGGTAGTCAATTATAATAACGCTCACTCCTGAGAAAGCAGAACGATGTCCGGAAGCGAGGCGGATTATCGGCACCGCGATCACTTTTCAACGTTCCTAGAGTGCGCACTCTGCCTTTTTTAGAGGCCCCTCAGATAGAAAAATTCTGCGTGCGAAATATCCACGCGCTTTTGGAAGTAACCGCTGTAGGTGAAAACAGTACAGGGGGCGAGGTTTTCATTGCGCCATAAAAAGCAGCGTCCATAAAAATCGGTTGTCAGGCCCTTTAATACCTGAACATTTTCACATTATTGCATGTCTTGCTCCTTTAAAACGAAAATCTACAGCCCCTTTTTTTTTTATGTCGTCATTTCGAAATGTTACCTTACGTGACAGCGGGCGTAATAGATTATCAGATATCAGCTGATGCAACCAGTACACGTAGGAAGAACTACGCATAATTTCGGTGTTACTGGGCTGAGAACAGTGATAAACAAGGAAAACATGCGAGTGCACGTCAGGCCCCACAATAGAGCCATCAACAAGGCAGAATGCAGGGATAAAGACCAATGTGAGGGAAGGTTGTAGGACTACCGAAAAGACTGCAACGACAATTACAGCTAAACAATAAAGGTAACTGAACGGGGAATTAACATTGGGAAATTAATATAACAGCGAATATATATATATATATATATATATATATATATATATATATATATATATATATATTTGCAGGGTCAGGTTCATGGAGAGGGGGCATATGTGAAGAACGTTATATCCTAGAAAAAACGTACAAACGCGCTCGTGTGTGTGTGTGTGTGTGTGTGTGTGTGTGTGTGTGTGTGTGTGTGTGTGTGTGTGTGTGTGTGTGTGTGTGTGTGTGTGTGTGTGTGTGTGTGTGTGTGTGATCGCGCGCGCACAAATGCGCCAACTGTCACTGTTCCTTCGCAAGTGCTAAAGTGATATATCACCATTCGTTTTAGTGCTCGGGTACTTCTGTGAACAACAAATGCGCGAAAGAAAAAATAAATAACGGGAACAACCTAGATGACGGCAGTGAAAAAAAAAATGAAAACAGACACACAACGCATACCTCTACTGAGGATGTGCTGAGGAAAGCGAAGATTTATATATTCGCTGACGAACACGTGCTACAAACTTGCGAACATCAGTTAGGGGTGTGCTTTGAGGTAATCAATCTCGGTGGTATGCAACATGTTGCGTAATTTTGTGATAGTTTATTAGAAGAAATGCGCGGAAAATTTTCGATTCATTCCTGTCTTTCAATAGGGAACTAAATATGCTTACGTTAAAGGTCTGCTTCCTTTAACGCTGACGATTTTAGCACCCTCATAAACGAACATCGGAAAATGTGCTCCACACTTATATCCTTCTCTATGTCATTTCTTTCTTTCTTATTATCTTTTTTTTTAACATGGCACGGAGGCACAGAAGAGCCTCGCTTCTGTCCGTACATTATCCCTTCATTCAATGTATACATTTTATTGATGTTGAGAAACTAGCCATCAATCAGGTGCGAACATCTCCACATCACAATAAGTCCATCAATCAAGAGCGGCGCATGACGAACAACGCCGCCCTCACTAAGTAGGTTGTCGCCCTGAATGCAATATTGACATCGGTGTGGCCATTACAAGAGCACACAGAGCGTGGGAAACTACTACAATAGCCGTGTACATAGATGTATAATACAATAAACGTTAAGTGCAGTGCCAGTAAACCAAATGCACTTGTGTTTAAAACGGGTAATAATGTGTTCAGAGTCGTCGTAGCATGCAACAAAACGTTTTCCCGTGTATAATTACACCGTACACACCTTCTGTGGCGGATACATGAGCCAATCGTATATGCGGCCTTACAGAATTGTGGAAGACTGCAGAATTTACAAACATGTCACCTGGTCACTGCGCGCGATTTGCGAGTAATGTCCAGCCATTATGTCCGAGTTGCGTTTTATAAATATTACGTATCTTACACACACACACACACACACACACACACACACACACACACACACACACACACACACACACACACACACACACACACACACACACACACACACACACACACACACACACACACACACACACACACACACACACACACACACAGCTGTTCAGCTCTTTTTTAGTGCTATCTCCTAGAGCGCCAGTCCTAGAATATGTGGCAAACCTAACGGGAGGGATGTAGCGCTGGAATTTTTCAGGAATTACTGCACGAAAGTCCCTGAGGAGGAACGGAGCGAACACGGAAGGAGAGTAAGCAATCGTGCGGGTTACGAAGCGACAAAAGGCGAGATAAAAGTGCGCGCATCTGGCACTGTCTACGCGCATAGCTATAGGAGTTGTGCGGGCCCAACGTCATCATTATGGTGCCTGAGCCGGGGGCTCCCAGCTGCTCCACTTTCTTTCGCAATGAGTGTTCCGTGGCAAATGTCAGTGCCGATACACGCCTTTGCACTCGGTCCTGGCGACTCGTATGCCTTCACACACCATATTCATTTGAGCGGAGAATGATACGTGCCGGCCTGCGTCGGGTTTAACGTCGCAAAAGCAGCTCTGATAGCCTTATTAGAGACGCCATAGTGGAGGTCTTCGGAAATTTTGACCACCTGGGGTTCTTTAACGTGCACTAAAATCGCAGAGCGCAGGGTCCTCAACATTTCGCCTCCAGCAGCACAGAAATCAATGGCGTACACGGCACATATATTTTAGGGGCTGCTATAGTGTGGTGCTACGAAAGGGGGGGGGGGGGGGGGTGATGTTATACGATGTAGTGTTTAGAGATCACTGGGGGAAAAAGAAAGGGTCGAAAATAGGTGGCGCTGGCGGCTATGCAACGCTCAAAAAAATTTCGGGGGCCGTATTGACAGCGAACACCCCCCCCCCCCCCCCCTCTCTACCTCCTCCACGATTACGAGCGTGAGAGAAATATAGGTGTATATGCGGCGAAGAAAGTTTTCTTCTGCGAATATAGGGTATTATATGCTCGCTGCATGCGTATATAGAATACTATAGTCATCCGATTATTTTGTTCCTTGAGTAAACGTCTTCATTATCCACGAATTCTGTCGGTGCAGGTAAATTTGCTGCGTGGCTAAATCCAAATTCCCACCGATGTTTATTTTTTGTCTATAGGCCTGGGATTTCTATATGGGAAACGCTCTGACTTATGGCGTGTACTTTATTCTGCCTATACAAATGTGCCCCTCCGTTCGAAATCTGTAAACGTAAACAATTCGCCGAAGATTCTGCAAATCGTCGTGATATCTTGCTGTAATATGTAGCTGAAAGGACGAAATCACGGTGAATAATTACTGTCGCCGGAAAACAAAAATGTAAACGCGTTGCATACTGCTTATACTTGTGCTATGTACAAAGGCTGAAGCTATACGCAAAGGGACGCATAGTGTCGTTGACACGTCGAACATTCCGTTTAACTCGCGCCGAAATCGAAGATTTTGTTACGTTGCACCAGAGATGGCAGGGTAACCTCGAACAAGTATTAAATTACATTACTAATTACATTTCTATAATTTGCTAAGATGTTAGTAAATTACATTACAAATTACAACTGGCTTAGAGTAATAACATTACTACTACTTTTGAAAAGAAATAAAATCGCTTTGAAACTTCATTAAGAAAGGTCATCATTCATGCTTCGGCTCACGTGCACTTTATTCACTCCCCATATCTGAAGACTGGCCTTCCAACAACGCTGTTCCAAGCTTTAGATCGGGATGCTACGCGGATTTTTCTCAATTTCTATGGGCCTGCCACTTCGATTAACTTTGCCGGGGAATTTTTCACGCCGTAAGGGAAGCGGGCGCGCTATATCTTGGCAAAAGTAATTTGGAAAATAATGAGCAATTGTCTTACACGTGACTCGCTCGAAGCAATCCATTACGTAACTAAACTGCCAACTCACAAATGTAATTTATTACCTTACTCCTTGCTGCAAAAGTAATTTAATTACTGTAATTGCGTTGCTGTAATTTCATTACTGCCAAGCCTGCGTTGCGTATACTGCGCCAGTTCGCAAGGAACATAAAATCGCAAGAACTTTCCAGAACCACGCCGTCACGGTGCTTGATGATCGACTACGCAGCTGTCTTTTAGCTTCTCGGTAGCAAGAAAATGATGAAAAACATTAGGCGACTCTAATGTTCCATTAAAATATCTTTAATGGTAACAGCCCCTCGAATTTGGTCAAATTTTCGTTGACTTGGGTGGAGATTAGGCGAACTCAGTCACGTGTGGGTCTTATCCGCATATCCACAGCCGCACACGATTTCTTTCTTTCTTTCTTTCTTTCCTTCTTTCTTTCTTTCTTTCTTTCTTTCTTTCTTAACGTGGTCATTCTGCAGTTATATTTAACTAATTATGACAAAGGCTAATTGACCCTTTTCTGCTCTACTGTCGTATGTATCCTAGAGAGCCATTAAATTAATCATTGCCCCCTTTCTAGATGATTTTTTTTTATGTTTATCAGAGTTTGTCGCATTTCATGGACAACCTCATTTACCGGCTTGCTGGAGGCGAACGTACAGCGGCCCCAAAAGAAACAGGTGATAGAAGAATAAAACAAAGCAAGTAAGCAAGAGGAGAAATTCGGCTTTTTTGCTAAGACATAAACGAAGTTTAGCGCAAAGCAACACATGTGTTGCAACACATGTCAGCGCATGTGTTGTATCCTCTCTATTCGTCCTGTGTTGCTTAGCGCTAAAATTCCCGGTGGCTGGGTCTTAGTTAATATATCTGCGGAGCAGCTCATATGAGTAGAGAAATATGGTTCCTGTCACTTCACAAGCGTATACGCTGGAGTGCCACGAATGGCACTGAAGATTTAACATGACAACTGCACGATGTGCAATTTCACACGGACAACAGGCTATTTTGCACCCATCCTTACATCGTTTGCTTCGTGCATGCTCCTCTTGTCAGCCTACACTGGTCGTCAAATCAGCGTTGATCCCACACCTCACGCCTTCGGTCGTAAGATTTTGAGCGTAATACACTGCAATAGCGCGAAAGCAACGACAATGTTCAACAGATTATCCCACGAAAGCTATATGACTTGAATTCACGAAGCCATTTGATGTCACCTGACCAATAGCAAAGAACGCCTTAGGCGTTCTTTGCTATTGATGATGACTTCAAACCACTAGCTATTGCGCGTTGTTTGCTATTGGCCAGGTGACTTCGAACCACTAGCTATGCTGCTATTTGCCAGATGACTTCGAGCCATGCCACTAGCGAACTGATCTGGTCAATAGCCAAGAACAAGCGTTCTCTGCTATTGGCCAGGTGACCTCGCCAGTTGCATGGCCAACATCAAGATTGAGTCTTCCATAACGAACAATTCTAATAGCGTAAGACGTCCTTGCGAACACTGCATGCTTCGGTTCGTATGTATTCACCCTACGTGTGTTCCTATATACTCCGAATCGAAGGCTTCGCCTCAGGGGAACGACGCTGTGTTGTCCATAGAGGCGCAGCTGCGGCGACAGCCCACAGAATGCGCGCTCGCTTGTCTGCACACACTCCGGCAGGCCTCCGAGAGCGCATACAGTATAGTGTGTGTATAGTGTATACAGGAAAGTGAGGCCAGCATGGCTGGCAAGATTCGCCCTGTTTTCCGCGCATCGTCTGTGTCTTTCCCATTCTTGTTCTTCTCTGTTCTACGTTTCCTTTTCTTTCTTTCTATTTCCTTTTTGGGTTGCACCTCGTCTTTTTCTTTCTTCCTCGTGGGCGTCGATGGGCCTCGAGAAAACGCAAGCGAACAGCAGCGCTGCATGCAGAGGGCGGCAGCTGTGCAACGGGAACGGCGCTGCGCGCCTTGTTCCTTTTATTTCTCTTTTTTTTTCTTCTCGCACATTCGTTCGTTTCGTTTCTGAGCTGGTTTTGTTTTTCTTTCGTTTCTCTTTGGCCACTGCCATACGGGCCGCGCGCTCCTTCAGCGCGCTGCCGGCGAACACAATCCGGCGGCAGATGTTTCTCTCGACGCGAGATGCACAGAACGTACGCCCGCGCGCGCGAGCAAGCGTACATGCGAGAAAAAAAGACTCGACTTGCATCGCGCACAGAGCCTGGCCGTATTATACGTGTAGCGCTTGCAGAGACGCGAGGCTTTCGTGCGATGCCTTTAAACGGCGCAGCAGCCTTCACGCACGATTCCCAGAAACTGACGCCACGGTTCTGCAGAAGCAGAGTTCTCGCACAGACATACCCGCGACATCCTGAGGCTCTGCCGCAGCCCGCGAAGGCGAAGCAAAAGAAAGAAATGAAATGTCACGGCCCACGCAATCGCAAGGTGCGCGCGCGACCCTTTTATAAAGGCGCACCGTCGAGTTGCTATAAGGCGAAAGCCTTAAGTGTCTCATGAGGAGGTGACCTTGAAAAAGAAACAATGGTTTAAAATTGTGGCATACAAAAGGTATGATACAAAAGATCGAAAAGTTGTGTCTCGTTCACTACGTGTGTAATACCAAAATCGGCATGGTAAAGGTATATACGAATGCAGGGCCATAACATGGCTCCTAGGTTATGGCGTCAATGACTTCACACCCTTGCCATTTACGTCAAGATTAGAGATAACAGAATCACGTATGGCTCGTGTACCCGCATTGGTCATATGGTATGGAGTGAAAGCACACGTGATTTAGTGTTAAACGTTTACAGTCTATGTCAAATTATGTTCACGTGCTCTTTCATATTGCCACACTTTCAGGGTTCGAACCCCTCGGTACCGGGTTCAGCTACCAAAGGTTTCGACTTTCGCTTTGACATTTCTTATGAGAGATAGCTAAGAACTCCTAGGAATTTTTCTACTAAATGTCTAAGAAAACATGGTTGACTGTTTGACCTGTATGAAAAGGGCAGTGCACGTGTGTTTTCCAATTTTTTCTCGATTGGCATGCGACCGCGGCAACTCCGAATCAGAGATCACAACGTGAAGCTCCGCAGCGCAACGGCGCTTCTAGCTACCATGGCACCACGGCGGGTGGTAAAAATAATTTTACTGACTGGATATAAGCATTTTGCAAATAAATTAGCCTTCTTATATGTGTCGATTAAGGCACAACAAGAAGCCCAATTGGCAGCGACGGTAAGCTTTTCTAGAGCTCACCTTTCGTTTGTATATAACACATACAGATACCTTTTAGTAAAGCTTCGATAACGAGCTCATTCACCCGGGCGTACCGTACAGGGAGTGTAGACCCTGTCGAAATTGATTATACAGTCAGTCTTTCAGTTTCACAAGCACAAGGGCATGGGCTTGATCCCGAAACACGGCAGTGCACATTTCCATCGGGGCGAAATGCAAAATGGCCCGTTTCTTTCGATTTACGCGCACTTAAAGATCCCCGGGTGGTCACAATTAGTCCGTAATTCCCCATAATATCGTGCTTCTTAATCGCACCGCGGTTTTGCCACGTTTTAGCACCTGCAAATTGAAGGAGCACGCGAAGATGTGCAATAAGAAGATGATATCCAGCTTGCCAGTTAGTAAACATTTATTTAACATGAAAGATTCTCAACTTTGCGTACCTATAGAAAGTATATACGACAGCAAGGTTAGCGTTGGTGGTGTAGCCATGAGCAGTTTCTTTAAAGATCGAACTAGCTGGGGCTTACTATTTTAATAGTTATACGACAGTACGGGAATACATGGTTGTATCAGAATGAGCAAGAAAAAAAAAGAAAGAAAGGGAACGTATGTTTCACCATGCAATGGCAGCGTATTCCGAAAAACTGTCGGGATGTTACACTACAATATATATAGTCAGAGTAAGGCAAGATAAATAAGCGAGATATATGAAGAAAGAAATGCAGCAGATTCCACACGGCCGAGAATTGCACACTGCAGATGCGCAGAGAAACAGGAATGTGCCTTAGAGCTTAGTTCAAACAAATGTCAGCTTGAACTACTCTGAAGACATAGAGCCCCTGACGTTTGAATGCTTCTTTCACGAAGAGAACTACAGAGGCTGTCTTAACAAAAAGACTCCGTGTAGCACCTGAAGATATCTTTAAGCATGAAGAAAGAAAATTTCCTAGGCGCAATCTACGAGTTTCTGTGGTCGCTGCTGTCGCGTGTTCAGTTCTTCAGAGAGCTTTCCGGCTTGTCATTTGACCTTTGACTTTTGCATTTTAGAGGTGAATCTATACGCATTTAGCTGGCATACCATTTTTGGGGTTACACGAGCGAAAGCCATGATATTATGATGAGGCATGCCGTAGTAAGCGGGAAAAGGGAGGAAGGGGGGGGGGGGGGGTGCGTACACTCTGGGTTAATTTTGGGAAGGTGTACTGACACGAATTTTTGACATTCTCGTATTGTTGCTGCTGTAAATGAAAGCACTGGCGTGGAGAACCCCCAAAAGAGTATCACGGTACCTTGCAACGCAATGCATATATTTTTAATACGGCTCCCTCGAACGCCGACTTTCGGTTTCGATTTCGAGAAAGCGGTTTCCTAGTGACAGTTTCCTCGCTTTACCGCGCAAAGGCGAACAGTCTGCAGCAGTAGGCCAGTAACAAGGGTTTTCTTTGGTCTGTTGCCATATATACGTTGAATATAATTTCGAAACTGTTGACGGTGCCATCAAACGGTGCCAAAAGCAAATGGGGCTGAAGAGCGACCACACCCAGTTTGGCCCTTTCTCTTCCAAAGGTATCACAGTGGAACAACGACCAAGTGTTCAGTGCGATGGTGTAAGCTGTCACAAATGAAATGAAATTGTATAGACGACAGTGTTGAGATCGCGGTGAGAAGCATCCCTGCTACAATGTTCACACAAAACAGGCTTATTGCGAAACATTGAACTACAGTATTCTCGAAATATGCCCCGCCACGATGGTCTAGTGGTTGTGGCACTCGGCTACAGATCCGAAGGTCGCGGGATCGAATCCCGGCCGCGGCGACTGCATTTCGATGGAGGCGAAATGTTGGGGCCCGTGTGTCAGTGCACGTTAAAGAACCCCAGGTGGTCGAAATTACCGGAGACCTCCACTACGGCGTCTCTCATAATCACAGCTGGTTTTGGGACGTTAAACCCCATAAATCAATCAATCATTCTCGAAATACATCAACGAACATTGAAGCCCCTAAATTCGTAGAAATACAGCAATGAACATTGAAGCCCCTAAATTCGTATATGCAGACAACATCAAGCCTGCCATACCGCATGTGCCGAGAACCTCATACACTGTTTAGCTCTCCGAAGACAGCCTTCTATATTTACAGTGGCCATGCAAGTTGCGTGTGCCCGATCGTGGAATGCATAGTACTTATAAGATGCACGTTTCACCCGCCGTAAACAACTCTGTGTGCAACGGCACGCGTTCCTCGCGTTATTTCTTCCTTAGCACGCATGCATGCAGCGGCGAGGCACGTTTCAGAGCCGTGACCTGCTTCGCCTGGAGCACGGCGGCGGCAATTTATTCCGTCGCCAAACATTGCGGGAGCTGAGAGCGCCGCGCGTTCTCCGTCTTTTACCGAAGTCCCCGAACTGCGCCGCTGCTACAGGGACCTGTCAGCGAGAGTGCGCTGATTGCGGTCGCACCGCTGCGACTGTGTCCCAACCGCCGCCCGACGATGGCTGTAACCACGAGGCTGCCGATAATACGCATAGGCACTGAAAGCTGCACCGCTTATATGTTTTGTGGCAGCGGCCTCGTTGTAATTTGGGAGGGGTGTGCGTTAATGGAAAACGTTCATTCTTGTACGAGTCGCGTAGGAAATATGTCCAAATAATTCCACCACCTCCCGCTAAAGGGGATCATGAGGCGATGCGAAGCAGCACGAGGCGTGCACACCGCGTTTTCATCGGTTTGTCTAGGAGGGCGAGGGCGCGTTCTCGTTCTTGCGAGCTGGTAAAGCGTTCATCGAAGAAAGAGCGTTTCCATAGTCAACGCGCGCCGTTCAGAGAGGAGGTGGTGTGTGGAGAGGGTCACGCGGAGAGGGGGAGTAGAGAGGAGTGTGTGGAGAGGGTTTGCGCATGCGCAGTAAGGGTGGTCACGCCGCACACCACCACCACCGGATTGAACTCCGCCATAAGCTGCTTCACATCTAATAATTTCAACCTTCGATGTTCTCACACGGTATTCACCACAGCACAGTCACGTCTTCAATGGTCAAGAGTTGCAAGTTGGAGTCGTACACACACACACACACACACACACACACACACACACACACACACACACACACACACACACACACACACACACAGCAAACAAACGGTTCTCTCACTGGGGCACGTCATGTTTTATCGAGGGTGTACGGTATGTCTTATGTCTTCCGCGTGTTCTGTATCTCTCGTTGACACCACGCAGTTGCAAACACGAGCATTCATAAAATACCCAACTCTCTCTTCTCCTTCCTGTCCTTCTCTCGTTCATCTACGGGAGCGGCATTCTTATGGATATATCCGCAAGTATATACGCTATTGACGCTGCTCGACGAATTGGCGAGACAACGCAAAACACGTTGGACAGGTGTGTCATGATCGACGGGGCACAGAAGGAAGCAAATTAATTTATGGATATGATACATTTTCGTGTTCCACTATACTTCAGAAATGGACAGTGAATTTTATACTGAGACTGGGACCCTCCCACCAACTGCGACTTCTTAGAGGGCGCGAATGTTCAAGCACTGCATAGAAGTACATGAATTTGTATGTTTGCCTGGAAGTAATGAAACGCTGTCGGCGAAAGGTGTACAGCTGCACGATGTGGCTGCACGTAAACGAAGTGTGCTCTAGGAAGCCATGCATCTTTCTTCTCTTCTCCTTGCCTAAAGAATAGTAATCGACCGCATGGCCGATGACGATGCGCCCTGCGTATCCGTTATGATAACTAAAACTCCGACTGCGGGCTATCTGCATA
This sequence comes from Hyalomma asiaticum, assembly GCA_013339685.2. Taxonomy (NCBI): domain Eukaryota; kingdom Metazoa; phylum Arthropoda; class Arachnida; order Ixodida; family Ixodidae; genus Hyalomma; species Hyalomma asiaticum. The sequence goes on from CM023485.1 coordinate 87,219,788, forward strand.
GTTGCTTAATAATTGTTGAGAAACAAGAGTGCAAACAACTACTTTAATGAGCATTGTGCCAATAAGACACAGAAGAAATTTTCCTATGTCGCACTCGTAACAGTTCCACCAAACACATCCGCATGCCTGATGAATGAATGAATGTATGTATGTATGTATGTATGTATGTATGTATGTATGTATGTATGTATGTATGTATGTATGTATGTATGTATGTATGTATGTATGTATGTATGTATGTATGTACGCACGTACGTACGTACGTATGTATGTATGTATGTATGTATGTATGTATGTATGTATGTATGTATGTATGTATGTATGTATGTATAGAACGTACTGAACCAACAATGAAGCCTTGGAAAGTTTCCTAGCATAGTATAGGCTTCATTGTTTGTTGGTTCATTAAGTTGTCTCTAACAAATAAACCGAGCCCTTGACCCCTTTCCTTTATATATATATATATATATATATATATATATATATATATATATATATATATATATATATACCGTGAAACTGTGAAAGAATTATGACTTAAAGCTCTGAGGAAGGCTGGACCTCCAGCCGGAACTCCAGCAATAAAGTTTTTATCAGATAACATTACAGTTTACTTCAACATTCCTATAACATATATATGCAATGCAAATGTGCCCATGCGTCAACAACAGAAAACGAAAAAAAAAGGACATCTAAATAAAAAGCACTGTCACACGCGCACACACGAATGTCCCATTATCCTATCGTTAAATGTGACAAGAAACGCCGCTTCACGCAGTTGTATTCCCAAAGAAGACTTTTCGAAAATGCCCAGTGGCCCTCCCGTCGTTTCAAGAGCACAGCAATGTGTGTAATCGAGTGTATTGCTCAGTGCTTCTGAGAGCGAATATCACTCAAGGATTGAGTTTGCAGATGTAGTTTGAAGTTTGAAGTTCATTATTAGCAGAGTAGCGATACATAAAATGAACGAGACGTTTTACAGACTAGGGTCCCATAGTCCGAAGACTGTAGGGGGACCCACGATGAATGAAGCATAAAAAAAAGTGCAAAGGCAAATGACAAGACAACACTATTATACAACAACTAGCAGAACAACGAAGCGATAAAACATAGTAATAAATACAACTAAGACAATACAATCGCTATATAACAATTAAAAAGGGAGAACATAGAATGATTTATGACGATAGAAGGTATAATTTCAAAGTTTTTATGAACGTGAACAGGTTAGCTAGAGATTTCATATTGGGTGGAGTAGGGCTCCATAATGAAATGGCTGTGAATGACAATAATTTTATGCCGTAATTAGTGCGAACTCGGGGTAGTAATAAACTTCCTTCTGATGCGAAACGGGTGTGGTTAGTGTTTTTTAGTAAGTCACAGTTGATGAGATCGAAAGGTAGCCGACGGTTAATTATATTAAAAAACAAACAAGTACAATGAAATTCGAATAACGTATTAATACATAGAATATTATATTGTCTAAGCAATGAAATAGCGTTAGAACGACGAGGGCTGAAAGTGATAACATACTTCACGACGTGAAACTGTATACAGCGTGCATATATGTTACTCACACGGCCATGTTATAACCACACAGTTACATACGTGTTCGATAACAATCCATATGAAAATCCATCTTGAAGAAAAATTGTACATGTGACTGCACATTGAATGCACATGTAGTATAGTGTGAAGGTACATGTGAATGTAATTGCGAATGCTAATTGTACAAGTGAATGTGAGCTCGAGGTGGCATGGAATTGAGCTCGAAATGGCAGGGAAATGCGGTGCACATAACATGTGATTCCGGAAAGCACGGCACGTGAGGTACTCGGGCTACTTTAATGCGACACCTCGAGGAAGGTACCCCCCCCCCCCCCCCTTTCATCCCATTCTTTCAATACCCATCAAAGTCGACAAACATGTGATACGTACAAGACGGCGCCATGCTTTCAAGACGGTCCATCAGGAAAGAGCCTGTATAACCGCTTTCCGTTATATTGTTAAAGGAAAGAAAAAAGAAAGACATGTATGCAACACCGACGTAAGGATCTAAAATATATTTTTCTCAGTGTGATCACTAATCATGATCGCAGACTCGGAAACATAAAAATAATTGATGCGTTTTTACGTGCCAGAACCACTATATGGTTGAGACGCACCGTAGTGGACAGCTATCGAGATTTTGACCAGTTGACAGCTCTGTAAAAGTTTGCCCGAAAATACGACAGCCGCAGCTGCGTGATCGAACCCGCGTATTTCGGATGAGCAGCCAAGCATCATAGCCTCACCACCACGGCGGACGACTCGCGAGCAGCCCGTAGCCGTTTCAGAACGGAAGTAATCAGCACGACCGCAATCAACATACTGACAGGAATCGGGACGTCCGTGAAACGTCCGTGAGATATACGCCTCAACACCGGGGCGAGAATCCTTGATGTTCCCCATCCCAAGCGACTCATGCCACCACCCTCGAACATGTTCATCGGACGGCCTTACCAGGACAACGTCCACCACTAGAACCGGGCGATATGGTACAGAGAAGATATAATGCCATTCTACAAGAGTTACACGGGAAGTACAGGTGGAAATATACCTAGCCCCGCACTGCAACCACAGCAGAAAAGAAGCCATCATAAAGCGCCAGAATTCACGGGGGCAGTTACCTTCACGGTACTGTACACTATACACACACGCTCAGCAGCTGTTACGCGAGTTGCTGCTTATTGAACAAGTTGCTGAACACTCTCCACCATGCTGTCTGGCAATGCGACAAGCATCAATAACCCACTGCGCCATATAGTCACCTGAAGACCAGTGAGAGATACGGGTTGGTGGCAACCCTTTCTTTCTTTCTTTCTTTCTTTCTTTCTTTCTTTCTTTCTTTCTTTCTTTCTTTCTTTCTTTCTTTTCTATCTATCTATCTATCTATCTATCTATCTATCTATCTATCTATCTATCTATCTATCTATCTATCTGTGTTCTGACTCCCATTTTATTCCTCATTTTTATAAATGATCTACCTGCATCTATCAAGACTAACATAAGGCTTTTTGCCGATGATTGTATAGTATACAAAGAAATTAATTGTCGCAATGACCACCTAGCCCTCGAAAACGATCTAAAGTCCGTATGTCAATGGTGTGTACAGTGGCAGATGTCATTAAATTTAGGTAAATCAGCCTTACTTAGAATAACCAGAAAAAACATTACATCTGAATTTTCCTACACTATCGGAAACACTCAACTAACTCCAGTTAAGGAACACAGGTATCTAGGACTAATCATATCTGATGACCTCAGATGGGAGGCGCACATAAACCACGTAACGTCATCTGCAATAAAAAGGCTTTTTTTTTCTAAAAAGGCGCCTCCATTCAGCACCGCATTGAACGAAGCTACTTGCCTACAACACATTCGTCAGACCAGTACTTGAGTACGCAAACGTCGTCTGGTTCCCATCTACAAAAAACTTAATAAATAAACTAGAAAACGTGCAGAGGAAAGCAGTCAGGTTTATCTTTAATAAATACCGCACATCTGACTCCCCCTCCGAATTAATGCAAGAAGCAGGAATACCGAGCCTCCGTAACCGTGCGGAACTTGCTCGCCAGAAAATGCTATTTCAACTTTTTCACAATATGCTTCGCATTGATAGAAACAAATACCTATTCTACCCAAAAACTAGGCCCTCGCGTCTAAGCACCCCCAATTTCTTCAGGAATACCGATACAAAACTGACTGTTTTAAATTCTTTTTTTCCACAAGCCATTAGGATGTGGAATAGTCTGCCTACACATATAAGTACCTGTAAAAATGAAAATAACTTCCTGTCACTTCTTGAAAAACACCTATGTGTTTCCCAATATTGAATTGTTTGTATAGTACTAACTTTGCCGTTTTTGCTTTGTGTAATGACATTGTTTTTATCCTTTAACGACATATGTACGCATTACATGGTTTTTTTTTAGGTATACACTACAGTTATCATTATTGTTTTGTTTTTTTTCCCCATGACGCGTTTCTTGTAACTCTATGAACGCATTCTTTATGTCTACCATGTGTGCTTGTTAAATGACTTTACGTATAACTTGTCTATAATTGTTACAAATTGTTATCTCTGAAATGTACACACTTGTATATTCTTATTCTGTGTATGCCCTTCCTGCAAAAATCCCCGTTGGGATTGGCAGTATGTCTGAAATAAATCTATCTATCTATCTATCTATCTATCTATCTATCTATCTATCTATCTATCTATCTATCTATCTATCTATCTATCTATCTATCTATCTATCTATCTATCTATCTATCTATCTATCTATCTATCTATCTATCTATCTATCTATCTATCACAGTGTTTGCACAAATGCAGAAAGAGATCGCCATTATCGTTACCATTAAACGGACGAAGTATTCCACAGGATCAAAACGACAATACTACAAATGTCAGCGAGCAAAGGACGCTGCTTGCAGAGGAATGCTGTGAAGCAGGAGAAACATTCCAGGAAGCTATTGCAACCTCGCCAGCTTAGTCGCATAAAGATAATCCGGCAACATTGGTGCAAGACACCCAAGCTGTGTGTTCTCGTTAAATGGAAAATACATGACAGAAATGAGAGGAACTGTGATGCTGAAGGCTGTCGTGACGACACAATGGGGATAGGATTTGGCATACGTGCGATGATGCATGGAGTGTCAGCTGTCAGGAATGGCGAAGAAATTACAATTGGGCTGGGTTTGCCTACATGTTCACTCTCCTCATCAATCGCAGTGTGTTCAAAGGCCTATTTGAGACTGCAAACCGCTGCGGCTTCCCCACAAGTCATTGATATTAGATATCTTTATATAGGTTAAGGTGCCCGGTATTTAGGTCAAACTATGCTCATTTTCGCACTCACGTTTTCTCAGTGTTGGCTTTGGTATCTGGCTGCCGCTATAGACTTGAATGCATGTTAAGAGACGTGGTGAGGTACATATAGGGTGTTATACGGTGTTGTTCACGTACGTGAGTGCTGCTACGCATTTATGCCACATTTCACTGTCTTTCACTGCCCTTTCTTCCTGCCAACAAGATACGAATGGCAAGCTCATATAGCGACGTGAATAAGATGCATCGATGAGTGAGCTCTTTTTAGTCGATCACGGGACCAAGCAAGAAATGCCGATTAAACGGTGCAATTGGAACAAGCAATTGGTACATCACGTGAAATTTCTAGAATAAATGTCACACTTCGTGATGGCGATAAATAGTTTCCAGCTCTAAGTGGGTTTAGTCACCATGCAGTCGTCATTCTCAATTACGCACATGTGCGAATGTCGCCGATTTCCGCACACATAATATCACCCCGGCAGGCGACGGGCCAGGGCCCAGACGCTACAAAAAATTTATGGTAACAACCCAGCCGCCTTCTACACAGACGCGTGCAGACTGCACGGTCACTGCTACATCATGGTAGCCACAAGCGGAACTATAACCATAACATCATCGATAAAAACCCCTTCAGTTAGTACGGCTGTGGTCGCTATGGCGATCAAATGCGCAGACCAGCGGAATGATTCGGCCCTTGTGATTACTGACTCCCAATCCGCTTGCCGTATGTTTCAGGCTGGGGCGATTCCAAGGGCGGCATTGCGAATTATTGGCAACGAACTACAAAATTCGCATGCAATAATCTGGTGCCCCCGCGCATGCGGGGCTGGAGGGTAACGAGCGGGCCGACCGGCTTGCTCGCGAAATAAACATCCGAGCACCGGCCGCCACCCTTGAGGAACCTCCAACGACTCCACGCGACATCCTCAAGAACCAGAGAGGCGAACGCCAAAAATACAGCTGTCCACATCCGGAGCTTACCGGAGAACAGGCGCGAGATTGGCATCGAATACAGACAAACACATACAGTAGCTTACACAGGAAACATCACATAAACCCTACCATGTACGCGGCCTCCTGTCCGTGGTGTGGGGAACGGCCCACTCTCGCCCACATCACGTGGGAATGCGAATCGCGGCCCCATGAAATCAATTCTCCCCTTCTGGGGACACCACCTCGAAGACGGCAGTGGGAGGCCTGGCTTGCTAGCAGGGATCGGGAGAGCCATTTGGCTCTGCTCGACCAAGCCCAGCGAGCCGCAAAGGCCAGTGGAGCCCTGGACTGCGGACCCCACCCACGTAGCGATAAACCTCGCAAGAAATAAAAAAAAAAATGTTTTCCTCCTCCTCCGCACACATAAGCTACGAACCTCTTTTCTCGTTCGAAGACATTCACAGTTCGTACTCAGGTGCATTGAAGCTTAACGTTGTTTGACGGTATATATAAGACAACCTACTAACCAACTGACGGTGTAGCGTCGGGTCTGTTTCTGTATAGTGGCGCATCTGTCCTGCATTAGGTGGAGCCGAGAAATCGCTCCGCTCGGAGGCCTGCTTGTGGTGAGGTGCAGTGCACAAGCAAGGACTTAGGTAAGCACACGAAGCGGTTCGGTATACCGTAGACGATGTTCAACAGCCAACAGTTAACCTACATTCTCGGTCGTGAGGATAACCGGTGTATACATGTATATATAGCAGCAGACTGCCTACGGGCAGGTCGGCCTTTCTCGCACGGATATGTGATTAATGTGCCGTTGTGCTGCCGAATGATAACCTTGCGTTTCTCGGGCGATGACAAATTGACATGACCCGTTCGATTTCAGATCGAAAGCTCTGTTGCATCAGATTCGATGCACGAGATTTATGTTGTTTCACACGGTATCGAGTGATCGCTGCACGCACGTATAGCGGGCCTTGAACGCACGCGTAATTTATCTCCTTCTCGATCTCACCGCCTTCAACTTGTAGCACAAGTATATGACTGATAAGCACGAAGAGGAGCGATGGGAAGATGAACGCCACGCATCATTTCGCAACGCAATCACACTTGATGAAATGTTTCGCAAATGTTAGATACAAGGAGCTTGTCATATCGAAGTGTGGCGCGTATAGCTTTCTTCTCAGCAGTGCAATCAGTGGCACAGTTAATGTCATCATGTCACCCTGCAGACCGACCACACAAATCTTCACAATCAGGATTTTAGCAGGTCTCAAGTAAGCTTACGAAACACGCTCTATATTAAATTAACTATCATTGCGTTGGAGGCTCACCATGCGAGAAAGCTGCAAGCCTATACAGCTTAACGGAGGCTGTGCGTCCATGATTGGCAGTAGTGACAGCGTGATAGTCAGAGTTCGAAACGACAATGCAGGAAGTCACAACAATAAGCGCAAGTGGAATTGGTGGTGCACATTAATAATTCAGGCACATGCATATCACTGCGTCCACACGAACAGCTCTATGACATTCTCCTCTTTGAGCTAACCAGGAGGCCAGCCAGCTTTCTTCTGCAAGCAACGAAATATTTCTCTGCTCGGAGATCTTATGCCAATGCCAATGAGCGCAATCGGCGCGTCAGCTCGCGCAGCGCGCACGCACCAACGTGGTCCAGGTCTTTTCCACGACCTCACAACTTGACAGTTAAAGGGTCCGAGTGACCGCAAGCGCGCGCCGATGGTGTGTCACTATCCATTGCAAAGCGCGCCAAGGGGGAACTTGCCAATCGCCGTCACAAAGGCAGAGTCGATTTCGATACCATCGCACGCACACACGCACGCATGTGCGCTCGGATCGCCTTTTTTCTTGACGGACAGTCGAGCGTGCGTTGGGCAGCGCTGCCGGAGCGCCCGCGCATTTGCCGCTTCGCGCGCTGGCAGCCCCCCTAGCGCCAAGGTCAGGACTCGTATTTCTTTCGCCGCCGAACTGGATTACGTCCTCAATAGGCGAGATTCTTTTGGTGTGCATGCAGGCAGCACCGCCGCGGATTGCCGGCGGACGAGCGCTCCCCGCTCGCGGATCGGCGACGGTGGTCGGGTCGGCCGGCCTTGCGCTTCAAGACCGTGGGTGAAAAGAAATAAATACGTAAGAAGAGGCAGGGGTCTTTATAGCCGTCAGAGGAACGAAGGCAGCAACTGGGCGGCAGAAGCGGTGGTTGTTTGAGAAGGAGAGAGATGGGGTGAGAGCGCTGAGGGACGAGAAATCGGAACGAAACGAGCATGCAGCTGCTGGCCGCACGCGGCGATTGAACTAGAGTCGGGCGCGAGAAAAAAAAAAAAAAAATACGCGTTTCCTTTCTGCCCGCTTAACGTGCGCGAAATTTCGAAACCGCCATACCGCTGACGTACGCTACGTCTGGCCTCCCGGCTGTCCGCGGCCGGGGCCCTGGCGAGCAGATCGCACAATGCGAGCACGCGCGCGTCGGCCGGGCAACTGGTTCGAGAGAACGCGCGCAACGAGCACATCACGTCTTCGGCGAGCGGCCGTGCCATGCCCGCCTTGTAGAGAACAAAAGGACGTTTTGCAGGGTGTCGAGAAGAACAGCAGCGCGGCAGGTCCGATGCGCTGCGTCGGAAATGAAGCAAAAGTCAGCAAGAGGTGTACGGACGAGAGGCGGCCGTTTGAGAACGCTTCGGTTCTGCTGCTGCCGCTCGCCGGCTGGCTGGATGAGCTTCGCAAGAACAAAAAGTAGACCTGCGCTCGGCGGGCGGGCTGGCGGGCGGAAAGGACCGAGTTCGTTCTTGCAACGGCGCGTCTTTGGCCTCTTCTACCAACGCAACGCGCGCAGACAACACACAGACGGTACACGCACACGGGGATGCGAGAGGAGAGAACCAGTTTTTCCTGAGAAGTGCACCAACCAGTCGGCCCCGCGAGTGACGTTTAAGAGAAGGGGGACTCGGCACTAATTGGGTTCGTGCCACTGATTCCGGCGCGCAGACAAGAGGCATGCGGGGCCTGGCTCCATGTGGCCGCGGCGTTTGGGTGTGGTCGGTGGCCCGCGGAGAGCACGTTCGGCGCACGACGTCGTGTGTGCAGTCGAAGAGCGCGCGCGCGTGACCCCTCCACGTCGTCGTCGTAGTCGTCGTGTATGCACTCGACCGCGGCGGGACGCCGACGTGCATACCGTGCTATCCGAGGTCGGGCCGCGGGCATCGAGAGCGCTCCGGCCTGTGGCTGGTATATATCCGTGCAGTGATACGAGAGTAGCCAGCCCGAACCAATCGCCAGCCGCCGACCATTCGCAAGCCACGTCGGAATGATCCGCAAATGGTTGACTCTAGGTAGCCCGTCTCAACACCGCCTGTGGGAGTGAACCATAGGATTGTCCCGAGTTCATGGGGCAGTTCTTGAGAAAATTCATGGAACCTGTCCCTGCCCCACTCAGGAGACGAGCCTGCATGTCAGTTTCTTGACCACAATGGTTCCAGTAGCCCACCTCAACGCCGCATATGGGAGCGAACCATGAACTGTCCGAAGTTGATGGGACGGTGCACGGGCAGTTCATGGGGAATGTCCCTGCCACACCCAGGGAGCTGCACATGGACCTGCAGGTCCGCACTCAGGTCCTGCAGTCCATGTGCGAAAAGAGAAGGGGGAGGGGAGGAAGAGGTGGACCTGCAACTCCGTGTCTTGATAACAGCTGCAACCACTCTTCTGTAGCTTCCACAACCCTGTACGGAATATTTAGCAGGTTATATAGTTCAGACTTATCGTCCTGGAAAATAACTCTGCCGTCTTTGAACGTGCTCTCTCTGCTTCTCGTCCCGCGCTTGCTCGCGCCAGGGCCAGGCTTGTGCCGCCCAGGGCGTCAGCAGATGGAAAGATACCAGGAAATGAAAGAAAAGCAATACGCGGCGATAGTGCAAGCGGCCCAGCGGTTTTTAGAAACAAGACCCTCCCCTTCTCCTGCTGTACACACGTTGCCTCCCTTCATCTCGGAGCGGAAACGAAAATACGCCAGGAATTATATACAGGGTGGAGCGAATCGGGACCTGTCTGGCCGTAGAGGCCTGACCTCATGCTCCCCGCTGAGTCAACGCTCACGCTGTTTCGTAATATCTCTTGTTCTTTCTTTTGCTGAAAGAAAAGAAAGGACAGCGTTTTTTTGGCGTTTACGCGGGACGTTAGCTACATTGTTTCCTCTTGCAGCGACATACCCACGCGCGTCTAGCGATTCTAGGAAATTGCCGCCCACGTCTGACAGGCAGCGACTTTTGTGCGGCAACGAGTGCTGCAGGCTAACGTTCACACAATTTTTAAGTCTATACAAGAGTACTCGCATTAGCAACTTAGCGAATGAGGTAGTTTTACAGGTGAGCTCAATAATTTCAGGTGGCAGCGGGTGCGGTTTGACAAAAGAGAAATGGCAAAGCTACAGAGAGAAGACACTTGCCCACTGCGTGCACGCCAAAGAGTCTTTAGTAGTCAAAACGAATCCCCAGTCTACGACTGTGACGTCCGTCTTAATCATATCGCTGTCTCGATCGAAATTTAAAACTCCAGAATTTAATTACCGATATTTACAAGCGCGTCGGACCATACGCTAATGTCTTGTCTCTCTCTCTCTCTCTCCCTCTTTCTGTATGGCGTGCGACAAGGACATCGCGGATTCGGCTCTCGTCGGCGATCTGTTGTCTTTTTCTTTTTTTCATTTCACTAAAGCAATAAGTGAGTCAGCGTTGATTGCCCCTTTATGTAGAGATCAAGGATCAGCCGCATAAACGCTTCTGCGACGGCTATACAGAAGATTGTTGCCTCCCGGTTCGATAGCACTGCAGGGATATATGGCTCATTACAACTTGTTTTTAACGGATATTCAGACGACCAGTGCGCGTGGACACGGACAAGGCAAAATGCACTGCATTGTAATAAGATAATTGAAGTTAAACCTCAGTTAACGCTGTGATCTGCAATAATTTCCCGGCTCATGGCCTATATGTTCGACACTCCAAATTGAATTTGGGGGTTTTACGAGCTATGACGAATATGATTATGAGGCCCATCGTAGCGGGATACAACGGATTAATTCTGACCACACACACCAAGTGTACGCGTTATTTATTTATTTATTTATTTATTTATTTATTTATTTATTTATTTATTTATTTATTTATTTCACAACAATTGAAATGCGGCCGTTGAAGCCAGAAATCAAACCCACGTCACTGAGCTTCTCAACGTCGCGGTTTAAACACTAAGGTACCACGACGAAGTTTATTCACTCCAAATAAAAGTGTCAATAACTCTCCCTTTGATCTGCTATCTTTTAATATATTTGTTTGTTGTCGATATGACCGTCACACGCGAACGGGGCACCGCGGTTATGCTTCTCACTAACCGAATTTACAGTATAAATTTACCTATAATTTACCATTCATTTCTCGCGTATAAGTTAGGTACAAGGGTCGAACATTCTTCGAAATTTCGATATGCTGAACGTAAAATCCCCTCCCTCTTGCTCTGAGCGCAATGCGAAGTGACCACTATAGACAACAGAACAGACCGCTACATTCTCTATTCTTCATTCTTGTTTGTTTGTTTTCTAAAGCTTGTGTGGAAAACAAGTGGTTATGTTACCTCCCTCTCTTTTTTTTTTTTACTTTTCGTATCTTAATTACAATCTCCATACCGTTATAACTTATAATAAAAACGAATTCGTACTAAATAGCTAACTTTCATTATTTATAAATGGCTCTTTGGAGCGTATAAGACTGCGGCCGCCTCACACCGTGCTATTATTGTAATAGCGAATTTCATGTTCGCGTCGCGAAGCAAGCGACTGCAGTGCGAGATATATTCACCTGTCCACTTCTAACCGCGTCTATATTACAGCGAGGCGTAATGATCCTGCACTGCTTCGCGCGCCGTCACTGACGCTGTCTGACGTAAATGCCGCGACCTATGAACAAGTCACGTGTCTTGCGTTTGACCGAATCTGCGCGATCGTTCAGTCGCATATGGCAAACATTACGGCATTTACACGACAGGTGAGCATATAGTTCTATGCGGAGCGAGTTCGAGCTTGCTGCTTCGAGCTACACAGCGTGAAGTCCTTTTTCTTGTTCTCCCTTTTTCTTTTTCTTTTTCCTTTTTTTTTTACCCACGAGAATTCATCGTCAGCCTGTCTACGCCCACTGCAGGGCAGAGGCCTCTACCATAGATCTCCAATTATCCCTGTCCTGTGCTAACTGGGCCCAATTTATCCCCGCAAACTTCCTGATCTCACCTGCCCACCTCACTTTCTGCCTCCCCCTGCAACGCTTGCCTTCTCTAGGGATCCACTCTGTTACCCTTAATGACCAACGGTTGTCTTGTCCTCGCATTATATGGCCCGCCCACGCCCATTTCTTCTCAATTTCTATTAAGATGTCCCTGACACGCGTTTGTTCCCTAACCCACTCCGTTCTCTTCTTATCCCTGAACCTACCATTTTCCGTTCCATAGCTCGCTGCGTCGTTCTCAATTTAAGCTGAACCCTCTTAGTGTTAACCTCCAAGTTTCTGCCCCGTAGGCGAGTACCGATAGGATGCAGCTGTTATACCCCTTCCGCGAGAATTAGCGCAGTACAAATATTTATAAGAGTACCATAAACGTTGCGCCCTGATATACAGACTCACCGTCTCCAATGGCCGCCTATCGAGTGCCGTGTTGTTGCACTTCTGTAAAGTACAGAGCACGCCGGTATACGATTCTCGGACACATGCTGCTGTGCTTCGAGCCGTATGGCGAAATGTTGAAGAAAAGAACACCGTGTAATTAGATTCAGGAACACTTCAAGAGAACTTTACAGGTTAACAAGACACTATCCTCCCCTTTCAAAATCGTATCGTGGTGTTGGCACCTTATTTCAGATTCTGGTTCGTTTAGTAAATATTGCATAGTTTGATACTATCTTAGTGCAAGGTTCTATACGATGTCGCCCCATATATCTCATGTTCATGTCGTTCTCTTGCCACGTACAAATCAAATATATAAATTTTATAACGAGTCCTCGAATCTACGTGGCCAACAACAGATCTTCAAGCCCTACAAAAGACTAGCGAAAAAAAAAAAAGAAGAGGTTTTGTCGCTGACGACGCACTCTCGCTCAAAGCGAAAAGAAGAAAGAATACTTGGAATTATGCGGCAGCATAATACACAGTGTGCGCTTCGGTGATTGATACGACATGAGTTTCGAAAGCGTGACGTGTGTGGGTAAGCACCACAAGCAAAGCATGCCCTCAAGTTCTTTTTCTTCCCGCGTTGAACATTTTATTCCCGATAAGCGCAGTTCCCGATAAGCCCAGCATATTCCCGATAAGCCCACCATGCGTCTCTTCAACGTGGATAAACCCCCGAGGTGAGAAAAAAAAAATTAAATATTAGGAGGCAGCTATACGGTTATTTGAAGGGTTAGTGAAAGTCCCATTGTCGCCAATTGCGTCTAAAAATAGAATGATGTCAGTTATTCGGTATCTGTTGAAAAAATAAAAGTTTATGAGATATGACAGCAAAGCACGGGCGTTGCCGGTCAACAAATCAGTTATATATAATAATAAATTAATGTTTGTAAGTTATGCATGCCAGGTTAGGATGGTTACAATATAGAGAGTACACCGTGACAGTGACCAAATGATGATTAAAAAATAACTTGATTTTGCAAAGCGTAATAATGACGGGTAAAAGTGGGTTTTACCGAACTCTTATACATTGCGAACGTGTTTAACGAGAGTCAGACTAATCCCGATTTCTCACCAGTTACAGTACCCCGCACCGACCTGTCTTTTATGCTGCGCCGCGTTCGCGGTGCGCATGCGCCGTAGCTTACAAACGTGGGGACAAGTAACCGCCATTCCATTGCCTTAGGTGAGTTGTGACGTCAAATTCACTTCACATGCAGCGTGCAGCGCTGTATGGACGCTATACGGCTCTCATTTGTAAATTTAAACTTGTGGATATAATACGAAAAATAAAAAAAAACACCTAATTTTGGAAAGGGTGAACAAAATGCTCGATTTCTCCACGAATATCTCCTGGAAAAGTAGCACTGAGTTTCGCAAAATATAGAACCCGAAACGAACGGCTCTACATATGTTAGGAGTCTGCGGTTAAGTGTTGTGCGTACGTTGTGGAAAAACCATTGTAACACACACACACACACACACACACACACACACACACACACACACACACACACACACACACACACACACACACACACAAAGAAAGAGAGAGAGAAAGCTGATCTGGATAAATGCGGTACACTTGGTTGCCAGATATCAGAAGTATATTCCATTGTCCATCAAAAGACGAGATAAAAAATATATGTCATGAGCTGAACATTTCTGCGCACATATATATTCTACAAACTGAATAGACTAAACAAACTATAACGTTGACTTATACGTCGTCAATTTAGGTCATCGTGTGAAGCAGTGTCGCAGTCACCGTTTGCTGTGACCTGCCCCCCCTCCCCCCCCTCCTCCAACTCTCCGCCCCCTGCATTGTTATTTCCAACTGCGATGTTGGCTGTAGTGTCTCCACATAAACTTTTGAAATCGTGTATATGCAGGTGCTTTAGGTACACAGGCGACTGGTCTTTTCCCGGCGCTGTAAAATATCACCGTTGCTTCGTCAGACCATGATACGTCTCAATTTGTGTGCCTTATAATGTCAGAGCGGCAACGACGTCGCCATGACAATGATAAATTGTAATTTATTGCAAAGCCGTCAGGAACAACGCCTTTTTGTAGACGTGAGAAATTTTAGCCTCATAAAATTTCTGTGGCGGATGCGTTAGAAAAAAGAAACCTCAACAAAAAGTTTCTTTTTTTTTTTCATTTTCACCCGTGCTCGTCGGAATTCATTTCGCATATGGCACAAACAACGAAAAGGTATAGGAGCGCAAAGGAATTCTGTGAATTCCAACGGAAATGAAGAAAAAAAAAAAAGACATTAACGAGCATGCAGGCTAAGAAAGCGTCTGCATGTACTGAATACACACACAATTCCTGTTCGTGCATATTAAATTTACAATTACGCAGCTGGCGGTACCCCGTCAACTATACTTCAAACGTTTCAGAATGTTTGATTTTTATAGAATATAGATGGGGATTATCTTTCAGATGCATGTAAGTCGATATGCGTGTGTGTTTGTCTATTGTTGTGGTCTTCTAAAACAATATTCCTGACGAATTCTCGAACACAGCAATTGTTCCATATTTGAAAGGCCTCTGCACGCATCGGCAGTGTGTGTGTGTGTGTGTGTGTGTGTGTGTGTGTGTGTGTGTGTGTGTGTGTGCGCGCGCGCGCGCTAGAGTCTGGTGTTGTAAAGTACGACATAACACAAAACTACTATCCTTTTTCTGTCTCCCATTCCAATTACCTTCCGTGTTTGTGCGTCATATCAACGCCACAATAAAAAAATACAACATAAGCCGTTGTTTATATTAACATTATATCTTATGTAAAGCTTACCGAATTTACACCTATTGTACCGGCAGTTACTGCCGTTTGCAAACATTTAGTTTTATATAGTGCTGGATAACTGTTCGGCAACTTTGGCTCGCCACACTAGTGGCAGCGAAATAAAGTAATAAGTGATCATTACAGCGTACATACCTCGCACAACTAACAGCGTCGCGCATTGTACGACAGTTCGTCTCGAGTAGAACACTTTGAATAAAAACAGTAAAATACCCGCCATTATATGAGGGAACATTCAACTCCGCGGCGACCGTGACATTTTCGTGTCGTACGATGGCGTGTTACGCAAATCCCCGCACGGCCATGTGGATAGCGCGGCAACACTTCGATTCACTTCGCATATATCGACGCGTTCACGGCAGCGGAAGCAATAAAATATTGACAAGTCGAGTTTCCTATAATAACGCAGTCCGCTGTCCGGAGACGTCAAAACTCGGATCGATATGTCTATATACGCTAGTCTGTTTTTTTTTTTTTTGCTTTTTTTTTCTCCCAATCTTGCTGTACGGCGAACGGATAAATGTTCCGGGTATTAAAATCGAAACTCCCGGCGTTGTAGGAAAAGGGAGAGAGAGAGGGAGAGGGGGAGGAGTTAAACCCGATCGATTGATGTATATGACAAAACGCCGCCGACTCGTTCTTCGGGCTGCTCATGCAGTATATATATATATAGCGCGTGCACCCTTCGCTTCGACGGCCACAGGCGCGCAGTGAGCCTTCCGTTATCCGGTTGGGAGAACGCGCTCACATGTGCAGAGCCCGCAAACGATCGCCTTATCGATTGGACTCTGCGTGGCTGATAAGTTTATAGTGACGGGAAAAGGCGTCGACTATCGCCCGACTGAATCATGCCTCCCCCCCCCCCCCCCCCTCCTCCGCCCTTCCAAGGCAGAAAATGAATGTAACTTCTGCAGTTCACTAACACGTTATACATGGATGTATATCCTACGATATAGCCTGGATATTTGTTGTTGTTGTTGTTGTTGTTGTTGTTGTTGTTGTTGTTGTTGTTGTTGTTGTTGTTGTTGTTGTTGTTGTTGTTGTTGTTGTTGTCTTCGATTCTTCAATTTGTTTCTTTCAAGCTCTGTCGCAGCTTTATCAAACTGCATGCGCAAAATACAACCACTAGTGTTTTCACGACTTGTTGCTGACGCGCTGTTTCCGCATTGATTCTATTTCGAGTAGAAATTACATATGCGACACAGGAATGAATAATTTTAAGTATAGCCATCGTGGCTATATAGGACGTAGTCGTAATGAAATATATTTAACATTTCCTTTCCACTTCATTTCCCTTCTTTGTTTACGAGTTGATACACAAACGCCGTTTCGGCACTGATGCTATTTTAATTACATTGACACAACGCAGTAATTAGGTAGACATTAATTTAGTCTGGCATCATGACTTAGAGGAGATAAACTCACCCCGAACATGCCCTGGCGTTTTAATTGCAGTTCAGTTCACATTCCGCCATGCTAGATTTTTGTTGTCGTCGTTGTTGCCTGAGAAACACTTTAGGCGACCTTATTGTTCCATTCAACTGCAGTGTCTTTGATAGTTTCGTGGACTTTTCGTTTATTTGGGCAGACATTTCGGGCGGCTCGCATACCCTCATATATACGCATCTCATAACCGTCGTATGTGTATTTTTCTGCGGTATCACGACGTACATAACATTCGCGCCTAGATTTTTGTTGACGTCAACTTCCGGTTCACTGAGCGCGAGTTCCGAGTGTAACCATTGAAAAAGCATACATGTCGCTGGTGCTATATAACGCCACAAAACGTTAGAATGGGGAGGTCAATGCGATTTGAGTGTGAGCTTTTGCATGCGAATTTGTTATAGCATACGCAAAAATCTGTTTCTGCCTCTGTCGTGGACTGAAAATCTCGATCAATTTTCGAGAACATCATACCAATCAGACAACCGGTCGACTTTTTTGTCAGCGGTTGAACGATTTTTGCCCGTCTCGTTTTTGCCACGACACACGAACGACATGCGACGTGTCCGCATCGAGATATGCACTTGCATAGCTCGGAACAAAAAGCTCGCGGCGCCACAAAAATGGCGGGTGCGCACAGCTGCAAAATTGTCAGCGAATTTCATTAGTCAGGTGCGCAGGTCCGACACCGTTGCGAAAGAGACAGCGTGCTCTTACATGTGAGAAAAAAAAAAAAAGAAGTTAGAATCGGCTGCTGTTCGTTTGCTAAATGACGCCAGTGCACGTATGCAGGAAGTTAGGCCCGAAGAACAGGTTATACCGCACGCAACACACAGCAGGCAACAATAAATCTGATTAACACGTACTGAACAGCAAAGACAAAGAACGAAGGCATACGGAACGCGACATGATGCAATCAAAGCACCGCACATAATCGCAGTTAGAGGACGAACCATTTAACATGCTGGATAAAGCATGGACCGTTTAACATGCTCCAGCATATCTAGAGCACTTCGTGGCTGCAGACATTTGTGGTTGTATAGAATAAAACGACGGTCTTCGATCTGTCTTGCTTTGCTTTTTTTTTTTTTTTTTACTATTCTATGACGTCTGAAGCGGCGTCTTCCTGTTTAAGTTCCCTTTCTTTAATTTGTTTTATCACGACGCGTACCTCTGTCGTTGCGTGTATTGCGTCATAAACGTAACGCAAATTATTCCACACTCATTCTATTTTCTTTGTAAAATGCGAAGAAAGGAAACGGGAAGTTTTAACACTGGTATATAAAACCGTCTATTAGAAAATCAGACGTGATGGCAAGACCGGCCACAGGAAAAATTAAAGAAAATGAAAGAAAGGAGATCAAGAAAACGGGAAGTTGCTCGGTTCTTCGTAAAGAGAACGTTGTTGTTGAAATTTCAGTGCCTTCAAATGTACGTGTCTTCATTCTAATACACGCGACAGGTTTGTTTGAAATTAAGTCCTGATTTCTGTTCTTGTTTAGCCAGCGAAGCAGCATACTTTCCAACGGAAGGAGTTTTTAAATTAGCTCCGTGAGAACAAATGAACATTCCAGTCTATGCGGCACAATGTTGCTGTATTGGAAATCGCAAAAATAAACGAAAGTTGATGATGGAGGAAAAAAGAACAAAGGATAAGCTGTGGAGGACGTTGAAATACGATACAGCCATTCCAAGTGTCGCGACTAGAGATATTGCGGTCACTAATAAAAAATCGTGTGACGTCGGCTCCACAAAACACTCTAGACATAATTAGTGTGCGATTAGCCTTGCCAATTAACTTGAAATTCGGCACATGCGCGCTAGCTCAAACGAGTATTCACGCAAAACACTCCCCTCTGGCTGCAAGACACTCAGGCTCTGCGAGCTCCCGCACAATCGTCCAAAATACTCGCAAAAACCTCCCGCAAATCATGCACTCAAAATCAAGAAGACTCACAGCCGCCAGAACACTCACAATTTGCGTATTTGTGTAATGCGATTACGCCGAATCACGCATGCACCATTGTCTTATAGAAATAAATTGCCAGTTAGCCCAACGACAAGGACTTTTACAGTGATATATAGTGCGCACGATTCATATCAGCTAACCGAAATAGATCATGTTGAATTACATGCACTTTGTCTGGAAGAGCGCGTATATGCGGTACATGTCCAATCTCAGTTCAGCAACACACATACATGTGTGCATGCTGGAGAACTATACCGGAACTGTATTGCACACCATTCGCGGAGTTGCCGCACATAAATGAATGAACAATTTGTCTGAGGCTTTTTGAATAGTATAATGGACAGATCGTTCGGCATGGGCAACTTCTTTTTGTTTCTCCCGCTCTTGAGTAACGTCCTCCAATAATGCAAAAAAGATTTATGCGCACGTAAGCAGTAATGTATCGCATTGTGCAAAATAAACTCGATCACTTTCGTACACGCATCACAATGTCCCGTATAGACGCGGTGCAAGTGGACCCTCTCATATAAGTTCACAGTCGCGTAGTTTTCATATAATGAATGATAGCCTGGGACGCGCATTGCTAAAAACCCATTTATATGCAGTCTTTCGTGAATAGGATTGGAGTAAAATATAAGCCAGTGGCCGTATGGGACGCATCTATATATCAGCGGTGGCTGGAGGAATTACCAGTTTTGCGCTGTGCCTCTCTGGAGGGTGTTATAATGAGTATTGTGCGTATGCACGGTGACAAATTGCCGCCTTGTATTCTAACCGAATATTTATGCCTATCCACTCCGTGGTACAATTGTGGAATGGAGGATTGTAGACTACTATTACGACACATGTATGGTAAGAAGCGCTATATCATTTCCGGGCGAAGCAATAACAGCTGCGGACGAAGAAAAAAAAAAAAAAAGAAACAGAACACTGTCGTTTTCGCGTGCTGTCCTGTAAATTTAAAAGTAACGCTGCATGTCCTACACACTTCCTTCTCTGTAAAGCAGTTTTAATACCAGACAGTGAACTTCAACCTCAGCCTTTTGTGCCCTCCTCATGTATACACTGCATCCGAGTAGAACAACAAAGAAATGGGTGCCGAGATGTCAAAATACTGTTGGGCCATGCAGAACTGAGCAAAAAAAGGCGTTGTACTTGAAAGCAAGTACGCACAAAATCACATGTACGATCCTTTTCTCTCCATCAGCGCATTTCGATGGAGGCGAAATGCAGAGAAACACCCGTATAGATATAGGCGCACACTAAAGAACACCACGTGGCCAAATTTACCCAGGAGCCATCGACTATACAGGTTGTGCCTCACAATCATATAGATGTTTTGGCACGCAAGATTCCATCTGTTATTATTATCCCGTTTATAATGACCAGAGTGCTACAACGGCCTCGCATTAGCGTATATAACAACGCACCTGAATCAAAGTCTGGCAAGCGGTCTTTTTTCACTAGCTTCATCTCGTAGCATGCTGTTACGTTATATGTACCTCCTCTCTATGTAGAGCGCAGAAATACAAAATTACCTTTCACTTTACCCTGCAATTATTATTGCAGGGTAACAAACCGAGCGTTCTTCGAGATAATCTGCTTTGCTGCAACCTATGAAAAAACAGCTGTGTCTACACAAGGTATATGCAGAAACAAAAGACCACACACGGCTGTATAGGTGTTCCTAGAAATAAATGATACGAGTGTGAAAGCGAATACCACATGTGCCGAATATAAGCCGGAGGCAGGCGGTGACCCTGTGGTCGTTCATGTGAACGTGCGTTTTGCAAGCACATGCGCGCGCACGACGCGGTAGGTCCGCGTGTGCATAGAAAAAAATAAATAAAAAGCGAAAGGTGACGCCGAACACTTGGGCACAGGCGTGTAACGTTCGAGTTACACAACTGAATCGCCTGTTGTGCGTGCATACATACAGGCGTCCGCGTGTGGTTCGCCGATCGGTCATAAAACCACTGATCCGTGCCATGTTGCGGACAGCATAAAGACACCGCCAGCCGAGTGGCCCCGCGTATCAGACGCGTCTGTACGCACGCAGTCGACGCACACACAAGTGTACACGCGTAGTCTAAGTATCGTGTACGAGAATGAATATGGATAGAAAAGAACCTGAAGCACGTGGATGTATACTGGTATACGTATAATACACATACGCGCAGATGCGCATTGTAAAACCGTTGAGTGACGCTCGCTTATCTTCGTAATCCTCAGCGTGTCATGTACGGTGCCTCGGAAGTTTTGATTTACGCGAGCAGGCTTGGAACATAGAGTGGGTTCTCGGTTGAAATACAGTGAAAAAAAAAAAAAAATGCCTACGGTGCTAATGAAATCCCAAGTCGAATAACATTTCACAGCATTTTTTCCCTCTATTTTCTCCTTCAAAGGATACTCTCTTTGGCATAGATAACGATGAATTCATACAAGCTCGTCTTGATGTACAACTGGAACGTTTGGGCGTTACGACGTCATACGCAATGTGTTTATGCTCCTATATATGCGTCGCCCGCACGCTGCGCGCGTGGCACAAGTCTCTGAGCCCGCATTCGCAGAGATTTCTGGCAATACGGAATTGTTCGCATAACAGAAAAAAAAATAAATAAAAGATTGACATGAGTGGCCCTAGAGGTATCAGTGAAGGCGGACAGCCAACGGCAAAGATCACTTCCGAATGACAAGCCTCGTGAATTCGTATATCGAAATACAAGCTCCTTTTATTTACTTTTTTTTCTTCCGCTTCTTTTATTCCCTCCCGCGCTGTCTATATACATCGCGCGACCGATATGACGACTACGTAGACCATGATGAGGGAGAGGGGAGGCGGTTCGCTGGCACGACGTATAAGTGAGAGAGGGATAGTGTATACACGGAGCGCATTGTTGCCAAGTGGCCGTCGCGGCGACGCAATATCGAGGTTCGTCGCGAAGAGATGTGACAGCGCAATGACAAGCGACACATGTCGGCGCCCCGGAGGTTGCCAAGACGCACGAAGAGTCGCCCGCTGTTTGACGCCGTGAGAGTGCGCGAGTGTGTGTGTGTGCGATGCAGCTCGCGCGACGGCGGCTGCCATGCAGCAGCAGCAGCGGCGGCGGCGGCGTCGGAGGAAGACTCGAAAACGCAGCTGCTAAATGTGTGGCGAAGTGTCGTGCGATAGCCAAGCCGTATAAAAACGAGGCGGTTTTTGTTTACAGCATGAAATGCCGCAGTCCCGCGAATCTCACGTGCCAGTAGTGCGGCACTGTGGATCATAAAGTTCCACACGAAGTTTATTGAAGGAAACTGTTGTGCCATGTATACAGATGTTTGAACACGGATAGGGTGCTGTATCTGCGCCTGATCTCCCTCGTGTTCCGTGTTTCTTTTTTTTTTTTGCGCTGTTTATTATTTTGTAGTATAACGCTATATATAGCGCTATAGTCTCAGAGTGCACCGGTATTTTAGCGTGTCATAACGACTATGAACACGTGGGTTTGTGTCGGCCTCGTCTTTATAAGCGGAAACTACGCTGCGACTTCGCAAGTTGACGGATTATTCGACGAAATGTATAATGCGTCGTAAAAATTCAACGACTCGCAATCATTACACGTTTGAAGGCGGAGACTCGATTCCTTCTTTGTGTTTTAAAAATTGTGGGTGCGCAGGAATTTGGAAATGGGTGGCGCAATACGTACACGGAAAGAGCGTCTGTGTTAAGAGACACGTTGGTAGTAGAAATCCGCGTGTACCATCCAAATTCACCGTATACATAACCATGCCGCTGAAGGCGCATGCTGACGGCGCCGGAGTTTTCACAATGCAACATAATTGAGTAAATTCTACGGAAAGCACGCAGACGTCCCTGCTTCGCGTAGATTTTTGCGACAACTCTCTGCAGTATGCATATACGTCATGTGATACTTTGAGACATACATTAGCCAGAATTGTGCGAGCGAGGGATCATAATGAAATTACGTCACCTCCTTGGAGAGCTATAATACCTCCTTTCGCTGTCAGGAAATGATTTGACGTAATTGAATATAGCGTAATCCATTGTGTATGAATAGACAGAGACGGTGAATCGGATACATTAAACGTGGTCCCATTCTAAAGGTAATGAACAAGGTATAAGAGAAGGAAGGACAAATGGCCCTCGAAACAAGCACATTGCACAGATATATTGAAATACACAAAATCCACAAAGGAAGACCTCATATATTTCGCTTGAACAATGATACAAATGAATATAGCTGAAAGACAGTCAAGTTTAGCTCAATTATGCGTAATGTACGTTGGCGTACATATGTATAAAATGTGTACTGAGAGTTATATTTAAATGCTCAAGAGCATTTATGGGCATCGCCGAAACAAACAGCCATGCGGAAGTGCGTATACGCAAGGTGTGTTGTACATAGCACAATACACCATCACTCTGTTATATACGGCATATAGTTCTCCAAAATTCATTGAACGGCTATGACTTATGTTAACGTGCTTATTTCACGGTGAGAGTGGCCTTCTCTCCTTCATTCACTATAAAGTATCTACTTCTTCGCATTCGTTATATAGTTTCGCTGTTCTTACAGGCACCTTATATGCCTGCGCGCGCAAGTGTGTACATGTCTGACACGGTTGATTAGGCGAATGGGCGAGACTCGCTTTGTATATATGGACTCTGTTGCTCGCTTCGTGGGTGTACGATTCTCGCTTGACGCGAAAATTGGTCATCTCGGTACGCTTGTCTCGGAGCAGGGCAATGTGTGCACTGACAACTCAGGGGCAACTACTGGTGTTTCGGAGAGAACCGGCGCATTGTATAAATGCGACGGAAAAACAGGAGCACACATGGCGACGAAGGGTCTCTGCTTATCTGTAATGCGTTATCGCGGTGTTTCATAATCTCGTGGAACAACGTTTACGCGGGCATGCACAGTCAAGTGTATATATACGCGTCAACGATACATCAGCTAAACTGAATTGAATTCGTCTTTGTTCTCGAATTGCGCGTCAGGCGTTGCAGCTGTCGCCGTCTATACGCTCGTTCCGTTTTTCGATTGGACAGTGACATTTCAATGTCGGAGAATTGATCTTACAGCTGGAATGTGTATAGTGATCTATTCTCGTTAAAACGTTGAGTCCCATCATTCGACGAAAATACCGGCAAATCACATAGCCCAACTATGTATACTGTTCTTGCGGTTCCGTTATAGGTTATATTGGGCAATAGCCGGGATGCCAGTAAATATCCTGCATACCTATAGCAACTGAGCGCGTGGAGAGAGAACAGCCCGAATAATGTCACGTACACACTGACGAAAGTGTTGTTGCGCTCAGACATTTCCCAAGAGAAAATTCCAGCCGATTACTAATTGCTATGACATAGCAATCAAGGCGACATTTATATTGCATAATATCAAGACCACACTGACAAATATATAAATACGCGCATGTGGCTTTTTTTTTTTTTTAAGTTTTGGCTGCGGAGAGTTCCAGAGGCCGGACTTGATCGATGAAGCGCAATGATTCAGACAAGGCATTCCGACGTATCGGGAGCTAGGGAACGCGTATACGCTACACATCAACAATGCATGCAATGAAAATTCACGTTCTCTGACTCACGCGCTCGCAAGAGACGGTAAACAATTTGCAAGCTAACAAGATATCTGATTGCAGACAAGCGTCATGTATATAACCAGTTCACACACGAAGTCGCGCCAGCTTGTTCTGTGGCACGTGTGTAAATGTATCTGTAGCGATGCCTTGGTGGTGTACAATTGTATAGTAGAATAAAATAAAAGCGCACGTGGACAGCTGTTATCCTAAATGAATCAGAGATGCGATTGATAAATGGAAATGGTGGTAACTGAAAGTACACGAAACAAAAGTAACGTGTGCACAAATTTGCATCTCTGTCATAATTATTTATTAGTCTTTTGAATATGTGATATAGATGACCAGATACAAATATGCTTTTTAGAGCGAGCCAAGCGTATACTTTTCATTGTTAACATTCGCTTGTTTATGTAGCGTATATACAAGGTTTAGTTTTCTGTGCCAGTGATGTACAAGACACAGATATCTGCATGATGACCACGTTTGCGTGAACAAGGATCATCAACAGCCGGAATTCATGGAGAGTTGTATCTATAGGTCATAGCCTCGTAGTATTGCGTAGAATGCAGGCCGCGGGAAAATGACGTGAAGGGCTTCAAAAGTGACGGCTCAAATTCATCTAATGAACAGCCAGGTGTCACAGGGCGACTATTAGGACAGATAATGTGTTTGAAGCGAACGAAGAACTGAGAGTTCATCGACGATTGGAGAATCGTATCTGGGCGGATAAAATTCACTCCTTTGTGGCACTCCTCTACTTACACGGTTATAAAAGGAAATTTGCGATATTACTAATTGTGAAAATTGGGTACCGAAAAGGCTGAGCTATGGCTAGTGCAACGAAGAAATAATCTGAAGTGAACGAGCCTCCTCGAACCGATATCGACGAAACAGACATGGATTGCTTCGCTGTTTGTTAAGAGCTAGCTCTAAGACAAACATATCCTATGCTAAATAAACAACAACAACAACAAAAAAAACAGCCAGTGCGTTGACATCATTATTCTGTGTGCACCGAAATTCCTCAAAATTTAGATCGTCGCTGTGATTTGCAGTAATGAACTGGCGATTCGCAGGCGGCGACCTTCTGTACAGATGGATTAAAAAAAGCTGGCCCAGCGTTATGACGGGAGCTCAGGGCTAAACACGATTATGCAGGAAAGTGAAGGGAGGTCGTATGAAAGTAAATATGCCACGTTTTTCTTGTCATGCTAATAAAAATATTTATCTTTTCGAGTAAACTTTTGAATAACCTTCATGTTTTTAATTCATAATCATTATAAAGAATCTCAATCACATGCATTACCATTTTGCTACAATTCTAGACAGCAAGGGCGATCTCTCTTGTGGATTGGTGCACGTGCGTCAAATGAATTCGTTTAAGCCAACAAATTTATATTTGCGAGCCGCGCCTATACCTGCATTAGAAGCGAGCATTTGCACATATTTGTCAGAATTCATTCGAAGAGCGACATTTAGTTATATACACAACTACAGCGCATAAAGAGAGATTACGGCAATCACGGTCGGTCATCGCTCGTGTAAGGTGCGATGGACGTTTAATCGCGTCGTATTACGGTCATCTATCTCACGCAGTAGGTGTTAACCCCATCACACCGATTCGTTTTCAGAATCGTGGCGGGGCTTTTCAGACGCTGTCTAGACGAGTGCTCATATACAGTTCAAATGATCAGGCGGAGGGCCGCGTGAAAAGGTTTCAGCTGTATTTACACAGAGGCATCGCTGGCGTGACATTGACTTGTTTTCAATGCGGTCTTTTCACGCTTTCCCTGGCATTTCAAGCTCGTGTCGTAAGACGGTCGGTCAGATTATGACGTACGAACTTCAATCATGTGTTATCTTGACCCATTATAACGGCAACGTCGCGCCTATATATATATATATATATATATATATATATATATATATATATATATATATATATATATATATATATATATATATATATATATATATATAGTGATAACACATTGCCTCACCATATCCTCCCGTTTTGCAGGCGTTTAAAACTAGAAGAAGGTTATCTTGAAGCGTGATCAATTCAAAAGCGACATCGAATTATTATTGTCACTCTTATCGTACTCAGGTGATAACAGCACTTAGCGCCTCCTCCTTTTGTTCTTTCGACAAAAGGCGCAGCTGATTAGCAACCGGAGATTATGTGACGCAATAAGTGCGTCAGTGCTCTGAGCTCGCGGGCAACGGTGCGACTGCAATACATTTATAGAGTTCGTGATATCCGCTTCTCGAACGATTCCCCCCCTTTCCAATCGCCGTATCTGCTCCGACAAGTCGCAGTCTGGATGTTGCCTACACTATGTACGGAGGAACTGCGCCTACGAAATTATTAATTATGAATTACGACATGTTTTTAAATGAGCTGAGTACCTCGAGCATTTATCTTAATAAAAGTTTAAGTAACGCATTCGTCTAATTACATTTTTGGTCGCAATGTTACGCGGGCAGCTCCTTACTTCGCACATAAACCATATCCGTTCATATGCACATAACCTTAACGCACCATGCAATCTACATGCACGATTGTGTCCTTCATATGTGATCCCTTGTTCTTGTTTCATCCTATACCTTGTGCTAAATGCCTACAGTAAACATTATTTGTAAGTTTGCACGTTTTCTTGTCCATATCGGTGTTTATTGATATGTTTCAGCACTCGTTTCTTGTATGGATTTCTGTTAGCTTGACTGTAAATGTAATATCTTCCCTGCTGCTGCATGGTGTCAAAAATGTAAGGCCTTCGTCAAGCGTTCCTCGCTTTGAGTTTCACACCTTCCTTCAACCGTTGTACTGATGGAAATAAAACCAGTATATTTATTGATTTAAATTATGGACGGTGCATAACTGTCACGCAATACACGTTTTTGCTGGCTTTCGTCGCCTTAATGCGCACAGCATTGGCGACGCTGCTGAATTGTGAGGTAAAGCAACGGGTGAGTGAAGTTCTGAATGTACACTGAGTAAATGTATATCGCAAGGCTCCTTGCGCGATCAATAAAGTCTGATTTTAATATTTAGGGTCCACGTAGAGTGCTACGATCGATACGCATGCATGTTGTGCACCCATAGCGGCGCAGTCATCGAAACGCACTCAGAATAATTCTCACATTTTCTTCGAACAATAAATCGGAAACCTTTATTAAAAAAAAAAAAGAGAACATTCGTCAAATTGCGCACTAAACAACATTAGTTCACTGAAAACACGAGTTAAGTACGTCGAATGAGGCCTGAAAATAAAGAAAGCGAAAAATACTGACGATTGTTTATGGTTGGCGGCACCCACAAACTATAGTTTGTGCGATTCAGTTATTCACGTCAGCGAAATCGTGATGGCAGCTCATTGTCACAGGGAAAATGTGGAAGTTTATCACAGACGCTACTGTATAGCTGTTATCAAAAATTTATAATTAATAGCCTGGACAAGTGCACAGGAAACAATTAATTTATGGTTTACCACATTACGATATTACGTTCCGGCGGGTGTGTTTTGACATGCAATTTACAAGAGTATTCAGTCTTTCTTTAGCGCGCATATAACGGATATAGAAACGTAAAGGTATACTTTAATCGGCACACGGATACAGTCTATAACCAGCCGGGTGACACCATTCTTAACGTGCTCAAACTTCTTTTGCTGCACGAATAATATGCACGAATAATATGCACGAATAAGACAATTATATGCACGAACAAGACAACAAAGAACATATGCGAATTTTAACAGCAGAAATACAGACGTGACGTATACATTAATAGACTTCCTTGTAGAAACAACTATTGCAGAAAACTGTTAGACACCTCATGTTAATTACGAATACATTCCATTGTGGTGGCCCTCATAAGCACGCACTTGCACTTGCAAACATCGACGTATAGTGAGATAGCTTTTCAAACGCAGTGCGTATACGATGCCATAAATATTCAAGATGTGTTCGTGTATGTCGTGCATTGCACGTTGTGAACACATTTCTTTGGGTATTCGTTACATTTCTCCGTTGCAGATAAATCCGGCAAGAAGAAAACTGCTCTAGCGCCACTTTTCGACCGATGGAAGTATCTATGGTTTAAACTCAGTATATATAGTCCATCAG
Organism: Hyalomma asiaticum; assembly: GCA_013339685.2. NCBI lineage: Eukaryota > Metazoa > Arthropoda > Arachnida > Ixodida > Ixodidae > Hyalomma > Hyalomma asiaticum. The sequence goes on from CM023485.1 coordinate 87,248,275, forward strand.
ATATCTGCAGTCTGCTTACTTAAACACAGTCATTACACAAAGCCATCTCATGGAGACCAACGCTATGGCGTATTTCTCTGTTCAGAACAACCGCGCTCATCGGCACGCACTTCGCGAAAATGTTTGCTTGTTGCGACCGCCCGTGTTATTCGCGAATGTTGGTTGTAATGGACAGCAGCAATACACTGTTATTTCTTACGTTCTCTTTATGTTGCTCTATGGGAACTTCGGTGTGGACCTTCTTGCTATATATGCGCAATCGAGCATACATGTCAAGAGCGGGTGACGGCGTATAGGTACATGAACGTCCAGTGAGATTTGGTAAACGCAGTTAATTCAGACTCGCCGAAATGCTTCTCTGTGTCCAGAAGGATTCTGTAATATCTCGTGCGTTGGCGACCCAACTATATTTTACGGCTCATATTGGCTAGCATTACATTTACGCTTCCTTAAAACTGCATGCAGCCCTCATGAAGACCAACACAGGAACAGTTTATTTTTCAAGGCATTTGCCTCAGAACGACACTGGAGTTTGATATCGCTTACAATCGAAAGTTTCGTTCATTTGGGAGTCTGCGAAATTTTTGAGACCCTGCATACTCCAGCACCGTATATATACACCAGCACATTCGCGATTCAGATATACCTCAGCGAAGGGAGCAATTTACACCGCGTTTTCTATATAGCTGCACCTTTCCTGCTTGTTTAAGGTATTTTGATAATGGATCGCCACCATCATCATCATTCGAGTATGCCCACTGCAGGCATAATGGAATCAGTAACTTACTACGAGACCCAGAAAGCAGCCTCTGATGCAGTCTTCTTTTCTTAATGGACACCCTTGGAGATCAAACAGCGAAGTGGTTCATATATACTGAGCAATTGTGTTTCGGGAACTTATTGTCGTTTTCTTTCTATATTTTATGCTCACTTACGAAATGTCAGTTTCATTTTTGAATGTCGCGTTGAAACTTGAGTCAAAAGCCCCCTATCATTTTTTTTTTGTATTATCGCTAGATTGGTTCGATCACATTTCCTGGAAAATAAATCGTTTAGAACAATATGCATACCATTTTAACCGATGAACAATTACCTAGTCTTTAGAAGACTGCGCCAAGAAAAAAACTATGACGTCATGGGTATTGGTGCAAGAACTACACAGCGGTGTTGCAACCCGTGTATTTTATCTTTTTTTCCGCTTTTTATATTTTGGCAAGCTTCTTCCCACAAAAGCGCTGCTTTTTGTATTGCAAAACTGCAACTGACTAATAAAAAAAAAATCGGCTCTCACCTTAGTGTTCCTTTAGATACCGTCTGCTATTCAGACGTTGGAAAGCATAGTGACGTCAGTTCCGTTGCGACAGTGGATTGTTGGGAAACCAACTCGATAGGGAACAAAGGAAGAGAGAGGGGGAAAAAAAGAAAAAGAAAGAAACAGAACGCCGTTGCTTTCTGATTTACAGATGAGCCGTGTGCCTGTTTCTAGGAAATCGAATAGTCTGACGATAGAGGCTGAAAACGAGGAGTTCTATAAAAAGGCAAGGCTTTCGCTCTCTGCACTTAACAATGCAGCAGCAGGCAACTTTTCGTGCGTATATATCCGTGAAATTCGAGGATTTCTTTTTGTTTTTCGTGGAAGCGAAAGAGAAAATTTAACGGAGGTGACATGGCATACATTTCTCGGTATTCGCACTTATATGCGCAGGACGAAATATATATCGCACGCATCGCGTGTTAACGACGTCATTTTCAATGTACCGAGCAAACGCCGATCGACCGGGGATGATGATGATGATGATCCTTCACATTTGGCATCTACCCACTTGGGGGGATTAGCCAAGACTTAGGCGGACTTGAGGTTAATTTACTACGTTATGCTACCTGAAAGGTTTATTCGTCCTTTGATGTGAATTTATATATTACAAACGTAGTTTTTTGATACGAAATAACTTAACAAACGATGGACCGGCGAGTCTGGTGTGTACGCTGCGCGAGACTTCGTTCTTCTTCATTTTTATGACTCTAATAATATATGTGCCACGCTAGCCCATTTGCCCGCCGTGGTACATTAGCGGCTATCAGCGTTGGCTTGCGGCGAAGCTCGAGAAAGCGGGTTCGAATCTCGGCCGCATTTAGATGGCGACGAAATAATAATAACAGAGAAAGAAATGAAAGAAAACACCCGCGTACTTAGATTTATAGGTGCACGTTAAAGAGACACGAAAGAGCAAAGCGATTTTTTTCTCGTATTACTAAATTACGTGTTCACAATACCAACAGCGCCACTCTTGCCACGAGAAAAAAACACTTAATAAGCGAGAAAGCCGAACAAAATGTAGGCACAGGTGGCGACACCACCTTCACGTTCCCGCACCAACGGGGCTGTGACATCATAGATTTTCGGAAGGCGTCTGCTATGGCACACAAGATTATTTTCCACTAAAAATGAATCGAGTTGTGTTGCAGGGGTGCCGAGAGACGTAATTGTATCAAGTTTAATCGAACATCATTGAGCCAATGTGCCCTAAATAAGAAGGAAATAGTTTGAAATCAATGACGTCACGCTTACGTTTGGGTGCCTATAGGTTTTGGCGCGAAATTCAAAAGCGATGCTTTAACCTCCATTTCTCTCTTCTAATGCTAAACCTATATGGTGGCGAAATCAACAACAGAGCTCTCAAAGAAAAATCTGTCAGTCTATAAGCTAATTCATAGCTTCTCCTTCAGTGTCCCTTTAAAGGTCCTCACGCGGTCAAAAATTACTCCGGAAGACTCCACTATACTGGGTCGTGCCTCAAAATCTTATAGCTGGCTTTGACGCGTGTAAAGCCCCATCAATTATTATTAACTTGTCGCTAGTCCATTTCTTGCACGATATGCGAGTCGATCCTGCTCCTCAACGTTCTTTATGGCTCCATTCAAGATGATGTAGCATTTGCTCTCGGCAAGTTAGCATCGAGCGTGTTGAATCGTTAACTTAATCGCACATGAACAACCCTAACCAACTATTATCAGTTGTCGGAGAGATCAGCGCATGCAGGGACTGTGTGTTTAGTTTATGTCGTGGATTAGAAGAAAACACTGGTATCAAGCATGCTATATAGGTACCGGTTGGACGATATATATTATACATCCTCGTCCTTTGTTTCACATTGCCCCCTTACAAGCCCTAGACATTCAATATAGTATATAAACGCTTGTTAAAGACTTGCCGCGTTAAAATAGTGACCCATGGTATTTAACGTTACGGTGGGTCAGTTGTGTCACTGTATATTTGCCCTATATATTTAATGCCATTTCTTCATGCGTTTACGTTTCTCTGCAAGCGATATTATGAAACTGTCTAAGAAACGACCCAGTATTCTGTTTCCTCGTTGACGTTGCATATATGCGTTGCATTTGCGCGTGCTCTTGCTGTATTTGAAAAGTATATAGTTCACGGTTGCTATTCGTAATCGATTTGCGACGACGACTAGATTTTTTGAGAAAGTAAAGACAGCGTCAACAGGGGGGCGTGATTAAAGTACTTGTAATGCAGTCCCGCATACATTTGACATCACATTCCTAGCAAAGTCCAAGCATCTCGCGTAATCGCTTCGTATAACGTTGAAAAAGATTAAAAACAATGTTCGATAAGTTAAAGTGCACGAGTGTGGGTATATATCTACGTGGCACGAAAATTAAAAAAGAACACTGAAAGATAAGATGCGCCGGCGATTTCGCTCCGTAAGCGAAGTTCGCCGTTGACCATGGCCACTTTCACAATATATATAGGACCTCGCGATTGTTTTAGCATATACGATGCACTGTTCTGAACAGTTTCAGCATGTAAGAACCTTTTGGTGCGTATAGTTTGCGAGACCTATACACTTTCGTGCAGAAGTTGCCATGCAGAATATAAACGACGTAATAAGATTATCGGTGTTAGCCAAGAACGCATACATCATATATGTAGTTTACACTTTATAATGAATGTTTCTGTAAGATTGAAGGCTAGGCTTTGACCATTTAATAAGCTCGCCTTGCGTTGCGTGGCTTTCCAATAGAACTGCGGTTTGCAGTTATATACAGCATTTTCTTTTTTTTTTTTTTTTGCATGACGTCAGCTCCTATATTTTTATATGACGTCATGCCGAAATAGAATACATAAAATCGTATGTTAATCGCAGAAGATCCATGTTTTAAAACTTGTTTTCCTGGGAAGCATTACTTCGTATTCGCTGCAAATCTCTCGGAATTAATCGGCACATTCTGTTTCTAAATAAGCAGAATTGAAGAACAGTTCTTTCGCAGTTATTTCTCAAAGTGATATATATTCTTTTCTTTTTTTTCGAAATCTTTTGTTTTTCCAGCCCTCAGAAATAAAGACAGATTTTTTAATGATGACTAATCTGACCGAACTCAAATGACCCGGTAACTAAAATCACGTCATAGGTATTTGCATTATTTACAGTGCGGTCAATGTTGGCGTAGCGCATATTCAATAAAATATCACGGTGCTTCCGTTCTTTTTCAGTAGTCGGACCGTAATTCTAGGACTTCAAGCGCATCATTAACAATTTACTACCACAGAACCAATTTGTCACAGTATATGCGTTTATTGGATAAAAGAAAATCTATCTATAAAACTGTTCTTTCGTCGGCAATTCCACCGCTTTTACCGCTTTCCCGCATCGCTCTGAATTCCATAGTATATATAAAAACAAGCAGCATTAAAAAAAAGAAACGGTCCACAAAGACATTTCACGTGACAACACCCCATTCATCAAGGCGATATATCATCGTGAGAACCGCTTCCTCGTACAGCTAAGAAAGCGGGCTTTTCATATAAATACATAGTGTTACGAAAAAATGAATTGCGTCCCTTTCAGCGCAAGAAAGCAGTTTTTCTTCGCCTTACTTCGTTATTAATAAAAGTGGCCCTGTTGTTCTGTTTCGTTCGCAGCCCCTGTATATGAAACATGCTACGCATATACAGTCCTTAACAGCGCTGCGCCCAAAATTTACGTACATGTTTCCGAAGTTATTGCGTGGCTATACGTTAAGCAAACCTAACGAATGTAGTAATTAAAGAACAGCCGTGACTAGACTTCCGCGTTGACCACGTTGGTCAAGCATCGTCATTCTGAAGATTTGAGCGTGATAAAATGTATGATATACGCATCGAACCACACTCTCGACACAATGCATTCGACACACTCTTTTTCATATGGAAAACTGGCAAATTGTACCCCGTGCGTATTTGCAAAAGTCGCCCTCTATGCTCGCTATACATATATGTACGAACCCAACACTTCGTCTATGTCAAAAGATCGATTAGCCTCGTCACAATGGACTCGGATCTTCCCTCGACGGTCCGACCGTCCGATCGGATTCGGGATAAGCGCGCACCATTGACAATTTAACGCCGTGTGAGAGCCCGTGCAGCCATCATGGCGGGGCATCACGTTCTGCCGTTGTGTGACGCGCAGCGGGACGGAGTCAACAGCGCAGATGGCACATGCACGGCGCGCCGAACAACAATGATACCGAGAGGCCAGAAATCGAGAGCCACCCCATCCGACGGGGGAAACCCCCTCCTGTATACTCTTCTTCCATCGCCGACCGTCAGTGTCAATCACACGCTGCAACGAGCGAGATTGCCCGAGGAGATAAGTTGACAGCGCCGGCTCTTATAAACCGCGGTTCGGCGGCAGAGCCTGACTACGCATCGCGAGAGAGGAGAGGATGGAACACTTACGCGGCTTGGGCACGTTGCGCTTGACTTGCATCCATTTGTAGGTGGGCACCGGCGCTGGCTTCGGCGGCGACAGTCCGGAGCGCGCGGCCAGCGCGTGCGACGACGCCTGGTAAGCGGCGGCCGCGGCCGCGGCAGCCGCGGCACCGTTGTGCTGGCAACTGTCCCGCACTGCCTGCTCGTAGCCATCGTAGGCTCCGCCGTAGCCGTTGCGCCTCTGCGTCGTCAGCGTCAGCGGGTCGAGGTAAGCGCTAGCCGGGTAGCCGGCCGTCGCGTGGTGCATGCCGGCGGCACGCTCGCCGGCCGACATGTGGTGGTCACCCGGCGTGGCCGCGTGGTGCACTCCGGCGACGGGCTCCATGTGCGCGTACTCCAGGCCGCCCGCGCCTCGGTACGGAAAGCCGGTGGTCGCCGTGGTGGGCGCGGGCCGCGGGCTGGCGCCGCCGGGCGAGCCGTAGCCGCCTCGCGGGGCCCCGGCGGGCGCACCGCCGTGCAGGTGGTAACCGGCGGCGGCGGCCGCGGCCGCCGCCGCAGCTGCGGCTGCCTGCTGGTCCAGGTTGGTGTAGCTGAGCCCGTTGTTGTCGTTGATGATCTGGTGGTGGTGCGGGTGGTGGCCGAGCGACGAAGGGTCGCCGTGCAGCGGCGGCGTTCGCGGGTCGCCCGGGAACGAGATGGCCGCCGGAGGTCCGTACGCACTTTCCGCCGGCGCCGCCGGGAAGTACACCTGCGCCGCCAGGTCGTAGTGCTGCGCCGAAGAAGCGTAGGGCGCCGAGGCGCCGTCGCCGTTGTGACACATGCTCGCGTACACCACATTGGAGTTCATCGTGGAGGGGGGATTATGTTGTTGGCGGGTTGGTGTGGGGAGTTACAACACACGGGTTTTAACGTGCACGCGATCTTTTTGTCTCCTTTCAGACGTCGTCGTTGTTCGGCCGCTGATCGTCACGTGACACCGGCTGCTGCTGCCCCATGCGCGAGCGGCGGGGCCCGGGGCCCCCGCGTGGCTTCTTCCACTGTTGCGCGCGCGTCGTCCGCGGCCGCAAAACTCTCACTGCTCACTGGCGCTGCTCCGCGCGGGCCGGCGGCGGGGGGCCTGCTTGCCGCACACCCCGAGCGACAACACGGCGCGTCGCCATGGAAACGGCGCGACGACTACCTGTGGACACACATGGCCTGCCCGTGTGTGCGTGCGGCTCTAGCGGAGGGTGCGGACCGAGTCGCGCGCTACGCGCTCTTGCCTGGCCATTTTTTTATAGCCGACTGGCGCACGAACCTGCCGCGCCGCGCGCCGCGCGATCAATTGGGGAGGAGCGGAGGGCGGACGCTAGACGGGCCACGCCGCCGGGACACCGCCTCTGCCGGCGACACCGCCTCCTCCTTTTGCGGCCGCCAGCGCCATCTATCGCGCGCTCGCGTATCTCGGACGGCGAGTAGCGGCCCGGTCCTCGCGGCAACCTTGCGGTTTTCTTTTTCGGTCAGGTATGAGAAGAAGAACGGGGGAGGCCAGGTGAACCGAGAAGCGGCAATCGAATCGAGGCATCGAACGGGACGGGATGAGGGGTTAACCTAGTGCGGACGTGGTCGTTTCCGAGGGATTCTGCCGCCGCCGCAGGACATGCGCGAGAACCGCGATCCCCGCGTGCTCTTCGGGGTCTCGGGCGCTATCCATCACGGCTTCCGGAAGAGCTAACGGCTCTGCTAACAGCACGCTGCGAGTATAGAGTGTACCGAGACGGCTTCCCCTGCGACGCCGCTACAAAAGAGGGCGATCAGCGGCCGATTCAGTCTGTAATGAGGCTAACAGATCATGTGCTCCCAAACGAGACGTGTATACTGTATAGTGTTTCGTTCGAGAGGCGATGATGCATATGCAGAACTAGATTTATGGGCGTCACTGTGTATACAGAGTCATGACTCTGTTCGTTCATTACCCTGCAGCAGAAACATTTGAATAAACGAGAAAAGGAAACGACGTGTTAGTATAGCGACCTTGAAGATGTCATTATTATGTATAATATTACTTGCGCTAATTTCACGCTTTCGTTATTCTTGTGTATTAATAGCTCTCTTATTAGTCTTTGATGCTGCGTAACTATCGTGCGTTTTAAGGAATTTCTGGAGGAGGAGGAGGAAGTCCGTAGAAGCGGACAGCTACAAACGAGCTCAATTTACATATATCGTCGTACATTACGTGACTGTCAGTTCCTCCTATCGAAGAACTGTTTCTGTGAGAAAATCAGTCGTCCAATCATCTGTTGGTCGCCAGGTCACACATTTCATGAGGCATTGGTGCAAATCCTCATGGTTTGGGTCACTGAATCAGCCCAATAGGTATAACGAGTAAGATATATTACATACGAAATACGTACCTACTCTGGGGAAGAATTCAGAAAGCCTTTCATTCGCAACAACGCCTTGCAGTCAAACGGCTGGATTCGCTAATATATGTCCAGCATTGTGACTGGCTGAAAGATTCGCCTATACGTACAATTATGCGCAAGACGCTTGCATGAATATGTACGGACAAGTGTTCACCGTATCCAAGCTTTACGCAAAAGGTAAAGCCCCGTAACAAGGGGCAAAATTTGCACGGATCGGCGGCACGCCGCGTCCTTATAAGCGAGTGAAGTATACGAAGCTGTTCTTTGGAATTGAGTGGATATTATACACTACGTATTTGATACTTTAAGAAATACTTGCGAGATAACACTGTGCTACAGCTACGAACAGTGTATATTTGCAGTAAACATCAGTGCAAATCACGTTCACCATCGTAATCGCATTAGCACAATCAGCCATCATCATCGACACGGCACGGATGGTGGCATACCGCTGCCGTAAACGCGTGAGAGATGGCATATTGAGTTGCTTTAGTACATAAAGTACTAAAACAACTAGTACTTTATGTACCAAAACAACTCAATATGCAATCTTATGTAGTATGATTTATTATGCAATAACATCGCCAATCACGGCACCGACATTTCACTCATCGTGACTTTGCTGACTTCGTATACGTATTTCTCCATTGCCGATGAGGCTGCACACTTCGGCCCGTGCAGGGAGGCAGCCAATGTCACTAAACGTTCCTATGACAGCCTGAGGGTGACACTGCAGAGGCAAGGTGTACTGGGTCAGAATGACATAAGCGTGCACGTGCATAGGGTTAAACGTTAGAGACAACGGGCGTACGAAGACGCATGTATACGTAGTGCGGTATACAACGTCGAGATAGCATATATAGCGACAACGGCCGTTCGCAGCGCAAATCGAGACTCCGCTACAACATGTGGCCGGCAAAACATGCCGTTGAGGCCGCGAACGTGTCAGCGGCGCCGGGCGAGCAGGGACGGCACCAACGCTCGCGCGCGGGAGACGCAGGGCGCCTCTATGTCATTCCGTGCTCGTGATTATGCAGCGTTGCGAACGTATCAATCATGCGGCGGCAAACGCTCGGCTAATTCTGTGTGCGATATTTCGAAACCCGCGGTGATGGAACGCCAGACGACGGCTTGTCTCGTCTTTCCTTCCCCCTCTCTCTCTACTCTCCTCCCGCGGTGCCCTGGGGCCGCTGCGCGCGACTGCTGCTGCACTTGATGCGGCCATTCGCGCCGTTGCGGACGTTCTGTGTTTCATTCTTTTTTGCGATGTTGCATATATAGCGTAAGGATTCCTTTCGCTCGGTTCCATTTATTTCTTATCATCTATATCGCTCAAGACCGGTCGATATTGCCGATAACGTCGGCGCGTAACGGCGGCCGAAGCGTTGACAATCGATGCGCGGTATAAAAGAAGAGGAGGGTGCTTTATAGACTGTTCCAACCGAAGGTCGCGGGTCTGAATCCCGACCGCGACGACCGCATCTCAATGGTGGCGAAATGCTATATTAAAGAACCTCAGGTGGTCGACATTTCCGGAGCTATACGGCGTCTCGTAATCATATCGTGGTTTCGTGGCGTAATACCCCAGAGATCCGACCGCGACGACCGCATCTCAATGGTGGCGAAATGCTATATTAAAGAACCTCAGGTGGTCGACATTTCCGGAGCTATACGGCGTCTCGTAATCATATCGTGGTTTCGTGGCGTAATACCCCAGAGATTATTATATTCTTCCAACGTAGTTTACTGACTCTATTGTAATGAGTCATTCGCCAATCCATCGAAGCGAACTGGAACAAAACGACAGCTTAAGGATTCTCGCATTGTTTTTCGTATCGCGACTCATCAAGTTGCTATCTGTCTAAATGATATCGATAACGGGTCGCCTGTAGTGAAGGATATGTAATAATTATAAAAAATGAAACAAAAGGTGTCGCGCTACTCTGTGAAACAGGAACCACGTGAACTCTTTCTGCTATCGTGATTTCGCGCCTACGTTAGTAGAATACCTTGCACGATTGATTGATTGATTGATTTATGGGGTTTAACGTCCCAGAACCAGCTGTGATTATGAGAGACGCCGTAGTGGAGGTCTCCGGAAATTTCGACCACCTGGGATTGCTTTAACGTGCACTGACATCGCACAGCACACGGGCCTCAACATTTCGCCTCCATCGAAATGCAGCCGCCGCGGCCGGGATTCGATCCCGCGACCTTCGGATCAGCAGCCGAGTGCCGTAACCACTAGACCACCGTGGCGGGGCAATATCTCGCAGGATGGGATAACTCATGTAATTCATTGAAATGTACGTACCCAAACACATTGTGTTGTATAGCGTACAAGACGAATAATTGATTAAAGGACGTCAGAGAGCCCGTGCTTGCACCATGCGTCAGTGGTGGTAGTCCTAATTATAACCAACTGTCCCAGCTGCAGCTACTTCTCCCCTCGCTATATGACGTATACCGCTTCCGAGAACAATTTTCTCTCCGACGTTGTCCATCACTTCTTTTTTGTTCTTTCTTTTCCTCCTCTCACGTGGGCGTGCAAAGGCGGATGCGAATATATTATGAATATGCACGCTAGGTTATCGCTCTTATAATTGCATTCAGTTGCGCATTTACAGTACGCTGCGGAGCCTTATCTTATATTTGACCTCGGAATACAAATAGCTTATTCCACGTCTTCAAGTGGCGTTCATTCTGCTTCAGAAAAACGCTTACATATTTTGTTGTTTTTTTTTATGGTCCCTGTCATCTCTGAAAAAGGTTACATTGACTATGCATTTCCAGTGAAATATCACTAAAGCACAGCTTCGAATTCCACAGGGTATAGTTGTCTGAATGCATTATGTACGTTGTTTCCAAACAATATTGTTGTTGTTGTTGTTGTTGTTGTTGTTGTTGTTGTTGTTGTTGTTGTTGTTGTTGTTGTATGCATGGATGTATGTACCGGTTAGCTTGTATCTTACATCAGAGGCAAGCTCTGTGTTTACATGATATATGAAAAAGCACGCCTGCTTTAATAATCGCCAAATTTGCATGCTTCCGTGAAAACCAATGTTGCATTGAATGTGTCCATGGATGACCAATACTTGCTGCTAAAGTACTTGTCTTTGCGTCGCGGGTGTCATATTTACACGTTTGCTTGTATAAATTACATAGCTAAAATATGATTTGTCACTGCGAGTTCAGTGCTCTAAACTAATTATATGATGTTCTCTTTGCACAAACGAGTCATAACATATGTGCCTATAAATGAAAGAAGAATGATATTGATGAGGTTGATGACAATTCATTTCCCTAAGTATAGCATGCAGCAACTGGCAGATTTAATACAGAACCTTATATCGTGGATAATGCGCAAAATCTGCTGTCCTTGCATTCACAACGCAGAACAAGTCGAAAGAACAGCAACAACAACAAAAAAAGTCTTGTCACCAATTTCCAACGTTGGATATATCCATTGAGTCACTGGACATATGCTGCCTGCTGTACACAAAAGCTGTCGTCTAATGGCTGGGTGAACAAAGGGAAAACACTGTTAATTCCTCCTCGTCAGGTCCTTTGAAGTTTGTACGTTTCGAGGCGTATTGCGTTATCTGCCTATCGACGCTGTCCGGTTGTGCTCAGTAAATTGCACGGACAGGTACACAGACACCAGTACAAATACCTGAAGTCGTAAACATGAATGGTGCAGGTTTTGAACTATACGCATATGAGCATCTTGGCAGAAAAGGAGGTTGTTAATGATAAAGTGCGTTGCAGATATATATGTGTGTGTGTGTGTGTGTGTGTGTGTGTGTGTGTGTGTGTGTGTGTGTGTGTGTGTGTGTGTGTGTTCCTTTGGTTCATGTCACGCTGACTCATTTGTTTGTTGAGACCCGGCAGCATATAATAATCTGATGCAGAACGTAATGTGGGGAAGAGCTGTACAATATCCTTTTTATGCTGCCTACTTTCTTAAGCATAGAGGGAAAATCTAATCAATTTTTTAGAGTAATAAAAACAAACTTTATTTCTCTTTATCTTTACCTTGCATACGGGTTCAAATATTTAAGGAGCGGCATGCGCGAAATGCATTCGGACCACTGTGTACAGAAATAGACCTTGTTTTGTCTACCTTTATACGTGAGATACGATGTCATAAACCCTTACAGAAACCTTGTGGTGCTCTTTCCGCGTGCCTACATTGCGCTGAGTGGAGACACACTTCCAAAAGCAAAACCATGACATTTATATGGTGGCCAGTGCCTCATGCATCTCCACCGCAGCGATACAAGACAACATATGCTTGAAACAAGACCAAGAGAACACGTCAAGACGGCTAATCATTTTAAAGATAAGTCTCCTTCCGCAATGACAACAAACCCGCATGCTAATTCCACCAAACTTTGCCAGCGTGCTTGCACAATGCAACTCTCGAAAACCTTCCCATCTTGAGAACACACGAATATAACAGCGAGCAGCAGCAGTTTTCATAAAAGAAAAGGAGTAAATATACTGCGCATGCTCCAAGGCCACATTCGAAACCACGTAACCTCGTCAGTCCCAGTAATTGAATAAGCCAAATGTGCACTCACGTTCAGACGTGTCACTGCCCCTGTGTGAGCCAAGAGAAGTTATGCGTTGTTAACCCAGTCGTGTTAAGATACGGTTAACATAAAAAAAAGCATTCACTGCGTCTATGCATGCATACCGTTTTAAGAAAAGGTTCCATATCACGACCTTGAAGGGACGGCCAAATATTATCGACTGTCGTATATCTAACGTTAAAGTGCTTATCTGTTAAAGGCGGGACATACCACATAGTCAGTGGCATAGTCACAGTCAAGCTCATACGGCGGGAGTACACATATACAAGACCGTACCCTTCAGGTCAAAAACGTATGCTTGTGAACTGGAACACCCTTACCATTATTTTTCTCCACCTTCCCTCCCACTCCCGTCTTCATTTTATTATTCCTTTTCTTCACCTGTATAAGCTCATGTTCCTACTATTACCCATAACGGGTACGCGACACAACGATGACTCGCAAATCTGCAGACACATACACATAAACAACAACAAAGAAGTGCTCCATTGAGTTTGTATGCTAAACAAAGGCTTGCGTAGGCTAGTTTTTGTTCTTTTCTTTTTCTACTTTTTTTCCCCTTCCTCACTATATCCCGGATACCCGACGGACACCACTCGCTCGCCAATTCATTATCTTGCCGCTCCATTTCTCTTCGGGCCGAGTTATATATACGGGCGTCCGAGGAGATGGGCGCCGTTTGAAGCGCATGCTCATCAGCAAGCGACACCCTGTATGCAAGTGGGACGGGGACAAATGAAGGCAGCAAGGATTTTTTAAGCGTGTATACATACAAGCTGGCGCTGCTCTCGCTTGTCCTATAGCACGCCGTATATATACACGAACAGGCCGTATGAGGAAGAACCGCACGTCTGTCTGCAAAGCCACGACGCATGCCGTACTTAAAATGCCGGTACAGATTGCGCGGCCCCCACGCGCTCTCGTGGACCACGCTCCTCAACCGACGGCGCTCATGTTCCCCCCGCTGTACTCGGCGGACCCTGTTGCGCGCGCCGCGCCGCTGCGAAATGTTTCGCGGCCCGAACGGGAATCCCATTACTCTTGCTCGCCGCGGACAACTAATTAAACACAACGCCTCGCATCGCGAGCGGTCAAAAAACGCGTTTTACACCACGCCAACCTTAGTTTATTTTTTCTTTCTTTTTTTTTTTTCTATATATGCATCCGAACGAGAGCCGGCACCTCCTCTATATATATGTTCGAATTCATCTCTACGCCTCTCTCTCACCGCTGGGTCTCGAACGAGTGACGTATACAGACAAGGGGAGAGAGAGAGAGAGAGAGAGAGAGAGAGAGAGAGAGGGGGGGGGTTGGTAGCACGTCGTGTTTTGAAAAATGCGGAAGGGACGCCGGAAGAAAAGAATGGGAGTCCGCTCCGCGCAGCGCGAGGTGTATTATACGCGAGGCGCTGAGAGGTGGCTGTTTAAAAAAAAAAATTGAAAATAAAATAAAATGAATAATAGAATGGGTTCCTGTACGCATATAAGTGTGGCATGTGGCAGCGCGGCATCATGCCTTATGCTAATGATTTTGTCAAGCGCTCGGGACTTGCGCGTCTGAAACCGCAACGCTGCCCATTTTGGTCGAGGCTTTGAAAATGCAGACGCGCCCACCGTTTAGGGTTTCGTGCATCGTTCTCCTGTTATTGCTTCTGTGTGTTCTTTTTTTTTTTTTTTTTCGTGCGCGCTATAGGTAGCCAACAGGCAGGTGAAGGAAACGATATCTGTACGCACGACGGCGTGGTGGTGTCGGGGACGGCAGTAGTGCGGGGCTGCCAGGCCTTTCGGGACCATTAGTCATTCCACGCGGGGCCCGAAAGCTTGTACGGCGCGCAGAGGCTGCAGCGAGGAGCCCGGTCAGCGTGCGTATGCGGCCCGTGTCAGCTTGTATGTATTCTTCTCGGACCCCTCGGAGGGCGCCGCTAACGATGTCGCGCATCCCGCGTGCGCCAACATATGTGTGCGCCGCTTGTTAAAGCCTATTCGGTAAGTATAGCCGTTTGGAGGGGGTTATCTGTTTGCGAATATAGGTTCTGACAAGGCGCTTTATTTACGAGCCGAGCGCCGAGGACTCGCCGGGGTTCAACATTTCGGGGGTCCGTTTGTGTCCTTCGCGGCGTGCGGCTGCGCGTTCATCCCACTGTGGTGTGTATACTATAGTGAACTAGAATAATGTTCTAGTTCTTTGCAGCTCACTATAGAGTGTATAACGGGCAGTCTTGAACATGACGTTCTGCGGCGCTGTATTTCAATACGATGACGCCTGTACTATATACGGATGTGAAATCCACGAACTGTGAGGGTGTAATACGTGTGCGAACAAAGCTTGACATCGCTGTACGGTTGCATATTGGAGACAAATGAGTTTTCCTTTTTTTTTAGGAGGGCCATACCCAAAAACCAAAACTGGGCTAAATTTGAAGGAAAGTTAAAGTAAACCAAGGTTTCTTTTGCTTCAATAATAGCTATTATCAAAGCAGGTCAATTCCCGATTGTAACATGGATTCAAAAAAACAGTCTCGGATAAAAATGAGCCAAGTACTGCATAAGCATTTACTTGAATCAAGGTGAGCCATATTCACTCAAACAGTACTCTATGCACTCGTGACCCAAACACAGCCTCATCCAAACTGTTCCATGTGTGATTGTTGCTTTGTCATTGTGCTTCTGGTTGCCTGCCGCCGATGACAGTACATTTAGAGTGGAAGATGATGAAAATGAACAGGTTGAACACCGGCCTATTCCTAGATAAAGAAGTGACCCGAAGCGGTGCGCCTTAGAGCCCAGCATAGAAGATGCAACTTCCGAAGTGCGTACACAAGAAAAAAAAAAAAAGTGCTCTCGTGCCGGCAAGCTAAACAAAAACCTTCAGAGCGAAATTCCGAGAGTTCCCAAAAGCTTAGCCCTGTGTCCCAAAGACGCAGGGCCGATAGACCCATGCAGCAGAGTATGCAACCAACGAAGACAAATTCGTGATGTTAATCTTGTCGCAAAGTATTGCGATATTGCTCATGCGCTGATATGCAGACCTGCCTTTTTTCTTTCTTTTTTTTTGGGGGGGGAGGAGGGGGGGGGGTATCCAATGCAAGAGCAGACAAAATGGTTCAATCAGAATGAGCCAATTACTATCAGTAAGCGCCGAATCCAAACTTTACTCCTGGATTACAGTGGGCTGCACACATTTCAACTGCATGCAACGTAATATTGAGGTCTTTTGGTGGCATGAGCGCACTGGGAAACAATTGTTGGGACAACGTCGGCCATATTGCCAGCAGCAAACAAATGCGTTTTTCTCAGTTATGCTTAATGTGGACATGGCCCTTTTAGAAAGAGAGAGAAACTCCTCAAATAGACACATGGCTGTCACCGTGCTGTACAAAAAGGAATTTCGAGGTTGATGGATTCTTCGCACCTTTACGTCAGCTGCATCCAGCGACGTCCTCATCACTGCCAGAGGGCCCACCATGCAATTGGGTTGGCTGGAGCGTCCCTGCAGAGGGAAATAAGAACACAGTGCGCGTATAATTAAAAAGTAAAATTCCATTCGTACCTGCGTAAGTGGCTGTCACACTTCATTCGCATTGTTCTGATAATATTTTGTAGCATGTTGTATCACAGATGCTGCCAAAGACTGCCATCGGTTGGCGTATCATATACACTTTATCATCTCTGTATGCCCCAGTCCCTTTCATCGTACGTAGTAAAGAAGGCAATTTTTCTTACTTGATTCGAGCGAAACGCAGGGACACTCGTGCACTTAGGCTTAGCTGCAGCTTAAGAAAATAATTATATTCCGATATTTCCGGAGTCTCCCATTAATGTGTGACTCTATGACTATATCGATGAACAGACTGCTAAAGATGATCTAGAAGTTGGAGCCAACGTTTTGATAAGTGGACTTGTCTTCGTCAGAACGGCAAAGAATACAAGTCCACTTGTGGAAACTTCAGCGACATTCCCTGTTCTGCGTTGCTTTTAGCGATCTGCATCTATTCAAGCCTCCATATTCTCCTGAGCCCCTCTTCTAGTTTGTATCATAACTATGTTGATGTTCTGGCGCGTAAAAACACAATTCGGTGAGTGCGGTGCCGATGCTGTGAATTTGCGGTACACAGTGCTGTGCCAAAACCTAAAACCACACAATCCAAGCGTCCTCAGGCAAATGGCCTACATACCCGTCTCCTTTTCCCAATTTTTATACCATGTTTAAGGTAAATGTAGTTTCAACGGCGTTCCGGTATATATAGGCTGCTTGCTGTATATGTATACTTACGCGAGCTACAACATTTCCGTTGACTGTGGAGAAACTTGAGTGAGACGTGGCACCCCCCAGCAGTACTAGTGCCGCAACTTCAACAAACAACTAACGTCGCTACGTATACACAGCCGCATGTTTCCCAACGTGCAACGAGCGGCTGCAGCAAGGCCAATGTGTTCGTTGGCCAACTGGAACTTCGTAGAAACACACCGTCCGTTGAGACACTCACACACAATGTGCCAGTCCTGAATTCAGTGTGGCTATCGGGCAGTAGCGAACAATTGCTTTTCTCTGTAGTATGTGCACTGTGAACGTGCGTGGAAATTGTGATCACTGATTTAAAAAATATATAACACGAAAGAAGCAAGTACTAAGCCCGTACTTCCCTTGCAACACTCAGCGAGACAATTGTATATATACGAGGGTTTGCCATGGTGTTTTGGCTTAAGTGTAACATCTTACGAAATAAACTGAAACGGCGTGATTCTGAACAAGGACAACGAGAGAAAGGAACATGCACAGACCAGGCCCGACAGTAGAGTGAATTTCTTATTCAGTATATGAACGCTTAACATTTTTATGCTGTGCTTGGAACAGATGGTGGATGATGCTCTGAAGTACACATGGAAACTTCTAGGTTACCTCAAGGGACTCGCAATAAACATGTCTTGTCGGGGGTCATATGCTTTTTCTAATAACCACGCGCATAACCATGTAGTTGAATAACAATGCACGTGCAAGTGCACGCCCCAGTTTTCGCAATGCTATACATCGTAGCAAGGAGGGCCAAGCAATTTGCGCGAGAAATAATACAAGCGCCGAATATTGCTAAATTGGGAGACGCGTGCGTGAATGTACCACTGCTTCAAGAAACTAAAAAAGAAATAGATTCCCTTAATCACATGCTCTGTTAACGACGACATCGGCCTTGAGGGCCTTAAGAAAAAAAAAAAGTCATTCTCTTAATCTTTCAGTTTTTAGTTAGGCTTTCATTCTGCACTGTTTCTGCACTGTTCATCGTTGTGATGGCATATTAACAACCCTGGTTGCGCAGGCTGTTATCATTCATATACATATTGTATGAATGATTGGGTGTGTGTGTGTGTGTGTGTGTGTGTGTGTGTGTGTGTGTGTGTGTGTGTGTGTGTGTGTGTGAGAGAGCGCGATCTTATTACAACTTGGAGAGAGAGAGGGAGAGATGTTGTGCGGAAGGCAGGGAGGTTAACTAGATAGAAAGAAAAATATGCAGTTTGCTACCCTACACTGCGGAAGGGGTAGCAGGAGACAGAAAGGGAAGAAAGAAAAACAAAGAGCTGAGAACTTTAAATGAAGCTGCACGAGAAAGATGTTGCCAGAAGAAATTTCCTTAGATGGTGCTCCTAAGTTCCCGTGCATTTATGGGTATATATATGTATTAAGGTTCGATCCTACTCTCACTTGTCTAGTTCTGCTTTCGGCTTCCTCCTCCGTTACTCAGGGGGCATGAAGGCATTAAGCTTGTAAAACTTCCTTCCAGTATCCTCCAATATCTTGCGGGATAGAAGCGTCAATAACTCTCATAAGCGGTATTACAACATTACATGGGAGGCTGCAGGGCAAGGCTCCGTACTATTGTTCTTATTGTTATTTATAAGTAAGAGTAAGAACATTCTTCGAAGAATGCCCTATACATTCTTCAGAATGGAGGCATCATATTTCGGCATTTTATTGATCAATCAGCGGCTGCTAATACGTCATTCCATTGCGTATATTCTAACAAGCAGGCGGGCTTAAAAAGTATTTCATCGTTTGAAGCGGTTTAGGTTGCATGTGGTTCTATGAAATATTCCTTTCTGTTCTAATTGCTCGTACATGTCTTCCGGCAGATCACTGGGTGGTAGTTGCGCAGCAGGGTGACGTAAGAAAGTTGCGAACTTGTTGACATTTGTAACCAGCTATTTTGTCTCTTATGCATTAATTAATGAACTAATTAAATTTAAGAGTCTGATTGGAACAGTGACGACCACTGCTTTTATGTATCCATTAGGTCACGCATGCTTTTCGCCATAACACTTCCGATGTGACCACTCGGATAACTTGCCTCGCTAAGATTTTGGATATGGAACTTGAGGTATGTATATTGTATAATTGCTTATGTGAATACAGAGGCCATATACCTAAGTATTCTCTTTTCCCTGGGAATGCTGAACGGGCGTAGAACGCCGAAAATAATCATCAGGAATGAGAAAAAAGTGACAACGAATACAAAGGTCACAATGAAAAATAAAAAGAAAATGCACATAAGATGCGTTGTTGATGTAAAACTACATCGAAACATATATATTGACTGTGTGGCATTGTACTCCCGGCAGTCAAGAACAAGTGTTGCCGGGGAACCTAAAAAAAAATATTTCTGTAAGTATACTTACAGAACTATTTTTTTTTTGTACGTGCAAACCTCGAAGACTCATTTCTCTGATATTCCTTGACAAAGTGTGAAAACACATGTTTAGTAGAGGCGTCCGTTGAAAACTAATTACTCGGACAGTTTTAATGATCATTTGTTTTAATTAGGCTGTAACGGCAATTTTGCCGTATTCTTTGCTTTGAAGCTATACTTGAATAAAGGTTTTCGTTATAGTTACTTCTCGAGTCCCCCACCTTTATTAGGAACTCGTGCACTGTAGAAGATCATCGTACCAGTCGCGGCTGCGCAAATCAAATCAGGAAAGAAAAAAAAAGCATGAGACCCTGGCGGTTTGTGCGAATAAAGGTGAACTACAATTATAACAGCTAATCAACGCGTCAACTTTGCCTGTGCTATAAGGCCGCGCTTTATGTATTGGCGCGATAACATATGTGTTTAATGACTTCCGAGAATTCGCAACAAAAGGCGACAACATATAAAGGAACGACAAGGGGAAAAAAATTAACGAAACAAAAGGTGCTCAGTACATGCCATTCCACTTGAGTAAAAGTGTACCTGATCGGAGAACCGTCTTGAGGACTGTATGCAGGAATAATAGCTGATTAACAATGACACGCAGTGAATGCGTGCCCATAGGCGTTTCTGCGGATTCTGAGAAACGGAACGGGATGCTTAACTTACTTACGTGAGATTCTCTAAATAATTAAAAGCCTTAACATTTATAACCTATGGCTTTCTTTCTTTCTTTCTTTCTTTCTTTCTTTCTTTCTTTCTTTCTTTCTTTCTTTCTTTCTTTCTTTCTTTCTTTCTTTCTTTCTTTCTTTCTTATTCTTTACTCCATTTGGTTATTTTCTTGACGCCGCGACTCGTTATTCTCTCTCACACCAGCTGCTGCTGTTCGTCAGTGAAGTCATGATGACTTGCTAAGACGGTGCTCAGCAAACAAAACCGCAAAGAGAACTGCCGCTGACGGTTTCTGTGCATAAATTCTATTGTGCGATCGGGGGAAAAAGAAGGTATTGTATATAAAGAAATTCGGAAGCACACTGCAATTTTCATTCAACCATAAAAAAAAAATCCATAACCCTCCTTGAAAAGGTTGTGAAAACAATATGCAGCTGCAAGGTTGTAATTTTCACTGCTTCAGTAAGCGTTAGACATGCTGATTCCGAAATATTTCGGCTCAATAAGTGCGGACCTAACAACGCCCGTTTGAAACCTAGTGTTATGGCGCTCCCGAAACGACCATGCGACATTACAGGCCGGCATAGGCACTATTCATTGATGTTACAGTGACGCCAAGTGAAGACATTTAAGAACTTACACACATTGTGAAGCTTCGTTTGCTCTAAAATAACAGATTTACCTGACAGCCAGAAAGTAAGAAAATAGTTGAATACCGCGTGGTGCCGCCATACGGAAGCAAGGCTGGAACACGGTTTGTTTTCCCATGGCCTCCGAGGACGCGGCCAACTGGAAGGCCGTGGTGGCAACTAAGATGACGTCAGCTGACGTCAGGGGAACGAGCGCTGGGAAATCGAAAGAGTGTTCTTAGCGCTTTAAATCACTGCAAACGATGCAACGAAACAGTGTCTATTACAGATTGGAGGGCCAGGATTCTGCACACACACGTCGCACTAGATTTACAGAAAACGTTTCACGACTCCTTTAAATAGCGATTCTTCTTATACAGGTAACACGACACAGCATATCATGCGCGCTGCTACGAGGACAACAAAAGGATTTATTATTCCACTCGTTCACCAAAGCAGCGCGTAAATTGAGCAGCGCTGCAACTATTGAAGGCCGAATGTATATTCTATTATGCGAGGGAGAAGCTCGCTCCACATTCATGGATCGGGCACGCAACATTAAAAGCGATGCATCTCCTCTATTTTGTCTATGAAACCTTTGTTTTCTCTACCCAAATATGTGCGAGAGAAATCTTGACAGATTGACCTCTGGCATGTACGTTTAAGACGCTTTTAACAAATAGTCCAGTCGTCTTCTGTATGCTGTAATTCCTTTCAGTGCGTTTTTGCAAAGCTGCCCAAAATTTCACGAGGAATCCGACATTTCAAGAGGAATCCGAATGCACACCAGCTGCTTCAAACTGTGACACACACACACACACACACACACACACACACACACACACACACACACACACACACACAAACACACACACACACAAACACACACACACACACACACACACACACACACACACACACACACACACACACACACACACACACACACACACAACACACAATCTCTCTCGCGCTCACCCTCGATGGTCCCCGAGTGGACCTAGCCGGGTGACGTTGAATTCGCTCGCGTCCGTTGTGGACAAAATAGTTATTTCACTCACTCACTCACTCACTCACTCACTCACTCACTCACTCACTCACTCACTCACTCACTCACTCACTCACTCACTCACTCACTCACTCACTCACTTTCATGTACAAGCTGAAGTATGCAGCGAGTTTGAGACTAAAGTGAAAAAAAGAAAAGAAAAGTTAACCGCCTCGCGTTTCGTCATTTCATTTGTTCCTGGTTAGCCTGCCGCGGCATGCAAAAACACGTTGAGAAGTGCTTACAAAAGCTCCTGTCACCCTATTTCGTATGCGTGGCTGATATTGCAAGCTCATCTTCTTCCTCAAGCGGTGTTTCTTAACAGCATTTCCCTCTCCATCTCTTTTCTTTTTGCTTACTTTTTTTTTCTCGCCGAATGCCTTCTGTCGCTTTTTCCTCCGTCGCACCAAGTGCCGCTATTGCTGCGTTTACCGCATCTGTGTGCAACGTTGCAGCAGAGCGACGGTGCATACCACGTGACTCGATTCTCGCGTTCTCGTGATTCCGCGCGTGCGTGTACTTACTCCATTGCTGGCGCGCGTGTCTGATGCACGCTGCGATCGGAACTCGCAGCTGCAGAGCATCTATTGTTGCCTCGCCGCTCCCGAGGAGTGAGGACACGCAGTTGGTTGGCGTTTGCGATTGTAGGCGTTGAGCCGCGTTCACGTAATTTCTTTTTTTTTCGCACGCCGATGCAGCTGTATTCTTTCTGCGTAGATGACAGCGAAGTCAGTGGAAGAATTAACGAACATACGCAAAAAAAAAGAGAGGGCCTGGAACAAGGTGAATTTTAAAAAGAGAGAGAGAAATGAAAGTCGCGCGAGAAGTAATTGTTGTTTGTTTGTGTGTTTGTTTGTTTGTTTCTTCTCCATGGTTATAACTGCATATAGCTCCATCTGGACAAGAAACCGGTGAAGTCGATAACACTGTGCAGTTGAAGAAGTCCGAAAGGAAGCATGATAGTTATCAAGCGAATTAACCGCCTACTTACTGAAGACATAAATGGTCGGAGAGAGAGATGGCGAGTTCATAGAAGGGGTAGATGTATCGCGTCTATCTTTTGCTGTTGATTATGCATGATTGAACACACCCTTAGCCGTTCTCCTTGGTGAGAAGTAAATCTTATTCTCTTCCTCGCCATCAGAGTTGCATTGCGTATGCCCTCGTGCCAGCGTGCCTGTCTGAAATACTATATCCCCCTCCTCTTTATTATGCAGTAATGTGGTACTTCGTTTAGCGTATTCCAAATCAGTCGACGGGCACATTAACATTCCTAGAGATCAGTTTAGAGTGACACAGTGTTTGGTTTTTTTTTTTTTAATTTTGATTTGCCTTGCAACAAAAAGTGTATTACTGAGCGGGGCCGACGAAAGGAGTGTGCGGATCAAGGGCGGATTTACTCGATATATTGACCACATTTTCACCCGCCTAGTATACGCTGTTGTGGCATCGCAGATTTAGCCGTTACCGTTTTATATTTGATCCATTCCTAACCCTTACTAAAGATATATCAACTTACCCAAACTAAAAGGCTATTCGGTAAACAAAACACCCCTACAACCCAGTTTTCGCAGCTTTTTGCTTGGCAAAAGTGTGTTTTGGGTGCTCTATACCGCTTTAAGGATGCAAAGTGGTTTACAGCATTCCTTAACGTCTACTTAAATACAAGTACACGTTTTTTTTTTTTATCCCCTGTCGAAATACGGCCGCCGTGGCTGAGATTCGAACCCGTGATCTCCAGCTTCGCAAGCATACACCCAAGCGGATAAGCTACACCGTGGTGGCGGTCTTCTGGCGGAAGTAAAGTTCCCTCAGGCTTCCTGCTTGTTTAAATATCTGCTTCATTTCGAACGGAGTGTAAGCCTATGCTCTTTCGCCGCAGAGAAACAGACGAGAACCACCTTCCAGAATGCGCCGTAAACATCGATGACGTGAAGAGAATGCGGTGAGGAAATGTTAAAGGTTGCTGCGTCGCAATGGGTGGGTTTTTATCTTCGTCTCCACTCCTTTCCCAAAGCTGGCGCTAATCTGATAGAGTTACCTACATAGTTTGTGCTGAGTCGACAATAGGGACAAGAGAGAATTGATTTGCGAGATATATTAACATCTTAAACGATGGGGCTAGGAAACAGCGCAGCGTTTAAAGAAAGATGAAAGCGATGGTGACATTTCACGTTAGGTGTTCAAATTTATTCGTTATAAAAAAAAATGCAGCCACATTTACAAAGAGTAAGCATGTTTCTTTTGTGTTTTCAGGAAAAAAATAGGAATATTGGTATAACACTTTCAAAACTGGAACGCGGAGAAGCTCTACCTGTCTTATTACATGGTCCAGGTCATTCTGCTTTGTCCACTGTAAAATTTTAAAAATATCAAGTGAGAGGATGCCGAATATGCTCTCCCATTATGATGAATGAGTGCGCAAAAAAAAAAAAGTAAAACGCACGGCATATTAATAAGGCAGTAAAAAATTCGTGCTTGCATGTTCCACGTTTGGAACATGCCCAAGTAAATATTTAAGTGTTTTAGCAAAAACATTATTGTTTGCGAGAATACTTCAGCCATAGGGACGACGTAGACACGTGCCTTAACACCCCCATGCGATGTCGTGTTATGGAACAAGATTGCTAGGTGGGCCAGTTAGTATCTCATGTTATAATAAAACTTGGGGCGCAAAGAGACAACGCAGACAGCGAAGGTAAAGCATGCACCACAAGCGCCTGTAGCAGTGCTTGGTGGTGTCTGTCCTGCGTTGTTTTCTTACGCTCTAATTTTTATGTGGACATGTGTTGTCGAGCTGATGTAATTAATTTGTTTTAATGCTGAACGCTTTGTGAAATCTGCATGGAATGTGTGTTTAATGAAATGATCTCAAGTAAAGGGTCTTCGCGTGTGTCTAGCAGGATGGGGCTTCATCGAACCTTCACATGACTTTGTGCACGTGTGCATAACAATCGAGTCTCCTATGGTCGTTTTCACTTGTGTTTTCTTATTTCTATTTTCTGTAGAACACGTGTTCAGTTCAGCGTGCTTACGATTATAAGTGTAAGTACGTAATCGAAACATGTTACATGTATATGTGGATAGTGTGCTCGTAGCCACCTTCCCATATATATACATGCAACTAGTTAAGCAACAATAATAATAACTAATGAAACAGAGTTATTCGGAGTGTGATTATAACTTGTTGATAATAAACGACATAGTTGTAGCAGTTAAGACGGACAAGTGCGCCGGATCGTAAATTGTTCGGATGTCATGCCCCGCTGAAAGAAGCATTCAAAAAAGACAGTAGAATTAAGAGTTGTGTAGGATAGATTATACTTGTCAATATTCAATTATTATTCGTTCGATGTTAAGAGGTTGGCCAATAGTGGTGAAAATGAGAGAAGATTTTTCGTAGCATGGTGAAGTTCGTCCTGATCCATGATGTGTCAGCATAGCTTCCGCTCGAACACTACAGTGAAAATTCAAGAAATTCTTTTTCGTATAAATAACACTATTACTCTGTCACTCTCTTTTTATTCCAATTTTTACTCCGGGGAGATCTTTTCATGTGAACAAGCGCTATGAATTTTGAATCTTTCGTTCTCTGGATATCTTACTTGCATGTGTTATATATCTGTGATAATATCATATGCATGTATGTAATGCATATTTCGCTTATATTCTGAACATGTTCGCTGTGTCACTGCCTGCCTTGTTCAGCTGGCTGCGGCCCTTTGTCAAGTCGCTTGTTTCTTGAGCGATTTTACCCGCAGTCTCCCCTATCGTTGAAGAAAATAAAGTTATCCCCTCACCTCGGCCTCTCCATATTCTTATTATTATTATGTATCACACGAGGTATGTATCAATGCGGAGTGGAAGAAGCTGCCGAAGACTTCTAGATGCGTCTTATAATAAACCCATGAGCGCATATATATATATATATATATATATATATATATATATATATATATATATATATATATATATATATATATATATATATATATATATATATATATATATATAATAGGAAAGACAGAGGACATCTCCTTTTGGCTGTTCCCTCCCTACATTTCAGGATGCGGAACGTGCAAACGACTGTTCGCACTGAATAACAACAAACTAAATGTAGGGATAATCATTAATATTAAGAACAGAACAGACAAACAACAGCCCATAAGACTGCTGCTGTACTGCACAATTGTAATTTAGTGTTCTTTACGATCGAAGCAGTGTTCCGCTTACGAGTTTCATAATTAAGTAATAGCAGTAATAAATCAGAACGCCTTGGCATTTCTATTCGCCGTTATTCACATGCGACTATACATTTATACACGCGCCTCTTCTGTTATAGTGCCTGGAAATATACGTATATGTCTAAGCACTACACTTGCGTTCGCATGCCTGCTGTGTTGATGTACACAATTAGACGATATCCAAGACGACTCCTGATCTTTTCGGCGTCCTTCTTTCTTTTTCTTTACACCTTATCCGTCTGTTGCTTCGCGAGAAAAGCGCTTCCTGTTGCTACAGGTCTCGCCTTATTAGACGCGTCGGTTGCTCGGATGACATTCTTTTCTTTTGTTTCCTCGTATTTCGCCGTCTCTGCGGCTTCGCAAGAACGTCTGCAGAAGACCGCGCCATCGCGTTGGAGTCTGTACTCGTGACATTTAACACTGTTTTTCTTTTCAGGTCGCATTCCTGCTGCGACGTTCTGCGCCGTCTCGCTTTCTTTTTCTTTCTTCCTTTTTGTTTTCTTTTTTTGCTGCGGGTTGTATTGCCGGCATTGTGGTACACCCGCGGAGCCACTGAAAAGATACTTGCGCGTGCACTCTATATAGCATATACGAACGCCATCTTTTATTCCTACATCTCTCTGTCTACTTTCTGCAGCTTTTATCTCGGCAAGTGTCTTGCATGTACAGTTCAAAAGGATATGTTGTTGATCTAGTTGGTTCATTGCTTGAAGTAATAGTTATGGCGCTAAAACAACGGGACACACTGGCGCCAGTGAGTGTTTTGGCTTCTCTGTGTCCCGTTGTTATAGCGCCATAACTATTACTTGTATATATACAGTTTGTGAAACTGCCGCGACGTTCGAAACCATTATCCAATGTGTATAATATGCGTATGTGTATGTAATATCACGTAATGTGTAGGAACGCAGAAGCGACGGAAGGCGGAACAAGCACACACACGTGACAGGCACCGTCGCTTGTAGTTTACTTCTGACTAAATGTCGGGTTGGTGTGTCAGTGCGACCTCACAATTCTTCAGTGCGAATTTGCTATGTATAAAGCATTTCCATATGCAGATCGTAGTATATACGTTCTCGAAGGCATGTGTTCTAGGAGTAGATGGCTTTTCAAGCTATGCGGAAATAGATTTAATTCCGAGTGAAAAAATCACCAACATTATGCTACGAAATGAGTACTTAAACTCGGCATTTGATAACAGTATTGTGAAATATTGTAATTTAGATGTGGCAGGACAGCGGACGGAGTAGAACAGGGAAGAGTATCAATTGCCTACACGCTGTAGCCCTGTTTAAATGACAATCTACTATATTTTTCAGATATGATTAGCTGAAATCCATCGGCTCAATCAACTCTGAAGTATAATGATAGCTGACGTCTTACCCGTGAAACCCAGAGTCGCGATATGGAATCAATGCCTTGGCTTTCTTTAAAATATTAAATTCACTCCATTTGGCTCAATTCATTTGGCCTATAAATAACACTCTCGCCCACTCGATAATTTCATTCTTTCAAGACGCTGCAGTTGCAAGAGCTGCAGTTGGGATTTTGCACAGCTAAATCAATTTGAGATGAAAAGCACATTGAAGGTAAATCTTTTCATTATATGTGTCTGAATACAACATGGCTTGCTTTCTCATGTCACGTATACCATACTCGCTTGACACAAACAAAAGTATCACATTGGACTTCTTAAAAAGCATGTACCACTAAATTTATTTTCTTGTAACGAGAATAACTTCACATCTGTATCGTTATTCGGCATCCGAGCCGAGGCACGTCTTTCGCGTCTAGAACAACCGCATAATAACAAAAGTAAAAATAAAAATAAAAGAACAACATTCTGTAATGATACTTTGAAAAGGCATATGATATTCACATCAGTCATTACCCAGGTAAATAATACGCGACCATTTGCTTGAGAGGCCGGTTTACGCATGTGATTGGCTTCGCACTATACGAGCCATTTATATCGAGGTATTTTATTCGGTCGCAAATGCGATCCCGTAAGCACGCACGAATTTCGCTATGACTGTATGTGTGCTGCACATGGTACGTGTATAGTGTGCCCCTGTAGCGCGTACGGTGAAGAGTTTACCTCAGGGCCTAGAACGCATTCTCTATAGACATCGCACGTTACAAGTACACGAAAGTGAAACAGTGCAGAGAGAGATTAATTATTCCCCGAACAGTGTCTACCGTCGTTCAGGCAATAGCCGTCGTTCAGGCTGTTCAGGCAATAGCTGTCGTCATTGCCGTGTCCGGCACTCACCAAGTGAAGATTCTCGTCTGTATACGATCTAATATTTACGGTCGCAGTTACCAGGACATATTAAATAATGATATCGGGATGGCAAGAACGAGCATTAATTCTATCAGTTATACTTTTCTCCCGCTACAGTGCACGTCTACCGTTGCAAACTTATTATTTGACAGCAATGCCAGCTGTTGCACATATTGCACAATCCGAGGCATTATAAAAAAATTGATTAACAAAATATTGCATGCTACCACTCTGCTTACTTTTAAGTGTGGAAATTGTAGTGCACGAGAAAATTCGTTCATTGAGCATTCCGTGGTATAGATATGTACAAACCCAAGCAGCTATAGCATTCACGCAGCTATCGGAATTCGGCCACGATAATGTATAGCCGACATGCGGAGGTGCAGAATATATATGTTGCAAACAATTGCCATATTGAATTCAAGTAGCATAACTGATAACGACCTTCCGTCTCAATTGAATTACGACGGAACAAACAAACGAACGAGACAGAAAGAAAATGCAAACTGAATTACGTTTTAGGCGACACGGTAGCCTGTAGCATCGAATAAGCAATGATACTATTTTCGCTTTCAGGCGAGTGAAAACTCGCTATATAAGTTTCATTCAACACGTCAATGTATACTCGGCCTCCGCTTGCTCGCGGCTTATGTAGCGAAATAAAAATAAAGTGTCAGGAAAAAGAAAAATTCTTAAATGACGGGAGGAAGATGGAAAAGGATCCCCGATTTCACAACACAAAGCGAGACAGGTGGCCACTCACTGCGTTCGAGAATAACCAATGTCCACAGCCGCCGTCCGTTTCGGACGCCGCTTCACTTGACTGCAGGTCGCCGACGGGAGCTCAGTCTCCGCTGTAGCAGCAGCAGCAGCAGCAGGTTAGAACAGAGGCGTGCACAGACGACACGTCGTTCTCGCCGCTTTAATCCTCCAACGCAACACGCACGCGAGCGGTACAGGCAGCGCGACCGAACTCGTCCCGGCGTCGTCGTGACGTAATGTGTGGGGAGTGTCTCGTGTGCGCGCGGATCAACTCGCGGCAGCGAGCGCGTGCGCGCGATCGTGCCGTAGCCACTCCCGAGCGGCTGCGATTTCGTCGAAGACATCTGTCTGTCGCGCTGTTCCCATTGTCAACGCGCCGACGCCGACGCTGCGATTGCACCTGCATTGGAGCGCGAGGCGCGCGCGGCGGTGCTCCCTATATACGCTGCCGTCGAGGAGCGCGCAAGGACACGCGACGGTAGCACGGAGGAGAGACGACGTGTTCTATACCCTCTCGAAACACACACACACACACACACACACACACACACACACACACACACACACACACACACACACACACACACACACACACTTCAAGCCCTATTAGTTGCTTCTGCGATGCAACGAAGATGCTTGAGATTTATGTGCCGTAAATACAGTTCGTATCAGTTGATGCATGAAGGATTAAGTTTTACACTCAAGGCAGTTTCTTTACTTTCAAACAAATAGTAATGCAATGTCACTACTTTAGGCCAGCTGCAACTTGTAATTTAATTATTTTTTAGGAGCAGTTGTGCCATCTCTGAAGCGGACAATATGAGCTCGGGGTTCTTTGTGTTCCAAACAGCACCCGCATTAGTTTTACGCATGAATGCGGGTGCTATATATGTGAGGTTGCTGATGATGTTTGGCACATACTCCGACTGATCCGACTGTTCACGTATACCGTCTGATCATCGTAATAGCGAGAATTACCATACGAACACGACATCTGGAAAAATCGCGAAGATGTGCTCATTGTGGGACGCTCTAGGTGGGGAAACAAATTAAGTGAATGGCTTTTTTCTTGTGCATCGCGTTGCACTTGACGACAAACCCAGCCGCCCAGCTGCGTGTTTGTGTTTGCAGTTACAGCATTTTGGGAATAGTAGTCACACAACTCTTCGACCTTTAAAGTGCATCTCCCAAATTCGCAACTTAACTTAACTTACGCAACAGCGAAGACTTTGGTGATGCGATGTATTCTTTTATTATGCTATTCCTTCTTTCTCTGCTCCCTTGTGGCGCGCCAATCCGCTAACTTGTGTATATAGACGGGCATGTATGAATTTTGTAACGGTGTTCCAAAATTGTTATTATTAAGTAACTCTGAGAGACAATGGCTAAAGGAACGTCTCCAACGGCCCTTCGTACAGCATGCGTCTGTATACACTTATACTGCGTCATACGAGTTATTCATGAATGCGCGACAGCCTTTGATCGAAGACTCTTTCTTTCAAGACCTTTGCAGGAGCTCTGGACCCCTTTATGTGCTCTCTGAAAAAAAAAAAAAAAAAAAGGCCAGGGCTTGAATCACTTAAATATTGCACCGATCAGGAGAAAAGTCAAATGACTTACGCATGCGGCATACAGTCTTCGGCTGTTCTCTAGTATAACGGACTGCACCTCTCAAACCCACCAAAGAATGAGAAAAATCAACGAAAAGCTCGCTTTTTCATAGCTGAGCCGGACTGACTGTCCTACTCTCAGGGAAGGTCAACTATCTGAACTTGTCTAATGTATCACACCTGTTGCATTTGGTTATGTGGTTGGTTAGAAAAAGCTTTTCCTCTTAATTCGATGCATTTTTCGGCGAATTTAAGTCACTTTGACCGTGTCTATCTATATCTAGCCGCATACGTATCGGTGCTCTCCTGCTCGTTAAACCTGGCATGCCCCAAAGCTTGCAAGGTGGGGTATCATTAAATGTAGGACGAACAGAGATCATTGATCACTACATCACTGACCTGATATACTTGTCATGTAGGTTGCCATTAACAAGACTGCAATCACGTGTGGCTTATACCTGTGGTGCTCGATCCGTGGTATGCGTCACGGGTGTTAGAATTTTACGCATCCTTGATGGCAATCAAGGACTAGATAAATAGACATTTATTATATCATGAGAACGTACCTAAAACAAATAAGGCGTATCTCTTGTCGTAGCTTGCGATTTAAATGTGGAAATAGCAAGCGCACAGACACAGGCAACATACCAAGCGTGAGGGGGGATGTCGAAGCCGGGCCTGCGAGGTTCCAGGTAAGCACGTTACCATTAGGCTACAGCAGCTCCTCCCGCACGGATTACATATGAAATACACAAACCAGTTGCAGGAGCAGTTGTGATGATGGCGCTTGTGTGTCGTCAAGTGTGCTTCTAATGTGAGTTAACTGCTGTCGTACCAGCGTAATCGACCATAGATATGCTCTTATATCACTAGGCATAATTTTGTCCAACGTTGTTCGATCACGGTGGAACACTTCAACTGAAGATGCGTATGATACGCACATCGGCGCACCATAGCTTGCAGTTTTCGACAAAGCAGACGTTGGGGCTGTGCATTAACGTGAGTGTTACGTCGCACCGTGAGGTGCCATTCATTCGCCGCAATGCTGTCGACGTTCTTCACACATGTGGGCTTACCACAAAGACTTTGGTCCTACTGGTAACGCATGGCTGAATGCCACAATGCGAAACGATTGGTCATGAACACTGTCCTTGGTGATTGCTTCGCGTCACACTGATTCCCACTATGCGCGGGATCTGCAAGATTTCTTATGTGTCTTTTGGGTGTTGCTTTGATAACGTTGTTTGATGGGCTATTTTGAGCCGTGTGTACGTTGTATATATGTTCCAACTGCTGAAGAGAAAAGTATAGTAGCCGGTGCTTTATCTATGAGCCCACATCTCCCTATATCACATAATATCACATCATTTTATATCATATCAATCTAATCAAGTATTCAGAAGGGCGAGTGAAAGTTCATTGCTAAAGTCGCCGACGCAGAGTTAAAACTCACGGTTCTCTTAACACGTAGGCAGTTGCTAAAGTTTACTTCGACAAATAGCATGCAGGGATTTTGTGGCCTGATTGATATTCTGACCTGAAGGAGCTGCTGATATAAAGCTCGAAGAAACACATGAAGGAATGGAGGCGAATCCTGCTAGGCAAGGGCGAAGCTGATTTCTTCTGTAGCAAGACGGAATACAGGCTCCGAGAGGCTGAAGCCAGGAAACAAAGCAATAAACAAGGAGAAAGTTGTATGCGTTCCAGATGCTTGACGTTTCAAAAAAGATAGCTTGAACGTGGTCGGTTTAACGTCTGGCTGAGGCTTATATATATACGTAGTCTGTTTCAGGGGTTCCGTGCAGGACAGCTAAGGCCACGAGGCCATCGAGCGCCGAATTCTTACGAGACGAGACGAAATGTTATTGTTGGGACACGCACCTACGAGCCACTCCTGCGCTCCGTAATTCTCCTGCCCTTTCCAAGGCTTCTTCTGCCACTGCACGGTTCGCGACTGGCAGATGGCATAGTGCGAAGGGATACGTTTAACACGTGTTTGCCCTCCTAATTGAGAGAAGGGGCCTGTATCTTCCACAGTGCTGCACCGAACTCCTGAAACAGACTATAGTCTCAACAGGAAGTGGTGAGCGTAAAGAGACGCTGAAATACAGAAGGGCCCACATGTCGAGCGGCTTGGTTTGGGACGACGAAAAACGCACAGACCACGGCGCTGACTATGTAGCAAGCAAGCGCCATGATTTGCGTCCTTTTCGGGATCCTGTCGGATCACGAAAGTTGTGCTCTGCTCATTATGATGAAACAGCCGTTTGGGATAATCATGCGGGAAATTTCTTGCTAATTAGACGTTTGTGAGCTCAGCCAACATTCCTGTAATCGCTATATGCAAGACGTTCTTCCTCAAGAACAAGCATGCATCATTCGAAAAAGTGTACGTTTATGGTGTACTGCAGAATTAAAATGTGACAAACCAGTTTTCGGAGTCCCGCAATGTAGAATATACGCTATGAATGCGAAAATTGGCGCACACCTGTTTATTTCCTTATGGATATCGTTGTAGTTTTTTGCTACAAAGAGGTGGATCCTCTTTCTGTCCGGCGATGTTCCCTTGCTGTGCGAATTAAGCAGCTTCAGCTGCTACCTATGGAAAACAAAAAAACACCGAACTGTATGAATGCGGACATTGTATCAGTTCGCGTGCTGAAACAGCCATATTCAAAGTTGTCAGGAACGCATTTAACTTAAGCGTGAGAGGTGAGCAAGCCGTCGCAGACCCCTCTCCTCCTCTGCACACTTTCCAGGAGCGCCGCTTAATACGAGAACAACGAGATTGGTCCCGTCTATGCAGTCTCCTCGTCTAAAACTCCTTCGAACGAGGCAAACGTGAAAACCGGACTCGCAGCATGCAAAAAAACGTGCCTCCAATCTGTGCCCGCCGCGGAGCGACGCAAGAAAGAAAATAAGGCAGCCGCAAAGAGCTCTTATTATTATTTTTCTGTTCCCCCGATCGCTGCAGCGCCTGTCGTTGTTGGGGCGTTCGCGCCTCTGGGACGGGCCTGTGCAGCGGCGGCACCGTCGACGTGCGGCGCGAATTCTCATTACGCCTCCCTCTCTATCTCTCACCCTCTCCTGCCAGCTCCTGTGTTGTTGCTGCCGCGAAACGCGCAAGCGCTCGACAGCTCCGCATCTGCATACGCAACCCTCTCTTCTCCAGGCGGTTGGCGACGCCTTTCCCCGTTCCTTCAAGCTGGGCTGCCAGAAGCTTGCGGGCTCTTTTTTTTTTTTACTCCCCCCCCCCCTCCCCCCTCCTTTTTTTTCGCGCACCCCGAGAGAAATCGATGATTCCATTTTCGGGACGCCGTCGGTATAGTTCAGTGGCGGCGTCGGCGCTATCCCCCTTTCCCTAGCCGCAGCCCGCGGTCTCTCCCCTCCCTTCCTCGGGAAAGGTTCGGGAAGACTCAGCAGTTTAGGGACGAGGCTGCCGCCGTGCAACGTGGTGGAGAGGGTGAAACCTCGTTTGAATTTCAACACCACGAGATTGGAGCGGCGGCGGCGAGCTGTCTTGTTAGGATAAAGCGCTCCAGAAACCCCATCCAGATCTCTCCCGACTCAACCCCTCCGCTTCCCTGTTTCTTACGAGCGCGCCCCGTTCAACGCTGTCCCCTTTTTTCCTTTTCCCTCCGTGCCTAGCGCGGGAAGAAATTGCGCGCTTGGTGCGTGTGTCTGTGCGTGCGTTAGGTGAACGCTATATACAGCTCAAGCAAGCGTGAGCCCCCGGAATAATGCCGCGCGCGCCGGAACGCCTCTGGCGTAATGGGCACGTCCCCTACGTGTTCCCGTCAGGGCGAGGGGTGCGTGTTCGCGAGGCTCGGAGATCCGTGCGCGCATGCGAGCGAGTCGGCGCGCTCTCGATGCCGTCCATGACGGGCCTGCGGTGACGTGGAAAGCACTTTGCGCGAGCGCTGTCCGCCGCCAGCCCGGCAGCGCTCTTCGCGAAAAGAAGCCGTCGGCGTTCTATGTGTTTGATATAGAAAGTGCGGGCCGCTCTTCCGCGGGCCGCGGCGTTACATAAAACTTGCCCCGCCGGAGCTTTCGATGGATTGCGGGGATTTATGCGGATGTCCTTCATGGCAGTATGATTAATGACGGTCAAATCTCTCGCTCTCTTTCTCCCTCTCTCCGTTGGTGAAATAATAATACGCATGGGGGCAAACTGGTCCTCGTCGTGTCTTGGGCACCGCCTGGGCTGACTGCCAGGCGCCGCTGCTTGTTTGGTGCCAGACACATGTGCCCGAGGCTGTGCTTCCGCTTCTCTGGCACGGGCACGAATGTGGACGATGAAAGAAGCCCTCAGGAGCCCCGGATGTTATGCGAGTGATGTCGTGGCGCTAGTGGCCAGAGGCTATCACGTGGTATGTCCCTCGAGAAGGTAGCACGTGGATGACTGCGTCGAACTGTTCCTCACGTAACCGGCTGTTAAGGGCGAGTGGGAACTCGCAATGTGTGTGTGTGTGTGTGTGTGTGTGTGTGTGTGTGTGTGTGTGTGTGTGTGTGTGTGTGTGTGTGTGTGTGTGTGTGTGTGTGTGTGTGTGTGTGTGTGTGTGCGCTGCCTATTATTCGGGAGCAAATTTCTATAGTTTCTCAGACTGTTATGCTGGTGGCTTAGCATTTCTAAGCACCTTGTCCTCGGTTCTATGCATGCACGAAAAATAATATAGGCAAGGGTCTTCCAGCGCTTAACTTCCCCATCCTCAGCAAGCCAGCTCACCGTGAAGTCATTCCCTCGGCTTTCTCCGTTGCTGTGTTGTCCTAACCTTTCATCTCCTGGCCACAGCGCAATGGCCGATAACATTCGTTCGGCTGCATTGATTCGTACAGCCTCGCCCGCACTGCGCGCGTGCTCTGACGTGACGGTCACGTATTGAGCCGATAAACCTTCCTTTTTTTTTCTTTCTTGCTTCAGTCGCACGTGCTGCGTTAGTCCGCTTACTTAATATTTCCTTCAGCCGTGGCTCTATGCCATGTTCCAATACTTCCGCGCAGCACTGCGGAAGCTACAGGCCTATTCGACCAATCACGGGGGCCGAACACATCTTAAATGTTTCCTTCTTCACCCTGCCTTGTTCTAGGGGCGACCGCTGCATGCGGAAGCGGCAGGAGGCACCTCAGAACTACTGGCACTCTACATTTCGCTTCTCAAGAAACTGCACTCGATCGGTGGTTGCGCGGCTTTGGCTCTGCTGCGCGGAACTACTGAAACACGAGTTTACCTGAGTGTGGAAACGGCTGCAGCCGAAGATGGGGGATGGGGGGCACGGGCTGTGGATTTGGTAATACTGTAAACAATCACGTCGGAGGGTTCTCCAGTGCTTGAGAGAGAGCTACGAAAGGTCACTAAAGCGCTTCAGGATGTGAGAAGCCAGGCCGACTGACCATCTGGGACATAAGTGACGGGGGTGTTCGTCTACGTTGATGACATCAACTAAGGACTTTCTGTCCTCTCTTCAACCTTTTCGTCGCCTTCCCTTTACCAAATAGTGGCTCAGTGTGGCAAACGTCTCTTCCTTTCGGTTGCTATTTTTCCTTTCATATCTGTCTATCTGAAAAGTATTCTAAAAGAGATTTACTCTATATTGATAGCCAGTCACCAGTGTGCAGTGAAAGTGTGCTGTGTTTCTCTGTCGGAAGTGTCAATAAGTCGTGCTTGCGGTGTTCACGTCTATCACGCTCAGTGCGCAGATCGGTGGACAATTTATCCATATTTGCTTCCGCTCACAAGAACATTTAATTTATAAATTGTCTGTCTCCCGCCTGCCTGCCTGCAGCCCCCCCCCTCCCCCGCTTCTTCCGCAGTGCCCTT
Organism: Hyalomma asiaticum; assembly: GCA_013339685.2. Taxonomy (NCBI): domain Eukaryota; kingdom Metazoa; phylum Arthropoda; class Arachnida; order Ixodida; family Ixodidae; genus Hyalomma; species Hyalomma asiaticum. The sequence continues at coordinate 87,284,731 of CM023485.1, forward strand.
CCTCTTTTGTGGCTCTCTCTCTCTCTCTCTCTCTCTCTCTCTCTCTCTCTCTCTATCTCTCTCTCGGGAAGGTTTAGTCGCTTAACCTTTGCCTGCTGAACTAAGAAACACAAATAAAAGTCCGCTTCGATTGGTATTTCGTGAAATAATGATGAAGTTATAACCGAGTCAGTTTTGCATTCCAAGCGGCGCTGGAAATTAATTAATTTTTAAAAATATTTCCCGCTTAACTAAGACGAGTAACCACTCTTAACCGTCGCACATCTATCTTATGTTATCTATAGCAAAGACGCTATTACGCCACAAGCACGTTGCTACGCTGTCGGAAGGTGCTTGTTGTTCCTTCGTGCTTCGTCGTGGTGGCCTTCGTTCTATGGGGACGTTAATCTCCTCAACAGGATTTGCCGTTCAACGTTATCATCATCGTCGTTGACGTCGTCGCCACCGTGTCTTCGCCCACTGGAGATATGACATCTAATGGTTATATAGCATATTCAGGACGGGACAAGGCGAAGGACTCAGGAACACACAGACAGCGCTAATTTTTAGCAATGTGTGAGCGCTGTATTCATGATCATGAGTCTCGTCTCGGATGCAGTATACCACTGGGTGTTTTCACGAACGGCCAACAAGCCCAACGTGCCACATTAGCCCTTATCCGAGTAGAGGCGACAGCCCATGTTTCTCCAACGTTTCTCCACGTTTCTCCCACGTTTCTCCAACCAACCGGGCCGGCAGGGCAAGCATGTAATGAAAACACAAGAAGCCGATGGTCGTGAAGGGTAATAGACTGGATGCGAAGAGAACGAAAGCGTGGCAGGGGGCGGCAGCAAGTTCAGTGGGAAGGCGAAATCAAGAAGTTTGCGGAGATACACGCAAACGTATATCATTCACATGCAACTTGTTCAGTGCTACGTACAATCGTAAACCCCTAATGACTTTGTAGTTGTGTTTCCTTGAAAGCTATACGTAAGATTCGCATGTAAGTGTGTTTTCTGTTGAATGAGCGAATTAACTTAATTACAAATGAGAGCTCGCAGTCCTTTGTATGCAAGCACCACCGAGTTCATCGATTTGAGCCCTTTTGAGCGGATATGACTGCCAGTACCGGTGTGCGAGACTTGGGCATTTTGTGACTTCATTGTGGAATGGAACCCAGCACACGCCGATGAGTGTCCGCGACGTTGACACAAGCTTTACTACAATTAATTGATGTACCTTAAAATTCAGGACGCGTGTGCACGAATGGCTGGACCAGAGGCCGTATTAGTAGGTCACCTATAATCACAGTGGCGCAGCATGAAGGCTGGATAACAGCCGGCTTTACTAAAAAATGGGAACATTGGTCGAAAGGCTCGCATCAGTGCCGACATTTCAGGAATACATCGTTAACAATGATTCACCATACACGCGTATTTACACACCTATAATAACATTTTCCTAAAGATCATAATAGAAGGAATGTGAGTACAAGTGTCTGCACAATGGACGAATAGCGCTGATGTTATTTATTATTCGCAGCTGCAGTAATTGTCATATAAGGGCGATGGTATGTCAATTGGAGTGCTGACCGGGCCTCACACAATACAAGGTTAGTCGATTCAAACATGTTCTCTGGATGTCGCCGTTACCATGCGCACTTACCCCGTTCGTTAAGTAATGGAAGCAGTGCTTTCGATTCGCTAACTTGCACAAAGGTGACGAATGAAGGAGTTTTACTTGAGGTCCTCGTCTTAATGTTAGCTCGCGAAGCTCCAGAAAGTAAGAAGTTGAAGCAAGGATCAGTTATATTCACTTCTCAAGTAATTTTATTTACTGCTTAATGCTGTAAGTAATAATTATGAAGTGTTGTAACGTCTCGTCAGAATTTCTTCGACATTAGCTTCAACCGGAAAAGAGGCAGGTGGGGGGGTGGGCACATACAGTATTTACCTCTTTGTGAAGAGACCTCATTTTTGTAAGTTAACGCCGCATCACTAGGTCTTTCAAAGGTCACTGTTACCGTTAAACATGACTGCACCTTGAAGTTTTCGATAACTTTATTGCATATTGAAATAAAGAATGTTATCGGGGCCCCTTATCCTGGGTTTGGCTTGTTTCATTCTTTCGTCGCTACATATATTTGGGATATAGGTACATAGACAATTTAAATTGATGTGCTTATATGTGCAGGATACGTCTACTTGAATAAGCGTGTTATGCCGTGGTGTATAAGCGCCCGTTCATGGCCAATCTCCAAGAATGAAAGTGCCTTTGGGAAACGAGGGCTGAGGTACGCCACACTATGCAAATATATTCATGACTTAATTGCCGATGCTTAATTATACTTGAATATCTATCATTCTTTACTGTTCATAGACTCGTTGACATTCTGTGTAAACTCTATATGGGCCTCATACATCGTCGTCATCTTCCTGGTGCAGACAGTTAACACCTACAGGCACTTGCATCATCTGCCTCATGCTGCAAATGTTACACATCGTTAACAATCTTTGCGCCATTCAGATTCCAACATGATACATCGCGTTGGGTACTCAGTTTGTCTCCCTTCTTATTCCCGTTTAATTGATCATGCATGCTTGCGCTGTCGGACGTTACTATGACGACAATGGTCACGAGGCTCAACCACAAAGGTGAAAACGCCATGGAATGCGAAGACGAAAGCGATGGCGGATATGACTTTCCTCACGGCAAATTGCCGTATTCCTAAGTTATAGTTACCGTATTCCTAGGTTTAGATCCAGCCAAAGTTTAGATCCACCCAAGCGGGTGTGTCACGGCTGTACGGGGCAGCAAGTACAAGAGTGTTCTGTGCTCGGCTGGGAGACGCAAAAGAGGCGATAGAAACACCTATTTTGCATCTGGTCGCAATTTGATTTAGAGAGGAAATCACTAAAAGAACATTTTGTCGCACTTTGTTGCTAGGCCACTGAGAGAAAAGTTTCTGATGAGACTCCCGCCTGGTCCTCGTCATCAGTCTGAGAGTCCCGAAGCTCTAAACAATTTTTTTTTTTTTTGCAAAAGGGCGGCCCAAAACACTTTGAATGGTGTTGGCCCGTACAAGTGCTTCGACCACTATCTTCATCCTCAAAATCTATGTCATCTCTTTCTTTCTACGTCCATTTCCCTTCCCCCAAGGCCGAGTAGTAGGTCAGAACGTTGGTTCAGGCCCACCTCTCAGCTTTTCCTTCATGGTAAATCTGGCTCACTCTCTCTCTCCCTCTCTTTGTGTCAAACATGCACATGTGTACAAGCAAGCCTAGACACAAAGCGCAGATTGCGCCTGTTTGAGTGTGGCTTGCCCTTGTTTGCACTTTCAAATTGGCACTGTATATCTCTCGATTCTTTTTGTATACGCCATGCGATTGACCCGGCTATCTGTCTTCCTGCAACTTATCCTCTGCGTTTCACGCTTTCAGCCACCGCGTGGTACCGGTTTTGAAAACTATACTCAGCTACAATTACATTATAGAAGCGTCAGTCATAATGTGCAACATGGCTCAAGTTTAGAAATGCGTGGACATTCTCGGCCGCGGTGGCAAGACACCGCCGGCGCTCGAAAGCCCTCAGAAATCGCCGTTGGCTTCAGAGGCCGCCAGGTCCCAATTACATCTCGTGGCATATTTTCGTTGCCCGTGTGTATTTTTAACCACGCGTGCTGTCGGTGTGTCTGGATGATCACTGTATAATGTATGCTGTACATTTGCCATCTGGTTCCTGGAGTATAGCATAACAAGGGGATACACCAAGGTGACATTTCCAATATCTCATTAAAATCTAGCTATCTCCTAATGAACGGGGCAGTGGTTAGCATTTGCAGTACAGCCTGTCCCTTAAACTTTTGTCGACGGCGTTTGCGGTTACACGACGAGCAGGCGAATCTCCGTAAGCAGCGTGCGGCCAAGCATGGTGGCCGCTGTAATGAGGCGCGAGTCGTGTATCGTGCCAAGTGCTGGGACTCCCATGCCTTGCAACTTTGAGACGCCCGTAAACAAAAGGGCTCGAGTCTCGTTAAAATTGGGAGGAAAGATTGAAAGGCAGATATAGAAAAGCTGCGAGAAGGCAGCGCAGTGTACGCTCGTACGGGCGAGGGCACATGTGTGTGGCGAGGGGACAGCATGCAGCCAATGGCACAAGTGAGGCGCCCGGCGTACAGAGTCACACAGCCCGCAGCCCGAACTGGGGGCCCGAAGTTCACAATGAAAGCCAGTGTGCGTGCTCGGCCGGCATCCCCAAGCCCGGCCCAATCCATAACTGTCAGGCGCCACGAGGGGAGCATTATATTTTGTTTCTCTCTTCCGGGGGCCCGGCGTAGTTGAGGAAGAAGAAGAACCAGAAGGGGAGGGGAGAGAGAGAGAGAGAAATAGGCTGGTGGCGGCGGTGCTGAGGAAAAGGTTTTCCAGGGACATCGCCCACAGGGCCAGGTGTTCTGAGCCGACGCTGTAGGCAGCGGCCTTAGAAAAAAATAAGTCTGTTCCAGAGCGCCGGCGTGTTGTCGACCGCCTCCGCGCGCTTTGAGCCCAGCTATGCGAGCACCGGACGACGGATGGACGGCAGGCAGATCCTGGGGAGGAAATCGTGCGTGGTTTTCGACGAACCAACCCACACGGAGAGAAGAGAGGGTGATATGTGGAACACAAGGAAACTATCTTCGGGGAAAAAAAGTCAACTGAAAGCTGCGTCTCATATATTTTTTGTCGACTTCTCTTTCCTCCCTCGTGCGAGTTCTTTCAAAATGTAAATATCTACATTTCTCGCTGAGGTTCACAGTATATGCCGATACCACCGACGTTGATGTCTATGCATTCAATGTATGCGATGCGTTTCGCTGTGAAACCAAGTTAGTATGATTATTAACGTTATCCTGCCCTGTCCTTCACTTTGCTTGGTTCTTTGCACCATATGTTTCTTGTTTTTTCATCCTATAACTGTGAACAGACACGTGCTGTCGGAACCGGGCGTTCGCACACTTCTTAGCCTGAGCCACCTGCCTGTGCGTATATATAATACCATCCAGAAAGCACGGCAATATGTCGCTGACCTTCTGATGGCACTCTACCAGCAAGTAGTCTGCTTGGGACTGGGACTAAAATACGGTAGTGCATATAAAGTAAGCGCTAGAAAACTAAAATATCGCCGTATAATCATAGCTGTGGTTGGTACACATTTGCGAAGAGGCATATATATATATATATATATATATATATATATATATATATATATATATATATATAGTTCCCTGAGCCCGAATGAATATTTTCAAAAGAAGAGATTCACACGATTAACAAAAAGAATATAAACGGCCGCATCGTCAGTAAATTCAGTGAACAGGCACGTCAGTGAACAGGCGCTTTGCAGTTGACTGCAAAGTGCCTGTTCATATGTATACAAGTATGTAGAAATAACGGAATAAAGATAGTCCGAAACAACATATAGAGTGAGACAAGACTCCACATGCGCTCATTCTCAGCGATACCTTCATTTCATTATGGAAGCACATCCAATTAGCACAAATGCCAGCCTCTGAAAGCATATGAATCACGTTGCCGACAATGTGTTCATATGTTCACGCTTCCCTAGGCGCAGAAACCTCATGCATCCCAACCTACGGATGACTATTAAAGCTTATCGTTTAAGACATCGTAATAGCTCAATGAATCAAAAAGGCGTACGCAACTAACGCTGATTCTACAACAGACAAGTGAGAAAATGACCGTGGCAAGAACTGAAATGTTATGTAGCAGTCACTATACAATAAGTCTAAGGGCACACTGGATTCTTTCTGGTACAACCGACACATTCATCACCGAAATCCCGCGCCGAATGTCTAAAGAAAGAGAAAAACACATGCTGACATAACGCCTTCATCGCTGACATTTCTGGTTTTAAAGCTACCATTGAAGACCATCTTTCAAGTCACGAAGCCTAACCTGGACCCACCAGTTATTAAAACTAAAGCCTTACGATGCCTCATGATACCTAAAACGTGAGCACCCGGCATCAGGAACACATATGGAACCAACGAGAGGAACTCGCGTCACGTTCATTTGCTGTCGGAGATGGCAAAGTTACTTCTAAAAAGTAATTAAATTGCATTGGCTATTACCTTTTAGGACTTCCTCAAACGTAATGAAATTGAATTAGAAATTGCAGCTGCCCTAAAGTAATGGCATTACATTACCCACCTCCCTGTCTTTCCTCTTTTCCTTGTTCCTCCTCCTTACTATTGAAAAATGAATGAAACTGATTTGAAATTGCATTACCAAAAGTTCATTGTTTATGCAGCGACTGTTGTGCGCTTTGTTTACAGCACATCTGCTTCGTAATCGAGCACCTAGACCGTCGTGGGAACAACCTGCCCCTGTTTTAATGACTTGTCTCTCTAACCTGTCTCGAAGCTTGCGTCACCGTGCTTGGATAAAGAATGTTTGAGTGGCAAGGGATCTAGGATTACCAATCCTATTGGAGCCCGTTTATATAAAGAAAAACCTCTGTCGATCTTGGTGGGACATGACAACGCATTTGAAACCTCGACATCGTGTTGCTGAACTCTCTGACAGTCTGCAAAGTGTGGAGTCGTTGTGGACTCCTCCTGCCTAGAATTTCGAGGGCCGTGGCCTTCCGAGGATTTTCTGACTTTATATGGGCCTGCTGCTCGGGCTGGCTTGTCTGTGTTGTTTTTATTTCCATATTCGGTCTCCAGACTTTACGGGTCTATATATGCACATAAATAAATAAATAAATAAATAAATAAATAAATAAATAAATAAATAAATAAATAAATAAATAAATAAATAAATAAGCCGACAGGCTAGGAAATTCAGACTTCCCGGGAATTCCATTCCCCGTACGCTACTATTCATAAAAGGAATTAAATCTTATAATGCAGGAGGCTCCTCCGCTCATTTGCCCTCTCGATATTGCTCATTTATAACTCAGTCACGTTGCAACTCATGGAAGTGCATTATTTATTCACGTTGCTTACACTTTCTTCTATGGAATGCGTAATCAAATATGCGAACAAGGCGGCTATCACTTCAAAATTCACGGCACATCGTTTACCGACATAATGCAAACGAAATGTGTGTAAGACACAGACACAAGGTAAGAGGAGTGGACAATACGAAAGTCGACTATTGTCCACTCCTCTACCTTGTGTCCATCAGACTTGGCAGTAATGACATTACTGTGATCAAATAACTGCTATTAAATTACTGTTTCTGCTCGATAGGAGTCCGGGCTTTCGCCCCCCCCCCCCCCCCCTGCCTTTTCCCTCCGCTATGTTACTCTTTTTTTAACGGAGCCAGATCAAGCAGCCGTAGGGGGATCCTTCACTAACACAAGGACAAGTTATCGCTGCGACGGTTTCGGTGCCAGTTTCAGTGTATGTGTGCTGTCAAAAACGAAGTACGTGAGTCACTTCACGAATTGTGAACTTTAGTAAAAGTAATTTCAAGGTAATGTCATTACTTTTCAAAAGTAATAGTAACGTAACCTTATTTCTTTTAGCCATCTGTAATTTGTAATGTAAATTAATTACATTTGATAAAATTGTAGGAAAGTGATAAGTAATGTAACTTAATTACCTTTGGAGGTAATTTTGCCACCACTGGTGTCCATGTCTTACACGCCTTTTCTCTGCGTTATGAACTCGCTCAGCTTTCACGCCTTTTAAGCTTCGTTTACCTGTACAGGTGCTTAAACGAGTGCTCCTATTACTCCGTGATTTTGCGCTCTAAATATGCAGATGTGCTCTTTCAACTCGCCGCTCCATCACGTTTGTTCGATATTTGTCAGAGGCTCTGACCTAATCTATACAAATTTTTGAATGATCACTAAAGGGAAACACATTGTTGCAAGCAATTTATGAATGAGTTACTGAATCTGGTAAGTGTAATGAATTTCAATAAGCACACTACGACATCGCCACGAACTCACGTTATTAAAGCCAATGAGAGTTCTTCAGTCATGTGGGTTGCGAAATTACGCTCTGTGTGTACCAGGATTAGAATCGAAAGTGGCATCGGTCATCATCTGTGAAATGTGCTAATTGTTGTACCCCTTGTCCCAAAGAAACACTAATTTACTAAATAGCATTTCTCTGCGTGTCTTTGCGTTGCGCTAAGCTGATAGCTTGATAAAGTGATCTGTATGTCTACATTAGCGGTTTAGGAATGAAGAATTGTTGGAACAAACTGCGTGTGTTGTGTGTATATGTGTGACGTCATTCACGGTTGGATATCAGGTGGGATGCTCAGTGTCCACGTGTCTTGGTGGTCTAAAGAAATAAATTTATTTAATATAATGATATTTAACTTAAAGCATTTAATGGATATCATGCGATCAGAGACGAAAAGAACGCAAATCACATAAAATCACATATAATTTGTCGTTTCTCTTTAATTTCAGGGCTTCAAGGGACATACCTCGACTTATGGCCCCACATATTTTCGCGCAAGCAAATTTTCGTGTATACGGATATAAGGGCTATGCTACCACATGACCCAGATTTCTTGCAGAACCCATGCCCAAGTAAGTCGAAATTCGCATTCATGAAAACAAAGGCTACTGCCCTCGGAGCTAATCGTCGGTCGGAAGTATGCGAGCGCAAATACTTCACAGCCTGCGTTCGAGGGTGTGTCGGCGCACATAGCGTGTTACGGGATGTGCCTACAAACCACAGTGGTCAGCTTTCCGCAAATACTCTGCCGAAGGTCACGGTCATCTAACGAATCATATACAGAAGCCCTAACTATTTACGTAATCATGATTAGGACGATCGTGTTGATGTAATCCTACTACATTGTTGCACGCGGCAGGTGATCGACGAAGAAATTTCGAGACCTGACAAGTGTCAGATGTCCTCTAAGTAACGGCAGATTCAAGTACGGGGATCAAATCAACATCAGGCCGTCAACATGGTGCAAAAAGGAAGGCAGCGTAGGAGCCCACCCGGTTTTTAATTCATTTCCTTTCGCAAGTGATTCACTGCAGCTGTATCATTTCTTATTCTACATCTGTGCACTTGTGTATATTAGGTGCTCCTTTCATGGCAAAAACAAATGTATGCCCGTTTCTGAAGGAGATTATTATGGGTGCATGCAGTCCAATCTTACGGATTCAAATGTTGCCGTAATGTGCGGGTTTGTTAGGCAAAGACGATTAATGAATAATTAATCTTTCCATTCTCCGTGTTATGCGGCGTCCACATTTGTTTATGCCTCGCCGCCACATGGTGCAGGAAATTAAATGATAAAATACCGCGATTTAAACATGCGTTTGATTGTTGGTGTGCTTACGGTGAACAAGCACGGTTTCTGTAAACACACACACACATTGTGAACATCTGTTTACAAGCTGCAGACTCTTGATGTGGGAGATCAGAAGATATTGAAGAGCACGTAGATGTTCCTGAAAGTAAAGCTGTTGTGAACCTGAGTGACGCGCACCGTCGGTGCCTGCAAATCGCCGCAAGGAGACATGCCGGTATTTTTTTTACAGCGATGCACATGAATACACACTGTACGTATACACAAATCAAATCAAATCAAATCAAATTTATTTCCACCATGTACAATCACACAGATGGAGGACAACGGAAAAAAAGCTGCCGAGAGGCGGCTTGACTAGTCCGTAGCCCAACGACAATAGTCCGTAGCCCAATCAGACAATAAAACTAGCATTTGAGTGAAAGCGATGTGCAAATGTTATTTTCTTTATGGTGTTTCTTCCGCCCGGACAACTTGAACACCACGCCGAAGCGACAAGGCTAAATTTCCTCTATAGGGATCTCCATGTACTGCTGTTGACGTGGTGTTCTCTCAGTGTTCGAGCACTTGCGACAGTCAGGCGCGTGCGCGTGGCTACGTCATATGTGCTGCTATGCCCGTACTTAGGGTTATATAACCGATATGCAGATGTACTCTTACCGTATATGAAGCGGTCATGATAGTCGTGAAAGAAGACTTCTAACAACAGGCCGCAACATGCTGCCGTCAAGTATACAATGCGAAATGACAAGAGGTGATCGGAAAGTATGAAATCACGTCGACATCCGAAACTTTCAGTATGAGAGACCTGATGATGATCAATATAGGCTCATTATTGATTCACCGAATAACAACAACAAACGGAAACCACAATACTACTACTGGTTTGTTCAAAGAATAACTGATACCAAAAGAACTACGCGTTGAGGTACTGGTCGGGTCTCACTAGCAAATGCTTTTACCATGTAAGTTAGCAGTACACATGCTGAAACAATGATGTGCCCGGAGCACTAATCACCGGCTGCAGGCGTGTTTTCTGTCCCGACTAATTCGTGTTCTGCTTCGTTAATCATGCATTAAGATAATTAACGTCATAGATACCTACATCTGTCTTGAGAATCGCGAAGAACTTGGAGCATGACGTAGGTCAGTGCGGAGAGCTGTTTGTCGATTGATATCAAGCACCGCGCGCACCTGCAGCCATCTCCGCGACCTACATTTTATCCGCAAACGAGAGTTGCGTCCACAACAAGGTGAGACTGCAATAACCTACAACATATACATGTAGAAACGTGCACGTGTGGAAGGCGGCTACATGCCGCGCTATCTCGTCGACCGTCCGGACAAGTGAGCTTGTGTGCTTGTCCGACTACGACTATACAGAAACGCACTTTTTTCTTTTCTTGCTGCAAGAACTAAACGAAGACGACCGCCTGTGCGTACTGTAGGGCCGCTCCGAGTCATGGACGAGAGGGGGGGGATCCGAGGAACTGATTGCGAGCGATCGATCGGTCGATGAAAGCCGTGTCCGGTGTCGTGGGGTCCCCTTCGTCGTGTCTTCCCCGCCCGGACTCCCAACGTTTCTGACAACGCCACGAAGTCCAACTATATAGGCGAGGAGGTAGAGACCTTCGAGTGCATTTCCGTGCCCCTCTGGACGGAGTGTTCGATCCCCTCGCTAATTTTCTGGCCGCCCTGCAGCCAACGCGGTGCTCGCACGGTCCTCTCAGCAACGAGTGTTGGAAGTGGCTGTCTCATTTGCTTTCAGGTTTCTCCTTTTTTCGTGGTTCGTTGCATTGCTTCTCTTTTTTTTTCTTTCTGTTTTTGGAGGGGCAGAGGGGGAGGGGGGGGGCGATATTTCGGACTTTTGTCATAGCGTCCCAAATGCTCGGCTGCTCCGTAGTCTATATGCTTCTTGTAACTGAACCTGATTTCAGTGTATTCGTAGCGTACATTTTTATTTAAGTGCGCACGTTGTTTCCTTACCTAAAGATACGTGCAGATTGTTAGTGACTTATTAGTAGACTACTTTGGCCGTGAGCATTAAAACTCGCTTAAAGAACTGCGTGAGTCACTCAGCGTAAGTTTACGTTCTTCGTTGCCTGGTTTACTCGCATGGGAAACTGACCAAATGTTTGCGATATCTGTCTCCTTTGCTTTCCTTTGTTTCATTTATAGTGCCAGCACTCCCCCTTCTCTCGCCCCCCCCCCACCCCCTTTTTTTTTCGGGAGAAGAGCTAGGAGTAGCCAGTGCCAATTAAGTTTCTACCTAATACAAAACGTTGCAATTTAAAAAAAGAAGAGAACCTGTATTAAAAAATCGTGTTTCCTGTTCGAGGAAGGTCGCACACAGCTGTAAGCTGCAGTCTCAAGCCCAACTCTCATTGCAGTTGAAGCCAATTCAGCATTCTTTAGCCTTCTTGCCTCTTCGCGAACGCAGCAACGGCGAAAGTAACAGCGACCCTTAGGCACAGATGCATCCACGGTTATTGCACGGTGTTAACAGATCTTCAGTTCACTGCGTAGCTTTAGCGTGGTTTTACCATCATCTCGTCTCGTTCAATCCGCGTTATGTCTGATCCCTTCTGTAAGTGCGTCACCACCGCCAGCGAGACGAAGACAACAGACCTCTCGGGTCGGGAATGAGACGGGCCCTCCGCCTGCCCAGGAACGGTCCTCTTTCTTTTTTTTTTTTTTTCGTTCTTTCTTGCTCTCTCCTAGTCCGTTCATCCCGGCAGATCTTCTGCGTGGTGTTCCTTGTTATTCCTGTCATACGCCGTCCGCCTTGTCTCTTCACGCGGTTGCGGAGGAGTAGGAATGGGACGGTGGGAGGGGGAGGGAAGAGCACTAGGTGCAGTTCTGAATGCCCCCCTTCCCCCTCCCGTCTCCCCCAGGCTCCCCGCGTCTCGTAATGTCCGCCTTGTCTCTTCATCGTTTCCAGCGATGAAGGCTGGAGAGCGGCAGCTACAGGCGCTACGTGGCTGCGGCTTCGACATGCTCTTGTTCTGTTGCTGCGGCGTGCACTTTTGCTCGGCGGCACCCTCCGGCCGCTGTCGCCCTAGTGTGTCTGTTGTTTCTTATCGACGCGAACGAAGGAGGCGGTGGGGGGAGGGGGAGGGGGAAGAAGAGAATCATGGCGACGGCAGCGAAAGTATCGCGCTCGTATTGTCCTGTCGCCCGGAGGAGTGACAGTCGACATCTATTGATTTCGCCATTGTCTCGCTCTCCTCGGATCGTGCATTCCGTGTTTTCTCCCCCACGCCCCCTCCCTTTCCATTCCTCCCGTCCTCATACCAATCTCGACCCATCGTTCTGTGCAACGTGGCTGCTTCCTATGTCTACCACTGTCTTGAGCCCTTTTTCTCGCTGCTATATGTGGTTGTCGTTTTCTTCCGTTTCTTATTTCTGTTGTGCTACCTCTTGTCTCTTCATGTCCCTTTTGATTGAAGTTGCAACGAAGCGGCGTTGTCTTGCGTCACGAATGACGAGTGTCCGCGGAGTTATGGGAAGCGAGGAAGTAAGAAGGCCGTATAGACACCGTGACGTGCAAGAGACAGAAGGGAAGGGGGGGGACGTTTGGAAGAATACAGACACTATGAGGCCTTGGGCGAAAGGAAATGGAAGTGGGAGATATTCGCTGAATGCGAAGGTTGCCGGCTTGCACTAGTTGAATGCTCGGTGACATTGTCGAAGCACTACACAAGCCTGCATATAGGACAATCAGAAATAGCGTCGGCGAGTCCTTCTCGCCTCTACTTTTTGTAGTTTCATGTTGCGGATCCTTTCGCCCACGTGTTTGTCTGCCGCAGATAACCTTCGATATTACCCGCGTTCCTTCTTAATGTCAGAGGTTCCAGCCGGTGGAGTCGAAGACTCTGTAATGGATGAAAAGCTAGAGCGAAGTGTAACAATGGTTTTAACAAGTGTTACTTGGGAAGATTACAGTCAGGTATACGTGTTTGCGTCGCGACGAGCCCGGCATATTTGCCGTCTCAGGCGACACGCTGGCACCTGGCTCCACTTTTACGTGACGCTGGGACCGTTACCATATTGCAGTGCTTGGGAGGGGGCCTGCATGTGATAAGAAGCCGGGGACCCTCGAAACCGGGAACCCTCAAACTTGTCAAACGTCTCAGCTCCTTCCAAACCGCCACAGAGATAGAAGTTGGCTAGCGCGAGCAGAGCAGAGAAGCATGCAGACCTTGCCACTGAGATGGATCTTTATATGAACGCAAGTAATCTTGGACGCTACTTCAAGTCCAGGCTTCCATCGAATGCATTCGTTGAAGGCGAAAGCTCAATGTGAAGTTCAGCCAATTGGGCTGCAACTAATGAAAGTCTTTTAGCGTGTGCGTGCAGCAAATGAATGTTGCTGGCATGAAAACTACCAGGAAGGAATAAGGTTGTGTATGCATCACTGAAAAAAAAAAGATACGCTTTCATTTTTTGTTTGTACTGTAGCCCGCACAGATTACACGAGTCACGGAAACAATGTCTTTTTTTTAATAGAATCAAGGTGATCGTCTTAACTGAAATGCGATCGTCAGTAAGAGGCGAGGACTATTTTCTCCATAGCACGACAGATTTTACACGCAGCAAGCGGTGGTTTGGCGCCTCCATAAAAAGAAGAGTACACAGGAACCCAATGGCCTGTGCAGCGTTTTATACAGCGGGATCGATGTCCCGATAAGTGTAAATTGTTTGATAAGGAACGGGCAGGCGTAGTACATCGCATACAACACAGCAGCACTGTTTGGCAATCCGGCAGGCCGAGCACGGCGCCATATTCCCAAGGGGCTCCTTTTCGACGCTATAGGCTTTGAACTTGCATCACCGAGGTCATCTCCTTCCCCTCCTCCTCCTCCTCCTCTAAATTAGCCTCCGTGGCTACCGCACCACCCTTATCTCTCTCACTTTCTACCGTTCCTAAATAAATTAGTTACCATCGTGCCCATAATGTCTCACTGGAAACTGTGTCGCGGAGGGGCTCAAAATTTTCGTGGTGCATGAACATTGAAGTTTGCGATATCATTTATTATTTTTTTCCCCGCTCCTCTATTCCTTTTTGTTCTGGATCTCTGACATGCAGCGCGAGTGTTGTTTTAGTTATATAAAATTGCGCTTTTCTTCTTCTCACGATTCAAGCTTTCCATCGACAGTCTAGTGTTGATTGACGGTATTTACCACGTACACGTATACCGCTATACATGCAGTACCTCATACGCGCCAGTGACTATCAGAGCGGTTAAAAAAATCATGCAGTGATGGGAGTGAGTGCAGTTCCCTAGCCAGAGGGTCGACCTATATAGAGGGCTTGAGCAAAACACTGCCATTAAATATTAGGATGTGGGTAGTGACGTGTAGTGCGCGCTCAATAGTACAGTGTCACGGGCGATATACTCTGAGAATGATCGTCATTGGCGATATCGCCAAGGTGTCTCCTTTAGTGTGCACTGATTGACGCTGGTTTGGCAAGGACGAGCAAGTATCGCTTCGTCATTCGACGCGCAGCATTGCACGTCACGCGAGGTGACATGGTCGCCTTTGGCGATCACCTAAGAATACGGCCAGGTCTTCATAGTGAGTAACGATTTTATGATGCCCACTTCACGTCTGCATGCCGCATTTAATTACTTCCAAGTTGGCTCGAATGGGGCCCATCGAAAGCGATGAGGACTTGCGATATAGAAGATGCAGGTACACATTTCTCGAGTACAAATCGAATTCATCAAATTCAAAGCCAATTATATCACAAGCTAATCGGACCGAGTACATTTATTACTAACAATCAGTCATTGGTATGATTATCGTGAAACTGTGATTACGCCCTGGTATACACAGCGTTAGAAGTGCAAGTTAATGTCGTTGTACTCTGCGTTATTAATGACGTTTATAGAAATGCACCAAAATAAAGTTCTGTGCCTGCCTGCCAGCTGAAGAATTATATAGGACCACAGTCAACCGCGTATGCCCACTAGTTTTAAACTTCATATATCAGGGGCGTAGGCAGAATCTTATTTCGGGAGTCCGAGCCCCCTATGTGTATATGTACATGTGTGTGTATGTGCATACAAGCTTAAAGACTGCGGGAGGAACTTGAACTCCGTTAAGGCATGCGGGTGGAAACAATCAACAAACCATTGTATTAAAGAAATGTCATGTTCTGATAGGTATTGGCATGAAATTTCCAGCAGTGTTGCCAAGCAGGGATAAGATTTTCATCTCATTGTCATGCATCCAGCAGGATTGATTGGGCGTGTATCTCTATATATAAAGCGAACAAAGACGACATCCAAGTAACGGGCTTAATTAGGTGGCGACTAGAAGGCTAACTGTAAGTTTATTTACCGCTTTCTTTCTTCCTTTCTTTTGTCTGTCGGCAGCAGGTTATAATACCGATGTCCCTGGCAGTTCGCCTGCACTGATATACCTATAGGAATCTGTTCTGAGCGCATTTGGCTCTCACCTCTCCACATTCTTTCTTTTATTGTAATGTTCGTTTACTTAGTTTTCGTTCTTGCTTAACGAAGATTCTTTTTATATAGGTGTAGCTGTGTCTGCAGCTGCGAAGTGTCAAGGTCGACACTGCTATCGCTGTCCTTTGACTGAGTTGGACCGAGAAGGTCGTGCGCTTGAATGTAGCTTGGGAAGGCGAGAGCAAAGAAAAGTAAGACAAAGTGTGAACAGGAGGAACAGGGAGGACGCAGAGACAATGGGCGAACGGACCTGTGATGCACTGCGGCATAGCTTCTGACATTTTGAACAGTAACGCGCTTGCATTGTAGCAAATGGAACCAAACGCGCAGTCTGGTGGGCGGGTTTCGGAAGGGGCTTGTTTTTGTGTGTGCGTGTGTAGCGCACCTTTCGGAGCCATATAATATTATAGCGAGCCTGACTGGCTCAAACTGGCTTCCCACATGACGACGCAGAAGGATAAGGATATACAGACTGGATACGGGATACACGAGAAGAAGGCGGGGCAGAATTACTTCTGAAAAGTAATTAAATTACATTACAAATTACAGCTGGCCGACAGTAATGGCAGCACGTTAGTCTTTTGAAAAATAATGAAAGTACTTTAATGTGACTAACAAAGGTTCATCATTCATGTATTAACTTACGTGCACTTCATTTACGGTGCATTTACGTTTGAATTAGCAGCTATACCATTGCGGTGACAATTTCTCCCTGTCCTAGACTCTTAGCACGGTAACCTTTAGTTTATTTTAGAGGTACACAAGAATGTGAAAATACCCTCCTTTATAAATGTCAAAGTGCTTTAACCTTTAGTAAAAGAGCATATTTTCACATTTTTGTGTACATATAAAATAAACTAAAGGTAAACTTGTGTAAAATCTAACAAACCTTTGTGTCACGTGAAATGTGTATTGTATTTTGCAGTAATATGCAGGCTGTGTTAGTTATCAGGGGGTCGGGACCTCGTCAGGCTTCTAGCCTTTAGTCCTTGCCTCCTGCAGGGAAATCTTGTATTTCTACTGCAAATAAACCATGCTCATGTTCATGTTCATGTTACCGTGCTAAGAGTGTATAGTGACGGCCGTCTGTAACCTGTCTCGAAGCTTGCTTCCAACCTTGCTTGATTAAGGAACAGTTGAGTGGCGCGTTCGTAACTTTAATTTGTCGAAAGGAAAAGCTCTCTCGATCGGTGGGCACGATTATGCGTTTGAAAATCTCGGTATCATGTTGCTAGGATATCCGACAGTCATCAAAGCGTGAACGAACGAAAAATCTTATTTGATTAGTGGGGCAGACAAGGGAGCGGGAAATGTGGATCCCCATAGTCCAGGACTCCGCAGCGGCCGCTGCGCGGGATGGAATGCCGGCCACGGCGGCTTCGTTTCGATGCAGCCGAAATGTTGAGGTCCGCTTACTGTCCGATGTCAGCGTGCATGAAAGAACCCCAGGTGGCCGAAATTTCGGAAACCTCCACTACGACGTCTCTCAATCATATCGTGGTTTTGGGACGTAAAAAACCCAGAAAGCAAGCAGCTCTAACATATGTAATCATGAACTGACCAGCCCAAACGCGTACCTTCATGAGGGACGTGCACTGACGTCATTCTGGCCGCGATTGCGTTGCGCGTTTACTAGGAGCGCTGCAAGAAAATGCGCTTTAGCGAGAGTGTAACTTGTCGGAAATCAACTATTAATAGTTGGAGTAGTTTTCACAATATGGTATCTGTTCACTTAGACAAGCGTAAAACTTTGCATTACTGAAAAGTTCAGCTTAGCGCGATTTACACAGAGACACAAGAAGAAACGAAACAGACAGGACGGGCGTTGAACATTCTCATGATGCATAAGCAACTAGCCCAGCAGTCTGTCCTACTTATGCATTACTGAACGAGCCCGACACCGTCATATTGGGTGCAGTAGGGGACAAGAGCAATAGGACACTTTGAAGTTTTAAGGTCTTTTTTTTTTTTTCTCAAATATACGTTTTGTAGAGATAAAAAAAGAAATGTTAAAGAGAAGCTGAAAGCACTATACGAAGGCTGATGTTAAGACGTTCCTGTGTTGATATGAATCGGCAAAATGAATGCCTTAGTACGTTGTCATACTCCGCGGTTTCTTTCAAAACTCATTGCGAGTAAGTTTAACGCCCAACATAGTACGACACAATGACCGTGGTTTTAAGAAAGAAAATGTCCCCTTATAATTACTCGGTTTAGAGTGCGAAGATTGTTACAGACGACGATTTGTTTTTTGTTTTTGTTGTTTTTTTACCATACGACACAGCTCCGACACTCAATTTTTCAAATTAACATCTGAATCGACCCTCCATCTTCTTTCTCCCACTTTGTCCACGTTTTGTCCCATATGTTTTTTTTCTTCTTCCCATCTGCTTCTGAGTTTGACGTAGAGGCCACCTTGGTAGCTTATAGCGGCGACAATGTTGACTTGCTAGGCTAGAGGTTGCGGTGTCGAATCCCAGCAACGGCGGCCGGCCCCGCCACGGTGGTCTAGTGGCTATGGTACTCGGCTGCTGATCTGAGGGTCGCGGGATCGAATCCCGGCTGCGGCGGCTGCATTTCGATGGAGGCGAAATGTTGAGGCCCGTGTGCTGTGTGATGTCGGTGCACGTTAAAGAACCCCAGGTGGTCGAAATTTCCGGAGCCCTCCACTACGGTGTCTCTCGTAATCAGAGCTGGTTTTGGGACGTTAAACCCCACAAATCAATCAAATCAGCAACGGCGGCCGCATTTCTATGGAGGCTAAATACAACATAGAAGAGAGAGAGAGAACAATCATGAACTTAGATTTTGGTGCACGTTAAGGAACCCCAGGTCATCAAAACTACTCTGGAGCCCTGCATTAAAGGCGTGACTCATGATCATAGCTGGCTCTGGCACCTAACAACCCATGGGTTATGTACTGGGGCAGGGGTAGAGTGCATGGGCAACGCGTAAATGAGCAAGCTGCTAAAGATGATACTTGTTTCAAGTTTATAGTTTGTCAGTGTAGATGCACATAAATGTTAGAGTCATTGTACAAACTAAGGTCCCATGTTCCGAAGACTGTAGGGGACTATACCCTGACGAAGACACGTCCCCCTGTCGGAACGTTGGCGCTATAGCAACCTATACTGTTTTACATAATCTTTTTGCATCAGAAGTTGTCAGACGGGTCTGCCAGGCTAGCACCGCCTACAGCCACAACATCACCATCATACATCATCGTGAATGGTTTTTTCTTAATGATTTCAATCTTCATTTTATCGGGTGCTGACTTGAAGTTGAAGGGCGCAGGTTCGATCCTTGCCACGGCGATTGCATTTTCGACGGAGGCGAGCGTATACACCCTGCGTTCTCAGTGCACGTTGAACATATATGCCTGTTGACCTAAATGTCAACAGGTGTACACTTTCGCTATGCGGCTAATTAGTCTTTTAGGCTTACTTGCAAAGCAGTGAGGCCCATATGAAACATACATCAAAATGTGTATTTCAAAAGTGTGACCTAACGTGCGACTTAGCGCGCAACTTTATGCGTTTCTGCGATATTCCCAACAGTCTTCGGCTTCAAGCGCTCAAAAAGGTGCAACACAAGCCGAACACTTCCAATGATACGAGTGCGTCAATGACACGCGTGTATGCGCCCTGTACGGGCATATGGCCGATAAAACAGGGGCCTGCGCGCCATTAAGCCGTAATGTCGCAGTCATAAAGACGGCAAATTAACCGAGCCGCTTGCTCCGTGACAGATTTCGCGTTCATGGCGAGCCGCAGGGACCTTCAGGGAAGCACTGTGAGGCAACGCAGATTGAGGAAGGAGAGGGGTCGAATGCAAGAAGGATTAACGGTCAAAGCGCGCCGCACTCAAGAGAGGAAGAGAAACCAGCTGAAAGGGTTCACCGGGAACGCAAATGGGCGCCCGGCATAGAAAATGAGGAAGGAGACGTGGGGGGGCTGTGCGAACGGAGTGTCAGAGCAACGCGATGATCTTATATAAAGCGGGTAAATCTGTCGGCACCCGCAAATTAATGAAGCTCCCGTCAGAGTAGATTAGCCGACGGGAATTCCAGCGCGCACCGCCACTTGACGCCCCTGCTTCTGGTTGTGAGAGGGTTCACGATGAAACCCCCTTTCTCCCGTCTCCCACCTTCTTTCCCTGTTTTAGAGCAGCGGCGGTGCATACTGAGAAGCCGTGGCTGATGAGACAGCGTTTCCCATCAAGAGAGGACTTAAGGAGGGGTTTAAAGAACGGCGCCGCTGCTATAGCTTGTTTAAAGGAAGGTCATCACGCGAGTTAACGAGTTGGGATGAGACGTGGACAGCGAAGCAAGATAGCTGCTTGTCTTGTAAATATAGAGATTTAACACCGCTTTTAAGATTGAAAATATTTTCGAGCCGTGGCGCGCTGTGAACCTCGTCAACAACTAAATGTTTTTCTGGTCTGATGGCCCTGGTTACACGGGGAGGGACAAGAAAACAAAAAAAGCGTTACAGCTGAAATATGAACCGTCGTAAGATAAACGTTGCCCGAGGAGGCCTTTGCCGGATATATTCTCTTGATCACGCGCAGCTACTGTTTTCCCAGATAGTTTATACCGGGTTCTCATTTATAACTGTATGTGAAGCCAAAACTGGTCGTACCAGAGGTTGTATGCCTCTTGCCGTAGCGGCGGCGTATCTGATGTCCCAACGGTGGCCTGCAATCGCCGTAATCGAGGCCACGGGTCAGAGGCGCGCGTGCACGAAAAGAACGAAGGCTATATATGTTCATTACCTCCTGTTAAATTGCGTGGAACTAAAGGGGTGCTCACACGAGCGCAGGGTAGCGAACCGAAAACTCACGTCTGGTAAATCTATCTACCTTTGCCATTTTTTTGCTCTCTCTCTTCAAGTGATTACGGGAGAATGCTGGACTGATGCGATGGCGACAACAAAGCTTTCGTGGGCAAGGAAGGCCTGATCGGCCTTCCTTGCCCACAGTAGCTTTGTTCATGGGATTCAGGCGAATGTGACGTCATACACATATAGTGATGAAAAAGCCGTCGTACAGGGAATGACGTTAGAGCCAATGTTTCGGCAGGTGGATTTGTCTTCGTCAGGGATACAAATTATCGAAGGCAAATCCACTTTCCGAAATGTTGGGGACGACTTTTTCATCGCCTCAATGGTCCGTCTTGCCCTGGATGTCACTTGCATGGATTGGCCTTGGCGAGTGATAACTAGGTCACATGTCCGTTTCTCTCGCACCTTTCTCAAGCATGCCTATATCCTGTCGTTTAAGTATGCGAACTTTATAGCCGTATGATCCCGAACAAAAGTTTGGTACCATATGGCGCCAACAAGAAATTTTTAAATTCCATATACCATGTGGAATGGTTCCAGCGTGTTACGTTGCGCACTTAGATGTACCATTTCAACATACCCCTACTGCAAAGAAACATAGATATTTGCAAGCATCCGTTGGTCTCCAGACTTTTGCTCACAACTGTACCTCTGCGAGCCTAGTGCGTTGGATTGTTGTACTACTCCGAATGATGTTGCGCGTTACGAATCCTATATGCATGAGCTGTGAGTTAGCTTAGACCCCCGAAGCCGCTGATTGGACTAACGGAACGAAACCTTGGTGTTCGGGAACTGTTATCTACGCAGAGTATATGTATAATCAATGCCTCCGTCTCATCTGTCTGTTTATGGTATACATTGCATGACTTAGGTTTCGGAGCACGCTAAGCTTTCCCTTGTTCGATACTTTCTAACTGCACAGCACTCACGGAGCGGCATCCTCAGCTTTGCTGGTAACGATTGCACAGAAATGCTTCTTTGCTCCATTGGTCACTCGCTGTTCTTGCAGAACCCGGGATTCTCGATTTGTATGCGCAAACCTTGAGCACGGAATGCACCTCTTTCGCAGCTATATACATCGCGAGTCATTCTGTGCCGATAACTCACTGCTGCATCACAAGTGTGCGTCTTGTCATTAAACTATGCAATGTTTCCTGAATGTCATACGTGGACTCGTGTTATTCTCGGTGGCTGGCATGAGCTACTGCAATAAAACCAGGGATGGGGGTTTGCGAAACATTCTTAGTACTACCACACCTGTGGAAGTTGAAGACACACATATGCAATGAATTACAGTTTCGCCATTGCTGCAACTACATTCCACGCCCGTGCACGTTTTCGTATATCGCAAATATAAAGCTTATGGCTCCCCATTTTCTGACGGAATTCCATATTTTAAATAATAGCAACACCAAACACCAAAACGTGTCTTTACTGCCAGTTGAAATAAAGTTGCAACCAGTTGTACGCTGTCGTGCTGGCTGCGCTATATATATGTATACTTTGCACCCGGTTTGGCATGTGAGCAACACTTATATGGTTAGTATAGCCTGCCGGTCTCAGTACTGGCTAACCTCCCTGTCTTTCCTCCTCCTGCTCCTCCTTTATATGGTTAATATGAGAACTGCTATAGAAGGAGGCCATATAGCTTGGTAGACGTATTTCGTGTTTTGTGCCTTTTGTAAAGCCCAGAGTATCGACCGTAAAGCGAGAAGCACGCAAATGTTGTGACCTGCAGCGTTTCCTTTTGGATCCTGAAGCCGCATGCATGCCAGCTTTTGTCTTCAAGAAGCATAAATGGAACACTGGCCTACCCTAAGGGACTCACACCATTACGAGAACCATTTGCGCGTTTTGACAATTACACAAACTTTGTTAAACACGCGCAAAATGAGCATGTTCGAATTCATAGGAAGTGAAGCCTTGGTATAGGTGGAGTAAATTAAATTTTGTTAGTCAACTGGTCGTTCATTATATTATATGCTTACTGATATTTTTACACAACTGCCATTCCTCTGGTGTTTTTTGTAACCTCCACCGGGGCTCCCGCTGCAACCTTGTACTTTGGAGGCCGCGTCTGCACATTTTATGTTCTTATAGCATTGATTGCAACGGCAACGTACTGATTCATTAATTAAGAATTAATTATCTTAATGACTATGCGCACTGCTGTGTTTACTTTCGCCCTATGTACGAAATGTGAGGAACTCTGACGTTGTTTTTATCTGCCGTAGGTGTCAGGTCGATGTTTGGCGTTTCTCGGTGGAGAAATAGCGTTGACATGCAAGTGCACATGTATTACGCGTGACGAACGTACACACATTGCGACACGTTGGCACATATCAGTTCTGCAAAGGAATGCCCATGAATGGGCTCGAATTTACAGTGGCACATAATACCGACAGGAGAAATGAAAGGAAAGCGACCGAAACATTCACTTCAAACATAATACACTAGCGTTTTGAGACCTGGCTGGTTTTTGTGATGCATATGAAAGGACATTAATGTTATGGTTTCGTGATGTATATTTTAATGCGCAGGAGAGGACAGAGTTGCGCTTAATTATGCTAATCCGTCATTCGGCATGTTTATTTGCCCTAAGCTAGGTGCACTTCTGAATTCCGTAAATACAAACCCGCAGATGACTCTGGGATATATCCCCAGCTCCTCTGAAGCACCTGTGAAGTATAACTCAAGGTGTTCTTTTGCCATAGTTTTGCCCTGGTTATTAAGCGTGTGCCCTTTCCTAAAAGTGATATTCAGTCCTCCATTCGGTTGTTTAACGATGGTAGAACGTCAAACTATAGGCCCAGTCAACAACGGCATTTCATTTTATGCTTCCCGGCAGTCGTGGGTCTAATTTGGCGTATAGTTTTCGACGACCCGTTGGCTGGTACAAAATCTTTCTGTGGTGGCATGGGCGACGACAGGGGTGCGCTAAGGGGCACATGCCCTCTCTGAAGCTCGGCAAGCGTCCCCTCCCCCACCCCTTTTCACTAAAGCCACACCAGCAACCCCCTTTCCGCTACCGCGATGCAAGAAGTTTTCCACCTCAAGATAAAATCCTGCGGACGCCTATGCATGGCGGTGACTATTTGCTGCGTAACTGAATAATAGTGAGTTTTGCGGTTTCACGTCCAAAAACCACGATATGAATATGAGATACGTCATAGGGGAGGGCTCCGAAAATTTCGAACACCTGGTGTCCTTTAATTGTACACTGACATCGCACAGTACACGAACCTCAACACTCCGCCTCCATAGAAATGCAACCGCCACTGCCTGTGTTCGATACCGCGGCCTTCGAATCAGCAGCCGAGTTTCATAACCACTAGAACACCATGGCGGGTGCCGAGTAACAACAACAACAAAAAAGCGCATGCTATATGCGAAGTGTTACTTCTCGACAACTCCAGTCCAGAATGTTTCTTTATCGCCACGCTCACTTCACCTCCGTCGACAAGGGTATATAGTATAAATGCCGCATTTGCATTTCATCTAAATTTTTAATGCCGAGTCATTCGAAAATTCTTTTGTGTTGTCCCGCAACGACATCTGCGTCATAACGTGATTTTGTGACTGGCAGACCGTAAACACTGTGATACAACAGGCAGATATTTCCCCCGTTTCGCACCGCAAGGCGTGTCGAAACCTCTCGAACGAAATTTTCGACTTTCCACATCGACGCTTCCCTCTGTCCTTTTTTTTTTTTTTCCTCGCCGTCTTCCAGCAGCTCTTCAATCAAACACAGGCCGCGAGTTGTGAAATATCTCGACATAAAGCCGAGGCGTGATGTATCAGCAGTGTCATTCCAACTCGGCGCTTCTGCGGCGACCGCGCGTTCTATATACAGAGCTCCTTCACAGTTTGCGCGCGGCAGTGACTGATTGTTTATTCAGACCAGTGATTGATTCGGCCCTAATCGCGACTCGTATATACATGCATCATCGTGATGTAACGCGGACAACAAAATAAGGACTTCAAGGAGGAAGGATGGAAGGCTATCCGTTAAGACCTGAATTGCGTACATGTGCGGCGGGGCTAACCGTAACACTCCAGCAGCCTTATACGTATACTTGACGGAAGGGAAAAGCAAGAATTGATGCTTCCTAAAGGAGAGTGTCTCGACGATAAGTAAAACTAAACCTAACAAAAATTGAGGATCTGTCAGCGGCTTTCCGCAGCCTTTTGTTTTTCGCGCCTAAACGGGCGACGATATGGAAAGACGCTCGAAGGTTTGAGAGCGTCGGCTCGAAATATTTTTGCCTCGATTGATGGATGACCGAAGCATCGGTTTCGCTTGAAACGCATCAAAACGTTGCCCCTCCTCAAACCGAGGCTGCTACAGCCGTGCGCTGCGGGGAAGCTCGTTTCGCGCCACTGCCGAGCGAATTTGCAGTGAGTGCTACACCGTTTCCTCCGCGGGGACCTTGCGCACTTGGCATATGGTTTCGGTTCCACTTTGGGAGCGGAAAAACACTTCCGCGGAAACGCGACAGCCCCGCTGCGTGACAGCGCTGTTGGTGTCGAAGTGCTTCGGCACTTAAAACCTCGTTGACGTTTCGGGTACGGTTTCCCGAGAAAATGAAAAGGGAAAGTAAAGAGAAAGAAATTATACATGGCTTCTTAGACTAATTTTCCTGTTCGTTAGGACAGCCTGGTGTGAAATGGGTTTGCCACGGCGGGTGGTAAGGGAGGGGAAGAAGCACGCTAAAGTAGCGATGAAGTAGATCTATACGGTAGCTGACACATGTCGTGATGGTAATGTCACCATGAAAACGACGTGCACGTGTTTCAAATGCTTCTGTGTCTTGATGTATGAGTGTTTAGGGCTACAGCGTACACATCTGTGTGCGTGCGTACACACGTGTGTGTTTGTGGACATCAGTATCTGTCTTTAGGAGAGCTTCGGCACTAATCGCCGAACTCATTTTTAGCCAAAAAATAACAACTTTGCTCTGAAGAGCGACGGAGTAGTTCGTCAAGCTTATATACTGTTTTTCTTTATTTTCTTTTCTATCGAACCCGAAGCAAGCAGTGCGCCATTGGTGGCTACTCACCACGTGGTATTCGTTCTGCAACGAAGTTGTGAGCCAACTCGGACCAAGAATGATTTCGTCCTCGAAACGACTGAAATAATCCGCTGTTCCATACAGAACTCAAATATATACGAACGTATATACACACCGCATGTGTTATTTTTTATCCGGGAGGTTGCCCTTTGGCATTACATATTAAACGAAGAAATCGAGAAAATATAAAGTGGTGTAACTAGAGCCTCAGTAAACCCAGCAACGTAAAAAGAAATATGAAGTGAAAGGTACACGAACGCGCCGAGTTCTTGTGCGCGCCCTATAACAGATATTGAAGGATAACACACAAAACATGAAATGAGTTCCAATAAATGTTGAAACTTGCACATGCCCTTGTTCTGCCCGCTGTCCCAATGAACTTTAGTCAGTACGTGAACATTATTTCACTTCGGGAATTTCGAGGCTTGGATTCTAGTGTGTGTGTGAGAGAGTAAACTACTGAAACGGAGAAAAAAAAAGATTCTTGCGTTGGCTGATGGAACCTTTAATCCAGGGTCCTGGCCTAAGCCTCCCATCTGGACCATTTAACGAGTTGTTCCACTGCAGGTACGCAATCCAAACCGGGATTCCCCCCCCCCCCCTTCCCCCCATTTAAGTGTACTGAGCGCCGCGTATCCCGTTCGTTTTAGGGATTACTGGCGGGGACACCTACATTACGACACCTAGTTCACTTAACGTGGGGATGTCCCAAATACGCCCACACAAAAGGCCGATTCGTCCAATTGTCTTGGGCAAATTACGGTTGTGGTTCGGCCTCTTGCGCTAAATTGGGATTTGTCGCTGGAGGTAGATTATATCATAAGAAAGAAAAGCGTGCAAAAAAAAAAAAACACATGAAGATAGAAACAAAGAACTCAAATGCGGCTTCTGTGTTACCTCTTCTTCTTGTGTACACCTTTGAACACGTGCCTGCCTTATGATATACGACAAATCCCTATGAACTGGCTAGTGTCTGTCGTCACTACAGTCTCTGTCACTACACACTCGGTCGCCATCCATCATTTATTACAGTTGAATTTGTTCGTAGCGTCCAATTTCTGGGTGACACACACACATGACAACTGTGGTTTGCACACGTTGGTACGCACGTGAAAACTGCGGTTCAACCGCACATAGTATCACCGACAGCTTCCACCTCTTCGCTAGAAAGGCGCTCGATCATTCCGTTTCGAGCGAAAGGCTGGAATTTACCACCTTTCCGCTAAAAGGGGGGACGGATGCTCAGTCGGGAACCCCTGGGTTGACCGAGAGCACCGATTCTCTACCTTACCCCGACGGTCCCAGGAGCTCGCTGCACATGGCTCATAAGTGCCGGTATGATATGAATAGCAAAATGGAGAGCAAGAAGGAAGAAATATAACAAAGGAAAGAAGAAAGGGCCGCAAACCTCGGCGATAAAGACTCGCACTGGCAGCTCTTATAAAAGATGAGTAATGTCCTCGCATTTCTGGCGCCCCCCTTTTGTGCAGTTTCGCCTCCCGAGAAAGGCACGCACAGCTCGGTGGTGGTGGCGGGATGGAACAAGGGACCAGCGTCCGTACGGACCGCCGAAGCAGTCATACACGTAGGCATATACGTACGTTCTTCATCCTTTTCTCCCACCTTCCTCGTTTCCTCCATCTCCTTTACACATCTTCTTGCTTTCCCCCACATACCTCCAGTGAAACAAGAAAAATGTAGAGCTGTAAAAGAAGCAAGAGTTTGGAAAAATGAGAGACGAGGCCGTGGACACGTCCCGAAGCTTGTCTCCACCTTACATCCCGCGGCCTGTCCAGGAAACAAGAAAGAGAAACATACTCCGTAGTGTGTGCTCGTTCCTTAGCAGTGCTGCGGTGAAACGAGCCGCCTGGTCAAGCGCTCCCCGCGGCGTCGCCATTCATTCATTCTTCGGTGCGCCATCGTGGCTCCAAATGAGGGGACGGCGAGGCCTTCCTTTCCCGCGGGGCCGATTTTTCTTACCTCCTGTCGTCCCTCGCAGGTTGAACACACCGAACCTTTGGTGTTTTGCTCTTTGGTCAGTTCTTTCCCGCGGTCTGTCGTTCGGTTTGGTCCTGTCTGCGAGCAGGCGGCGAACCCCGTCTTCTTTCTCCCGAAATCGTCTTCGCGATCGGAGCAGGAAGAGTCAAAAGGAAGGTGCTCGAAGAAAGGATGCACTCTGCAGCTCGGGAAGGAACGTAGTTTGCGGCTAAAGGGTTGCCGCGGTATGCCGCGTGCATTCGTGCTCCTGGACCGCGGGAAAAAAGTCGCTGGCTTCTCGACTCGCACGCAAACAACGGGAAGACGCGCTATTGATGCTTAACGACGAGGCCCATTGGCGATAACGAGCGGCGGCGCCGTAATGAAGTCGCCACGGAGATCCGAGAAGCGAGACGGTGGGAAACGGCGCCGACGGTATCGTTGAGGACGTCGTGGTTTTGTGTCCAAAAGAAGGTGACTTCCCAAAAGAAGCTGACTTCCCGAAGGCGCGTCAGTGTGGGTCCAGGTGGGTGACGGAGTGATTGATTTGTGTGTTTTGTGAATGTGCGATGCCACAGTGGTTTCTGGAAACGGCGGTGACGTTCGGTGTCGTTTCGAGTGCCGTGCGTGTCGAACGGGATTAGCTCGATTAGGAGTACCGCCCGCAGCGGTCACCCGGCCCACGAGACGGACGAAGACGTCAACACTATTGTGAGTACGTGTACTATGAGCTACGAGTTTTTTGTTGTGCAGGAAGCTGTCACCGAACATAGAGAAGAGACAAGATGAGCCTCTCTGGCTTTCCCATTTAGCGTGTCGAAGTCGAGCACGCGGCTTTGCTTGAAAGGGTTTGACAACGAAAAATGAACGGAAACTCAGCATGGAGCACATCGCGCGAGCATGTTGACGAGCCTGAACCGGATTTGGCTTGTGAGCCGTGCGCTTTTACAAGAAGCCCGTATACTACTTCGCCGGTTACGACGTGCTCTTCGTGCGTAAAGCTGTCGCGGTCTCTTCATTCACAAGTGCCTTGGGCCTTAGCAAGGCACTCGTGAATGTTGAGCGTGGGAAGCTGCACGATGCGGGTAACGCTTGCGCAAGCGTGGAGGCAATTTATTTTGCGGTGTGCAGTAATCGCATTACAAGAAGACAGCAGCGGTGAAAAGTGAACCCTGTAATAGATTGAATGCCGTTTCGCTTCCCGCACAAGAAACAGCATAAAATTTTACGACTCGGTCCGAGCTAGGCGTCTTCTATTATGCAAGGGTGCGAACATTGCACTTCGGCCTTTTGTACCATTGTGCCAGTCCGTCGCTTCTTTTATCTGTCAGTTTTCGTATGTACGCCTGTCAGTGCGCGTTCACGGGAAGTCCTTGTCGAAACACTCGATGCGAGTACCAATATATGCTCTAAACAGCGGTAACCTTTAATTTATTTTATAGGTACACGAAAATGCGGAAATATGCTCCTTTACTAAAGGTTACCGTGTTTAGAGTGTAGGCCTCATTAGTCTCCCTGTATGCGCTCCTGCATGGTCCTGCGGGAGCATATGGAAAAAGCTGCACGCGACATGAGCACAATTTTAAAATTTTAAGGGTCCCTTATGCGGTTGGCTAAGGAGACCTAAAGGTTAAAGTATTTGACAGTGCTCATTAAAGACGCGTTTGCCAATCTGCATGCTTTAGAACTCCAAGTAA
Source organism: Hyalomma asiaticum (assembly GCA_013339685.2). Taxonomy (NCBI): domain Eukaryota; kingdom Metazoa; phylum Arthropoda; class Arachnida; order Ixodida; family Ixodidae; genus Hyalomma; species Hyalomma asiaticum. The sequence continues at coordinate 87,314,063 of CM023485.1, forward strand.
GGTGTAGCGCGTACGCATATGGAGCAGTGACCTTGGCGGAAATAATGAATATGTAGTAGTTAATTACCATAATGATCCGTCTGGGAATTTAAAGTTTTGTAGACGCCTTGTAGATGCTAAGGCGCGCTTATGAGCTTCGTATATGGGACCTTGGGATTGAAGAAGGAATTCTTTAGCTCTTTGTGGTCTCGCTTCTCTCATTGTATGTTACGCGGTCGCTTTCTTTTCAACTTTACCTTACAATGACACACACATGAGGCTCAGTAACTACATTATGCTTCCATCTGACCAATCAGGGAGCGCGGGTTGCGGTGCATCTTTGTAGCGACACATGTCGAAATGCCTTGTTTAATGGGGAATTCGAGGAATTCCAAACTATGTACCTAAATTTCCTTGGCAGCAGCAGCCGGGATCGAATGCCGGCTGCGGCAGCTGCATTTCCATGAAGGCCAAATGTTGAGGCTAGTTTAATGTGCGACATCAGTCCACAATAAAAAACCCCAGGTGGTCAAAATTTTCGGTGCCTTCCATTACGGCGCCTCTCATAATGATATCGTGTTTCCTCCACATAAAACCCCAGGAATTATTATTATGTTCCCCTTCTTTAGAGTGTCGTTAATGCAACCTGAACATCCTTGGAGATGTGAAAGCCGTGCGACTGCTTCATGTACATGTAAATGTTTCGAGCATTTTATAATGTATTAGCTTTCTGGAAAGTACGTACAGTGTCACGTATGTGTAGACATGCGTTCCTCTTTTTCGGTCCTCATTATTTCCGTGCAATTTTGCTCCACAGTGCAGCTGTTCTTGTGGCTATAATTTATACAGGAAAGGCGGCTGTTCAGGCTTGTCTGCCTTACCTAGAACCAAACCACGCAAGCTGTAGCTTCAAGTTATAGCTACCAAGTCAAATTTACACTATGCGTCATAGGTTGTAATAGGATAGGTATAAAGGGTGTTCAAAAATACCAATGACAGAAATGAAGAAGACGTACGTGCCATATACATACATACATGAAGACATACATATACTATAAATATTGTCGAAACCTGTTAAAACTTTCGAGGCGCTAACAAATCTACACTAAATGATTTCTGTTTACTTCAAATGGAGTAAACATGTTTACTTCACATGGAGGCCATTATGGAGAGGGCTGCGAAAGCGTGCGAATATAAATTTTGCCGTGTATTCGTAAATGGCATGTCGTGCCTTGTATTCTCACGAGACCCCTGGTACATTATATATAACGCGTCGCTTTTGAGACCACACGCTCACTCACTCACTCAGCTAATTCATCAGATCTCTGAAATAGTATAATTAATTATTGGAATAATTAATCCCACGATCAAAACTGATACATATCGCACTTTTTAACCGTCATATAGATGACAAGAAGCATCCGTGAAATGCGAACACCAGATGATTACATTATAGAATTTCGTTGACAGTGTCAATAATCAACGTGCCATTCAGTCGCGACTCGCGCGACGTGAGGTCTTCGTGTTAAGTGTGTCGGAGAAGAAAAATAAAAAAAAAAGTAGCTTTTACAACAAACACAATGTTATACGTTCTGTTTGTGCGTACATGTGGATGCGATGTTAGGATGAATAAGGCTTTTCACTTTCGTAACGCGCCTGTGGTATTCGGCTGACAAAGCACCTAAAGTCAGCGGGCTCCTCTTGAATTTCGATATATGCAGTCACGAACAAAAGTTTGGAGATTAATGGATTCCTCACATACCCCCCCTCCCACCCCTCTTTTTTTTTCCGCAGTCCTGAATCTGTTGATTGAGATGGAGCGCTCCAGCCTACAAGTGCACATGTTCGGCCAATGAATTGAATTAATTCAGCAGTGTTGAGGACGATGAGGGAGCAATTCTTTTTTCAATATAGGCAACACTGTAAGGGACTGGTTCCCTCTCTCAAGTCACAGCCAGGAGGCTTGAATTGATGAACAGATCGCAAAATACGATTTAGAACAGGGAATGTCGCAGGAGCCAATGTTTCGACAAATCCACTTGTCGAAACGCTGGCTCCTGCGACATTCCCTGTTCTAAATCGTATTTTGCGATCTGTTCATCGATTCAAGCCTCCGTCTTCCCCTGAGCTTCTCTTCCAGCCAGGAGGCTTGTAGCACCGACGGCACCCTCGGCTTACCGAACCAAATCTTTCAGCACTTCATGCTAGAACTGATATGTTCAAACACAGTTTTGTACCCTTCACAATCGAACACTGGAATTCGTTACCAGCTATGGCATGGCAAAGCTTCATTGGCGAATCCAGCATTGGCTTGGGCTAAACCACCAGGCGGTACAGCCGAGGTGGATGCCCTCTGGGCAATAGTCCTGGCTCGCTGTACAGCAGAGCTGTTCTGTGAGTTGCGGGCGGGTCAAGACTATAGTTCTCCAGCGCTGTTCAAGGAGATCTGGTCTGATGCTATCCTCCTTGTACAACTGCCGATTACGTGTACAGCCCCACAGAATGTGCGCCGTGTTAGCCTCGACGTACTCACTCATTGGACAGGCTGGCGATGTGTGTAAAAGCGGGTGTAACCTGTGTAGCCTGTAGGTGGGCAGGTGGTGTTCGTGAGTTACCGCTTGGTGACTTCATCTTTATTTGATGTATGATGTGTGCTCCCCACTCTTGCGATAGCCCCAGCGGGGCTGCGGTATAAATAAATAAATAAATAAATAAATAATAAATAAATAAATAAATAAATAAATAAATAAATAAATAAATAAATAAATAAATAAATAAATAAATTGGAGCTGCTCGCTTGGATCCAAGCTGAGCAGTGCGGTCATGGAGTCATGGTAGGATTTGTATTGCAAGGGTGTTCGAGAGCAAGCCCATATAACGTGGTTGAGGTCAGCAATTCCTGGCAGAACTTGCATCTATCTGTACATAACTACAGGTAATAATAATGATACGCCATCGGATTCTGGCCGTTTGTAAAATATGCCACCATATTTTTAGTTCGTGACCGCACATAGTTTATCGTTCGTAAGTTACGAAGCGATACCCTTGCGCTTTTGGCTGCCACTATATTTCCGAAAGAGAAAAGGCTCGTATTTATTCAATCCCGTTTTGTTTTCCATTAATGCACCTTGATATTTTCACGTAGATGTTTGTGCCACTGTGGACTCAAGACGCAGTGTTGTGGCAAGCACGACGCCATTCAACGATGCCCAAACCACTTCTAACTCCTCCTTCTCACAACTTTCTTGAGTCCACAGTGACACAAGCATCTACGTGACAATATAATTCACGCACTCGGGCTACAGCTCGTGTCAAGAATTCTCGTTCTTTCTGTAGTCGGATTTGGGTGTCAAGATGTTCTCAGGGTCCGCCGTATAGTAAACGTATAAAATTCATGTTTTATTCTGCACGTGTGCTTCTGCACGTGTGGTATACCTCTGAAAAAAAGATATGAAATTATCAAGTCTGTACCTCTGGAACTTGAATCGTCACATTTTTACGCTGCCTGTGTTACCAAAGGCACACGTGTATCGGTTGTTGTTGTTTGTTTGTGTGTTTGTTTTCTCGATTTGAAACTTTCAAAACATTTGTTCTTAGCTGCATTCGGGATGTTAACGAGTTCAATGCTTATATTACCTGCACGCCTTCTTCTGGCGCGTATAAGATTTGGGCCCGATTGAAGTACAGAAGTGCGTGCAACAAGTGTGTGCACATAACCAAGCTGCGAAATTCTCGCACGACCATGTTCACATTCAGTAAAAAAACAGGCTTCACCTCGTGCTGCCGCAACGTAAGGCTCACGTTTGCTTCTGAAAACAGCACATAAAGTCTTGGCGAACTTTTCTTCAAGTCACGCGATATATATGCACCCTGATAGTTGCACGCACGCTAAACGTTCGCAAACAAAGTTCTCCCAGACCATCTTTTCTTGCGAGGAGAACATGGCAGATGCGTGTTCGGGGCCTTTCAGATATGTGTACATGCTTCGCCTTACACAAATAAAAAAAAAAAACGCAGTTCGCAGAACTGCACGGCGACGTTGCTATAAGAAAGAGATAGGAAGAGGAGCAAACAAGTTATATACCGTGCTGTTATTCAGGTTTACATTACCTTTCTCTTTTCGTCTTTTTTTCTCGATATCCTTTACTCGAAAATCTGCCTCTGGCAGATTAAAAGCAACGCGCCTCAGCCGTGCAAAATCCCCGTCCGGCCCAGAGCGTGCGAGCGACCCTTCTGACCATAAATCATAGTTGACAAGAAGCCAAGCATTCATAACACCCGCGCGAGGATATACAGAAGCAAGCATGCATGGGGTCTGGCGAAGCGTCTGTGCCTGTACTTTTTTTGTTTCAGTAGTTCCGTGCAGCAGTGATGAAGCTGCAAGCCTCTTCGACCAATCGGAGGGTGATGCGAATCCATCTTAAATGTGTCATTCCGCGCCCTGTCGTCAGCTATAGCGCCGGACTCTACATCGCGCGGTAGCGGACGATGGCATCCCCGAGCTCTGGAACTACATCTCTACTCGCAGGAATCTGCGCTCGATGGTTTCGTATATAGCATGGGCACCGCTGCACGGAACTAGTCGAACAGAATGCAGTTTTGGGTGCGCTGTTTATCTCCGTTGATCCGGATGAAGTCGCGTTCTCGAATATATTACAAACAAAACGTGAGTATTACGACCATTTTTCAATGTACAAATGTAGACTTGCTCTTGGCCGAGGCCCAAGTTTTTTTTTTTTTTTTTTCGTCTCGTCGGCAGCAGCAGCTGTATAAACATCATTGCAGCCGAACACGGTGTCATTGCCGTCTGGTTATTTTGCGTGGCCGAGGCTTATTACAACGTTCACTGGATGTTGGTCAGGTGTTGCTACATTTGAAATCGAGAGTTTAACGAAAACTCTAGTGCGAATGAGGCCCGTGTGTGGGAGCCGAAACGTCTCGTTCAAAAATTCGACTTAGTGTGTTTGGTCAGCGCCCTTCCTTTTACCTTTCGGACATCCCGCTGCTTTTCTTGATTAGGAAAATCAGTTGTGTAGAATCTCGCCAAAAGGCGGGTAGGGTGGGGGAGGGTTATGGGTAGGAAAACACATCCCCCGACGGTGTAGCACAGTGCCACAATGAAATCCGTACGGATTTCTCAAAGAAAAATATATATTTAGTTCAGGAACAATTTGTTCTGACCCTGGTTTCGAGCTCGGGACAACGCACCTCCTTATGTGCAATTCGCTTCAAATGCAATGAATGGCCCCTGAGCCGCCTCTTAGATAGAAAAACAAACTAGAAGACCTCTCAGGTCTGCGCATAGGGCATAGCCCAGTGGCGTGAGCTAGATTTTGCTGCGTGCTCTGTCAATCTTTTGAGTCTTACTTCATTGGTGTTTCTCTCTCTCTCTCTCTTTCTCCTACGCCCTCGTTTAAATATCCCAACTACGACCCAAATGACCAAAGTCTTGCAAATTTCATGCACCGTGGTGCATTCTCTATCGGTGGAGGAATCTTGAAATAAAGGTGAAATGCAGAATACTATACTGGCAACATCCGTGCAAAACATCGTCTTCCTACAGCGAAGAGCAGACAACAGGCAGGAAGGGTTAATTCAGCGAGGTCTTTCATAAATCTCAATTTCAAAAAAGCAAATAAAAAAGAAACCCGGTCCCAATTTTTACCAAATCTCTTTGGGCAAGTCCCCTTATGTCAGGCGAAGCATCGACGCGATATCGCATGTCACCATTTGCTTAATTCGCGAAATAGGAGGGGTTAGATTATCCGAAACATGGCCCAAATGATAAATATTTTGTAACTTTGATGCATCATGGTGCGTTTGCTATTTCACGGAGGAGCTTGCAATAAATACCAAAGCCAAGACACGGAGAAGAAGGAACTCTGCAAGCCCACTTGTTTTACAGCGTGCCAAGGCAGTGATTTTCGGGAGTGAAGTTCCCGCTTCGGGACAGTTTGAGATGGCATTGGTGACATAATAAAAAAAAAATGCGTACATGCATGTGAGATTTCGCGTGGAATCGTCCGTACCAGTTTTGCTAAATCTTTCGTGATTTGCTATCAGTGTTTATTTGACTGATTTCTAGGGTATCACGTCCGAAAAACACGATATGATTATGAGAGACGCCGTAGTGGAGAGGTCCTGAAATTTCGACCGCCTGTTGTTCCTTAACTTGCACTGACATCGCGCAGTACATGGACCTCTAGCATTACGCCCCACCGAAATCCAGTTTGTTATCGGTGTGCCTTTAACTAGACGACCAGTACTGGCGTATACTCTTTACATGTCTTTAAGAAGGAAATCGTGAAGAACAGGTAGCGCTTGTATAAGAGAGGGAAAAACATGACAATTGTCTCCTCTTCGAGGCGAAGTTGGTTAGGAGGGGAAACCTTTGATATCCGACTTGGAAATGCCTAATAAGTGAATGTGGGACAATAGGTTAGATAAGAAAAAAATAAACAGGATTGGAGAAGTATGTGGTATCACGGTTTCCGCTTGTATGTAAACAGAGAAATGTGCAGAAGAGGTATTGGGTCTCGTGTGTCTGTGAGAAATGTAAGGAGAGCCGAACATGCTCGGTACTTTCCTGTCATCTCGTAGAGGTAATCGTAGAACGAGGCCTGTAGTCCGATTTGCTTCTTCTTCCTTCTTTTTTTTTTTTTTTGCTATCCACTTATATATTACACTCCATTCTGGTTGAGTGCACACCGCAGCAATTTGTTGCAGTGAACGTCGCTTGCCAGCAACGACCGCTCACGAAGAAGGATGCTCTCAAAACTGTTGTTGACAGAGGCGCCCGAGGCACACCGTTGAACCGCGAACCCAAATCACGCGAGGGGAAAGACCAAAAAAAAAAAAAAAAAAGAGGATAATATGGAAGAAAAAGAAAATTGACAATAGAACACATCGCTTTTGGTACCGACATATAACGGAAGTGGCCGACGCCGCTGCTTGTTCGTGGTGATCCGGCGGGGCAGCGAAAATCAGCTGTTTTTGCGAGGACTCTGCTCGATAGACCAACAAAGAAACGCGAAAGAACGACGACAACGCTGCAAAATTATTGTGGACACGAGAGAACATAAGGAAGGGGCCCGGCCACGACGGGTGGCGGGAACACTTCGCCACCAGAAGAAGCTCGATCACAGAAGTTTCGGTGTATATATACGGGTTCCAAGAAAACAGGCACGCCGAAGAGCACGGCGTCAGCGAGACTGAAATCACTCTCCTTTCTCACCCTTGTGGAAGCAGCAGCGCGCCATCGCGTTTTCCGGCTGCAGAACATAATACGATCAAGGTATATATATACGTGTAAGATGTGCGCACGTTTCTCTCCTTCTCTCTCACTAACACACACCCACTCTGCGTGTGTCTGCACGTCCGTGCATCGAGAGAGCGGCCGAGCTTTATTTCGCTGTCGTTGTAGTAGCTCGTGTCCCTTCTAGGGGTCACTGCGATCTGTATACGTGTAGTGGAGCCTTTTCATTGGCGGGCATTCCAGCGCCGACTGCCGCGTGATGTATGGGTCCGAATCCATCAAGCGCAGCTCCTGTAAAGAGGCTCCGAGACCGGACTCCATGGAAGGAGCCCTCGGTCGGCACGGGCCCTCCCACGAGAGCATTCTCGGTCGAGGCGCCGCCACTGACGCACACACGGCGGCGGCAGCCGCCGCCGGCGACCGGGGTCGGTGGGACCCATTCTTTCCGGCCACTTTGACGCTGACGCTAGGAGCGCGGGGCGTCGCGGCGTCGCGTACAGAGCGTCGGTCGCCGATCGAGACACTCTTCTCCCTTCGTTCCTGGGCCGAGCCCTGATCGATCACTGTAATTAAAGGGCCGCTTGCCGCCCCGGAACCGAGTTAACAAGGCGAGAATGATATAACCACCTCCCCCCCAACTCCACTCCCTCACGACCGTTGCCACCTCTAAGCTGCGCAAGCGCGCCACTTGGCGCGCTGGGGGTCTTAGCCCGAGCCGCGGTGTGGGAGATGGTGGTGGCGGGTTCCCATCAGCATCACCGGTTGCTCGTCGCTGGATGGAAGGGGGATGTTCTCGTTATGGGGCTTCTTGAAGTTGTTGTTCTTGGCGCCTTCGTAGCTTTCTTTTTGTCCTCGTTCTTTCTTTTTTTCCCCCGTTCTTTGTCCTTTTTGGGGAACCTAGCCGTCGCGCAAGCCATTAGGACAACGTGTTGCGCTTCCGCGAATTGGTCTTGATTGGGAAATGATTGGCGATGGCTTCGAAAGGGTGAGCGTTATATAGGACGACTTCCGGCTACAGCCTTCCAGTGCGTCTCTTATAGCTCGTAATTCTTCTCTTTACAGCTTCCCTCTTGCACCTAATCTTTAAGCCATCTATTCCTCCATGTACATACGAGCAAGCCGTTCACTTTAGCAAGATCGATCTGGAAATGCTATAGCATGCCTTTGGGGAGAAAGTATCGAGCAATATTAAGGCACTTTAGCGCATCCGCCCTCTCAAATAAGTGTTTGCAAGCAGTATACATGGCATGGGCGTGTTCGGTTAGGTTAGGTGCCAAGACAGTGAGTGAGGTGATCCGTGATGTAATTTTAAATGATGGATGCTTGACGCAGGTAATGAAGCAGACTTACCCCCAGACTACAGTTTCGTATAAAGGTTATTTTTGGATAATTCTGACGTTCTGCGTACACCGCCATATAGGTCCGTTTTCCCAATAGCGGAAGCTCTGAAACAGACTGCACATTTCCGTGCCTCAGTCGTTCGTCCAGCTTGGACGGCTACAGATGCTTCCTTTATTACTGTTCTCCATCCCACCCTTCCAATGCTTTCTTTTTTTTTTTTTTCAGCAGACCCTCAGAAAAGCATGATTGCAAGCTAACCGCAAAATAAATAAGGCTTCAATGAGCGCTACAATCCCCTATACTATATCACATGAGCCCCTCCCACATGTTGCAGTGCTTGCCGTCGAAACACATGTGTCGAATTTCCGTGCATAATTAACTGAATTCTCGAAATTTGCGATCATGTACCACACGTATACATTCTCACGTCACGTTCTCGTGGTATTCAAAGCATTTGTAATGACATGTAATAGTTCATGATGGCGAGTTTCACAGCGCGCGAAGACAGGAAAAATGCGACAGAGAAGAAAGAGCACTCTTTCTTCTCTGTCGCATTTTTCCTATCTTCGCGCGCTGTGAAACTCGCCATCATGAACGCAAACCAACTAGCCCAAGCTGCTACACTTGTAAGACATGTAATGGAAATGGGGGGAGAAGGATTATAGAGACCCGGGTATAGAAAGACACACATGCATCGGCGCGAGCTGTGAGTTAGGAAGCCCCATGCATTAACTTTTTTCTGTAGCCTGACAAACAACAAAAGTTACGTTCTTCTTTGGGAGCACGATGCTGTGCAACTGATGCAGGATGCCTCCAACTGAAGTCTCTCACCCGTCTCTTCTCTCTCTTTTCTGTATTTTCGGCGTTGTCATCCTCTTAAATCACCAACTAGCCGGCTAGCAAGCATTACTGAATGTGAACATGAAGCACGGAGAAATCTTTACTTTCCGCCCGTGCACTGAGATGCAAGTCTTACTTCATGGTCTAATCGTTGTTCTTAAATATATAGTATGAGCATTACAGCGAAGTTGGCAACATAAGCACACGTACCAGTGTGCGCGGGTTCGTATCAGTGGGCCTTTGAAATGCGCAGGCGCGAGTGGTACGGAAGAGCTTCATGTTTCAAAACGAAAGATCTTTTCCATGCACACAGTATGTGGGAGCTGTCTCGCCCAACTTGCTGCCTTCCCTAGCCGACTTCGGCACACGCCAGTACAGCCGCATAATGTGCCTATTTAGTGTGAGCGCAATCTATGACTGACTCTTCCTCATCTCTGAACATCATCATCAACTGTATTTCTTCCTCATCTGTACATATCGCCGTCACCTGGACGATTCGATCTTCGTATTCGCAGCTCGTGATCGGCCAGATTAAACGGTCCCTTATAAGCGGCGAAGGTGCCACGGCAGTGTAGGTAGGAAGGGATTCTGAGTGGGGATACGCGGTAATTAACACGGGATGTCTTTTCAATGACCACGTAGGGTCCAATAAAATGAGTGGCGAATTTCTCGCACAATCCGGACGGGCGCACAGGAGTCCATAGAAGAACTTCATCTCCAGGGGAAAAAGTCACAGGATGGTATGAGTCGAATCGTGGCGCTTCTTCCGAACTTCTTGAGAATATGAATGTGTTAAAAAAATAAAAATAGAAACATCTCGTTTTTCATGCATGCTATGCACACTATCAAGTATATACAGGTGTATGTCCAAATCGCTGCCTCGGTGCACATTACTGTACGGAGGAATGGTACCGCACTACACTTTCGCACCCTATCGTTTCGACCTCGACCACCTGGATTCAACAACTGTCAGTGAGTCCTACTCGAATGACACAGATACCAGTCGCTTTTTACATTCGCTGTTTTGCAGTTGTGCGGTTCTTTTGTGTTCTTATACGTTTACTGAAAGCGTGGAACCCTGATCCATTCCTAAACTGACATTATCAAGGTACAACGTAAATCTAGGGCACCCTCTGTAATCGTGTGCTTACGGCGTTCAAAAGGGCGTATGCAGAATGTTCAGCCAACAATAACGACCATGAAACGTACAACAGCTACGTAAGGTAACTAAATGGCACATGCGAGCTTGGAATAGTGAAGCTGTAAACACATGAAAGGAAAGATGTAGAACGGCTATCAATATCCTTCGAAAGCCGACGAAAGTGATCGTAATTGATGGAGAATTAGCTGTATCGACGCCAACGCGCTGTCGATTTATCTCAGGCTTATAGTGTCTCGTCCGCAGTCGAGTAAGCCAGGAAGCGCGACAAATGAACTTATAATCTCGCAGTGTGCCCACGCGCGTAGAGATAAGATAATGGAGCAGAAGCAAGAGCTCGCAGATACATGGACACTCATTAAGGGGCCTCGTAGGGGCAGGCGCGCAGGCTGTCTTCCGACCATCGGCTGGAGTCGTATCTGGACCCCTTAAATTATGTAATATGACCTCAAAGTGTATATACCTTTGTCGCACAGCTTCCTCGATTTATTGCTTTGCGTCAGACGCCAGGCCGCAGCGTGTAGCTTTGAGTGCATCTTCCCTATATCATCGCGGGGATTCCACCTTTCCTTGCGCTGTCGCCCGGAATCGCACAAAGCAAAAGCCCCCCCCCCCCCCCCCACACACACACACGTGTGTGTGTGTGCGTGTGTGCGCCACGAAGCTGCCTTCCTCACTTGTGGTGAGCAGAGTAATATGAACGCATTGCAAACACGCATTTGTGGCGACATCCGCGGCTCCTGCAATAGCGCTGCCGCTGCAACCTGCTGCCGCTGCTAATCTCGACCATTAATTACGCTGCGTGGCAGCGAGTGGCAGTGGTTCTTGAGCATCTTCTACTTTCTTTTCTTCTTTTTCTAATTCTTTTTTTCTCCTCCGGGTCGCCCGCTCATAAATCCTACATATTCCCGTCGCGTTCCCCTTCAACTTTCCGTGCCCATAACGAGTTTCCATTCGCCCCCGGGGCACCCGCTATAACGCGACAGGTTTGCTCACAAAATTCTTCGTATACTCTCTTTGCGTGTTGCTTAAAGACTTCCCGCTTCTGTACCATCTCTTTTTTTTTCCCTTGCGTTTTGGTATTGAAACTTCTATCTCGTTTTTCAGCTAAGGCGAGTGCATACGTGGTGTAGACGGTGTATCATGAGCATGCGACGACGCACCGGAAGAGGGAAACAATTTTATTTAAAAAAAAAAATGAGGCGGCTCGTACCTGGCAGGTGCGTCGTGGTTTCGGAGTCGTGGCGGCCCACAAACGAGAAGGTAAAGCGAATTAAAACAAAGAAGAATGAGAGTAAAGTAGAAAATAGTACCTCAAGGAAACGCAGCTTCCTGTCCGAAGGTTTCGCTGGCCTGCACCGGCAGATGGGAATCCTTCTTTGATCATTTTTTTTTTTTTTCGCGTCGCAACTGGCGTCCTTTTGTTTCTGGGGTTGCAGAAGCGCGTTGATAGATTAACTCTGCCGGATCGTTTCTCACTTCGCAGCGTGCTCTTCCTATATACACTATATAGGAGCTCGCGCAAAGCGTATAATGAAGTTGTCCGCGAAACCGGCACAAGCTCCACGCCACCAGAAACATTCGTCATACGCAGTTCCGACACTCATAATATGGGGGCCCCCATGCAGTGATGGCGGCGGCGATGTTCTTGCGTAAGGCTGGTTCAACCGGCCAGCGATTCCGTTTCGTGCATTTGGGATGGTTCTGGCGTTGTATATTAAAAAAAAAAAGAAAACTTTCCGCAGAGTTTATCGTCGCTTCTGAGGTCGACGTCGTATGTGTATGGAGACTGCGAACCAGAGCGAATCGTCTTAACGAGCTTTAAATCGCCTAGGCAATGAGAAGGCCACTCTAGGAACTTAATTCGATGAAAAATTGAATTTGGAACTTGCTCTGTGGAAGCTGTCGCCGTGCTGCTTGTACGGAAGACAGATCGCTACGTATAGGCTCACGGAATGCTTTCTTCGCGGTTTAGATTGCGGATGCAGTATGACTAATTGGCTCTGCACCTTTCCTCGACTTCTTTCCGCAAAAAGCTTCGTGTCGGCTTGAGTAAATGCCTGGATATACCAGGTTTGAGCATGGCTTGGTATGGATTTGCGTATCTTATTCGTAATTTCGGGTTATGATTTGCGCGCAGTGCTACCACACAGAGCTTGTGCTTCATTGCACCGAATGCTATATAAGAACAACGCACATCTGTGTTGCAATAAATATATTGCAATTGCTTTAATACTTAGGGGAGGTTTTACGTGCCAAAACACCAATATGATTGTGAGGGACACCGTAGTGGAGGGCTCCGGAAATTTCGACCACCGGGGGTTCTCCAACGTGCATTGACATCGCACACTACATGGGCCTCTGCCATTCCCGCCTGCATCAAAAATGCGATCACCATGGCCTGCCGGGATTGAACACACATGCTTCAGGTCACCAGCCACCATGAGATACCACAGCGGAGGACTTACCAGTTACTTTGATGGCGCCATTTCTCACTTGGTATAATTCGAAGTCTTCAAGCCATCTGAAGACAGGTACAATGGAAGTCACTACGTAGTGGATTAATTGTGCAACGGCTTTCTCTAGAAAGGGTTACATGCAATACACGGCTGCAGGGTTACATGCAATACACGACTACGTTGGTTGCCGTTCCAGTTGGTTGGGTACGTCCGCCAGCTATACAGTTTTAACACTTATGTTGGGATTGAAGCAAGCATTGCATAAACAAAGTATGAGTGCATTACGTTGAGCCATTTTGCGCCAAAGTTCGTGACTACCTGATCTTACGACCACCTAAACATCACGTCATGTTTCCCATCCGCAAGTGGATTATCCAGGAACCCATGCTACTGTAATGTCAGTGTTTTCATGCTTTCGTATATTTCACCAATCTGGGCTGTTGCAGTGATATTGCTTTAAAACCGTTTACAGGTGTTGTTCCCGGTTATGATACATATATCCTTTCTACCAACTTAATTTTGCACGAATTTTTTGTTGAGTGTTTGTTTTCTGCTTTATGCCTTATACTGCTGACATGTATAAGATGGTGAGGCCTGGCAAGCGGCAAAAATTTTCGCAGCTTTTTTTTCTTGCCATCCCCAGTTTGTATGGGCATACTGAAATAAAGCTTTTGATTGCTTGATTGGTTGATTTATTGATTGATCGATTGATTGATTGAAATGCAAAGCTCGGTGACTAAATTATTCTGGATATTCTCAGAGCAAGGAGCTGGCCTATAGCATATAAAACCAAAACAAGTGATACGGAGCACCTCCAACTACACACACGCACATATATATACGATTCGTATGAGCTGAAACAAAGTGAAACGTTCTGTAACCCGGCACACGATGGGAATTAAGATGTCGGCAAAGTTTCAAATGCGCTCACGTAAACGTCCTACGTGAACGCAGGTAAAAAACAATAAAGAAATGAGGAAGATGTATAGGTGACCGCACAACAGGAACAACCTGCTGCTGCGCGGGTCGAGGTGGAACAGCGAACAACGGTTCTTTCTGCTCGCGCAATAGCGCCCGCCGCTCCACTGCGCACCTTCCATCACGCTAGTCACGGGTGCCGCGAAAATGATAGAGTGGGCCTAAATAATCCCGCTCACAACTAGGCATCCTCAGACTGAGAAAAAAAGAAATGAAGGCTGTATGCTACATCCCACGCCGTTATATATACATCGAGACACAGAAGGTGTATACGCCATACGGCACGCAAACACGAGCACGCACACAAGTGTGCTAACACGCACACGCGCCCACATAGGGTGTGTGCGCATGCGCAGCGTTGGTGCATGCATCCGTGGCTTGTATACCTCAAGTTTGCCAGCACCACCCGTGTGGTGCCCAACGGACGTGTGTGTATATATACGCTCTGCGAACCACGTTTGCTGTCAATCAAAGAGGATGTTTCATGAAAGTAAATGAGAGAGCGAGAGAGAAAGAAAGGGCGGTAGTGTGACAACTTATTTTTCGTTTATTAATGCCCCGATGCTCGCATGGCTGCGTATTTTATACAAACCTCGTCAATATCGACAACCAAATGCATCGAACTTTGGTCATTATATACTTGCGAGAATGGGGGATCGATTCGCTTGTGTTCGTTCGCGCGCGCACGTGTGTGTGTGTGTGTGTGTAATCGTGGCCCTCCTATGCTCCCTGTCGCTCCATGCGCCTCGCTTTTATCGGACCGTGCCAGCTCGTTCGTCGCCCGTTCTTGACCACCACCACCGCTGCAGTTCGACACGTCTTCATAATGGCTGTCGACGCCGATCGAAGAAAAAAGTATCCGCTGTCAGCGAATATCTCTTTCCCTTTCTGGCTCCTTCGTGGGTGCAACGAGGACCGTGTACTTCTACATAGCATACAGTATACCCGTGACGTGTGGGTATACACGGCTCTTTGGCCGGAAAGCCTGAACACATATATCTACATGTACGTGCGCACGCTGCCCGGCGTCGCTCGTTCGCCGGGCTCGCTTGTCGATCTCTTATTTTGACCGTCGTCTAGATTGACAAGTCTTTCATACACTCTCTCACTCTCTCTTCTTCTCCGGAGTCCCTTTGGTGAGACTGCATGCACGTACGTGCGTCTCCCTCTCCTCTCTCTCTCTCCCCCAAGTCCCAAGCTTCTTGCACGACCCAAAAATCAATTGGCCGATCGGTGAAGCGCGATGCATTATCAGGGTCCGTTATACTTCGCCTTTGCGTGCCCTCCTTTCTCGGCGTGGGACTGCAGCGCGCGTCGCCTGCGTGCATAGTCGAAGTTACACCGATTCTTATTTTGTTATGTTTTGTATAGATATCTCTCTAACCGCTTCTGCCTTTTTTGACGATCTATACCCATATATGCGACCGAGCTCTCAACAGAGACCCGTTCGATATACGGTTCGAAGACTTCACTGTGAGAAGAGATCCTGCTGTCCTTTTTTTCTTCCTTTTTTCTTTTTTCCCTTTACACCGAACTGAACGCGCTATCCCTGTGCGTATATATACACGCAGACCACCACTTAAAGTGTTGTTCAGTTCCTGTTTTCTTGCGCTTGCCTTGCCTTCCAATAGCGAATCTCTTCAACCGCGAATCGTGTGCATATTATAGAGCACTCTAGTTCGTTTGGTGCTGTGCGTTTGGAAACACAACTGATCTCTGCACACGTACCGAAACGAAGTATGAAACAAACACAAGAAAAAAATTTTTGTGAGGAATAAAAAAGAAAAGAAATGGGAGATGTTTCTAGAGCTACGCAATGGGCGGGGACCCCAGAGGGGATAGGAAAAAAAAAATAAGAAAAGTGGGAAGCAGTAGGAAGTTGAAGGAAATATCCCTGAGCGCGAGACTTGGCGAGGAATATTTCATGAGTTGTTCCGTTCTTCTCGAAGCGCTCGGTCGCGCATACATATATGGCGGGCGCAGCCCCCGCTGGTCGTCGCGCGTATACAGCCGGCGCTCAGCGCTTCCCGAAGATCAATAATGCATCGGGTCCAGAGCTCGTTCGCGTAAGGGCCCAGCACTCGCTCGAGCTATTTCTATTCATGGTCGCCTTGTATTTTGTACCCCCCTCCCTCGCCAGCAATTCGCATTACTTTGCCAGGATAGGCTTTAGAGCTGCCACGAAGTCGATAAGCCGACGGAAGAATCGACGTTTGCCATCTCGATCTCTGTATTCTTCTTTCTTTTTATTTTTCGCCTAACTTTTCAGTCTTGTCTTGTCCGACTCACTCCCTGACGCGTTGAGAGATCCGTGTGTTGTCCAGTGTCGGACACTGCGCGGGACAAATTCGCTTCGAGGAGCGTTATTTGAGGTAGCTAGAGCTGCCGGTTTCAACCAGCACGTCAGCTGCTCTTGACAGCAGCGTATGCTGAGTACGAAGAACGCGCGTTGATCGGTGATTGTACTTTCGAGAGGGCGCGCGTAGTGGAATATAGTGCGATGTGTGTGCACATGCTGTGGAGGAAGTGTATTGACGAAATAGTCGTATTGGGCTTGATGTGATCAACTGTCACTTTCCGCAACGGGCATATATAGCGGATGTTCTAGAATTGTTTAATCTATTTTGCTGTATATAATCTATGGTAGCGCAAGAGCGAGGAAAATCCGAGCATATGTTTGCAGATGTTTTGATTTTGTCGATTTGAATCAACCGTGGGGTAGTTGAAGGGGTAGAAGTTGAACCGTGGGGACGTTGTCTTGATCACTGATGAATAGCAATGCTTCTGTGTGGTTGTGATGAATTTCAAATTTTTCGCACATGCAGGATTTCTTTTTCATTACTGCGCTTACTTTTGAGCACAGTAATGCTAAATCGAAACCCAAACTGTGATTAGGTATATACCGTATAACAGAGGGCGGTCTACGCTAATCAGTTATGAAAAGAAAATTTTACTTTTTCTCATATTAGGACATTCTCGCGCAAATACGCGAAATTTTGCTTTTCATACATGCCTGCAGTTTATTAATCAGCTGAAAAAAAGCGTCCATGCTACGATTACATAGATATGGATATGTCATGAAGCGATTGCGACAGTTTGAGCGCACTAGCTGGACACCAGGTATTAACGTGTTGCTTTGTCAAGCTTGCTAAGAGCAGCGTTATGCTGCTTATAAACGAGGCGCACAATCAAGTTGCAGCAGCTGTTCGTGATGGTTCGACCGACGAGAATAACCATTCATAGACGTTTTACAGAATGCAGGATGTAATAGGATTTTGGCTTTGTGTGCATGTCTGCGTGCTATGTGGAGCGCTGCAAAATCCTTGCTTCCCCTCTTGAGACGGCACCAACACGTCTATGGCGAGCCCGACGATGAACGCACCTCTGCGCGCACGCGTTTGTGCAAATTACGAACTAATCCTCCTCTTTCAATCGCGTCTTAATCTCCTTCCCCAGTGCACGGTATACCGAATCGGGCACATAATGGTTGAATTCCTTCCCCCTAGCCCTCGTCTTTTTTTTTTATCTTTGTCTATTTCTTTCTCTACAGAACATGCACATTTGCGTTGCATGGTGTACTTCGCCTCACATATAATTTTCATCTGAATATGTATCATCGTGTCCTTTGCTTCGTAAGCAAGAATTTTGTGGAGTTTTACGGCATAAATTGCTGCGTTTAGTGTTATTCAGTGCATCTCTATTCAGGAAGCACGCATATTCAATTGTACGAAAGTCATTGCATTCTTTAATGACAAATGATTTACCGGCACCGCATGCAAATGCGAGCGACGCCGAGGGGCTGTATATGGCTTCTTAATCAGTTAAACCACGAGTTCTGTCACCTTCCCGGCTTTTTGCCCGTGTTTCCTTTCTGGATCGACCATCGCTGGTTCTGTCTTATTCTTTTATGATTTCTTAGCCGCCATTGTGGTGTCGCCACCACGTTCCAGGGAAATGAACCGGTGACCATTGTGCTTATAGCAGCGGAACTGCAACAGCCGCCGCTTCCTTCGCAATGTCTGTAGCAATTCTCGCTTTCAGCATGGTGAGAGACCGTGTGCGCAAACTGCTTCTTGACAACGATGCGCTTTCTCTCACGCAGTACGCGTATTGTATACATATATGTTCTCTGTAATTGCATATTTGATTCATTTCCCGCACAAGAGGAGCAGGGCCCCTCCGTATGCAGTATATAGTGCATGCCAGCTCGTCTCCACACTTCCGCTCGAGTTGCTGAAGCATGTCCGTGCTCCCAACGCAGTGAGAGCAAGCGCGCCTCTGCAGAGCGCAGGCCTCGGAAGCGGCGCGGCGCGCGCATATATTTTATGTCCATGGCTCTATTTATGTGCAGCGTATACCGCAGGCTGGAAATTCTTGCGTTAGACCAATGAGCAGAACGAACACGCAGAAGACTTCTCAGCGCACTCACTGTTGAAAAACACTTTCATCCTTAAAGTGAAACACTGAATCCCACAAAAGAACAAATGATATTTCTAAGAAACAAATAAAAAGCTATTTTCATCTTTTTGAGGCGTACTCTACGATGGATCAGGGACGTGCGATAAATCGGGAAATTGTGATTTCTGCTGAGTGTAATTTCCTCCTTCACACGGCTTTTATGAATCCAGGAGGTGCTATATAGATTCAGTAGAGATGAGTACCAGCAGTCCTGGGGGCATATAATGCCACCTAACAGAGAGTGGATGACACATACGTGAGTGCGTTGGCAGACATATACAATAACTCCATCGCTGGCTAGCTTCCACAAAAAAAAAAAAAAGAGCGACACGATATGTGACAGACAAAGGGGGCAGGTGAGATGTAATCTCTCCGGTGTTGTTTACTGCATGCTCACGATAAGTATTTAAAAAGATACCTAATCAACGTGCGGTTTGCGGATGGCAACGTCCTCTTGAGGTGGTTGAACAATTTGTTTTTGGGTGATTTGGAATCAGGCTCCAGTTAACTTGTAGTGCATAAGCAAGGCGGTGGTAGTTGTGGTATGGTGATGATGATAATGATGATAACATAGATGTGTGCAATTTCCGTGCTTGTTCCTTAAACCGCCATTTTGACTTGAATTATTACACCCTAATTATCCTTCTAAAGAGACACAGAGAACGCATACAAAGGCGAGGAAGCTTAACCAAAGGCATTTTTTGGTCGGCAACCCTGCGTGCGAGGAGGGCGTAGACGAATCGCATGAGAGGGACTAGCAGAATGGAAGAGAGATGAACGCAAACAACGCGACAGTAATGCCGTACAGTAGTATATGAGTCCATGCGCTTTTGTATACCACGAGAATCTGTACATGTCAGGAACCTCAGTACAAATCTTGAGTTTTTGCGGTATAGCGCAGGCTAGAATTTTTTAGTTAGCATTTCAATAGGGCGTGACGGCTACTTTCTTCCACTGCGCATTGTTAACAAAAGCACTCACAAACGCTTCTTCATTCTTCTCTTTGAATATTTGCAACGGTACAATGTAAAACACACGGTTCGATTGCTTTGTTTTTTGGTTTTTTTTAAGGCTATTCACCATAAATTTTACGTTGAATGAGCATTGTTCTCCCATTCCTGTCTCCATTACGATTCTGTTCTTGCTAATAATTTTTAATAGATCAAGCTATTTAATACGCACTCAGTCAGGAAGAAAAAAGTATCCTTAATGCATGCATTACCAATTGTGTTACCGCGATTGCACTACATGAGATAAGTCGATTTTATGTAAAAGGTTCTAGTTTGTCCTCTAATGAGTTGCTTGAGGGACTCTTGCGAACGCTTTGTTTATATAGGCTCATTTACATTATTCTAGTTTAGCTAGCCAATTTAATTTCTGAATGCATATATTGTGCTAAGTGTGATCTTCCGGCGTCTCTATGTTGCATATATAGTAATACGAAGAAAGCCATACTTCTTTTGCATGCACACCGGTGCTGTACTGAACGTAATACGGTGCTGCTGCTACTACGGCTCTGCTGGGGTGGCCGTTGTCAAGCACGAAAGAATGCCGACTTGTAATGTACAGAATTCCATAGGTTACTGCACGCAACTCTGCCGGAAGTTGCTGTCTCTAACAATTTTTTGCCACATTGATTCATTGAGTAGGCCGTGCTGCAGATGTCACTGCGCGCCTGTGCAATGAATGTGTGTGGCTCTAACTTATTCACAAATCAGTTCTGTGGAATGCTTAGAGCTGAAGGGTCGTGAGGGAGAACATTGGCGTCTATCTGTAGCGCAGTGTTTTCTTTCCCATTTATGGATTGATTCTCCTTCCGGTTACAATTGATATATGACCTCCCGGTTAGCTCATTTGGTTGCGACCTGGCCTCTCCGGAAATGCGTTGTGCCCAGCCTTGAACCCCTGACAGGTGCAAATTTTTCATTAACTATAGCAACTTTTTCTTTCAGAGAAACCTGCGTGGGTCTCCATGTATAGTCATGTGTTGCAAACGCGTGGATGCCATTTTTCTTTTTCGTGGCACAAGATTGGATCAATGGGTGTGTGGCACGTTTCAACTATAAAATAAAACAAATACTAGCAGAACAAACTTGAGTTGTTGTGTATGCAATAAGGCTATTGAATTCACGTTTACTAAAGGCAGTTTTGCGGTTATAACAGCGGCATAGCATGTATGCCAACGCTTGTCATCGTTCCGTCAATACTTCAAGCAGCTATATAGCACACACGGCAACACTGACCGATATTTTGCAACATAGCCAGCGCTAGCCGATGAGCCATAATTTGGCCAACACTGGCTGACGTATCACCCATGACATACAGCCATCATTTAACAACTACTATCGATTGCATTAGCCGCTGATAAATAGCGATGGTTGTACACGCATAGACACGTTGTAGGCATGGACACCATCCAGAATAAAATACCTTAGCCACATCTATGTAAGATCCCTTTGCTTTGCGAAATAGATTCTCTTGCTTTGCGAAATAGAACTTTCGTCATCTGTCTTCCGTTACATAATCGGCTATTTAAAATACTTAAGTGAAATTACGATGCACTCCTGCGCTTTGCGGCTGCAAGCATGTTGGGCATGTCTGCTAATTGTTCGTATTTTCTGTAGCGCTCAGCTTCACTAATTCAGTTCTATCGTGGAGGTCAAAGCGATTCGTGTATATGAACTGTTTTCATTAAACGACAAATTCGGGTTGCCATTTTAGAAATTTGCAGCAAGTCCCCTCACTAGCGGACCTTTCGCAACCTCCATAAAGAAATGTGGCTTATATTCAGTATAGAACATGTCTTTCGGATAGTTGTATGGACCAACTATTCCAAGGACATGTTCTGCTAAGCCATATTTCTCCTACATTAGACTCTCTTTATTGTGCTGAGCGCCTGTCGTGTGCCTTTCCCGTTTCCGTCCCAGTCGTTCTAAACGCTCCATTCTTCCCGTCTGAAGTTTATTTCCAAATAGATACAAAACATACATAAACAGCAAGGATGGTGAGATGAAAGCTGCGTATAGGCAGCTTGACTAGTCCCACCTACACGTACATTAACAGCAGCCAGATGGCAAGAACTTCACTTGTTGCAATATTAAAATAGAAATACACAAAACAAACTGATAAAATTCAGCAAGAAACACAAAATTTTAGAGAAACACAGAAGCAAGATCAACATTCATGATCTCAGTTGAAGAAACGCGTTTTTAGGCATATAACGTATGTTTTTATCGTATAGTTTATACTTAGTGTTGAGGGAAAACAGTAGGAAAGTGTTTGAAGACCATAGTCTGACCAAAGGAAGACCAGCCGAAGGCGTTAAAAATAGGTGCGTATTAAGCGTAAAAAGTGGTCTACACTTGTTCTACGTACCGTATAAGCTTGATCAAGTTACTATACGGGAAAGCAATCATGGCAGGAGTTACCTTTTTTGTTAAACAAATAGGTAGCGCGAATGTAACATCTAATCATTGAGCGGGTTGTAATATGCGCAGTCAGAGAGTATATTCCCTCCTCCCCCTGACAGCCACAGATGAGGGTCACCATAATCTGAATCCAAACGTAACCGCATGCACCACTGAAAGACGTGCCCATTGTTAGACCTTGCACATATGCAGCGTACACGGAAGCTACCCAGCCATGACGGTGCACGAAGTGATTGACAGAGCGTCCGTTCACCTGCTTCCGCACGCACACGTGCGGTCGCCAAGCGTGGAGGAGTGCCGCGCGTGAAATGCGTAACAATGATATATACCCGCCGACGAGGTCTTCCGATTGTCGACATGTATCCCTTACTGAGCCACTGGATCACTGGATCAGTCTAATTGACAGCAGCTCTCTCATTGACCCACCTGTGTCCCTCTCGCGTAAGCGATGCTGCTGCGAAACCCGAAACCCGAGTAATATTTGTATCGTTTGTGCAGCTGCTGCTCCTTCCCCATTTGGCCATAATGTGGAGGGGGGAGAGGGGATTGGTGTGGCGAGTGACGCAGGCGGTATCGTCCGATGGGGGGAGGTGTTTGGAAGGAAACCCAATTAAATGTGCACAATGCGGGAGGCACCGTATTGTTCTGATCGAAATTTGACAGTGTACTGATGGTTCATCCCAGCAATGCACTTGTATGTCTAGAGAAAAATGCAGCCGGTGATCGGGGATACGCGGCCCGGAGAAAGCGAAGACCCCTGTGGACAATTTCAGGCAGCAATGCATAAGAGAGAGAGAGAGAGAGAGAGAGAGAAATAAAAAAAAAAGGGGGGGGGGGCACCTTTTTCCCACGGCCTGTGACAGACGACGCCTCTGTATGTAGTTTGATCTTTTCTATATAGGCGGTTGCCTTCGCAAGAACTCAAAATTTTCTCGCTTTTAGAGGTAAAAGTCGTTTAGTGCGCACAAATATGTATGGTGAGTTGCTAAGAGTTACCTCTCTGCTTCCCCCTCTTCTGCACGCAGATTCTTTCCTACATTGTGTCAGTGAGAAAACAAATTGTTACAAAGATGACCCCTTTCGTTCTAAAGCTCTCGTCATGAAGAAGTGAAAATAAACATAAAAAAGACAGGATAGAGCGGTTACTCAAAGCATCCATTACACCGGACACTGTTGGTCTTTATTGCGAGCTGCAGTATTACCTGGTCCGTTGTCATGCCCCGCTTAATGGAGATGTGCACTCTGACGGAACGGGCAGCGTGGCTTATTTAACGACGGCTACCGGGTTAACTTACTTTGGTTTGGGTTTGTATAGCTTGTGTTGCCAACGTAAGTAATTTTCTCTTCTTTAAGCGTTCTGTCTACTCGACATTTATTAAAGCAATGCGGATTTTCGTTGCTTGAAAGTGTTCTATTTCAAACTGTTATTATACGTTCGACGACCTAAAAAGTATGCGCGTAGGAGCTCTCTCTTTGTTTCTTAATTTATTTGTTGTTTCCTTGTGTAGACTAACCTTGTTCGTTTCTCAAGGGCATGTCTGTAATGCGAGTTATGCGTGGAAAAATTATGGTTAATTATTGTTGGAGCAGCTGGCTTTAATCCACCTTCTATTTCATAAACCCACATGTATACACAAGACAACAAATGTCGTCTATTAGTAAAGTGGGGCGGACTTCCGGTGCGTAATCTGCAGAGACTTTCGTGCACCTAAAAAAAGCAGCGAGCGCTGATTGTTCATGTTTAATATGAGCGGCGCTATTCAAAGCAATAATTAGGAAGGAAAAAAAGGTCATTGCGCGTGCAAACATTTCTTTCGCGTGACCTTTGTCGCAAAGGGTGGCTTTCGATAATAGAAATATGTGTACATACATAGTTCTCAGAAAAATATTCGCTGAATCCGTATGAATAATTGCATGAAATATTCACGTGATGGACAAACAAAACAATAAATTTCTTGGCACACCAACGCCGCTAAAGGCCCGCCAACTGGCCGTAGTTGTAGGTTGCCACGATATATATATATTGTTCGCCATGTGAATTTTTTTTGAAGATAGATAGATAGATAGATAGATAGATAGATAGATAGATAGATAGATAGATAGATAGATAGATAGATAGATGTGGTGCAGAATCAAACTATACTGATGACTGGTGATGGTTACTAAAAATCTGGAAAGGAAGTTTCAGCAAACAGATGTTCTGAGGAACTGCATGTTTTTTAGGCGTGCCATGACGCCAGCTTTATCTGAACGAGCAATACAGGTCGGTACGTAAGAAGAGGGAAACGCACGTGTGTCGGGAATAGCAGGAGAGAGAGAGAGAACACTTTATTGATGAACCGGAGATGTCAGCCTGGTTAATCGCCTGGCTTGCTGCTCCAGGTACTTTGCGGTGATTATGATATTTACAGTGATCACATCTAACATAACACGTACATACGGTCACACTTACTCACACACTCATATATACATATATACACTATAACTCAGTTTACAGCGTTTCATTGAGGCATGTTGCCCGTAGAAACGCTATCAGCGCCTTGGTGCTACGTAGTGCGCAGGCGCTGTCTTGCCACGGGCCTAGGAGATGCCGCAGCTCCAAGGTCGTACCGTGTGGCAAGTGAAGCGCTGCCTTCAGAGTCTTTCTATCCGACTCGTAGCGCTGGCAGTTGCACAGGACGTGTTCAATGTCCTCTCGTGTGTTGCATGCGGAGCACAATGGAGAATCAGACTGTTGTATTTTGTGCTTAAAATCTCTCGTGTATGCTACATTGAGTCTTAATCGGTGAAGGCACGCTTCATCACGCCTGGCTAAACCTTGAGGTACGTGGAAGCTGCAGGCTGGGTCAATGGCGTGTAGTGGTCCATACTGATGTCCTGGATCACACCAGAAGTGTCGCTGCTGATTCCAGGCAAATGTCGATACCATAGTCGCCGCATCTTTTCTTGAAAAGGGTATGGCTGTTGGTGGTGTTTTAGTTCCATGGGCTGTTCTGGCAGCACTGTCGGCCCGAACGTTTCCTTGTATTCCACAGTGGGCTGGTAACCACTGGAATACAACGCGGTGATTAAGTTCATGAGCATTATTGCCTAGCCGCTTGATGTCCAAAACTAGTTGTTCTTGGGCTCGTGGTGACTTCAGGGACTGCAGCGCCGCTCGCGAATCAGAGAAGATTACCCAGGAATCAGGTGTCTGAGCTACGATGTAAATAAGCGCTCTCCGCAGCGCAGCCAGCTCTGTAGCTGTGGCAGATGTGCGGTGACCCAAGGTGGCAGAAATTGACATGTTTGCCGACGGGATCCACAGACCTATTACCGATGATGTATCCGTAACAGAGCCATCAGTGTAAATGTGGCGGCAGGATCTGTAGTTACGTTAATATGCTCCAGGGCGAAATATTTCAGTGCCGGAGCTGGCGTGTTACTTTTACTCTTGATGCCCGGTACAGTCGTGACTATGGCCCAAGAGGGTAGTTTCCATGGCGGCGTTGTCGGAATTGATGGCTTTTCGTACATCAGCGGGAGAAAGGTCTGTACTTCGGATGTGGTGGCTGATACAAGCGGATGGTTGTGAACCCTAGCAGCAAAACGCACACAGGCTCGAAGAAACTCTTGCTTCAGTAGCAGTGGCACCGAAAGTCGCCGGCTTTCTGTAAGGGTTCCTACGATCGAAGTCTTTTTAGGTAGGCCCAGGCATATCCTCAGCGCTTTAGCTTGCATACTGGTAAGCGCCTGGATACTAGACTTGGAAAGTCCCTGTAGCGCAGGGAAGCTGTACCGCAAGAGACCTTCGCAAAGAGCAGTGTACATTCGCAGCAGAGCAGTCACAGAGCAGCCACCAGCATTGCTGGACATCATACGAAAAATATTTGCGTATGATTCCAGTTTAGCCTTCAGTGTTCTTGTATGAGGCGACCACGTCAAGGATCTGTCGAATGTGACCCCCAGAAACTTGTGGCTTGGTACGTATGGGATGTGAGATCCTGCCACCTTTAACTTATAGCGCGACATATCCCGTTTAGTGAACGCTATGGCGGCGCACTTCTCAGGTGACATGATTAGTCCGCGGTTTCGTAAAAACGTCTGAATGGAGATAATTGCCTTCTGTAATCTTGCACGCAGAACACGTCGATTTCGACCACAGCACCATATGCAGATGTCGTCTGCGTACAAGGAAATCTCGACCGTTGCCGGAATACACTTCTCCAGGCCGATGAGAGCGATGTTAAACAAGGTCGGGCTCAATACTCCGCCTTGCGGAACTCCTCGAACAACTGTGTGAAGAGTTGTGTCACCATCTTTTGTAGACATGTACACCGAGCGGTCAGATAGATAGTCCATTATCCAGTGGTACATGCGGCCACTGACTCCTACAGACCTTAGAGCCTGTAAGATCGGCTCGTGTAGGACATTGTCAAATGCGCCCTTTATGTCCAGGAAAACGGCAACAGTGATATTGTGCGCAAGCTTGTTCATTTTAACGCAGTTGGCAAGGCTTATGACATTGTCTATGCTGCCTCGACCCTTTCTGAAACCCGACATCTGCGGGGGATAAGCGTCAGCGCTCACCAGCAACCAGTCCAGTCGCATCAGCACCATCTTTTCCATGAGCTTTCCCACACAGCTAAGAAGAGCTATAGGGCGATAAGAGCTGATATCGGTAGGAGGCTTTCCAGGTTTTAGGACAGGAATGATTCTGGCCTGTTTCCAGCTTGGTTCAAGTCGGCCCTTCCTCCAGCTGGTATTGAAGATGTCAAGGAGTTGCGTCTTCGCCTTTTCACCCAGATGGGACAGGTCGGCATAGCTGATAGAGTCGGGTCCAGGGGATGAAGCTTTGTTTACCGACGCCAGAGCACCAATTAATTCCACGAAAGTGAAAGGTTCGTCTGTCACAGCTGTACAGTCTGTTGTGGCATCGGTAACGGCTTGTGCTGACTGTAATATAGTTGCAGACGTAACAGCAGTTACCTTTGCGCAGAAAGCTTCCGCCATGTCCAGCTCGCTGACTTTACAGAACAGTGCGACAGAACTGAAAGGCTGTTTTTGAGCTGGCGGGATTCTCAGGCTGCGCGCTATGTTCCATATCCTTGACAGAGGTTTTCTGGGATCAAGTTTGGAGCAGAAGGCGCGCCACTGTCTCCTGTCCAGCTTGTCGAGGTGACGTTGAATGTGGCGTTGCATTCGCCTAGCTTCGCGAATGTCTTCTCTAGACAATGTCTTACGGGCGCGCCTCTCAGATCTGCGGCGCACTGCTCGAAGCCTCTCGTACTCTATGTCAATCGTCGTACGCTTTCCAGGCAGCTTTAGATATTTCGTACTACTGCGTTTTGTTTGGCTTAGCGCGCCTATGAATTCCTCATACGTCATATCTGATGTATCCGAGTGTTCCAGTGTGGCCCTATATATTTCCCAGTCAGTACAGCGAAGCGCCCGGGCTTTTGGATACTGCATGGGGCCCAGAGCGATGTAAGTTGGTATATGATCGCTTCCATGACTTTCTACGTCTGGAAACCACGTAGCCATAGACGCAAAGCTAGAGGAGACCAGAGTGATGTCGAGCGCACTGGATCGATTTCCTTTGAAGAAAGTCGGCTGACCATTGTTGAGAACGACGAGATCATTTTTATGGGCGAGATCAAGTAGACATCGGCCGCGTTGAGTCGATCTCGTACCTCCCCAGGCTGGATGATGCGCATTGAAGTCCCCCGTCAGAACATGGGGTTCAGGCGTTGTATCAAGTATAGCTTGCAATTTTTTCACATCAAATTTTACTCCAGGTGGTATGTATGCCGCAATCACCGTGAATGTGAGACTGTTCCACTTCACTGTTGCTGCAGCGTATTCATTCGAAGCGTCAGGTGGTACAGCATGGATGTTAAATATCAGATCATTGCGAATGGCCAAGAGAACCCTGCTGGTGTCCCCTCCAGTTGACGAATACGTGATGGTGTATCCGGAGAGGCGAATTCCAGTGCGCACACGGGACTCCGAAATGGCAATCACTGGAAAGCGGTGCTTACTAACAAACTGCCTGAAGTCAGACAGACGACAGCGAAGGCTGCAGGCATTCCATTGAAATATGGTGGCCTTGTTCCGGACGTTTGTTAAGCTCGTAGATTGGGCTGTCAGCGCCATCTTTCTATCACAGGTGAAAGAAAGTCAAGCAGCGTCAAGATGACCTTTGCAATGGGAGAGGACATTGGGGCAAGAAAGCTGCGAGCAGCGTCGACAAGAGCAGACAGCAGTGAATATGTGATTGAGCTGTCTTGTCGGGTGCTACGCTCTCGTTGTCCGCGCCATGAAACTGACGGTCCCCTTCTCTCTGATGAACCAGCGGCGGTCGTGCTCTCCTGGACTCTCACGCCCGAGCCTTGGGTTGACTCCTTAGCTGCAGTGACGCACGGAGAGAGGGGCAGATTACGAGTAGGAAGAGATGGGAATTCCTCCGTGTCTTCAATTCGCGGAGGATTTTCGGGAGCTGTTTTGCAAGCATCTTTACAAGACACTGTCGTCCCGTCGTTGCTACCCCTGCTGGCAGCTTTTCGTTTCTCGTATATGGCGGCCTTTGCGGATATGTATCCTACGTTATGATTCATCTTGTAGTTGTGTATTTCCTTCTCTTTGCGGAGTACACGACATCTAGATGATGTAGATTCATGCTGTTTCTTGCAGTTAGGGCACTGCAGCTGCTCGGTTGCACAGGAGGATCGGTCGTGATTGCCACCGCAGCGTGGGCACCGCACTGGCAGCCGACAGGCACCAGCTACGTGTCCAAAGCGCTGGCACTTGGAGCACTGCCTTGGGCACTCGATGTACTTGAACACTCGGTAACGTGTGTAGCCCAGGACGATATACTCAGGAGCTGTTTCAGTTGCAAATACGATACGGACATTTTCCGACGTTCCCAGTCGCCGTACTGATTTCACAGGAGCCCTTTGAAGGAGTGCCGAGAAAATGTCCTGCTGATCAAGGTCCACAGGAACACCCTTGATGACGCCTACCCCACAGTTGTTAGGCCGTGGTTCGTAAGCCTGAAGAGCAATTTCTCCAATATTTGTAACCTTCAGAAGGCGTTCAGAGGCTTCTACACTACGTGTATCCACAGCCAGGAGGTTCAAGCGCTCGTTGGGTCGTACTTGCAGCACGCCGTCTGGCGCAACCGCCTCAAAGGCTGCCTTCAATCGGAGAGGATTAAAGCGTGTGACAACATGCTCAGGGTTTCGCGGTTTGAATATGACTGTCAGATTGGACTTTGGCACATGTTCAGCGGGTACAGAGTTTAAGGGCAAGTGCAGTCTTTTCGACCCTCGGCACCGCTTAGGAGGCGGTATGACACTGCGCTTTTCAGAGTCATCAGATGAGTTTGCAGTAGCGTCCATGTAGGTGATGGTGGCGGAAGAATCAGACATGTCAGAAAAATCATCCTGACCGTCAGGTAGGCTGACGTCAAGGCAAGAGATGCGCTTACTCGGAGAAACTTGAGCGGGAAGAAGCGAACTCTCTGCAGGTGACTTAGAGCTGTGGTTTATGACAGCACCAGGTGGCATCCCAGTACCGGAGCTTGTCCCGCAGCTTGCGGATGCAGGCATCTGCAGATGTTGATCTGATCGGATCTCTGGAACTTGCACAGGGTGCGGTCCCGAGGGCACCGCACCCGCCACGGGGAGCATTCCCGAAGGCCCGAAGATCAGTGTACACGTGGAGAAGCGGCGTTGTACACAAATAAAACAAAACCGAAGACAGGCAGTCGAAGCAGCACAGCCGCTGCGACATAGACTTTGGAGGGAAAATTTACGACGAGGAGCAAAAGACAGCAGCTCGAGTGAATCCTTTGTGACAGCAATGTTGCAGGGCGGTGGTGTATAGGTGGGGACAATGCAGCGAGCATGATTCAGTGATGCCAGTTGTATACAGGCGGTGATCAACGAACCCCTCCGCTCTACATCCCATTCCACAGGGTGGAATGTAGGCTCATTTTTAGAGCGACGTCTTGCGTGGCTGGTATATGGGCAGTAAGCAATTCATAAAGGAAATAAAAGACTGGTTCTAGGCCCGTCATGTTCTGACACAACACTTAAGCCGGGTGTCATAGTCCCTTCGAAAATGTGTTTTTAACAGTGCATTTGTGTTTAGAAGGGAAGCGGCATTTTGGGGATCGGTGTTGCTTGGTTTTCGACTTTCCGTAAACTGGCTTTCGCACACTGAGCTCTGCGGTGAAACCTTATCATAAAGAGAAGAAATCCACGAGAATCGCGAAGCGGAGAATGCGTTCTTGTGTGTGGGCTTGGTGAGCAAACGTTTAGCGTGCACTTCGATGGCACTGTCATCGTCGATGTGTAGACTGTGCACAAGGGTCTGGACATTTATGGGCACGTTTAAAACCTTGCCTTTGATGTCAAACCGGTAGATGAGTTGTGAAGATCATCTACAATCACATAGTGGAATGACTCACAATTTTCTTCCTTTTTTTCCCCTCTGCATACGGGAAATACAGAGTGCACGAGCAGTTGGAGGGTTCAGTCTATTATCTCGGTGCATCCGTAACTTGTTCGCCGAGTCTATGCTGACAGTTCTCTCAGTTTTCTCAGCTATCCGACATTTGGAACGCATGCGCCAATCTAACGTGTAACAGGAAGAAGCCCACCCGTACAGAGGCGCTCGTTCATTCTATGTACGCTCTTAAAGGTCAAGTATTTTAGAAGAACTCCGTTTATTCTGCCTGTTATTTCCTGTGTTCGTCCGTTGATTGCGCAACGATACCCAGCAGTTAAAGGTCACTTCTAATCCGTGGCTAAAATTCTTGGGATAGTATGGAACAGCCGCCTCTGCGGATATACTCGACGAAGTTGCCAGAAAATTCCCTCTGACGGCACGAAATCGATTCAAATGCAAGAGAAGCATCTCTCGAAGACAGGGCTTCGCGGAAGTCGAAATTTCGCGGAGGTACGCGACGAGCAAGCAAACAAGCGGATACACTGACGTGCAAACAAAGGCGGCAGAACACGCCGCAAACGAAAGCGCTCACATCTCGACGTGCTTGTATAGTGGCGCACTCAGCACCGAATCATCTGCCGGCCCGGAAACACAGGAGAGGCGACGCTATGCGGACCACCGGCCGGCTACGAGGGAGCACAATGCATGGAAGAGACAAGCGGACCGTGACGGGCAGGAAAGATGCGCGGGCCCCCGCTCTGGCAAACCCACGGCGAGCGCCTGAGAAGATCCGCGTTTTGCGCGGGAAAGACATCGTGTGAGACGAGATGGCGACGGGTGCTTCCACAGAAACACGAAAGCTCCCGTGGCCGAAGAAACACTGTACGCGTCGATGAGCTTCGACGGTGCGGGCTGAGAAAGAGAACGCGGCGCGATTATTCCGGGAACACGAAAAACGTTTCGCTGGAAAGCCAAGCAAGGCGTACAAGAACGAGTCTGTCTTTGCGGTGAAGCCTTCATAGAAAGGGAAGGACGCTGCAAGTATGGAAGCGGTATGTCTGTCGTCTCGTTTGTTCTCTTCTGATCCCGTGTCGCTGTCTCTGCACCTCACTTTACCAACGACTCGAAGTAGCAAATTATAACAGTCACATCGCTAAGGCAAGAAAGCGTAAGAGAGGGAGGGGGTATGTTAGTATAGAGAAGGGGGCGGGGGCAGAGCATCAGGCATAGCGCGCTCGTTTCTGGGCGCACATCCCACGATGAGGAGTATGAGGGGATGCTCACCCGTTCGGTTTCAGCGCAGCATTCCTCCTAGCGTTGGCGGCACTGCTCGGCGGCACTGCTTAGCTCTCGAAGGTCTCTGGTCGGTGCCGACGCCGGCGCCTCTTGGGTCTCGCGGCTTTTGGCGGCTTTGCTCGCTGTATCCGGAGGCGTAGTAGTGTAAGCGGCTGCTGCTGTTCCCAAGCGTCGTCGGCTCAGATTTTGCTTCGTGCGTCTATAGGCGAAAGCCCCCGAGGCGGCGGCTCACTGCCAGGTCGGCGCGCGTACGGCGTCTGCCGCCGAGGCGGATTCGCCCTCCGCCGCCGCCGCAAAGCGACGTTCGTCGCCGGGTTCCATCCCCGCTGCGCCAGGGAGACCCGTGGAGGTCGTTGCGAATTCAACTGTGTGTGAAGCTTCTCCGGGAAACGAGCGCGCACTCGTTTTCTGGCTTCTCCATGACAGGTGGCCCCACCTATAGAGCCAAGGCCGCCGCCGCACCACGCGGAACATGATTGAGGTAACAATCCGTGAAGATTGTGTGGCCGAATTATCTTTTCTTTGACTGGCGCGCGAGCGCGCTGGCGGGTTTTGCTTTCTCTTTTCTTTTATCTGTCCCTCTTTGCTCCTGCCTTTTTGTGTCCGTTGCCAGCATCTCTCTTTTTCTTCTTCTTCTTCTCCCTCTTTCTCTTATTCCCGCTCGTCGAGTCGTACTTCTATACGTCGGCGGCGATGACTTGGGTTTGTTCTTCGCGAGGCTTGCGGTTTTTCTTCCGCCGCGCTCCCGCGGCATCTCGGCCGCTTTCTCGCTATATACCCAATCTCTTGCTTTTTTTTCGTCGTATAAGTCACTTATACCACCAACCCGCTTTCTTCTCTTTTCTTATTACTTTTTTCTTATTTTTCTCGGCATCGCTGCCCTGCGGGAGGTTTCGTCGGCGTCGGCAGCGATGCCGTCACTCGGGGGCAGTCAGGCGGGTACACGGCCTGCTCGCAGACTCGATCGCTTGCGGCGGCGGCAGCGGCGGGCCACTTTCGCCTGACTTCACCGCTCCGTCGTGACGCGGCGCACCGCCGCCGCCGCCGAATGTCCCTCTTGGCGGCAGACTCCCTTCCCCTGTACGCGGCCGCGCGCCCCAAGAAGCGGCGGCCCTCTTGGGGTCTCCGTAGCATAGGCACACGTATATGCTATGTGTGTACGCCTAGCCGTGTTCCGACGTCGTCAGATTGGAGATTAGAGATTTAAAAGTTTCCGTGTGGTCTCTCGCATCGCTTGCGCTCGCGCACACAGTGTCGAGAGCCGTATACAGCTGTCGTGTGGTACGGGCCTTCCCCCTCTCTTGCCGACTGCAATAGCCGTGTGTGTGGTGTTCTCATCTGGCGGGGTTCGCATGTAGTGTGTACGTGTGTGTGTGTGTGTGTGTGTGCGAGAGAAAGAGGGAGCCACGATTCTGAGTTTGGGTCACGTACTTTCCTGCCTGTACGATTCTGTCACGTCCCGTGGCCGGCGAATGTGGCGGGCCGTGGCATTGCCTCGGTGCGTGCGGGATTATAATTGCTCAGAAAATAAAAGGAGAGGAGAGGCCGAGGTATAGAGGTGCGTATGTGTGTATGACTATGAGAGGGTGGGGGGGGGGGGTGAGCGTACCTCGAGTTGGGGCCGGATGAGGAGTTACGTATATACTGCAGAAACGTACGTGCGTCAGCGGCGTTGCCTTACTCATTTGTATTACATTTCCTTTTTTTGCCGGGACTTTGTCTATACGTCCTGTCACTTATTGTAAAACGCCTGACTTCGCGCAGAAGAAATAAGAGAAACGGGAGGACGAAGAGAGTCGCTGAATTCGCCGACCAAAGGAATAAGCTAACTGCAGTGTGTTCTATTTAAACCCCCGCCCTCGCGGAATGCGCTTCTAACTATTGCCGTTAATTTGGTAGCTGCGAGTGTGCCGTTGTCGCGTCCATTTCAAAACCAGTTGTCACATGTCCATACTTCGGGACGACGCCTCTAGCATGAAGGATGCCACGTGCTGACTAGTTTTGCCCACTGGGATGACTATATCAAACTTTTCAAATTTGTGTTTTAATGACATAGACGTTTCATGCTAATGGCCACTTCCTCGCTTAATGCAGCATTGATAAACGGAAAGTGTAGTCGGGTCGCTTCATAGAGCTTAGTCCTATATCACCTGATGTTACCGTCGTGCCTTTATACTTTCTTCTTGGTTTTAACCTTTGTTTGACTTTTATAGACGTCACTCATGGCAACGCACAGATGTGGGCTTCTTTTCCATAGACTAATTCCATTTGCTTAAAATGCTTGGGAGACACGCCATCTAGCTAGACGCTTGACCTGGAGCTAATTTGTTTGGGGAAAAGCAGAAAACACAGCGAACGTAGTCGACATAACTATATATAAGCTCTTGCGCTTTTGTATACGAAATGCACTGTGAGTGGCTTGCTATCAGTGATACTATAGGCGCATCTCACTCACTCACTCACTCACTCACTCACTCACTCACTCACTCACTCACACACACACACACTCACTCACACACACACACACTTCACTCACTCACTCAATGAACGAGGAAATAAGTGTCTAATTTACATGTTTTTGCCAACGCGCAAGCTCCCGAGCGAACACACGCACCGGCACCTAATCCGCTTGCAGTTCTCTCCACGTTTTGACACAAGTCCGCGAGCATACCGGCGCCGGCAGCGTTCAATTTCGACACCGTCGTCTGAGCGTGGACAAGCTTGTTGGCAAGCGACTTGCATGCATAAACGATTTGCCGGTACGACCTGCGTCTTGCTGAAAGCATTACATCTTTGGATTTATGGCCGCCGCTGTCTGCAGAAAAGTGCGACTGCTCTATGACACGAAGGCGTAGCTGTGTATAAACGCCGTTTTTGTCAAAAAAAAAAAAAAAAGTTATGCATATGTGTACTGTTATATAACTACGACCACATTTTCAACTACGCACTTATTTTACCTAACTCCGGCACTTTCTTCTTGTTAAGGCAGACAGGAATGATATTTGAGAGCTGCTTAATGTACATAATCTTCTGTGATCGGCTTACACGTCTAAATACAGGGAAATATTGGTCGAAAACAATGTTCATTGTTATTTGTAGAGTTCCGGTACTAAGCACGATATAAGCATCTACGCTAATTTGAACCACGAATAAAGCCTGGACAAAGCGTTTGTGCGGCTAAATTGCTGCGCAATTTAATGCCCTCGACTCACTGTAACAAGTGCCTTATTAAACAATGCGTACGCCTCGTCGAGAGCTGTATTATCTGCCTGGAGCGCGATCGAAACAAACAAAGAAAGAAAGAAAAGCTTGGGAAGCATCTTGAACTTGTGCCTAGCCAGCTAGGCTTTATTTGTGTATGGAGGAGCGCATATTGCTCCCTGTTTCATGACGTCGTGCAAACGGGGAATAAATAGAAGAGCACTTGAAGGACAGTGATGGACATACGGGCGGCAAAGGAATCATAAGAGCATGACAATTTGCTGTGGCTGAATTCTGGAACTGTCGCGCTGACACACACACACACACACACACACACACACACACACACACACACGCATATATATATATATATATATATATATATATATATATATATATATATATATATATATATATATATATATATATATATATATATATATATACGATCTCTTCTTCTTTCTTGCTTCCTTCCTTTTTTCTGGGGTTCTTTTTTCTTTTTCTTTCTTGACATTGACACACCTGAGGGTGGCCTGAAGTGTAGGCATGACTATTGGGTCCGGCCACGAAAACCACTTCGTAAAGAGGGGAAGGAATAAAGAGGGCAGAGGGGGGAAAAAAGGAGGAGGGGGTGGTGGTGGCGGGGGGACATGATGCCCGCATATGACGCACGTCGTCTGCTTTTCTTCCACTCTTTGCTCCGTTTCTTTCAGGTCCTCTATCTTTCCTGTCTTATTTCTTTCTCTCTACAGTCATTTCTTTTTCATGTTTTTCTTCCTTCCTCTTTCTTTTATGAAAATCTCTCTCAGATAGGTATAACCAGCCGGAGACCGGCCTTCATCAGGAAGGCCGGTCTCCGGCTGAAACGTTGAATAAACGCTTTCCGCATTTTTGTTGCCAATTCCGAGGGCCTACTACTCATATATATATATATATATATATATATATATATATATATATATATATATATATATATATATATATATATATATATATATATATATATATATATATATATATATATTGTACTAATTAAAGGAAACTTCACTTGTGACATGGCTAATGTCGTTTACCTGCTTGAGTGCACTAAATGCAATCAACAATATATTGGTCAGACAGAAACACCTTTCCGAATACGGTTTAATAATCACAAGTCACACGCAAAAAATTCCTTGAACCTGCCCCTGTATAAGCATGTGCACCTTCCCGGCCATTCATTTAGCGACCTGAAGACAATTACACTGGAATCGGGCTGTCGGACGCACCACGACCGCGAGGTTCGTGAGTCCTACCTCATTTATAAGTTCAAAGCCGCTATCTCGGGCATTAATGAAAACATGGGTAAACTCACATGTTTCCCGAGTGACTAGGACATTGCTATTATGAGGAAGCCATTTCAAACAACTACAATGCGTTCTTTCACACTTTACCTTTCTTGGTGAACTTTTTTCCTTACAAGATATTCTAGTCGATGCTAGGCAGCCGTTTTTCAATAAATCAGCTTTTTGTGTGTGTGTCTTTTTTGTATTTGTTGTTTTTTTTATCCTTCCTGCTGTGGTGATTACCATTTTTACAATGTGGAGTGGCTTTATAGTTGCGTTACGTAAAGGTAGTGGAATTCCTCGGTGTTGTAAGTGTGCCGCCTTGTTATTAATTGAGAGGCTACGGTGTAGTTTCGCGACTCGCCGCAGCCGATCACGGTTTCTGTCCAGGCAGACTTCGTAGCCATTCCTTGTACAGACGTGCGCCTTTGTAGCCGCACTCTCTCCCCTTCCTGTACCCTTAAAAGCAAGGTGCTCTGCAACACCTTTTCACTCTGATGAAGGCCGGTCCACCGGCCGCAGCGTTTGTTTTTGTTAATCGTGTAATATTGCTTTTGTTAATCGTGTGAATCTCTTTCTCTTTTTTTTTTTTGAAAATATTTATTCGGACTCAGGGAAATTTCCTTTCGAACTATATATATATATATATATATATATATATATATATATATATTGGGGGGAAATAAGTAGGGGGGGGGGGGGGTGTCATGCGTCCGCCAAGATCGAGTGCACGCCACACACTAAGCGCAGCATACACCCATAACATTACGAGGAAGGAATA
The DNA here is from genome assembly GCA_013339685.2 of Hyalomma asiaticum. Lineage (NCBI taxonomy): Eukaryota > Metazoa > Arthropoda > Arachnida > Ixodida > Ixodidae > Hyalomma > Hyalomma asiaticum. The sequence continues at coordinate 87,350,993 of CM023485.1, forward strand.
AAAACGCTACCATAAGAATCAACGTATGTTAGACTAATCAGTAAACAAGCCCGTCATCGGGGGACGCCTTTGCATTCAGGCACATACATGCACACAGAACGTGCGCCTGTAAGTATAATCGGGTGTTTTCTGCATATGGGCCCCATCGAAATGCGGCGCGCCGTGGGCTGGACTCGATGTCGTAACTTCGTGCTTATGAAGCCAACTCCTTAACCGCTAAGCCACCACATGCAAGATGCACAACGAACCCAAGGCGCGACAAGTTCGCCAAATATCACACGACTACTGGAGACGCTCTGTACAAACGTGCCAGAACAGTGAGCATTGTCTTAGCCAGGTGGACTGGGCCAGGGCGTCGGCAGAGAGCCGTGGTTTGTTTGAAAGAAGCAAGCGGGTTACCAGGGGCAACGTGCCAGCCTGCTTGCCACAATTTACGTCATTTTTCTTGCATTCCCTTTTTGTACCATAGTCACGGAATAATGAAGAACGATATAGGAGGAATACAGACATTAAACTAGTATGGCAGGGCTAATAACTTTGTTGAATATCGTTTTTGTTTATGGCACTTTAAAGCAGTGAAAACACAGACAGCAGAAGCGTGACAAACATGTCCTCAAACAGGTACTTGAAACACGTGAGGCTGTTTCGAACACCATGTGAACGTCACGGTCGTTCACTTATTTCGCCGTTCTTCATATTTTATTTTACTGTTCCTTTCTCGTCATTCTGTGTGACCTGAAATCATGCCTATACGTCTAATTCGCTCAATTCGGCTTTTTCAATGAAGAGTCAATGAGAAAGGCCATCTCGTCTTTCCCTTAAATCCTACAGGTCTCCTCTGCGGAGACATTTAGAATGCCCCCCCCCCCCCCCACCTTTTTCTTATGACCGCTGAAGAGTAAAAAAAAAAGCATGCGAGGTGCGTGATGCATCACTGAAAGGCAAGCTTCAGAAAGTGCATAGAATGTCATTTAATTCCCTTCATTATCTAAAAATGTCTTCGCATTTTCTAGGTTTGTACATAATCCAAGCATTTGTTTAATAATATAAACATGATCCAAACAACAATATTTCAACAGCTCCATTGTATGTGCGCAATTTTGGTTAAAAGCTCATTCTCCTTGTTGCCAAGGGATTGCGTACAGCACTCGCATATAAGCAACGACACCGCGCTCGAAAAGCTGGCGTCGTCTTGTCTTCAAGGGTCCACGCACACAAGCAGCTGTGAGTCACGTGCGCACAGCCGCGTCTGCTCGACTTCTTCGTCCTTGTCACGCCAAGTATTTCCGGAACGCGAAAACAACTCTGCGTCGAAAACTGTTCGGCTACGGAGAAAAAAAAAAAAAGTAAAATGAACGCAGTGAGTCCTGCCACCGCTTAGCGGCACAGACAATGCCGCCGGCGTGGAAGGCTTTGTGTTCGCTGCTTGGACAGAGAAAAGATTTCGCGCCGGTATACATCCACTTGCAAGCATATACATGTATATGTGTGTGTTGTTTGTTTCAGGCGTCTGTCTCCTTGCATGCTGCCTTTTCTTTCTATACACTAACCTCTCTCTCTCTCTCTGTACAAACACATAACAGGTGCGTATTCGATGTGTCCCCTCTTTAGATAAAGGGGCCACTTACGAGCGCCTGTATAACACCCGACGACGGCTGAGATCGGGACAGCCGTAGTTTTCCTGTCAATCATATTCGCTGTTCCTATACCTATATTCGCAAGCTTGTTCACTTTCAACTTTTCTTTTCACTGTCTTCGCATGCTTCTAGGGCGTCCCTGAAAAGAACGGAGGCTCTGGACACGAGCATGCAAAAGTACACTGGACGCTCTTAGGTGTTTGCCACTTTCAATTTTTATCCTGACGTTGTATACATCCTGTTATCCCGTTTTTATTTGCTGACGCAGTCTACTATAAGTGTGTAATTTCGTTGTTGTTGTCGTCGTCGTGTTGTCGTCGTCGTCGTCGTCGTCGTCGTTGTTGTTGTTGTTGTTGTTGTTGTTGTTGTTGTTGTCTATAATTGCATTAGGAATCGGATTCACGAAGCAGAGGAAGTTCGCGCACCACGTGTTGCAACAAAGAAAACGCCTGCCAGCAGGTCGCTGCGGACAATGGCTGACTGACATTTAGTGAATGAAGCATTTGTCTTCTTGGTAACAGTATGCACATCTTGCATGTAAGGTCACTTTCAGAAAACATTCCCGAAGCTCATGTGCAACGCTACTTTAACGCTACGGCGAAAACTTGCAGTCGCGCCGGAAAATGAAGACATCAAGAGATTCTTGTGCGGGATGTTCATTACAAACTTGAATTTTCTAGTATATTTTAGATTTGTTTTCCTTAAACGGGACGCTAAAGTGAAAGAATTTTCTCGCACTAATAGGTTAGTTTTTCACAATGTCAACGAACCACATTAGAGAGTTGTAGGCATGAACAGCGAAGTCGTGAAAATGGAGCTGCAATAAAATGACATTTTCTTTTTTTCTTTTTTGAGGGGGCCACTGAACATACGGGCTCTCAGAGAGGCTTGTGCATATTATTCGAGGAAGTTATGACGATTGCGTCATCAGGTCGCCACCGTTCCGTTCATCGTAATTATATTTTCCCTATGCCATTCACATATATCACTGTAACTAGTGCTAGTTGGACTGCCATAACAAGTTGTCATTAATCTTCGATTGTTCACTTTTTTTTTATTGAACAGTACTTTTTTTTTTTTTGAAGTTCAGCAGCTCACTATGCAGTTCAGGCTGTGGCTATACGGTCTCGCATTGCCTCTGTGCTTACATGGAACCAATGTATCTTCATTGATAGCGTAAATATTCCGATCGAGTCTATGCACAAGAACTCGTATACATAAGTGTCGCTCCGTATTCCATTCTAAATATTGCTCGGTAAGCTTCAGATAAGTCATTTTCTGAATGCGACTATTCGAAAGAGGCATGAATGTGAAACTGAGCGCAGCAGCACAAGCGTACAGTTACATTTAAGGAAAATTCCGGAAAAAGTTCTTCCTGAATAGGGGCCTGCAGTGTTTGTAAATCAAAAGTAAATCAATAACATGAACAGTGGGCCATACTGTGCATGTGTGCATGCGATTTATTACAAGTAAATATAATTAATGAAGCTTACTAGAGCGAAGAAACCGAGATTTGGTATGGTACCAAGGCTCCCCGTTGAAAGTGGCTCATCGTCAATTAATCGATTCCTTGGTCGCTAAATTCAAAATTCTTCCACAGATTTTTTACTTGATGTATATATACCCGGAATTTCTGCAGTACCCCAGAGTGTTTTCGCTGTCTGAGATTAACCATTGATTTGATCTTTGGGGTTTTACGTCCCAGAACCAACTATGATTATGAGAGACGCCGTAGTTAAGGGCTCCAGAAATTCTGACCTCCAGGGATTCTTTAACGTGCACTGACATCGCACATTACACGGGCCTCAAAATTTCGCCTCCATCGAAGTGCAGCCGCCGCGGCCGGTATTCGATCCCGCGACCCTCGGATCAGCAGCCAAGTGCCATAGCCACTAGACCACCGTGGCGAGGCGTCTGTGGGACGTCCTTCTGTGTACTGGATAAATGTAACTTGACCGAACCTTTAGAAATAAACATTTGATATCATACGAAAGTATTTCCGGATTAAAATGTTCATGCTCAAGAAAATATTGCATCCCGAAGAAAAGCTTTCACATAAAAAAGCACGTATAACGAACGTTACGTCGCGTGAACATATGACGCTCCAGTCACAAATACTGCATAAATCTAGACACATCCATGTCATGCCCACGGTATACCCCATCGATTGCTGTGCCATGCACAGTTTCGTCTAACAATTCCGTACAGCTATATGTGCATACGTATAAGTGAGCGTTTACATAAGCGTGATTTTTTTTTTTTTACACTCCAGGGAGGCTTACCTGCACATGACGTGCTGCGTGTTCAATCGCACACAGTTACAACCCTGTGGCTCCTGCGTCGTCGCTTGTTCTTAGGCATATAGAGAGCTCGTTTCCAAGTTTGCGCAATGGAGTCAATGAGTGCACTGAGGGACAACACCAAGCAACTGCAGTTCGCAAACTCTTGCTCCACAGCAAGGCAATGGAGGAGGGGCAGCAGTGGTAAGGGAAAGACAAGGTGTGCGCCATGTGGCCACTAAACCGGCGTGACATGATCGAGAGTTCGCGAAGTCCCCTTGGCAGGCGAAACTAACTCCAGACGGAAGTACGAACATCCAGATCTGCGGTTTGGATCCGCACTCGTTGAATTGTCGGTAGCTCTGTATTTGTGTCACGTACAGGGGAAGTAATGGTGTATGAACGTAAAGAACTCCCCCCCCCCCCTTTTTTTTTTTTTTTCCTAATTGTGCATTTCGACCACTTGGGGTTCTTTAACGTGCACTGACATCGCAAGATAGGCAGGCCTCAAGATTTCGCCTCCATCATGTAAACGATCAACACTGTGGGGATTTACAAATGTGGCAATGAAGAAGTCAGAAGAAAAAAAAAGTATTTTTGTGACGCAGTGGGACAGGGCTTACCTATATTCGACGCCCAAGTGCCTCAGTGTAAAAATACACCGGAGCGCATATTCGCGGGAGGATGAAGTGTATCTCCTGCAACGGAAGTTTCGGAAACGACTCATTTGAAGTCGCTATACCACAAAATATAGCATATATTTTTCTGTTTTAGTATTTCTGTATCAGGCGGAATTCCTGCAAACGCAACACCCGAAGGGCAAGTCGAGAACCTCTGACACAAATGAACAAAGGTATGTATTATGCAACACATAGAATCCAATTGCTGAACGCTTTAGGAGGGACGGCTACAAAATATACCACGTGCAGAGAGCCACAGCCACCACGTGTTTCGACAACGGCGCCGCCGCGACCGACACGCTGTTGGACTCGGCGCGAAAGGGCGAACCATGTGCGGGGGAAAATTTTTCATGGTCCCACCGCCAGTGGAGCAGCGGGAGCAGCAACAGTTTCGGCGGGAGCGAAGGAAGAGAAATGGCGCCGCGACCGAATTATGGAGACACGCCGTTTTCGGCGAGCGGCCTGATAAACGACCACGGAACTGAGGCACCGGGGGTCGGTCGCGGGGGCGGGAGCCCCCGGTCATTTGTCTTTCCGCCGCCGAGGACCCGGGGTGGGGTGATCCCCCTCCTCTTTTCTTACTTTGCCGTTGGTCGGCCTGCGTCGTCGCCCGGAGCGGGAGCGCGGCTTTTCGGCTTGTCTACACAACAGATCGAGATAAGTGACAGCGATACGCGACTCGTGTTCGCGGGGCCGTTTCTCATTCGGCGCGAGCGTATACGGTGTTTCGCGTCTTCCTTTCGCGCCGCGCGGTGAAAGTCAGGTTCCTGCGAGCATCAATTCGCCGTCGTATCGCCTTCCGTGGAAATATGCAGGCGTTAAACGCGCGCGCGCGATAAATTTTAGTGCCGCGGGAGTGCCCGTTCACACAGAGGCGATTCGCGATAGCGAAATCGCGTTCCACAACCACGAAAAAAAAACACCTCTCTTCTCTGGTATGGTTCGGTGTAGTTCGAGGGTGCGCTCCAAGGGAAAGCCATCGTTCCGCTAAAGTACGCGCACGTCGGCGTTAAAAAGCCGCGCGCGACCATGTTGCGTGCCCGTTCACACTGGCCATTTCCGAAGGCGAAAACGCGGAGGACGAATTGCCGCTTTATATTGCTTCGCCGCAGTCGCGAGTGCCGTTTGCAAACTTTACTTGGCTTTGCGGAATAAAATCATGAATCTTCGCACGCATACGCGATTGAGGACATTAAAGAGTGACCAAATGTTGCCGATCGACAGAGCTGTTACGCGTCAAACACATATAGACTTAAATATAAACACCACCGTTCACGCTACCTGTTCAACATTTCCGTGGAATCAACAAGATAACGTATAGGGTAGTTAATATAACATATCGCTTATGATGAGGACTACTACATATTACGATTGTGGGTGTCACTTTCCTTTTCTAAGTGATACGGGGCAGCGATAAGTTTATAAAGTGCGTGTATAGCGCTGGAAAGTGCGATACACGGAGTTGACTACGTTTGTCTGAGGACACGCACACACACACACAAGGGAGAGAGTGCTTCGTCTGGTAAATATATTGTTAAATGAAGAGTTTGACAACTCTGTTTAGATTCTCTGACACATAGAATTTAAGGCAGGTGCATTGAGTGAGTTCTGCATTTTTTTCCTTCTGCCACGGCCAGGAAATAGATATCTTAGGCACGCACATTTCTTTGTGCATGTATGTCCTCTTCGAACAGCACCTATTTGTTTCAATTACTCTGTACTTTCCTTCAAATCCTAATTAGATCGAAACGCCATAGATGTGAACGCTGCAGGCCTATGGCTAACCAAGCTGCCACAAATTGGCATTTAATATCCCGTACTGGTGTGTGCATTCGTCCGAGGCGGTAAAGTTTGATTCAGATGAGCGGGATCTGATTGCATAACGTATTACGATATGGACGCATCTGTTGCCGGGCGCCGCCTACCGCAGCAAAAATTTATGACTTCGGGAACGTGCTTCACGTCTTATACTGCATCGTTTAAAGAGTTGCATACGGACGAGAGGGTAAACGGGCTTTCGTATACACATTAGAGCTGGCGATACCAACTCACAGCTGACAAATTTTGACTGCCTAATAATTCCCAAATGTGCACGCAGTGGAGCAGATGTGACAGATAAAATTCACTCAATGATACGATATCTTCTGAGTGAATGCAGCCTTTGCTACGCGAAAGCGCAAGGAGCAGGGATTTTTTCGAAGCCAATGATCGTTATAATATACTTCGTCTTTTGCTTTTATTCTGACTACTCTGCATGCAACTTGTCCTTTCAACGTTCTTTAGCACGAAGCTGTAAAGGTCCGCATAACAGTGAGCGCACAGGAGCAGTCATTTAATACTTATGCTATGCGTATCGTTTCTCGGCGATACAAATATTTCATCGAATCACGAAGCAAAATTCATGCCGGCTGTATCCGTAATAACTTACCGCATGCCGATAAGCTTCCGTATCCAGTTCTCGCAGCCGATAATTAGCATAAAATATATTGTGGTACGAATCAATACGTGTGATCCTTGTAATATGACGCTCGTATTCTTTCGTCCAGCTCGACAGTCTTGCCAGAATATAAGAACTATTAATAGGATAACGTAGGATACTCTTTTTTGTTACGAAATTATACAGCTGTATGCATGGAGCCCTAGTTTCATTGTGCAGTTCCATGAAACACAACCAACATGCTTTCTCTAAATATATATTATACAGGTCTCTCTGCTTAAATATTTCAGAATAAATGAACGTTAAAACTTATAAGTACACTCGTTCTTTTGTCCATAAGACGATAACAGCATACCGACGTAGAGATTGAACAAACATCATCATCATCATCCAGTCTACGCCAACCACAGGGCAAAGCCGTCATCATAGATCGCCGATTATTCCGATCCTGTGCTAGTGCGGCCATGATTATACTTGATCTCATCTGCCCACCTTTTTCCCACCACACGCACACGTTGCGCACTGCCTTCAACTTAACACACAATGTGTGTGTGTGTGTGTGCGTGTGAAGGTAAAGACGGGGCGCAACGTTAATACTTATAAAATACATTGCCACTAAAGCACCTTTCCAGCTTTGAAGAAAACAAGGCCTTCTTTAGATCAAACAAAATATATATACTTCCGATGTTCATGCCACACAAAATGGAATTCCCGACGATTACTCGGCATTCGCTGGCTTTGTGCGCCAGTCTTCGTCACATGGTTTTTCCTAATAAATCTAGCAATTGAATCGAAATTTTGCAGCACTCACAACACATAGCTCAAGAGACACGAAACCCGCTCCATTTGTACGAGGGCAGCTCTGGATGCAGATGTGTATCATATTTTAGCCATATCCAGGTAAAAAGGTGCCCTGCAAACTGCCAGAACTGGAACCCACTGAAGTTTCAAGATAGTGTAAGTTTTCTCGCTAGCGGGGACTGCCAGTCCACGTTAGCGAGCAGTCCACGTTAGATTGACGCGTGTATAAAGAGGGCATTATGGGTGATGTGGTGCACAGGCTTCGGGGACATGTTAAACATAAAGGCCTGTACAGTGTTCGCGCCTGCGAAGAGAGTGTATACAGACAGGCTCTTAAAGGGCAACTCCGGCGGTTTTTCCACCATGTTCTGATATCAATGTTATCGAATAGTACTCATAGTCCTGTAGCAGTCAGGGTGGTTCAATTTGCTCAGAAACGCACCAATAATTTTAAATAACCGAGCGAAAGGCGTGTTCAAACCGAAACCGAAACGGGTAGACGCTTCTTGCAGCGTATGCGATGACGTCACTACCTTCCCGCCGTCAGAAATATGGAGAAAAATAACAGTGGCGAGGTCATCCGACGATGTATTGAGTTATGCCAGCTTTTCTGAACTTGACAGCGACGATTTGAAGGCTGAAGTACCGCCGTTTTGCTTTTGATGTCCCGCAGGCTCGGGTAGGCAGCGTTGAAGGTGATGACGTCAAAAACACAGGGTGGCCCGCAGGAGAATCCGCTAAAAAATTTTAAAATTCGTTTCCAGGAAAAGTAAATGACTTGCAACCACCTGGTTTGGCATATATTATTACAGTGCCGAGGAGAATAGATATTGAAAATTTCATTAAGATCTGTGGACATTGAAAAATCGCCGGAGTTGCCCTTTAAGAGCGCTAGAGAGGTCTGCATGGTGTCACAGCTTATAGCATCAGCCATGTGCAGTAAGAGTAATAATCGGTGGCGTTTTTATGTCCTGTGGGAACACTCCACTTTCGGGCGGCCATATGTGCGGGGGCTCGAGAATCGCTTTTCAGTCCTAACGGTTCTACATAACACTACGAACAGAACTTGCGACTATGTGTTCACAAGTCAAAGGCTCATATCCACATTGCGGCAACGGAAGGTTGCGCTCAGTGCGCTCATCAATCTAAGGAAAAAAAGTATGGTTGGGGTGCGGGTGGTGAGAAGGTGGCGAGAGGTTGCCCATGAACCAGACCAGCGCCGTGGATTGCAGACCTTGCATGGCGCCGTAGACGAGCAGAACGACCAACGGGGCACGCTCGTTCCGATCCCAGCTTTTCGAGCCTATCGAAAAACACGACGCCATTTCTTCCATTACACGACTAACTTCCCGGCCTCGGCACGTCGCCGACACCGCCGGTACAGCAGCGGCAACAGCGGCACATCTGCCGAGCGGCCGCGCCTGCTATGGGGGGCAGGAAAGAGGAAAAGGGAGGGCATGTACAGTGGAGCCCTTGGAGCGGAGCGGCCGAACGGAAGAGGAACTCGCTATTTATGCCTCTCGCTTTGATTGGACCAAAGCGCGCTGCGGGGATAGTAGTAGGGACCCGAGCGCGGGGCTCTCTCGTTCTTCTGCTGCTTCTTTCGCTTTTGCGCCTTCGTTCTTGTTTTCTCTGCGCTGGTTTCCCGCGGTGCGAGCTGTCTGGCGTCCGTCAAGGAGCCGCCAGACACGTGGGAGTGCCGGGGAGCTTGTACGACGCGCACTGGCGATATTGGGCGCCCGCTCACACATAGCAGCAACACACAGCGCAACTAACGCCTCCGTTTTCGGATTGCTCGCTCGCGGACCCCGTCTCGTGTATGCGCTCTCCTCAGAGCTCGCCCTGCGTAGACGATGGCTTTCTTTCTTTCTTTCTTTCTTTCTTTCTTTCTTTCTTTCTTTCTTTCTTTCTTTCTTTCTTTCTTTCTTTCTTTCTTTCTTTCTTCACCGTCTGTGACTCGTGCCCCGTGTGGGTCGCTGTTCGGAGCGCGCCCTGCGCCCAGCAGAAGCGAGAGAAAGTTGGACAAGACTGCAGAGTTGGGGCGCCTGCCGAGGAAGCGAAGGGAACTGGGGGACTTGCGATTGAGGCAAGGAAGAAGTCAGCCACGGGATGAGGGTGGTCAGGGAAATTGCGAAGAGCTGATTGTTGAGCGGCTCGGTGAAGTATACTCGAGTTTGCTCTCGAAGTCTGCTAATGAGCGAGCTCGTTTACCTGTAGCGTCCGGGATCACTGTTCCTCCTCTTTTAGCGTTTGCGTATGTAGAAGGGTTGGAAAACTGGGAAGACGACTTTTCTGCACGGAAACGTTCATGCACAATGGCGGCGACACCCACCGGGAATTAATTTGTTAGGTGCAGCGTGTATGGGGTGTGATGGCGCGCATTCTTAGATACCGAAAACATCTGCGTGGAGACACTCCACTGCCTCCGTGACTCTGTCACGCTCTCTATAGTTTCCGTACTATTGTAACGCGAGCTACTTGCAGCGCAGGCTTTCGAAGAAGCTGATTCACCCACTCTAGCTGCACACGCGAACGAAACGCGGCACTGCACGTAACAAAGGTAGCGAGGTCGTGAGACGCCGCCATTGTGGATGAATTTATGCCGGTTCTGCAGTGCAGAACACCTACCTTGTAGATTTTACAACCCGTCTATAGTGTTGCGTATACCTTCATGACCTTTGTCTTTTTGGCCTGAATATTCAGGCAATCTGTTGCATAACAGTTGCTGGAAAATCGACGAAGGTGATAGCGACGTACGTACGGTCTACGTACACTTTTCAATGAGCGCTTGAATGCTTCGTTAAGGACAAGTTTCAGGGAGCGAAGGAAATAGTAAAACGTACCACGTCAGGAAAAGAATTTACTGCATGACATCTCTTCAGAAATGCCGAAAGGAGCGCTTGGAAAAGCTCCGCTGTACGACGCTGTACAATGCCCGTGCACGTGAAAACTGGAATTTGATTTTTACAAGTGTATTCGCCCTACGGATATGTCGCAGAGCACTAATCCCGCGCTCTATATATACCTCGTCAATATTTTCTTGGCCTCACTGAGACGCATCTGGACTGATATATTTGTAAGCCGAAACCACGGTTGCGATTAAGTTCTCGAGTAGGACAAACGAACAAGCAAACAAACGTTCGAATAGCTCCGGCACGACACCTAAGTTCCATATGGTTCCATTTCAGGACCCCCGCACTGCCAGTGTTTATTCAGTTCTTTTCGTGCCTTATTTCATTTCTTCCGCCTATGTTGTCAAAGTTTACCAGCACTTACTGGATCTTTCTGTCTTTCCTTCCTTAGCTCGCTCTTCAGGAAGACAGATGGGTCGTCTAGGTGCTAACTGTATATGACAACTTTTTAAATTTTTTTTTTCAGTTTGCCAATTAATGTATGCCCGTTTTTTTTATTCATATGAGAACCTAACAAGCTGTCAATAAGTAACATTCTTCCATATATGCCCTTAGTTTACCACACTCTCGCCTTTTTGAAAAACGAAATGAACCACATTCATGTTGATTTAAGATGTAACAAAGCTACCTAACGCGGCCGCATGCACTGCTGTAAACAATGCATTTCAGTATACGAAGCATATATAAAGCTCAGCGCTAGCGTTATGAATCGATGCGATAGCCTCAGCGTCCATTTCGTCCTTTTACACGCAGGCTAACACGCAAACATCACTGGGTCACTGACGTGTGCTGGCAACAAAGCAACACTCTTATAAACTCCCAAGCGGGGCGTCGCGCGTGCACAGATACACTCACAATCCTCAGCTGTGCTCGGTTGCCGCGAGGTCCAATCTGCCGCCGACGGCCTCTCAGACGTGTGTGTACGCTTTGTGCCGACGTGCGAATGGACGGCAGCTCAGGGACGACGCATATACGATGGTGCGCGTGGAAAAGTAGCGACCCGCCGATTCGCACATGATCGATGGTGCGATTGCTCGCGCAATTCGATCCACCTTCGGCGAGTCGCTACGGCTGCCAGCGCGTTGCGAAAGCGCCGGGCCCAGTGTTGCCCGACTTGCCACAGTCGTTGTAGCTGTGTACCGGTGGTCCAGCCGCCTTCCCCCCGAGCGTGGGCGTCCGGCGTGACGTCATAGGTCAGCCGACCGTTACGCGCCCGTCAACGGTTGACGAGTGTAAGGGCAGGCACGGACAGGGGAAAAGGATGTGGGCTATACAGCCTATACTTTGTGTACGTTGGTACAGCGGGCCATGCAGCATGGTTTCTTCAGGGCGCATCATGGTCATTGCGTCTGATTTCTCTCCCGCTTCCTGCTTTTGTAATTTACATAAAGTGAAACACGGAGTCTGTTAAGGCGGTAAATTTATCATGTGAAAACGCTCTTGTCGTTACTTACGCCGTCAATCATTATTTTGGTTTTGCCTGAAGTATTCATAACAAAATCAAATGCGTGAGAAGAGGGTTGGGAAGCGTTATTCTATAGAACAACTTGCCAGCCGAAGAAAAACACGTCATTATACTTTCAACATCGTTGAAGTACCATTGTCGTTTACTGCTGTTATCTGTTTGCCGTATTCATCTGTTTTACACAGCTGTCTGTTTTTCTTTTCTTGTAATTTTTCTCTGTACAGTTAATAAAGAAGTCAGTTTGTGATGGTTTCACGCTGCTATATTGAAAGAAATACTCTGCCCCTGTCCACAAACACATAGGTCTGTAGATCTGATTTATGTATAGCCGAGTTCCAGTCATGGACTGCACCAGCTTCGAGTTAGAGATATATACGTTTCTACAATGTCGCGTGTATTTTCTCTATATCGAAAAAACTGAGTTTGGGGCTCAACCGACATTAAACACACCGAAAAGTTCGGTTTTTGGACAAGATAATGGAGGTTAATCTATCGTTCTTGAATTTCTCACCGTTACGTAATGCATTTCAAAGACTTTTATCATCTTTTGCACACAGTCCGCCAAAATCTATGACGTCACGGTGACATGGGGCAGGTTTTCTGAAGGCAGCATTGACATACTTGTATTTTATAATTACACGTTTTCTTACTTATCATCGTGTTATCAACACAAAAGTGATGCTTTTTCGTATCGCAAGTGGATACCTTTATAATATCAATAATCAATATGAAAAAAAAATACCCTCTTTCCTTGAACTGTTTCTTCTCGTTTATGGCGTACAACTACGTGATCAATTAGGACAGAGGGAACTTGAGAACGGTGCGAATAAATATTGCTTATTTCCAAGATATAATTATATGCAAACGCGAAAACGTGGCCATTATCGTGTCATTTAACAAATCTCCATTGGGGAGGGGTTCGGGTTTGCCTAGCTCTATGTTGCTACTGTATATGACCTCCGCCGGGATTCATTGGGGTGCAGTAGGCACCACATAATGCACAACAGTGAGAGGAATTAACGCTCTACGGGTAAGATATCTGGAATGATTAATTTGTAGATTTAGAAAAAAGTCGCAGCACGACACCACAGTTCAATATTTTTTTTGTTTCCTTGTTTACTTATTTTTTAATTTGGTCTCTGTCGATCTCTAGATAACTAAACTGACAACTGCCTCGACAACGAGGTCGTCAATTTTCCCCACGCGCTTTGAAGGTCGGGTGCCTTGTAAGCAAGCGGCTTGTGCACGCCTATTGCATATACGACACCGGAACTTGCGCGTCGACACGCTCGCGGAATAAACAAGCGCGGGCTCGGAGCAGCAGACAAACATCACGCAAACATTTAACACACGAACAAGCAGCGGGAGCCGCGTTCCTCGATCGAACGTATTTGCGCTCTATACGGTCTCGTTTATACATTCCCCCAAGCGCCGCGAGAACGAATTTCGCAACTCCGCGGGGTCCCCTCGGAGAGCTGATGCCTGGCGGTCTGCGCGTATCAGGCTCACCGTTCGCTTCCCATCCAACCTCCCTTCTCCACACTTTCTCTCGTTCTATTCGCACCACCGACAGCATGCAGAAGCAAGAGCGACAGTTGGTCCCATCATCGACGGGAGGGAGATGCTCGACGTGCGTGATGTCTCGTCGATGTGACGCCTCCCCTTCTCGAAGAAGATTGCTCGGGGCAGCGTCTGTCGTGCTTGCATGGGGCCTCGTTGAAGACGATCGGGAGAGGGGGCGCGACGAGCAATGGCGAAGAAGATGCGCAGCTTGCCGCGTCGCGTCTGCGCGAACGGTTATATACGCTCAGTAGTTATATGCAGCAAAGCCCGGGCTATAGACGACCACCGAGCCCGAATTCCTGCGAAACGCGATGTAGTCCCAGTTTTCGAAGATGCCCCTGCCCCTCCCGCTGCATCGCTCGCCGCGAGCGGACGACGGGAGGCGGAAGGATATATTTAAAAAGCGTTTGCCCTCCTTATTGGTCGAATAGGCCTGTATCTTTCGCAGTGCTGCACGGAACTACACTGGAACTGGGTACAGAGCGGCGCCCGTCCGAGTGTAAGACAGACACGGAGCTAGAGTGTCACTCTCGTCGAAATCATCCGGACTGCATTTCTCTTTCTTCGCTGTCTCTGTTCTATATTCTTTATGTTGCGACAGCCCCTGCGTTCCGGTTCATATACGTGACGTACAGCCGCGCCCCCTTCGAGACACTTTCACTTTGATCCTCTGTTGCCAAGCTGTCAAGTATCGTGTCTCCGCTGATATAAGCTCTCTGCTTGATACGACGACGCAGGGTTGAACGAAGCCGAGTCAATCCGCACCATGTTGTATTCAGATGTTATGTTGTCACTTCTTGTTCTGTAGTTTGTCGCCGTTCGTCGCATAGCTGAAGAGGAGCTATTTCGCTTGTTGGTGCGAGATGTGTAACAGTTTACATATTGTTGCGAGGAACATATCAGGAGGGGTCGAAGCACACGCACAAATACACGTACGCACACGGATGAAAACTGTTGCCGTGGTTTATGCACACAACTGTGTACTATAAGGGCTAATTGTACGCTGCTGTAGCCATAGAAGCGGCCAGTTCTGCAGCCGACTACGACATATATGTCGCGAGCGCAATTTGTGACCGCTGATGCCTTGGTCTGATATATATATATATATATATATATATATATATATATATATATATATATATATATATATATATATATATATATATATATATATACGGGTGCGCGTGGTTGCGGTGTTCTCTGGCCTTACGTAGTCGGCCATAATGCACTGAAAGATTTGGGGCGTTATCATTTTCGATTAACTTTTATAGCCTACGTAATGACACTTACACAACTAAAACTTCACTACATCTTGAAGCGCCTCTTCGCGGGCCCCATATGCGGACGATCAGGCTGAAAACAAGTTGTGAGTGCCTTGAAGAACGGAAACGTATCGATAAAAGAATACTTGTGCGTCTTAAAGAGAAGGAAGAAAACGCATACTTACACGTTCACTGTCGCTCACGGCAACCAGATGACTCCACGTGTACGGAATCTTGACAAAGCACCGTGGACGTCACTTCAATTAGCATAACGAGAACATTATGTATAGGTGGCACACGTTTCCGCACTCGCACGAAAACTCTCACAGGACATTAAAGATATGTTTTCTGAAACGCTCCACAGCTCGCCAAATATAAAAATGAAGAAATCCTTTCATTTGCATTGTGTCTACACGTGACGTGGTCGCCGTATTGCGGATCTTTATCAGCCGTGACACTTTTTGGCACTGGCACCACGCACGCACACTTTTCCGAACGGCGCCGCGGTCAATTTATTATGCATGGCCAGTGCCCAAGCTCTCTATAGGTTCTCTATGCATTTATTCCGTTCCTTTCTCTCTCCCGTTATTTTTTTTTTTCTTCAGCCACGTTCGAGATAGTATCTGACCTGCCCCGAGACGACGCAATTAAGGAGGTAATTTTCCCCGCATGCTTTACACGTTGCATAATTTACAGGTTCTTATAGAGATGTGAATGTCTTCTTTATTCTTATACTTCACTTCTTTCTTTTGAACCTCATTAATTTCTGCGCATGGTGCTTATTTTTTTTTCTTTTTGCCGGGGTATTTTCTATATTATATAGAATCACTTTCTAGGAAGAGAACAATCAACCCTTCTCGTATATGACGCCCCCGTCATGTCCCCCTAAAATCCTCCTTTCTATGCGAGTGACTCTTAGGACGTCGCCATATATATATACTTGAATTCCGGAAAAGATCCTCGACGTCGCGATCAGGATTCTATCCTTGTTTGATCTCTTGCCCCGATGATATCCCAGTGCGTATACTGGAGTAAATTAATGCTCTCCCGAGAGATCGAGCTCTCCGCGGTGTATACTTCCCCCGAGTTGGCCGCATAACCTTGTAAGGCAAAGACCAAGACAGTGGCACGCTTATTTCCCATCAAAATCCATAAGGCGAAAAGAAAGCCCCCACACGCCCTATGCGCAACTCGTTTCGGCCCTTTTTAATATTTCATTCACCGGCCAGCCAGCTTCCTTACCCATCTCATTCTGAGCATCGTTTTTTTTCTTCTTCTTCCTCTGTGTACTGTTTAAGACGAAGAAATGAACGACGTCATGTGCTTTGAGGGGGGACGCTTTATAATATGCAATGATAATTCATATATAAATAACGTATGATATAGAGGGTTCGCATGGCACAGCGTCGATTAACGAGAAATGGTGTCTTCGAATTTCCTTCGCGGCTATAGCGGATGATTATACGTCGTGGAGGAGGAAGCGCGCAGGGCAGTCAACTGATCTAGACAAATTGCGCGTCGTGGGATTTGTTTGTTTTCTTTTTACCACGTGCAGTGACGCTCGGCGACGTATCCCGTCCCACAGCTGTCGTCTCTCTGTTGACAGGCATTCTTTTTGTTGTATACGCCTTTGATGCGGCTGTGTTCACGTCTTTATTTTGTGACATCGAGATGCGCCTCGATATGGAGAGCATGTCATCCTCCTTTCTTTTATTTTTTTGTGTGTGTTATCATTTTTGTCACTTGATGCCACGTGTCATCTGCATTTTCGTTATCTGATGTTCGCAGCGGGCCCTTCGTCATCAGGCGAGCGATGTGAAATTGGGCGAGAGATAATTATGGCTTCGCTGCGACGTGTCTATAGCGTCCGCTTATCGAAACTCTATATGCAGCAGTGACGATTTTATTAGTTCACTCGGGTTGCTGATATGCGCGTGATGCCTGGCTTATAAGTGTCACTAGCATTCAATACGTGTTCGAGTGCTTGATATCTCGCGCATATATTTACATGCGAAAACCGGCAGAGCTTCTTGAGTAAACGGCTCACGTCAAAGATGAGAGTGATGAATTCGTAATTATGTGCCCAGGAACTAAAAACACGTGAAAGTTCCTGGGAAATGGAAAAAAGAAAAAGAAGTGTGTCTTCTGACCTGCACGGGTAGCAAATTAGCAAGGCATGCCCCTTTAAAGCGAAAGTTTCGTGTGCTTAACGACATCGTCACGTGTAAGACTATTGGGTAAAGGGAGGTTGAGAAAGGTAATTATAATGTATTCATGTGGTACATTAATGTCTGCGTAGACCAAATGTAAGTGGTTGTCCAAAAGTAACCCGGCAACACGCGTGCAAGAGTTCGCTTGTGAAGTTTTTCTACCTTCTCCGTTGATTTGTGGGAATGGGCGTCAATATTGTGAGAGAAAATGGTGCCGACCAAATCGAAAGGCAAATGTCTCATGCGAAGTGTGTTGCCGCTGCATTTGATAACACAAACGAATATGAAGTTTGCCACGTGAGGACGAGATAAAAGTATATGCAGTAAAGGCGAGCTGTCAGAGTTAGCGTTATGTTACATGTTTGGTTAAATGTTACCCATGATATGATTATCGCACAACCCATAATCATATCGTGGTTTTGAGCGAATAGGGATCAATTTTGACCACCAGGAGTCACTTATCGGGTTCGCAAAACAAAGTACACAGGCGTTTCCTGCCTTTTAATCCCTTGGAAGTGCGCCCGTCGCGCCGCCGCGCGAACCCAGGTCCTCCTATTTAGTAACGCAACACAACGACTTCCAAAACCACCGATGCCTGTTCGTACAGGATTTATTTAACCACGTTAGGTCAACGACAGTAAAATGAGGGGTAAATCACCAAAAGGCTGACATAATGAAGGCGTATACCGATGTAATAGCCAATGGGGATGGAGCGAGCTGCCCACGGAACCGCTCCTCCGTCAAGGCAGCGCCAGTCCGAGGGAGTCGGAAGGAAGGACCTTGTCAATCGCGAGAAGGTCGACAAGAAGCAGCCCGAGTCTCGGATACCGTGCTCAAGAAGCCCGCGTCCCTCGTCACCCCGCTGGCAGCTTCGGGCCTCACACTGGGGCAAGGAAGGGGCGGCGAATGAGCTGTTGTTCTTCCCCACCCAGTCGTCATGTCCCGGCGCCCCCTATCCTCCCCCCCTGTCCTCTACCTCCCCAGCCCGTCGACCGAAGGAGTCGGAGCCCCGGAGCGGACATTGAAAAGCCGCGACAGTGTGCCAGCAGAGCGCCGACAAAAACAGGGCTGCGCGTTCTCTCCCGCGCCTGAACCCCGCGCAGCAGCCCCCTTCCCTCTCCTCACCCCTCTCTCTCTCACTTTGCGAGAACCCGTCACGCGTTTCCTGCGCCCCCTCGGCCCTCCACCTCGCGTCAACATTCAGCGCCCCGCGGTCTTCTCGGCCTCGCCCCCCAACGTTCACCCCAGAGTCGTGTCCCGCGGCCCACGCCAGGCGGTGCCACGGGTTCGCCCCATCTGTTGTTTCCTTTCACGGCCGCGCCGCGTCTCTCTGGATGTTGTCTGCCCTCCTCTCGCATCCGAGTCTTTTTCTTTCTCTCGCTCCTCATCCCATGTGTTTTCTTTATCACCTTTTTTTTTTGCTTCTTTTCTTCCTAACCTCGGCTTCTTTTCGACGGAGCTACGGTCTTTCGACGAAGAAGAGCCCCCCCTCCCACGACCGCGCTCTCCAAGGCACGCCGATTGGTGCCGGGCATTGCTGCTCCCCTCCCTCCTGCCATCCTTGTCATCCCTCCTGTGCGTTTTACAAGGAGAGTTCAAACCCCGACTGGCGAAATAAAAGCGAGCTGCGCAGAACGCAAGGGGAAGGGGGGGAGGAGTGCACGAGGGTAAAAGAGAACAGCGGACGTAAAGCAGAGACGACTGCGGTTCCCCTGTTGAAATGCGCGCCTTTTCTTTACGAGAAACACGCCATTTCTACCCCGGCCTCCCGCGAAGTGCAAGACTCGGTATGTCACGAAATGGGCGTGTGTGTGGCTTCTGTCACTCACGAATGAGCTAGGCTAATTTGAATGCAAGAGCGCGGGCATAATATATGTCTTTTTTTTTTTTTTTGGTGCCTTGCAAAGTCCAAGTTGTAATGTGTTCTTCGCTTTCGGCAACTTGTGTCACATAAGGAGCGAAAGAAAGCGAATAGATCGAGGGGCCCCTTTCTTCGTTGGACATTGCATAATGTAGTCCATCGCAAAGTGTAAGGGACGTTTTCTGTCGTTTGGCATGGAAGTGCAATAATGTGTTTACGTACGTGTAATCTTGGGATTGTTAGCTGGCACAACTGTAGCCGTGGCGACGAGTGTAGAGCATCATTTTTTTTTTAAATTTTTGATGACAACCATTTTGTACATTTCGCATAGCACGTGGTTTCTACGCGCCGACAGCTGACTAGCGGACCCTCGCATGCTACCTAGATGCATCAAATCAGCCGGGACGAGATGCTTAGGAACAGCATGTATATGAATATGATTGCTGACGTTGCTAGTACATATAGCTAGCTTCATGCGTGTTTCGTGGGTAATTTATGGGACATCCCTCGAACACGCTTTATTGGTTTTCGGTTTTGTCTCGTCTGTTTGTGGGGCGCCCCAGCTAAAGCGAGCCAAGTTGTCCTTTGTGAAGGTGGGTTTGTTGGGCTGGCCTCTGGCGTGTTACTTGTCCCTGTGTTGGATTTCTCTACCTCATCTTCGTTAAATTTGTTTTATTTTTGTTTTGTTAGGTCACTGATACTCATATATATTAGTTAGCAGATGGCTCTGATAATCATATAACGTACGTGTTTTTACTTATATCTTCTTACTCTTGACTGTACCTAGTTGGGACACAGCGTGTGAATTATTTACGCTAGTGGAGTAATTAAATGTCTACAGGAAGATTGTTTGCTGGACTCGTCGATACAAGTGACATATCACGAACTTCCTAGAAACTAAAAAAAAAAAAGGAATATGACAACAAAACGTCGATGAAGCGAGGACAACAGGCCATACGTACACTAGTTCATTTCCCTTAATCTTTATCCTGCCGTAAATAAAAACGAGAACGAAGAATAGAGGAGGGTTAAAAAGGGTACGGCTATAAATCTGTTTCTAAAAAAGGCAAATATTGGATATTTCATTATGTCCAATTTATGGACTGTTTGCCTTGCGTGTCAAAGAGTGACGCTTGTGTAATACACAGTCAACTTTCGAGCTTTGTTCGCTGTAGGCGGTCTGGGAGGTTGCTATTTATTAGAGGCTTAGGACAATCATTATAACCCTTTGCAAATGCAGTCGGAACTATAGCGCACAAGGCGTGTGTTCGCTCTATATATATTTACTCTTGGAAGAAAAAAAAGAAAAAGGTTAATCGTGCTACGTACGCGGACGAACGTGTGGTGATCTATTGAAAGACGTCAACGTTGCCACGGATAGGGAGCAGTATAGAGTGGGTTATATGGCAAAGGTTAGAGGAGCAGGGGCGCTCCCGGTGCACCGGGCCTTTAGCACATTGCACGTTGCCCGTGCGCAGAACAGCCCTGATGACAAGGAGCCCTTTCTATATCCCAAGCGGAACCAGCGTCTTCCCTTTGAAGAAGCCATTTCATTATCATGTAAACGTGGGCCGACCCACGAAGCGCATATATATAGTGGCACGCATGAGCCCGAAGCGTCTTTCTTGCCGAGACGAGGGAGAGAGAAAGAGAGCGAAGAAAAACGAATAAGTTGAAGAAGAGAAATCTGTGTAACGCTCACAATAGCGGGCACATTGTAGGTCGGGCCTCCCTTTTTTCTTTTTTTTTTTCTCAAAAGCGGCAGTTTATGCTCCAGCCCACACAGGAGCACAAAGTCATCGTCGCGCGCTCTGTATCTATATGGTCCCGCGGAGTCCATTATCCTCCGTGTTCTTACGTTGCGGCACAACAGCCCGTTGCGTACATACGGTATTATGGTCGCCTTGACTTCGCTATACACGAAGCCTCCAACGCTGCAATTCTTTTTACTTCCTCACTTTATACGTACCTTCAGTCGTCGACGGAAGTTCCTTTTTTTTTCTATTTTTGTTGAGCCCTCGCGTTAAGACGACGAATGGGGAATCACGTTGAGCGCGCGTTCAGGGAAGATATATGAGTTCCGCCCAGCCATTGAACAACACGAGGCCGTTTGGGTCGCGCGCGCCCGCGGTGTACGAGTACGACTCGCGCCTAGCCGGTTGTCCGCTGGGGGAGAAGTCAAACGGTGCAGACGGCGTGCTTGTTCGTTCTGCGGCCTCTGTGGGCAACAGTGCAGGTTACAGAGTATATACGTATACAGCGGGTGAGCGCGCACGCTTGTACGCTATTCCGGGAACAACAATGGACCTCGACGACGACAAGACATCTTACCGCCATTAGCGACGCGGTTTCTTGCGGGACGTTTTCTTTTCTTTTGCCCGTGTGGGTGAAGAAAAGAGAGTGGGTGATAGAGGGATACACGGTTTCTCATTGTGCGAGTGCGGGGCTAAACTGTTTTATTAACAGAGCGTATCGCTACGCGTGTAGATGGCCCCCGAGTTGTTCATTAATCACTCGCCCGGCCGCGCCGGTGTGCACAATGCTTGCCTCCATGTATATATAGATGCGGCAGCGACACCTGTTGCGTGGAGGGAAGAGGAGAGCGAAGTTGTGTGCACTTCGCGCGAAAGGCGGTTAAATTTACACTGGCAGTTCGCTAAACGATCGGCGTGGAGTTATATAGTGATCGGCTTGTTATATCGGATACGCTTGGCTTTTTATTGCCGATTGCCTGAAGCATGACTTCATTTCTTTTTTTTTTTTTTTTTTGCTTCTTAGGTCTTTACGTTATTGCTTCAGAGAGTTCAAGGAAGAAGCCCACCTTGAACCAGTTTTCTTTTTTATGTGGCGCGATTTCTACATGGACCATACTGTGCACCGTTTTCTTTCTTTCTTTCTTTCTTTCTTTCTTTCTTTCTTTCTTTCTTTCTTTCTTTCTTTCTTTCTTTCTTTCTTTCTTTCTTTCTTTCTTTCCAGGCCTTGTGATCGCCAATTTGTGCGCCGTGCCCTTTTTTTATATTTCGTACCTCGATTTCGACGAAGCTTATCGGGTTCACTCTGCAGGTTTCTGCGAAGAGGTGATTAATCTTGTCGTCCGCGCGACGCCTGTGCCAACAGTCGCTCGGACTGTCCAAGTCCTGCGTCTTCATTTTTCTTTCCGTGTTACGCAACCAGCGCGGCCCGGGTGACGCATATAGATGTATGCGACGCGATGCATCATCGCTGAGTCGAGCGGTGTAAACTATACATAAACGTATACAAATCGTGAAAAACTGTAGCACAGAACTCGAGCTAGGGTGACTCGGTGCAGTAGGGCTTGACTTGCCTTGACTTCGTTCATGATCGTGTTATTAACGCCTACCTCTTTACGAGCATCGTAGCTTGAAGAAATCGTCGTTTGTAGATACAAAACACATATAGCTGCAAGAACAGGTGTTGTTCCGGTCCGACTCAAGCTTTATATGATTGCCTCGCCTGTCAACTTTAACGTTACTCATCTTTCTGGCTTGTTCACTTTGACTTTGTGACCTAATGTGTTTTTAGAATTATAGTAGCATGTTCCGTTCGTCATAATGCTGCAGACATTTTAGGGAACTTGTCAAGAACAAGCTTCAGTTTTGCGATTATTTTGGGTTGCGACCGTACTGTACTAAAGCAGATGGGCAATGCGAACGCAATTAAACTAAGTGGTTCGTGAAATGTGGTATATAGGAAGTCTAACGCTTACAAACAATTGACCATTTGCAGTCTGCGTTCTGTTCTGTCTGAGCGATTTTCCGCAAGCCTGCGTAAGTGTATGCGATGCGTGTATTTATTTTGCTTATTTATATTTACACATTTGTACTCGATAAGCAGCAAACTTAACGGAACTATAGACATATTCAACCGATTATGAGTGTTGCAAAAAAAAAAATCTATAGGTCTAAATGTTTCATTAAGTAACGTTATCGCGCTCTCCTGTGTGAATTCCGGTAAACTCTAATTTAAACTATAGATCAAATGTATAGAAACAGTTATGACACCCCCCTTCACTCCATAGTCGGAATTTTCAGAAGGACAGACTGTATCAAAGTCAGTGCATACACAGTTCTCTGAAAACTGACGAAAGGAAATGGTTTTCCGTTCGATATAAAGGTTTCGTTCATAATGATGCAGAGGTATGCGTTTCAGACCGAACTCTCCTAAAGCGTGTTTTAAAGCCGAGCTACTATTACATACAAGGTTGAAGCTAAATTTGGCAGGACCCCTCATATACTATTGTGGGAATGCCGAGGTTCAAGCCTATGTGGTTGTCAATCTATACACACCCCAGATATATGCCAAACGGCCTCTTTCCCCTCCATTTACTGCGGAGTTACAGCATTATTTTGTGTGTCTGGGGTCTAACTGGCCTCATAATTAACGTTAATTAGGTATGACACGTGGTCAGAAAACTTTATCTCGCATCATCACTTGGTGTCTACCTATATATCAAACGTTGAACTTCCTATCTTTAGTTACAACGGAGCAACGGGCCACCTTTCACTATTATTTTAGTGTGTAAAGTATACGCATTTGAAGGCCGCCTATAGGAGGCCTTGAAATGAATGTTTAATTGAATGTACACGGCGATACGTAATTGAATGTCCACGGCGGTACGCGGTGCTCCGCGTCTTCCTACCAATCATATACAACGGTCATCAACTAAGACCACCTTCTCCTGTTTATAAGGGGTCTGTTTAATTCTTAGTCGTTTTTTGGAGGGCGAAGGGCCGGCCGAAAGAGGGGCGGCTTTGAATTTCAGTTCGGATTCCTGAGTGCTCAAGACCTCCGCACAACGCACATAAAGGCTAGCGCCGTAAATAAGTGAAACTATTCGGATTGCAATGTGTTTTCGCTAAGGAATGTCTTTCAAGCCGTCGCCTCTGAAAAATGAAGACGACGATGCAGTACAAGTGCTATGACTGAGCTCAGGGAGAGGGAACGACTTAAAGGACACACACACACACACACACACACACACACACACACACACACACACACACACACACACACACACACACACACACACACACACACACACACACACACACGCACGCACACACACGCACGCACGCACACACACACACACACACACACACACACACACACACACACACACACACACACACACACACACACACAGTATAGCAGGCGATGTGTACCGAACCCCTGATACGTGTAAGTGATATACGCACACACAATCGCTGAAGGGGATATCGAGGGCGCGGGTTCAGTTGCCCCTCGCAGTGCGAAATTTTCTCTCGAATTTCAATTGTTTGCAGGAAGGTTACCGAGAAGTTCGACGTTACAAGACGCCATCAATGACGCCTCACAAGAGTGGCGACGTCACGGTAATGTAACATTATGTGACATCACCATGACGTCATCACTTGGTCGATGTCCAAGCCAGAAGGCGGATTTATTTACTCGTGAGCCAATTAGCGATTTCTTATTGAAAACGGCACGACTTAGAACTTGCTTCGCGTGATTAGCACACGTGTGAGCGACGTAGGACAATTGTTGGGGCTGTCCCAGTTACGAAACACTTTTTTTTTCGTGTATATAACAAACGATGAATGGTTCAAAGTACATCGCACTGTGCTATGGGGCAGCTGTCCCTGCATGTGAAGAAATAAAAAGAATTGGAGTGCGGCGGCAGGATTTGACCAGTGTTCACAACAAATCGTCAATATCCCGACTACTTATGTGCTGGCTTGAAACAACAACGAATTGTGTTTAAAACAAACAGTGAACATCGGTAAGGGAACTTTACCTGTATGGGAGAGTTTGATAGAACTGTCCCCAATGGACAAAGAAAAGATCGTGTTGTGTTTGGGACGAACGGTGAACAACTCCGAGTATATGTACACCGTACTCTATACAGTCGAACCCGGATTTATCGAACTCGCCAGAAAACGTTTATAAGTTCGATGTATGGCATAATTCGATATAGGCTCGCTATAGGATTTGTTGACGTAAAGGCACCATATTACTAAAAGGGCTTTATTAATATAATGGCTGAGTTCCGTGCCATATTTTCGCACGAAATAGTCCTGGATGTTCTTGTGTTTCAGCCTTACTTCTGTCTGAACCACTTTTTCTAGGGTGGTACCGGCACTTTTCTCCGCCATCGCGAGGGAAAGCCAACTCACGGGCACTTTTGAGGCACGTGGAGTTTGATATATCGGTTGCCGTTGCTATTTTCGTTCGATGTAACCGCAACTTTTGCTTTGTGTTCTCAATGTAAACTTACCGTGTTTAGAAATTGTTCGATATACAGGATAATTTGATATAAACGGGTTCGATATAGTCGGGCTCGACTGTACTATGGGAGAGCTCTGCGTGTGTTGAGATGTCCCTAGGAGGTGGCGCCACGCCCACACACACCTTTCTGTTGCTTCCGTCGTCCGCGCTGTGTTTAGAACAAATGGTAAACGATTCAGAGCATCGTCCGTACAGGGCTGTCCCCGAGCAGCGTGTAACAGCGCGCCTGTGTGTTTAGAACAAGAGTATTCATGATTTAGGGCGATCGTATCAGTCGTTCCACTGCCAACGAAACAGGAACCCAGGAACCTCTAGTGCATCACTTCTGGATGAAGCTTTCACGTGATGCTATAGACTATATAAACTTCAGAACATACCGCGTCATAAACGCGGGTTACTTCCGGGAGGTTATTTGGGTGTTCGCACTAGTTCGCTCACCTGGAAATGCCGGTATGTTTGAATTCTCGGTAATACTGCCTTAGGCACTTTTTCTTTATCCTAGCAAAAATAAAAAAGCAGGGGATAAAGATTTCAGCCGGGCCTATAGCGGTGACATTTCGCTCTGTCTTAATCCACTCCTCACAACCGGCTGGTATAATGATTGCGGTTCGCTTAAGGAAATGACGTTATTTTATGCAGCTTGTGATGACGATTACGGTTGGGTTAAGGAAAGGACGCTGATTTCTACTGCCCATGTCGGGACACGGCCGGTCTGGACGCGCGCGTTCGCTCTCTCTTTTACGGCATGAGCAGCTGCCGCAAGTACAATGGATCTGTTTCCATACAGTGACGACGGCGCGTTCCGCGTGAGGGCGTCGCGAGCCAACCCCCCAAAGCGCGTTGCTCTGCATGCGCTTCGTATGGTAAACCACCTGTTCCCGGCCACTTTATCATGCTAATTATTTCTTCCGCGTGTAGGAAGTGGTGAAAGCAGTACGGGTGCGTGTGGGGACAGTCAGGCTTTCTCAGTACTCATGCACTCGGCAAAAGAAGACTCACACTCAGCGCTAGTAGCAACAAGAATGGGTTGGTTGGTCAAACTTGACCATCTTATATTTGATGGAGGCGAAAATCCTTGGGGCTTATGTGCTTAGATTTAGATGCACGCTAAAGATTTCCAGGTAGTCGAAATTCCCGGAGCCTTCCACTACGGCGTCTTTCATAAACATAACGCAGTTTTGGGATGATAGACGGCGTGCTGATGCAGATGTGACCGAGTGCGTCCTTCTGTTTAGTTTCTACAATGAGACGGATTTGCTCAGCCTTGTGGCGAACCGCTCAATTGTGTAATTGTCAAGATGTTCCCCGGAACCATCACATGTTCTGTTGCGATAACGATGAGATTACCGGCCTCATTGCAGCCGCTGAGCACATCGGCGTTGCTCGTAGCGCTGCGTGTGTGCCGCTTTTATGTTAGAGGTAACAAAGTAGCTGACTGGGCTATAGTTGGCTGTGCATACTTAAGACAAACAGCGCAGAAAACGGACGGCGTAGGTTCTTCGGATTTTAGGGGCGAAGCTCCTTAAAGCGGCACCCGTTCGTCCCTCGTCGTAGTCGTAGTAGTGCGTAACCAGTCTTACGCTTTGACCTCCAAGGTGGTGCCGGTGGGAGATTTCTCCTGTGCGTTGTTGAACAATAAAAAATTCGCAGCGTGCGCGTTAACTAAAAGCCGAATTCTTCTGTCTCTCATTCCCCATTAGCAGCCATTTCGTGCGTCCCCGATGTATGTAGTAGTAGTAGTAGTAGTAGTTAGTAGTAGGTAGCCACCGGCGCGTGCCTGCTGGAGCGCACGCACGCGCCGAGGGCGAGCGCGTGGCACCTGGCGACAACGTTGGCGCAGGCAGCGTCTCCTAGCTAGTTTCTTGATTGAGAAATACCGACTGCTCGCGTTGGAGAAGCGTTCACCGGCAAAACCCACATATATATATATATATATATATATATATATATATATATATATATATATATATATATATATATATATATATATATATATATATATATATATACTTAATCTTGACTTGCAATGAAGTGCTGGTGGGAGATTTCACTTGTGCATTGTGCATAGTTGAACCGTGAGGATTCGTAGCATGCGCGTTAACTAAATTAATCCGGAACTCGGCACGATCTACGATGCACATCCCGAGCTTCGCCCACTCATCATCATTCACTCCGTGGATATGCTGTAATTTTTTTCTTTTGAACTACACAAAAGGTTAACAGATCAGAACGACAGGCCTTCCGGCTATATTCACAAGCCCACGCGGAAACATTTCCGACCTTTAACGATGTGGCGATTTTAAACTAGCCGTAAGCATCACGACAGCGTTTTACCAGCAGTGCTTCTTTTTTCAGTTCTTGTGCGTTATATTATTTTAGTACCAAGGAGCGCGTTCTGTGTTAATCTCTGGAATCATATACCTTTTCATGCTAAGTCATCTCGTTCATTGCCATCCTTTAAATCCAACATTAAAAACATGCTCTTAAACGAACCTTTGGTTCTTTTGTAATATTTTTTTTCATCACTTGATTCCTTTATATCCCTATGTGCATTTTTTCGTTTTAGTATTGTGTAACGCTGTTATGATAAATATGTAACTTTTCTATTTTTACTATATATTTTTATGTAATAACTGCATCTTTTTTTTCGCACTCTTTAGTTTCTTGCTGCTGTTATTTACTTTTCATGTACCCCACTAATTATAGGAGGTCCCCTGGACAGTTTCTTACTTTGGGACCTCCTGATGCTGTATGTATTATGTAACCCGTACTTTTTTTGGTACATGATAAAACAAGTAAACTTGACTTGACTTTTGCCGACGTCAATAGGAAAAAAAAAGAAAAAACAAAGAACTGGGTCATCGAAGTAATTGTACATGTAAGTCAGTGGTTATATGCCACTGATATGTATATGGTTTTAATCCGCCTTTATGAAAATAGATCTATCTATCTATCTATCTATCTATCTATCTATCTATCTATCTATCTATCTATCTATCTATCTATCTATCTATCTATCTATCTATCTATCTATCTATCTATCTATTAAAGTCGCAGGAACAACTGTGAATATTATATCATGATCATGGCGGCATGTATTCAGAGATGCAAGTGCACCATACCGGCTGTTACGATACGGCTTTCACCACTCTCACCTATGGGTAACGTGTAAGTTAACCAAGATACCACAAGCTGGCAGTACGGAAACATCTTTTTCTGCGCGCAGACGGGCAGAGCCGTTCGTATTTCCCGGTTGGAAGGCTTAGTTATCCTAGTTTAGCACACGCACACACAGAGTATTCGGATTGAAATTGGTTGATTATTCATACACGTGATACAGCAACCTGATGCAGTGGTAGCATAAAAAGGTAGAAGCTAGTTATTGTAATAATAAATCACTCGAGGGGCGGAACCTAACTGCACGTATGCATGACATAATGACTGCTTTACGCGCATAATTACTCTGGTGGCTCCCTTATTCGCTGAAAGGTACGGTGAGCCCAAACGCAGAGACAAGGTTGAGGTTCCGCAGATAGACACCCTGCGGGCTACCCTGTAGTAGAGAGGAAGGTAGGGGGAAGACAAGGACAATAGTTTAAATGCACAGTGGAAGTTGATGCACTGTTGATTTTAAACGATGTGTTTATGACACGGGTGCACGGATATCTGCATTGGTAATTACATGTATTGTTATATGTCTACGACAGAGAAGCATAATAAAGTTAATGCACTCACTGTTTGTCAGACTGTGGCGAACCTATTATTGCGTGTGGCGTTTCATGTGTGTCATCTAATTATTTTTTTTTCGCTTGTGTCGTTTTCAGAGTTCCTTTATTGAGCATAATAAGAATGTTACAGATGGAGATTATACAAACATGTATAGGGCGGTCCCATAGTCAACAGACTGTACAGGGGACCTCCCGTTAGAAAGGAGTAACATAAGTGAGTAGAAAGCAGCTAAATGCAAACAAAATAGCAAAGAAACATTGTATTAAATGAGTTACTAACACTGTAAAATTATTCCTTTAAGTAATGGTAATGATGAAATGATTATGTTGAATGTAGATAATTACGAAGGTGTGATTTGAAAGCGTGAAAATGAGAGAGCGTCTTAATATGACATCGCAATGAATTCCAGGGTAGCGCGGCTGAAAAGTAAGTAGTTAATTTACCATAATTAGTTTTAGGTTTTGCTTATAAATAGCTCTTGGCGGCAGCGAATCGGGCAGACATGGAGTGAGGAAACTGGCTGTTAGTAATTGTAGGGAAAGGGAGCTTAGCGTTAATCATCTACTGTACTCACATTTATAACGTCATATTTTTATGAAGAGTCATATTGTCTAGCTTTATTATTATTTTTTTCTGGTGCTGTGGGGTACATATCCGTGTTGTTAGTCTCCAAAGCAAGCGTATCTGATAAACACCCCAAGTTGATTCCAGCAACTCCTTGTTTACTCATGATAACAAACAAACAAACAACAAACAAACAAACAAACAATAAATAAATAATAAATAAATAAATAAATAAATAAATAAATAAATAAATAAACAAACACTCTTGTCGAACGTGCATAGAAGCTTGGTGGAAATGGCGGAAAGGAGCTTATCCGTGTATTTTCCCACTAAACTGCTGTTCTCCAACCCCAAGACGATATATGATACCCGTAACCATGTCATGGCGTCCCTGGGCATCTATTAAATGTAATTGATAATTACCAGAGTGATTATCGTGCTTGTAGCAGATTAGGCATTAATTTACAGGCGACACTGACATTTTTTTGCTGCAAGGGACCTTGCGTAAACTTTTTATACATGCATGTGACCGAGGGCCCCATGACTTTTTCATAATGCACGCCCCACGAACAAGTCATGGTACCTATAGTAGAACTTCTGTGTCCTGTTAGCTCATAAACAAACGTGACGTTGAGCTGACCATTGCGCCAAACACATGTACTCAGATTCGTCTACGATGCCCACTGGCGTACTGTCGGGGCGCGCTCACGAACACGCGGGGCATATGCGACGTGTCGCAAGTTGCCTTTCTGTATGCCTTGTAGCTGACGAGTTCCACGCTTCCATGCCGAAACCTTTCGGCGTGCTGTTCGACGAGAACCGACCGAGCAGCGAAGCAGCAACCATGCATGTGCGAAATATTTTTCTCCTCCCCCGCTCCCGCGTCCACACTTCGTGAGCATCCCCTGCTCTCGCTCTTTCCTCGCATGCGGTGTCTGGTCGAGCATTCACGCGTCGCCGTATGGGGAAGTTTCCTTCCGACGTTCCATCCCTGTGGCACTCTGCAGACACGCAATGGTTGTATCACGCAGACTAGAGGGTGCCAGTTGAGAGGAGTGGTGTCTAGCGGGTGGCTCGACAGCGTTGGGCAGGGGCCGGCGGGTGCAGGAGGGGGGGAGCTAGGGGAGGTCATCACGGCTGCATGCTGGTCTCGCGTAATACACTGCGCGCCGAGGGTCGCGCGACGCAATATTTGGGCCTCCATTCGCCCGGCCATGTCAGTTCCGAAGTGGAAGGTGAAGCCCGTCTACAGGGAGGGGAGGGGGTAGTAGCGCGCTGGGGTTCTCGACTCGAGATGGTCTCTTCTCAACCGTGACAGGTCTGCAACATCCAATTAACAGTTGACGTCTGTCCGGGACGAAACTATATAGTCCCCGCGCGTGACGCACGCTGTTGCCACTGTTCCTCCTCCACCGTAGCTCAGCGCACGCGCTCGAGCCTCGGAATTCCTGGCGAGCCTCTCGTCAGGGTCCTCTCGTCGTCGCTGGCGAAGACGTCGTCATAGACACGGTGTTCTTCTTCTTGTTCTGCTGAGGCCGTCCTCTGTCTGGCTCGTTTTGTTCTTCCTCTTATGGTTTCTCCCGGCCCCGTCGGTGCTGCGTCTGTTTCGCCCCTTTTGTTTGGGACCAAATCCCGTCACACAGTTTCACTGACAGCCCTGACAAAAACATCATTGGAGGCTCTATTCTTCTGTCCCCGCGTCTGCTGCGCGGCTGCCTGGATACGGGGGCGACTTCTTCTTTTCGCGAGTCGCCCTTGTTCTTAACTGCAGCGCCTTCTATGCCTCGGTTGCACAGAGTTATGGAAGGGGGGAGAAGGGGCGCAGGGTGACGTCTATTGCTGTCTTTTTCGCGTCCTCCCCAGCCTTCTGCTTTCTCTCCGTACAAGAAAAGACAGCCTTGCTCTTTCAGCGCCGTTTCGTTTTCTTTTAGCTGCGGCTTCCCTTCGCCCCCTCCCGTTGTTCCTGATACAATTCCGCACACCTTCATTCAACCCCCTCGCCCTCCGAGCCGTTTTCTTTCTTGGCTAGTGGCGAGTATTATATTTATAGGGGTGTCTCACGGGTCGTCGTGTGCAACCGTCGCGGCTAATGGGAGGAGATTTAAAGCTATGAGCGGCGCTGAGCTTGGTGCTCGCCAAAGTGCAGTAAACCTGCCAGCGCTGCCACGGAGCATGAAGGAGTGAAAGCGGCTCGCCGCCCGCGGGGCCTCT
Source organism: Hyalomma asiaticum (assembly GCA_013339685.2). NCBI lineage: Eukaryota > Metazoa > Arthropoda > Arachnida > Ixodida > Ixodidae > Hyalomma > Hyalomma asiaticum. The sequence continues at coordinate 87,382,889 of CM023485.1, forward strand.
CGTTGACAAGCTGTCAGGCTTTCGTCGGCGCTGGACAGACGAGGCCTCGTTCCGAGGACGCGTCTCGGAAGCCCGAGATATAATTGCCTCTCGTTCTGTACGCCTCCGGCTGTAGAGCGCCGGCGCAGTTGGCAGTGAATCGGCCAGCGAATAGTTTGTTGCGCCCGGGACAATCAACCCGGCGCGAGAGGCTGACCTGAAGCCTCCAGCTGAATTGGATTAGTGCCGTCCAACTACGAGTGGGCAGCGAGAATGACGTAACAGCGGCACTGAAGTCACGTATGATGACAATGGGCGTGAGCAACGCCGAAGAAAAGTAATTGCCACGCAGAAAACTTCCGTGGAAGTTCTCAAATGTTTACAAAGAATTTACCACTGCCACAGATGACTGGATGGGTAGGAAATTCTGCTACTCTGGAAAATGTGCCGAGTAAATTTTAACGGCTTGGTGCTATACTGCACTACTTGAGAGGATGTAAGGTGGTGCCAGATTTTTGCATTACGCAAATTATGCAATTTAAGTTGTCGCACAGTGGGATAGCTGTATGAGTGTCGCCTCACAAAGAAAGGTTGTCGACCTTGACTGTTAAAAAAAAAAACAGAAAAATAATAATAGAGGGGCCGAATTCACGAAACTTCTCTTTCGTAAGTGTTTCTTGCGATTGGTGGGATGGCTTCGCTAATATGTGCAGATTCAGAGTTTGCTGAAATATCCTCTTACGATCTTTTTTGTCGTAAGATGGTTTTGTCAATACGGGTCCAGATTATTCAATTTCACGCATACTAAGCTTAACCTTGACATCATTTTGTTCAAGGCTTCGAACTCTTCGTGCCCGTGCAGCCTGTGTAACGTTTTGTGAGGAAGCTTTTCCGAGCAAACTTTAACAGAGGTCCATAATTTGTCTCGCATAATGCTTTTGGCTTCCTCGCTATGCTCGGCCTTTTGATAATGAAATGCGGCTGGTTGCAGACTTCTCCTGGTTGCAGTGTTTCTTTTGCTGTCTTCGTTGATTTCATGCAGTTTTTGTCCAGAAAAGGAAGAAAAAGAAAAAAAAACGTTCATAAGTCGACTTCACCGCATAAGTAGTCTAAATGTGGAGGAGCTAGCTTGAGCGAATTTACGTTTCCGCGGACGCTTTCTAACGTACACCAAACAGCAAAAGAATACGCGATACTTTGGTTTGGATAAAGGTATATTACTGCCAGGAATTCCTAAACCATAGGGGGGGGGGGTGGGGGTGGAGGAGGCAGAGGGCCATGGTCGCCTCCCTGACGTTTTTCCAGAGGAGGCCGCCCCCCTGCGCTCGCACACACACACACACACTTTCCGACCGTTTAGCTGAAATCAAATTTTTGACAGCAATTTTCAAGCTGGTGTTTGTGTAGTCCAGTGCTCTCCAAAGCACTGGACCACACGGGTTGCGCGGTGTGCGTAGGTTTTCAGTACTTCCGAAATTACCAACTATTTTTGAAGTGTATACCGGTGTAAAATAAGCGAGGGTGCAATTGTGTAAAATTTAATACGGGTAAAATGAATTAAAATATCAGTAATTTATGTAACGAAAGCTATTTATTAATATAGTAATACGTAATGTAAATAAGAATCGACAAATATTGAGAAATATAAATAATAATCACAACATACAAAGATGACAATACTTGCCCCCTCCCCCGCTTCTCCTCATGTAACATGAGCGAGCCTGCACTGTTGCTGAATTATTTTATTCCGTGCACTCATATACACCTTTTTCAAATATGTTGCCCTTGAAACTGTATATTTGAATCGTGCATGTCGCATGTAAAATCATTGCGCAGCACGTTACTATTAAGTACAGCGCCCGAGGTTGTCGGCACCTAATGTGTCATGCTGTGTCATGTCACGCAATAAGGAAAGGCCGACCTACATCTGCCCTCGACCCATCACTGCTACATTATAGTGATTATGCGGAGGGCAAAACAGGATGAATGAATGAATGAATGAATGAATGAATGAATGAATGAATGAATGAATGAATGAATGAATGAATGAATTCTCGTCTTCCGTCTTCTGCCTCAAGTTACAGAGCAGAGGAAAGCGACCCCCTGTTGCCCGTCACACTATTCTCACAATCGAAATATCGGTATCGTAGCAGCCCTGCGGCATTCGGGCCATCTCCCACGCTCATCCAGTCGAACCCTGTCGTTCCAGGAAACACAGCGTGTCTTCGCCATTCCCGCAGTTCGGACCTTGCACTGCTGCGACTCAACCCTTTGTTCCAGTCGGCGCGCCGAGAGCGCATGCCGGTCGTTAAAGAATTGGTTGGGCCAAGCGCATTGTCGCTTCGAGCGAGGGCGCACTTCTCATGCATTGTCCTCCTACGCGTCCGAGCTGCTCTTCCCCGAAACGGCCACTGAGAGGACAGTAGTACGGTCGCGCAGCCGCGACCCCCCCCCCCCCCCCCCCCGAGCGACGTTCGGCGAAAGGGAAGGGTCTCGTACCAGGAACCACTGGGGGCCAGCGTGGGAGACCAGCCGCTCAATGGGAGCAGTTTGCTTTCCATTGATAATTGCTGTCAAAGACCATGCAGAGAGAGAGCCGAGAAAGAAGCTTTGTATAGCGTACGGTGCTACGCCGTCGCTTCTGCACGATCGCCTTATGAGCGGCAGCATAACAGAACGTATACACACTATAGAGAAGAGCAAATAAACGAAAGATAAACCCAGATAATAACATTTATGAGATGACAGCAACGGGTCATTAACATAACGCTAACAATGCATATACGTTAGCATGCATCAACATAGAATAACATATACCTTACTCACAGGACAGTATAATAACAGAACACGCACCCGGCTTAATACAACATAAACGGAACATCACGTGTGGAACGATAACCACACAAACATAAACGAACATCACAAAACAAAACATCACAGCACAACATAGCTGGATCATAACATAAGCACAGCGCACCGTATATCCACACATAACACAACCACAACACAAGAGAAAAAGGTGAATCATTGCTCCGCATTTCCTACAGCTTTCACGTTGAGTGGAACTGCTTTGGCACCGGGCTTTTCCTTTTTTTTTTTCTTTTCTTGTCCATAGAAAAACTCACAATGCTTTCTTTTTTCAATATTCATTTCCATGGGCATTTCTTGCTGTAACGAAAGACTGTTGCATTGTTTTCCACGTTATATTGGAGAGACGTTCTTTTCCATTCTTAAACCACGAGCACAACCTAAATCGCCCACGGACCATCGCTTTCTCGCAGAAAAGTCTTCCATTTCGTGAGAACGCCAGGTTATGACAGAAGAAGGACCGCCACCTGGATTTTTATTTCAGCGCAGCATGACCTCTGTCGACGCTCCAGCCGCCCTCCTTACTTCGTTTCGCTCATTTTCGCTCATATGAATGTCACTATCTGAGGCGAGGATGTCAACTTCTGGATCCCGGCGCCGGCGGCTGCATTTCGACGGAGGCGAAATGCTATAGAGGCATTTCGTGCACTACGCGATGTCAGTGCGCGTTAAAGAACCCAAGGTGGTCTAAATTTACGGAGCTCTCTACTACCGCGTCTCTCATAACCATGTTGTAGTTTGGGATGTCAAATCCCAGAAACTAGAAGAGAACGTTAAGTGCGTTCATGTGCTTCCTTTTCGGTTTCTGTTCGTGTCCGGCATGTCGTACACGAACTATATGTTGAATAAGTTGTATAGTCTCGAGGCGACAATAGGCGTGTAAGAATGTACTTGTACAAAGCATACTTCGATATATCCCCAGTTATGAGTATAAATACGAGTCATACATGTGAGAAAAGATGCTCGACCCAGTTTTCTTCAACCCTGCGTGATTTTCGACTTCCTGGTTGGGATCATCCCTATCGATTACCTTAGGGTGACGAACGGCTTTAGCGTGATGCGCAAGGTCATAGTACAATAAAAAGAGACCGTGCGTGCCTATTATATTTTGATTTAACGTAACACCGCATGAATTCTGCCTAACGTGTGCGTGGGAATCTTTGATATGTATCATTTACGTGGGTGTCGACGGACGGTTCTTCTTTTGTCAGGTTATACTTTGGCATACCTGAAGAATGCTCATGGTTCTACCAAGGCGTCGACTGTGACAAGGCATCCGTCTTGTCTCGGGCCACGGGAGAAAGGTCAGAGCGATTTGTCATCGTCGAACTGAGACGAAACGTGTGCACCGTGTAGTCGTGAACTATACGGCGTACACTCGTCGGGCAACCGCAGTCAGAGTCGCTTTCGGCGCATGCATAATTTCGCTCATTGCCCGAGGTCCTATTCTTACAGATGCACTTATGTATACCGTAACGACAAGTTGAATCGCTGTTTCATTGCAGGTCGCATTCGAAGAATGTTTCGATATGTTCTAGTTGTGGATCGGGATTTGCCACAGGCTGTTACTCTTGATTACGATGAATATCAGATGAAGCGGCGAGAGCGGGGTTTGGAATGAGGCATGTGTGCCACACTGAGGAAGAAGCAGCGGGCACGGCTATGCGTATGCCACTTAATCTGTTACTGTTAAGACGCTGCATTTTTTTTTCTTCGGTTACAGTGCATATGCAAGTGCTGCTTATACAGCTGACACCTCCCTGTACTGCTACGAATACCTGTCCATTATCTCCTGATGCTATTGCATATGAGACACCGGTATTATAATGAAACATTATATAGAGCCATCTTCGGCATTAATCAGCTGTAGATGTTATAGCATTTGCAGTAACCCATCGGATTTTTTGGTGACAGAAATTATTTGATCAGTGGGGGGAACTGAGAAGGAGATTAGAATTTGCCATTCAGGGCAGAGTATCTATCTATCTATCTATCTATCTATCTATCTATCTATCTATCTATCTATCTATCTATCTATCTATCTATCTATCTATCTATCTATCTATCTATCTATCTATCTATCTATCACAAACTTATCATGGTCTCATCACATCGACATAACTTGCAAGAAAGCCCTGAAAAAACTCGGTTATCTTAACCGTTCATTACGTTTAGCTCCAAAGGAAACAAAACTCCTAACATACAAGACTCTCGTAAGACCGATCCTTGAATACGGCGCCACTGTATGGTACCCCTATAAAATTGGTGACATAAAACGCATTGAATCCATCCAGAAAAATGCCATTCGCTTCATCTACAGACGCTATGATTGTAATTTTTCGCCATCATCCCATCTAACGCACCTTGGTTTAAGTTCTCTTTCTAAAAGACGCGACATCGAGTCTCTGAAACTTTTCCACTGTTTTTTCAATTCGCCGCAGTATTCATCACACAACTACTACATAACACCTGCCAAAACGACATCCACCAGAAACAGCCATGCACTCAACGTATCCTTGTTTCATCATCGCACAGACTTCTACAAATACACTTTTTTCCCCGATGTACTGAAATGTGGAATACAGTACCAGGTCACATTCGTTCGTTACCGAAAGATGAATTTTTGAAGGCACTAAAGGATGTTATACCCTAATCGTTGCTTCTTGCTTTATAATGTTTATATAATTTTGTTTACGGTATTTTTGTACCTCTCTGACCTGTCATTGTTCCTGTTTATCTCACCTGTTTTTCGGTTTTTTCTCTTTTTTAAACTGCCCTGTACCCACTCCTGCGATAGCCCTCTAACTGGGCTGCAGTATGTGAAAATAAATAAATCTATCTATCTATCTATCTATCTATCTATCTATCTATCTATCTATCTATCTATCTATCTATCTATCTATCTATCTATCTATCTATCTATCTATCTATCTATGAATAATTTTTCTCTTCGTCTACCAGTTATCATTCCGCTGTCAAGCAACAATCTCACCCGAACTACCTTCCGTTTCTGTTTGCTCCATACCTTTGCGCCACCGCTACTCTAAGCGCCTTTTGCTTATCTCTATCGCCGACATGTTCAGCTTTCCTGCGCTATCCCTGAAACCCATGGCCTCCTACAGGGCAGTGTCCACAGCTACACCTGGGTGGACATCTGTACATTCAATCAAAATATGATCTGTCGTTTCCCTAGCTTTTCCACAGCACGTATACATGTATCCCCTTTATTGAATTTCGCTCTGTAACTTCGTGTTCTAAGGCAATCTGACCTTGCTTCAAACAGTAAAGCGCTTCCCTTTGAACTATCGTAATATTTTTCTTTCTTGATTTCTTCTTTCCCTTTTCTATAGTTGCTCAGTGACGGTTTCTTCTCCATTGCTGCTATCCAATCTGACTCCTCCGCCGCTCTTTTTTGTCCCATCAGTTTCATTACTGGCTGTATACTTACTGGTAAGCCTCCTAGCTCTCTTCCTCCATTGTGAGTCAACGTTCTCCCTATACAAATAAATGAATACTTTCGCTGCCCGTCTACTTTCTTTCATATTCCTTAATTTCTGTTCGTAATATTACTCTCAGCTTCCCTTCCCTCAAAGTCAGACCATGGCATATCCACCTTAACAACCTCATTTGTGGTCTTCCCATGGCCGCCCAAGGCGAGACGTCCGACCGTCCTCTGATTCACGTCCAGCCTTTATTGTACCTCTGACCTCATGCACACCACTGAGTTTCCGAATGTAAGCCCTGGCACCATCACAACCTTTCCACAAACCGCCAATTACCTCGTACCTGTTGTAACCCCACAGCGCTCTATGCTTCATTATTGCAGAATTCCTCTTTCCTTTAGCTGTCATAGAGCTTTTACAGCGTAAGCTGTTATGAGACCACAACAAGGGCTGTTTTTGGCGCCGTAGTTGTCCGCCGCCGCCGCCGGTGTCCGTAACCGCTATCGCGCAAACTTTAGAAAAAATAACCACGATCGAGGAGGATTCAAACCGACGTCCTCTGAGTGGATTCGAGCCCACAAACTCTGCGTGGCAGTCGAGCATTCTACCACTAACCTATGCCTGTGCTTGAAAAATCTTCGCTAAAAGACCTAAACAGGTATAACGTCTCCAGAGGAATCGCATTAACAAATGTAATGTTACGTGGTAGAATAATAATACGCCACTACACGTCGCGGAAAGTGGATTGCATAACGAGTTCGAGGAATCATTTCAAGAATACACGGCTGCACGCCTTGTAGCTCTGAGCCCATTACAGAGGCATCATCAGCATCATCATTATGAAACAACCTTCTTCAACTTTTTTGTCATGATTATTACGAAGCACTGCCCTTTATCGTGTCGTATAGTGTCATGAGTCACGCGGCAGGCGACGTGCGCAGCCACGACAGCAACCTGACTTGGCTCTTCGATATATATGATGGTGCCTCCTCGTAAGGTGCGGACCGCTGCTGAAGAAGCGAATCGCAAAGCTACGCGAGCGGCTGTAGCAAGGTAACGTCGGGCACAACAGAGAGCTGTGCAGATAGAAGCCAAACCGCAGCTCGCCGTCGACGCCGGGCCGAGAGCTCGGTTCGTTCTCGGGAAAAGGACGCCAAGAGACTTTCTGAGATGTGCAGTTATACAGATTTGAACGTTACAATACCGCAGTAATTATGGCGTAGTGGGTACTTCCCTACTTGGCGAAATGAGTTATGGCGCAGGGGATACCACGTCTACTGGCACTAGTTTCCTCAAGCGTTTAAAATGGCCTCTAAGAAGGTCACTCCTCTAGCTTACGCTGTCACTGTCCTGCGGTTCCGGGCCTGGCTCTTTTTTTTCTTGTACTTGTATGTATCTATTCAAGTCATTTATACATATCCCCAGGTATTTGTACTCTCGTACTCTGGGTACCTGTATTTATATTGTCTGGTCGTTGCTTTGGTTGAATATCATCCAACCGCATTTTCTCACACTAAATTTTAGTCCTTAATCTTCACTTTCCCGACGGCATATATCAACCAGAGCCTGCTGATCCGCTCGGCTGTCTGCGAATAGCACAATATCGGCTGCATAAAACAACCCAGGGAGCTTTTGTTCTACCACTATACCTGCCTGTTTGTGTGACAGCTTAAAACCATTATTGCTCATCTCCAGTGCTTTCTCCATTCTCCTCATACAAAGCATGAATAATAGTGGGGACAACGGCCATCCCTTGCCTCAACCCTTTACCGATATCAACGACCTCCATTCTACAATTACTCGTCATACCTTCCCTTTCCACGTAGACTGTATTTCGACTGCATATTTCCTTTAAGAGCTCTACACAGTCATCCCCTATACCAGCCTCTTTCATTATGTCTCATAAGATATTCTCATTTACACTGTCGTACGCACCCTTAATGTCCCGCCAAGCGCAATGGCCCGCCAAGCGCTCCTAACGACAGAAGTGCGCGTAAACAAGACCAGTACACCTGGGAGGGCCGACAAAGAGAAGAATCGGTCACTCTAAAAACGCCGTCCCTGTGTCTTTAGCAGCGGAAGCGACAGAATCCACGAAAGCGAGCCAGACCATGGTGAACGCCAAAATGGGGTTGCATGCGCCACGTATCGCCATCTATCCCGCGCTGCAGCAACTCCGGTCTCAGATGACTAGTTTTTCCTGCTCCCGCCCATACGTGGCGCTGCTGTACTTTCGCCCTCGGAGGAAATAGGACGATCGATTTGAGTGAAGTAAATTTAAAAGGCATGAGGAAAATTTAAAGAGAGAGAGAGAGAAAAACAAAGTTCTTAAGTCTTCTTACGAGCCTGGTGGCCCACATGTCACCGCCCCGTTACAAAGGGGACGCTCATAGCATCCATCCATCCATCCTTGGAAGCGGGAAGTTGAAAAGCGCTTCACCTTTAGAAAATGCAATGTGTTTACTTTCTAACGCAAAATCAGAGTAGCACGTTAAAAACATACAGATATATTCGCGTGTGTTTTAGCTACATTGCGGCCTTAGCTATTTTAGCTCTCACGTTGTTTATACTCGTAAGACTTGGACATTTCTTGTAACAAATGGATGCAAATCGAATGTTGGAAGAAATACTCCCACAAATTGCCGTTCATTGCAGGTGGCAGATAATACTGTTATGATCTAGATCTTGATTAATTGTGGAGGATTACTTAACTCATGCGAGAAATCGAACTAACTGGGCTGCGTCTAATAAAAAAAAACTTAATTACGTAAGGCGCATGTGCAATTCTCGCAGAAAACTTGCGATTCGCAGTTTAATGTTAAAGCGTTTCAATTGCTGATTTTGCAAGACGTATGATGTTAATGCTCGATATAACACTTGCAGGTTCGATTGTTTGATTCTCGAACCGTAACGCCTAAATATATCGGCTCTGCAGTTATTAATTCTGGTGGTGCGATGCATAAAATGGAATAATAATAATAATAATAATAATAATAATAATAATAATAATAATAATAATAATAATAATAATAATAATAATAATAATAATAATAATAATAGCAGGACGGCGGTGCATGTTTAGCGAAGTTTGCAGACGCATATTTTTTAGTTGGTTTCAATTTAAGAATTCACTCCGAGTCTGTATTTTGCAATCTCGAGGGTTGAAATTGAAGTGTGAGTCATAGAGGCATCAGTCATGGAATAGCTATTGAAAGTTAATTAATTCGTCAATCGTGGATTTCAATTTATCGAGTTAACAGTAGCGATCTCATGGTTAAGAAGATAGAACGGCATCATGCTCCACCGGCTAGATTGTTCCTTGAGTTCTCAAATGCGCTTATAGCATATAATTAAATTACCTTGTTAAGGAAATTAACTGCTGCCAATAGAGATGTCGCAAGATAATACATTATTTTTATGTGTCTTATATTGATTGCAGCGAAACAAGGGAGCGAAGCAGCTATTGCAGTTTCTATTGAGTAAGTAATTTAATAATTATTGTGGAGCACTAAAACGTATTGCTCATACCATCGATATTCCAATGCAAACTTTATACAGCGTCACAGAAACGATGGAGTTAGATTTGCTATGTACAGGATTTATAACTTAACCGCGGCCCACTTGCTGAAACTTATAACGCTTATTAGCTTCGTAGCAGATATTGTCCATCGATTTCTGAGGTTTATCAGACTGAGGGGTGTTATTTATTGCTCCTTACACGGCGTTACAGAGTTAAGAAATTCTATTCGACCGAAAAAAATCTCAGGCTTTCCAAGGATGACAATATTTTCGCACATTTGGAACCTACACTTCTTGTCGAGGTTAACTTTATTTAAGAATAACGTTTTGTGTCATAACGAAGTAGCGATTGAAATAGAGCGTTCAGCCTTTGCACCCTGTTCAGGAGCATATGCGGATACGAACAGCGTATACTTTTTCTTGATAGTTAAACAGCTTGCTTGATAGTTAAATTCCAAAACTTCGAATTAATCGCCCTTGAGTGAATTATTATAACTAGGCACCACTCACATGTCCAATATTCCAGTGACCTGCAGCACTATATCCGAATATAACTATACTACCCCTCATTGTAGTAAATCGTTGCAGTGCAAAGCACGCGTTTTGTTCTCTCTCTGCGAAGTCTTATGTGTAAGCGTGCAACGAGAATTTGCTTCGCGGGAGAATACTCAGTGTGCAGGACTTTGTGAACATCAAGTGCAGCAATTCCAGTCACAACTTGGTATCGCTTTTCGCACAATTATCGCTGCTTCGTGCACCGATATTGTGCTGGTATAATGCGAGAGCAAGCAATTTTTGTTTTAAATATGAAGCATTTATTGGCAAATAAATCGCAATTGCCCTTCAGTCCGTCCGTGGTCCTGTAATTTTGCATATGGAAAATTTTTTATAGCATTAGAAGAGTGTAGGGAAAACATGATTAAGAGAAAAATAAGCCGAATGCATATGCTTGTCATGTATGCCGTGATATAAATGTCAAGATGCTGTCTCAAGCCACGATGGCTTGATTACATTAGTATATTTGTTTATTTATTTATTTTGAAGTACTGTCAAAACCTTAAAAGGATTATTACAGGAGCGGGAGTAAACACAAAAACGAAATACACAAGAGAATTTATGCCAATCACACAACATAATCTGAAAAGGTAAGGATGTAGACAAAAGACAATTACAACAGTTTTGTAAAGCTAATAATTTAGGAAGACGGCCACAACAGAAATTAATTCAGCGTACATTCGGGTACATACAAGAATGTACGCTGAATTCTGGTACATACCAGAATGTACGCCACGCCACGGTGGTCTAGTGGCTAAGGTACTCGGCTGCAGATCCGAGGGTCGCGGGATCGAATCCCGGCCACGGCGGCTGCATTTCGATGGAGGCGAAATGTTGAGGCCCGTGTGCTGTGCGATGTCAGTGCACGTTAAAGAACCCCAGGTGGTCGAAATTTCCGGAGACCTCCACTACGGCCTCTCTCATAATCACAGCTGGTTTTGGGACGTTAAATCCCACAAATCAATCAATCAATACCAGAATGTACACTGAATTAGTTCATTATGGAAGTACATTATGGAACGCGAATGGCCGATGTTAACATGATCAGACACCATGTGTGTTATCGGTTGAACGGGAAAATGGCGTAATGCAGCGGTGGTCGTTTATTCAACGGCGATATCCTAATACGTACGAAATGCAAGCATGACTTACAATAAATTGCATGTCAAATGCGCCCTGACATCAATTACAGAAACCAGATCGTGTCGACGCGCTCGCATTTTGCCAAGTTACAAGGACATAAATGCACGCAGAACACGAAGTGACTTGAATGACATTTTCAATGACTTATGATGCACGCAGCTCACGCAGTGACTTGAATGGCATGTTCAATGACTTGTGATGCACGCAGCGCACGCAGTGATTTGAATGGCATGTTCAATAACTCGTGATGCATGAATGTCTTGACACTCATGCATCACAATATAAGTATCACCTTAATTTACATCGTATTTATTTCACTTCTCGCACATAGCTAATCTAGTGTGTTCTGGGCTCAGAACAATGATGTGTGTCGTAAATATGTATTGTTGTGATGACGTTGTTTGCCTCGCCCTGTAGTACAAATAAAACGAAAACAAGAATTTCTTTCATTTTTTACCTTGCCTTTGTAACTGCGTTTCTTTTTTTATTATTGTCTTGCCGAAGCAAGAGAGGATTCGGTGCGATGCAGTATGAATACGGGCCCATTCGCGCGCGCCACAGTACAGTGCGCTTCACATCTAAGAGATGGCGCTGACAACCAATGACTCTTTCCACGCCGTGTCAATCGCGCTGTCAGATGTCGGACGTATCGGCGTATTCAGCATTGTATATGGCCGTTGACACAACTAAACGTGCTTTTCGCGTAGGATGTTGTAACACTTTACGATTGTGTGTGTACTGGCACTTCATCTGTGACGAGATTTCTCGCGCGACTGTCGCACGAAGTTCAGAAGCTGATTTAGGATGAATGGTGAACTTGTGGCCAACGCCGTCGATCACCTGCTTACTACAGATAGGTGTCAATTTGTCGGAGCGGGACAGCTTTGAATGCTACAACATTACAGCAGCCCTTGTAGCAACACTATATGGCTAAAACCAAGAATATGGCATGACGTTTTTTTTTTGTTTTTTTTTTAGTGTGTGTATGTGTGTGTGTTAAAGAAAAGCGATAAAATGCGATATCGGACTTGGGGCGAACAATGAAATGCGCTTACTGAAAGGAACATGTGCCACGTTTCCAATAACCAAGATTGTGTTGTTTATAAAAGAATTATGAGAGTTTTCTTTCTGAGGGGGGAATGGCTACATTTATTTATGACCTGGTAAGAGAAGGCTAAACAACTCTCCTCATAGCATGAAAGGGAGAAATGAGCACTAACCTCTGCCTTCTGTAGTTGCGAGTAAAGGGATTAAATACAGGGATTCCTCAAGGAGATTAAGAACTACAGGACTAGTAAAAGAAATTAGGCAGGATTTTTCTTGCCCAAAGCTCCCCCTTCCCTCCGTCTGGGTAAAGTATTCGTGCTACATTTCACGTGTTCGTAATAAAAGATTATTGCGATCGAAAGTGTTACGTCGAACGTGTTCATTTCGACGCGTTTACACTAGCCGTCGTGTCTCATAGAACTATTGAAGTTTTAGCAGCCTATTTTCGTGAAATTAAAGCACGAACACGTTTTGTAAGGTTTTAGAGGAACCAACCGAAGAATGGATAACGCAAAGAAATTTATTTGTTATGCTAACATTATATTAATACGCTCAGATACAGTGATGCCAGCTTTTACTGAGATACGTTAAGAACGGTGACTTCTTTTGTTGTTGTTGTTAAACGTCTGAAGAACATAGTCTAGACATGTTTGGATCTTCATGTGTGAGAGTTATGTACTGCGTGCTCTGCTTTTACTTATGAGTGGTCTTCTACGATTGCGTCTACGATGTTTACGGATATGTGGATACCTTTCAGGTCGTGCAGTGAGCCAGAAAACTGTGAGCTGCGAAGCGACCTGTGCAGTGCAAAAAGAAGAGGGCAAGTGGTAGAAATGAGCAGGGCGAACAGGTGTGTAAATATGCTGGCCCAGTTCTTTTGTAGTGCTCTTTCATGTTGTTTTCTTCGAACACGTGCGAGCATGTCAGCCATTGATGTTTAGGACTATGTCACGGGCCATGCCATCGAAGGAAATATTTTGATGGGCATTAGAGGCGCCAAGGCTGTTCAGTTTGTCGCCCGAGTACGTTTATGGCTCTACTGTTCGCTGTTTGTCTATAATGCGTTGGTTGCCAACGGCTCTTCGAAGAGATGCGGGAACTGCTGGCGTGTGGGTTTGCCAACAAACGTTTGCTGCCTTTAATATCATTTAGCTCCCACTAGAATGTTCCAAAATTTCGCCTTTTCTGACAAAAAAAAAAAAAGATTATCCCAGACTTTGGTGCACTGTAGCTGGATGAGTGGTTAGTATACACAAAACTATACAAATGCTCGAACGGTGGCGTGTGAATTCCAGTGCTAAGTTTATTACGAGGTTCGTCTGTAAGTTTTGTGCATTATGTTTGGAATAAAAAATAATTTCACAAGTTAGGGACATGTGCGATCTGTATTTTCCTATTGCTGGAATAATGATCCATCTCCGGCACAGGGCTTGATCAGCGATATAACCTTCTTTTGAATTTCCTGAGCACGAGCTTAAACTGAGCGGCTGTAGAACGTTGCAGGCTGGTAAATACGACAGGTTTAGGTTTCCCAACGCAGTAATAGATTGGCGTACGAAGAACTCGTGCAATTCTAACTCATTTTACGCAAACACATTATCGCGGTGCGGAATTCAGAGCACTCCGTTTGACAAATTCGGTAACGTGTGAAGCAGCGTGACATATAATGTTTCAGTGGAACGCGTCTTTCTCGTGAAAAGGGACTTTGAAGAGCCCCCTGATGTGGGCGGCTTCCTGAGTCGCCCCGCCACGGTGGTCTAGTGGCTATGGTACTCGGCTGCTGATCCGAGGGTCGCGGGATCGAATCCCGGCTGCGGCGGCTGCATTTCGGTGGAGGCGAAATGTTGAGGCCCGTGTGCTGTGCGATGTCAGTGCACGTTAAAGAATCCCAGGTACATGGTCGAAATTTCCGGATCCCTCCACTACGGCGTCTCTCATAATCAGAACTGGTTTTGGGACGTTAAACCCCACAAAACAACAACTTCCTGACTCTAGAGCCCCATGAGCCGCTGCTGCCCTGCGTCCCCTCGCAACCAAATCGAGCTGCTCCCGAAAGGGAAATTTCGTATTGAGTTTTTGTCAATTTTCGTTTTGGTGAAGACTAAGTGTGGAAAAAGTACATGCGGCATAGCATGCCTTGTTGTACAGCCCTCAGTCATAGTATGAAGGCCAGGTGGGTCCTGTTTGATTATAGAGACGGCGTGCATGCTATTGCGCTAGAGGCTCATATTTTGTTGTTGACTACAGTGCGGGCCGACCAGGCAGTTTTACGCATATTGTGGGTGCTTTTAATTCACATATGTCCGTCTATATTTACTGCACGGTCTCTTGTATAAAAGCAGCTTGTTTCGATGAATAAGGAGCGTCAGTGCGTGCGCGTGAGCGTGTTCCTCATTAACGTGAACAACAGCCCTCTCTGTATTCGCAATATCTTTCGTTTACAATTGCTATTTACCATCGGTCTAACGCTTTCGCTAATATCATAAATATCAGCATCGTCCAAAATTTTTATAATGAGAGCTTATCACGTATAGTATGCTTTTGCGAACAAGTGCTTAGCTGTAATTTGTTTCTTGTAGAGTCGTGTGGTCTAATAGCCGAGTTCACGGCGCATTTTATTAGTATAGCTGCTTTACGACTTTGGACGACCACAGTGGATGCAAGTCGGTGGGTGTGTTTCGCTCCGGCTATTCCCTAACGCCGCGCTTTCTTGTCGTAAACCGGGAGACATATGTTTTCAAGGTAATGAAGGTGTACAGAAGTAATATTAGTCGCCACGTCATGTGTCCATGGTTCCTCTAGAATATACAATCTCCTGGCGCTTGCATGCATCACAGTTGCTTATTATGTTCGTGGTCCGGTCTCTTACTCCCTCATTCCCATCTCATCGTATGTTGCTTTCCCTGGACGCAGACTTAATTAAATTGCGACTACGATTACCACGAGGACTCCCTCGTCGCGAAGAAACATTACTGTGCCGTATGTTTTAGGGCGTGCGTCAAACCGGCTTGATTTCTGAAAAAACAAAAAAAAAAAAAAACGCGATGTTTGATTGCACCCTATTTTCACATCTGTTATGTCATCTATGACTGGTTATTAATGTGTGTACACTGGTGATCGGCGCTTTGTCAGGCTTTCTTTGCCTTTACGCCGGTCCCCTGGGCAACTATGTATACTGGTTGTCTGAAATAAGTATGATATATGATATGATATACGAATGCCTACTCATTCCTCAGAGGAGTGGGGATCGATAGCCCGGCATATAGTTTTTGCTGCGACGATGAGACAATCGCCCACGTGCTTTGCCACTGCCACTGCGCATCCTACACAACTCGACGGAGCGAGTTAGAAGTTGAGCTTCACCGCCTGGATGGACGACTACTCTCTGTAGAGAAGATCCTGGATCCTTGGCCTACGCGCTCCTGCATGCTCAAGGCTGCAAAGGCGACTGATTCCTCGAGTCAACCGGACCTTACGAACGCTTGTGAAAGACTCACCCGTGGCAGTGCTTTAGCGTGTTCTCACTAACTGTCCTCGCGTTTATTTTTTTCCTGCTCTTCCGCCCTCTGATAATCCGCCCTCGCATGATATCAGTTACTCACTGACAGGTCAGCGTTGCTATATCGCTGGGCTGTATAGTATACAATAATCAAGTTATCATGCGATGTGTGTTTTTTTCGTTTTCGGATTTGGAGGACATATTTGTTTCTTCACTACGTAATGCATGAATTTCAATGCGTCCCATTAATCACCCCCTTCCCCCAAACAAAAAAAAAAAAAAAAGCAACATTAGTTAACTCAATACCATACAGCCATTGGAATGGCTCAGAGAAATGAACCAGTTGTTGTTTTTGTTCAACTGTCCTGAGGCTTTTGGAATGAAAGCAACGCTGCTCAACACCACAGAAACCATGCCACACTCAAAACATCTTTGTCTCTAATGTTACTATGAGAAAAACATCGGTGAGCAGTCTTTTATTTAAGAGTCACACAGTGGAAAGCTGTGCGCGCACGTGTATCTTGTTTGGATGGGTATATATTGATGAACAGCACTATTACTTTCGATAGTAAAAGCATCTCATTGGTTTGCCCAAAATTTTTATTCCTTTTGGTTGCTTCGTCTTGTAACTACATGCGCGTGCTTTGTATCCTCTTGCTTGAAATGTATGCTTTGATAAACTGAAGTACGGAAAGATAGCATAAACGTGTGCTTTGAAATTGAGGATCATAATATATACAGATAAAAACGTTTGATTTGGCAGTAATACGCTTATTCCTGTCAATATCTCATAATCAGTGTCCCACAATCAGGTCGCGATTAACATTTAACAGTTATCTAATTTTCCATTATCTCGCTCATGTATAAATTTTTTATAAGAAACATTAGTCCTACCTTCTTTTGCACTTTAATAGAACATGCCGCATTTATACTTTCCTTTCTTTTGTGCAGTAGCATGTCAGTGAGAATACAAATCCCGACAATACTTCGCGTTTTGTCAAAACACTTCGATATTTCAACGCTGCTATGGGGAGTAGTCTACCAGTTAGATATACACCTAGACAAGTTTGTTGTTCTTGGTTTTAAAAGACATCGCTGTAGCATGGAGGACACCAAACTTGCCACCTGTCCAAGAATGGCAGCGCCATGGTCAGTCTAGTGCGAACGTTCGCTTGATAGTCGGCGTATGCGCTGCCTCTTTCTCTTCTCCCTGTGTCCATCTCACTCACGCCCTCTTTTCTTCGACAATGAAACATAGAAGGACTGCTGGTTCATGTGCTTGCATTGCTTCTTTTTATTATTTTGATCTTGTAGTCACACCCTAAGGGCCAATCGATGGTTGTTACTGAGGGTTGTTGCAAGTAAAAAAAAGAAAGAAAAGCCCATACTGAACAGGAAGAAGCAGTACAATGTCTGTACAGCTGTGCTATTAAATAATAATAATAATAATAATAATAATAATAATAATAATAATAATAATAATAATAATAATATATTAATACAACTATGCATATAATTAGGACCAAACAATGCAATCTTTCTAATAAAGTACTATTTGCGGTTTTAGCTAGTAAAACCGAGGATACTGCCAGGATGGCTAAGAAATATTGGTTGAAGAAGTCGCGCATATTTCGTAAAATGGAATTGTTAATGACAGTTAGGGAGGGTCACGATAATCCGTTGATATACGTGGTATGCAGGACCCTGGGATGGACTCAGTTGTACAAAGCGGAGTGCCAACCTTATGAGCATGATCCAAATGGCTTGACACATAATGGTGGAAGAAGTTGCATCAAATCACATAGGTAGGGATGATGATTGATAAGGGTTGAAAATAAAAAAAAAAGGAAGCTTGTAGGGCTTTCCTCTTAATATGCACGTTTAGCTTCCGGTAAACATGCACGTGACTCAGTCTAGTTTATTTTTCATATCCTAGATCTTCTTTTTTTTTTTCGTAAAGTAAACCTCCTTGCAGCTAGCCGTATTTTCACATCCCATGCAATAAGTATCACTAGCACACCTCGACACCTCAGATTAATGCCACCGAAAAAAAAAAAAAACGCTTTTAAAATGCCTACTGCACTTGATAAAGAGCGACAACACTTACAGGGCCATAGGTTTCTTTCCGTTTCTTTCGATAGCTTAATACGCCGCTAAGTGTGCCTTCCTATACGACGTTGTCACCTCGCTTTAAATACGGTTGGAACACACCAGCCGTTAAATATTGCGCTGTTCGGGGGGGTTAGAGAAAAAGCAAAGAAAAAAACGACAACAACAAACAAACAAGAAAACTGCCATATCGCGCATTGCACGCCCTATAGCTTGAGCGCTCCTACAAGTTGCCACACACACGCAAAAAGTAATAACGCGCAGAAATTTCTTGAATGGGCTCGTTTCACTCAATTTGTCAACAGGTTAAGCTCAAGCAGCCTTCAGCGCTCTCCTCCGCAACCCAGCAACAGAGTGAAAGAGCAAAAACAAGTGCACCCCGAAAAAGCGTTAAAACACGAAAGAAGGAAGCGCTTGTGTTCCCGTGTGCACCTGTTTCACCCCTCCCTCGTTCGAGGCTCCTGTTCTTGTGGTGTAATACGAAGCACGCGTGGCACGCTGTTCAGCGGCGCGCAGTCGTTAAGCAGCTTGAACCCGGGGGCAGCAAAGTGGCCGGCGGGGGCATCGGAGGAGAAGATAAATGACCAGCACGCAGGGCCTCTGGCACCGGCTTCGGCTGCGGCTTGGCTCGGCTGACCAGGGCTGCTAAATCGGCCCCGTAGACCGCTTAATCACGCGCCAAACGCCCCACGAAACGGCCACGCGAAAGAGGGGAGGAGGTGGTGAGAGTACGAGTGCGTGTAGACTCGGAAAACGGCAGAGGAGGGAAAGGGGATGGTTGGGAAGAAAGTGGGAAAGAGACGGGATAGCGTTATATCACTTGAGCCTGTCGCTCCCGCGATGTATGTTTACGATCCCCGTGGACGCGGAGTCATAAAGAGGTTCGTTGTACAACACCGCATCAGCAGAGGTGTGTGGAAGAAGAGATCAGCTGGAAGATAGATGTTGCTGAAGACAAATGCTCGCTTAGTGGTTCCCGAGCGCTCGGTGCAGTCCCTGTGACGAAAGCAGAGAAACGTCTTCACATTCCCACTTCTTACAACCTCTTTAAAGCGAAAATTCGTGCTATTTTCTGTTAAGTGTGAAGTTGACAGCCGGTAATAGGCTCGTTCTGTTTAGAGCGTTATGCGTGGGGTATGTAGCGGCGCGAACTTAAAGGACCATTTTGGAGAGAGCGCAGAACGCAATGTGTGTGTCTAGGCTGGTTTTCCGACGTTCCTTTCAGTATGGTAACGCAGGATTTCCTACGCTACCACTTAAATATGCTTTTCTTCAAAGCATATTGTGGTCTCTTCTGTAGAACGTTGCGACACACTGCTATGTTTGTAATTTCCGCTCTTGGAAGGAGGCGTTCGCGTCGGATATGACACTGCTATTTGTACCTTACAGGTTTCAATAATAATAATAATAATAATAATAATAATAATAATAATAATAATAATAATAATAATAATAATAATAATAATAATAATAATAATAATGTGCTACAACGTGTACCCTAGTATAGAAAAAAATGCTTCTAAGTTGAGGCGCTGACGTATCCAAGATAATTCAGCTGAACACGAATGATGATGCACAGTAAAGTGAAACCACGCTGATGTGATCCGTCTTAATACGTTTCTCAGAAGGAAAATGGTGAGCGAGCTCTCTCTGAGAGTGACGAGCGAAGCCCGTTTAGCGCGCTGCACAGGTGACATGGCGGAGGCGATCGCTTGGTATGAAAGGCTATATATGTTGTGAACGTGCCCAGCAGTGTTCAAACCAATTTGCAGAGTCTACCACGACACGCCGACGACAGCACCGCCACCGACGTGCACATTAAGATACGCTTGCTGGCTAAGCCCTCCTGAGTGACCGCATTCACCACTTTTCAATGTGCGTGGGCTACTTTTCTCTTCATGAATAGGCTTCAACGCAACACACAACGTTCCTCCAAAGTTGGCTTCACTCCTAAGCACAGGTGCGTAGTTCGGAAGATAATTTTTTCGGAGCAGTGTAGGCCGTCTTGTATCAAAATATGACGGACCTTGGTCGCCTTTTCTATTATTGTAATAATGTTTCTTGCTATTTGCATGAGTTGCATGGAACGCCAATTCACAAAGACCGAGTGAACAAGGATCTTAAAGCAGGCTTCATTTCTAAACAGAAGTACATTGCTGGGAAGACATTTTTTTTTCAGGGCGTAATATAGGCCGTTTTATGCCAGCATACGACGGCAGCCATTCATATAATATTTTATTGCTTGCTTTTTTATTTCGCCGAGTAGAAAAGCCAACTTACCAAAATAAAGCTGACAACGCTCTCCTTAATATCGGCTTCACTTCAAAACACACATGCATCGTGGGAAGATGTTTTTTCGGGGGCTATATAAGCCGTGTTATGCCAAATTATGACGGCCTAGAAATTTTTATCCAGCTAGAAACTTTTTATACAGTGGCCTAGAACCTTTTTATTCAGCTTACCAAGCTAAAAACCATGCAATTTAAGTCAGCTTCACTTCAAAACGTATTACCGTGCGAACTCCATAAAATGCCGGATCCAAGAGATAGGCAGCTTCGCTGTAATGCTTTCTTTTTTCTTCGGCCGTTGGCCAAAACCCCATAGGCACAATGTATTTTTACATGCCTTGCGCGATCACATTCTAATCTGAAATTGGATAGTAAGACTGCAATTACATTCTGGAATAACGCCGGCCAGACCCGCGGAAAAACGCGCCACAAAAGCTGCCTCGAGGCAAGTTTTTTCAAAAGTATCGACTGGTGGGGCTAGTTTGTAAAGCATAACTTTTCAAGTATTAGCTATACTTGAAAAGTTAAGCAAGTTTTTCTTGCCGCGATAGAGGCCGGTCCAAGACAAATGAACTGTGGCGAGGCAAGCGAGCCGCGAACGAAGCAGACCCATGAGAGATGCCCCTTCTGCGGGAAACTGCAGTCATGTGCCACTTTCTTACTGACGAAGAGATCAGGTTTACGATCTCTATAAGCAATTTCTCAAAATAACTTGTTTACGGACATTGACAAAAAAAAAAAAAAAAGCACGCAGCTTTCACGTGAAAGCTGCGCGCTGCGATCTGGCTGATAGTCTACTGATGGTGGCTATATAACGTCGCGGGGATATAATTTGACTATGCTTGGTGTTATCTCGTGTCGACCGGGGGATACACCTACAGGTGTAGATCCTTTTGTAGCACAAGGTAGAACTCAGTAAAGCTTGACTAACTTGGTTTATTTTTTTTTATCCCAGTTCGACCAGGGCTACACCTGAGAAATTTAAGCACACGTTCTTCTGTCTTCTTTTTGTCCTGCGTGTGAAGCCTAGCTTCCTTGTCGGCCTCGGCTAGGAGTTGCCGCCTTCAGAAAGGCATACTCCGCATTAATTGGAGAGATCGACAAGTGCAGCATGCAAGGTGTGCGTCACTGACGAAACCCTCGACCATTTGCTGTGCCACTGTGCGCGATTCCACGCGGAAAGGAAAGCACTTGTTCAGACGCTACGACAACTCGACGATCGGCCATTTTCCGTGCAGATGCTCCTCGAACACCGCTCGTCGGCCCACAAGGCACTGAAAGCACTTTTGCGCTTTTTGAAGACGAAGGGGTTGAGCGAACGCCTCTGATGGAGTCATTCTTCAAAGTCTCTTTCGTTGCTCTCATTCCTCCTTTCTCGCCCATCTTGCTATTCCCAGTGTAGGGTAGCCCACCGGATGTCTTTCTGGTGAAGCGCGCGTGCGAACGCTGCACATTGCGTAGAAATGCACGCGCACTCTTGGGAACGTCAACTAATGATGATGATAATTTCGTGATACAGACGCACAAATTATGAGAGCCTGAAATGCTTCACATTGAAAATAAAAGGGGGGGGGGGGTGAAGTTAGGTGGAAATTGACGATTTAGTTTAATGTTGCTGAACATGAGGTGTGTTAGGTTTGCTTGATGTGATGTCGAGCAATGCTGTCCGCATAACAGCCGTGTTATGCGGAGCAGTATTATTAGGCAACGCAGGAAGCTTTGCTTACGTGTTGTTTGCCACCAGGTAAGCGTGTTTTCTTACTTTTGGTGCCTGCTTTAAAGAATACGATTTTTGGATGGTATCTTTTATTCTCTTGGTTCCCGTGCAGATCGAATCAACCAGATTTCACTGTATATATCAATGCAATAGATAACCACGCACACAGAACGCATCCATTGTTGTTTTCCGAATAGTGGCAGAAACAAGAAAAAAAGTAAAGACACTCATGCGCGCTATTGCTGAAGATAACAGCGCAAGTTGCAGTGTTGAATTATCATCATTTTGTTTATGTTCTATTCAGTAGTCATTGGATATTCGGACACTAGCCTCTGTGTGCCACATTTAGAGCGATGTCTCTCGACTATTCTCTTTTGACGTTGCACGCACTGTTACTGTCTAATAAGTGTACGGATTAGCCTTCAGGCTGAACATATGCTGCGCTTGTTTCATTTATTAGGCTTACTCTCTCCGAGGGACGAAGCCTGTGCGTGTGGAGTTTGCGCGACCATTGTCCGGCCGGCTGCAAGGTTGTCCACTGCGCGAGAGGAATAGCACATTTTAGAGTAATCGCATGCGCCGCGTACTGTAAAGCTGGTTCTGGCACGTCCAGTCATTTACTATATCGTGCTTCATTTATTTATTTATTTATTTATTTATTTATTTATTTATTTATTTATTTATTTATTTATTTATTTATTTCTATAGCCTCAAGACCACGAACATGTTACAGACGGCGTGTCACAATAATTCGAAAGCAACAACGGTAATACAAGAAGAACGAAAACATTAGTTTGCAGCTACACCAGGAAGTGCTCCGTAACTGCAGGCTTGAGCAATGCCTGGACCTCAGTGGCAGCGATGGAAAAGAGAAGGTGATTACAATCTCAAGTTGTCTTCGGAAGGAAAGAATATAAATGCAGATTAGTGCGGCAGAAAGGGATGGCCACATTATTTGGGGGGTGAATACACGATTAAAAGCGAGTAGGTTCCGAAATGAATTCCTATGGAAGTACATGAGTACGGAACAATATTTTATGGAAGAGTGTGAGGCGCAAACTTTTTCGTCTTGTTGCAAGATATGGGAGTCGAGAGTGGATTTCATGAGGGTGCTAACACTGGTGGTACGAGCATAATTATTCTTAGTGAATCGTGATGATCGGTTCCGGACAGATTATAAAGTGTCAATTAGTGTTGATTGAGCTGCATCCCATACAGCTGAAGCGTGCTTGAGCTTTGGGCGGACTGTTTGATATAGCTGGACTTTAAGATGAGCTGGTGCTTGGCGGAAGTTCCTGCGAAGTTAATTTTGCTATATTGTACAAGACGTCCTACACAATTAGCGTTCTATGACCAGTACACTCAAACGTCCGCGGGTACTCGATCCACTCAGGCACCTTTCGCAGTATGAGCGTTTGGATATTGACCGGTACCGGTATTTTCGTTCTCTTAGTGAGCGAGAGAGATGCAGCGTTTAATCATGAGTTGAAGTTCAGAACAAAGTATTTACCGACAAAACTGATAGTTTAGTATTGTACCTCAAGGGTCTGTCCGATAATTGTAGTATTCACATTGATCATATGGGCACACCGACATCACATATAATAACAAATGCACTTGTACTAAGTACGCTCACAAATACACTTACCCACATACAAGCGACAAAAGGTACCGAGCAGCTATTTGTTTGTTTGCTAGTTTGTTGTGCGCGCGTGTGTGCGCGCGCGATAGAACCACTAGACATCAAGAGACAGTGACGCGCGGAGCATGGAAGGTACGGAAGAAATTTGCTGTGCTCGCTTCTTGACTGAAATTAAGAAACTCGACCACGGCAGTCTTGATGCATTCATTTAGTGTGCACGTGTTTAGCTGCCACAAGAAAAACTGGCAGGCCTGATTTCTGTCGCACGCAACCACTGCCATGCTGAAATTTACTATCTTAAGTCTTAATGCTACTATATCGTTTTCCCTGAATGTACCTTTAGAGTCTCACCGAATGCTAAAGGAACTACAGCTGGGAAGCTCTGACGCTAATCCACACAAAAAGTAATGCCGACGTTCCCGGACGAGACAGAAATGTCCTAGCAGTCGCTCACTACACGATGGCTTAAACTGATTTTCGTTATTGTACCGGTAAGCACGCTCGCCCTGGGATCTGACCAATGCGATTGTAACGGTTTCCATTCAGAGTCCGCATAAGCACAAACCTGCGCGTTCTCTTATCCGCACAAGATAATTACACGAAAATCGAAAGAAACGGCCCGCAATTCTCGTTCAAGCTACATTTTCCGAGCGTTTTGAGCACGACTGGGGAAAGATAAATATCGTCGTGGAGCTTTGCCGTTGAACACTATGTCGTCGCCAGTAAAACAAGAAATCCGACGACCGCGTTTTTGGGAGGGTAATCAACGCCCATCAAACATCTTGCTTCTCCCGATATCCCTCTCACCATGCTGTTCTCGCATGTGCTTGTCTGTGTCTGTGCCGTTGGCACTAATTCTGATGCGAAATCGAACTCTCGCACGCAGCAAGCCGTGGTGCCGGCACATCTGTCCTTCCCCCGGCTCGACCGAAATTAATGAGCGTCGATAAGTAGGCACTCTATGCGCTCTCGCTGCGATCCTAATCACGCATGTCGGGAAAATTAACCACACGCGCCTGTGTGCGGGGAGTGGGAGCACAAAACCAACCACGAAAGAAGAAAAAAAAGAAGGGCAAAAGTGTAGCAGGAGGCAAACGGTACCCGTTCCGCGAAGCAATGGAGAAGCGGTTTGCGGGAGAGAAAAGAGGACTATTTCGTTAGCGTCTAGTGCTAAGCGGGAGCGAAAGAAAGAAAAGAAAAGAAGTGAATGAAGATATCGTGAAACTGCAGGGAAAACCATATCGTCCGAAAGAACTGGTTGTGAAGGACAGTTTTTCGTGGAACACGGAGAGACGGAGCAGGGAGGGTGAGAAGGCACTGAGATGAGAGAGCTCTTAGTTTTCGGTGTTCGCTAATTGGGCAACTCCACGACCGGTTTAGGCAGCTTTGCTCTATCAGGCAAATGCGCCGCGGACGACGTTACAAGCTCGCTCGGCGCCCAGCGATTTGTATCTGCCGTCAGGATCCGCACCCCCCCCCCCCCCCTCTCTTTTCCTCCCCACTCGTTTCTATTTGCTTTCGCGAAGTACACGGAAAAGCTATAGGATTACTTGGGGGAGTTCGGTCGTGGCACGCGCAGCAAATAGCATCAGAGACAGGATACTCGGAGCCGTAGTCTATGTATACATACAACACTCCTACAATCTCACCGCTGGTGACGCTAAAAGCTTCGCGCAGATGCGTCAATTGGGAAGCGGAGTAAACGGACTGCGTGCCCGCCTAAACAAAGCAAGAAACGATATACTCCGGCTGGATGCAACAACGCACTCCAGCCTGTGTTACGCGCGTCGTCGGCGAAACAAGAGCGAGACGAGGCGACTCTGTCTTTCGTAATACGAGTTTCGTTTGGTTTGTTTCTTTTTTGTTCGTCCCTGTTCGCCTGTATGCGGCGCATTCGCCTTTCGGCATTGAAGCCGCGGCATGCGAGAGCAGTACGCAGGCACGCAACTCTTGGCGTTTTTTGTCGCATTTCCTCTGCCGGAGCGTCGCTCTTCATGGTGTCTCTCTGTCCGGAAATGCATTTGCGAGTACATCCTCCCACGAAGTCCCTATATTTTCCCTTTTTTCTTTGTGCGAGCTTCCCGTGGCCACTGGGCCAGTTTAACACTACACACCACTCTCTCTTCTCTCTCCCTCCCTCTCCATGTCCCCCCTTTTTTATCTTGGCGTTTTAGCTTTCATCTCGCGCTACAAGGCCTTCCGACGCGTTGTTCTTTTTAATTTGATTCGTACGGCACTCGTCTCTGCATGCCTGCTCCACCGGTTGTATTCGTTCGCCTCCCTTTTTTCTTTCTCTTTTTTTCGTTCGTCCCCGCGCTCATTATTCAATTACGAAATTAGCGCGGACAAGGAAAACTCGGCACCGCTCGCGCCCCCGCGCGGGTGGGTGCCCGAGCGCTTTCTCGGACCCTAGGTTCGCTTGCCTGTTCACTACCGCGGCTCCGCCTGGCTTCCGCCGGAATCCATAAAACAAGTGGCCCGTCTCTCGGCGTCTTTTTGTTTTCCTGCTCGAGCCGCCGCTCACTTTCTCTCGTGTACCTCTTTGCAACGGTGACGCGTTGCGTTTGCCCCATCACAGCTCTCTCTCTCTCTCTCTCTCTCCTGTTCTTCCTGCCCCGTTCAGACTGTCTCCTTTTTGTTCCTCTTTTTTTTTTTCCCTCGCATCCCTGACTGCCACTGCTCTAGTGCGACAATGACAAGGCCGGAATAAGTGGTGTGGGGAAGGAAGGGAAGCCCAGTGACAACACACACCGTCTAAGAGCACACAGACACACAGCTGGCGGAGAAGAGGGAGAGAGAGAGAGAGAAAGCGGGCACGCGTTAAACGAGTCAAACTCGGACGCGTTATTTTTCTATTCGACAAACGCCGTGCAGGAAAGAAAGAATGGGACAGTCGGGAGCAAAAAGAGAAGCGAAGTTTAGGGAGTAGTAGGGAGGTTGGAAACTCCGAACCAGCGTACGGCGTTGGGAGTCAGCGAGGCAGTAGCAGCAGCAGCAGTAGCAGTGTCGGTTGTGCGGCCTCGCCCAGATGCATTTGAATAGCGGGAACGATTCGTGTCTGCTTAGCTCAGGAAATGACACGGCCTTCTCTGCTGCCGTGCGTCGACTCACGCCGCGAGGGAAACGAGCGGCAATGCGGACCTGCCCACGCTGTGCTTCTACGAGTGGGAGTAAAGTATGCAAACAAAAGGAGGGGACGGGGCAGTGCTTACGGCAGCGTCACTTGTGGAGCGTGCCTTTTGTTTGTCAGGTCGGTTTCTCTGCAAGGCGTGGATGAGCGCTGGTGAAAACCTCGAAGAGGCGGGTACGTGGAGAGCTGAATGGCGTTGTTGCTGCTTGGACGAGTATGCTCGGACGCTTGCTCGCTCGAGTTGTTTTGTTTACTCTGATTTGAGTTTCTAATTTCCTACAAGTGCATTCCAGAGTACGGCACATGGGTTTTGTTTCTGCTTTACTTGAACTTCCTCTCTTTTCTCGTGTGTGTGTGTGTGTGTGTGTTGTGTGTGTGTGTGTGCGTGCGTGACGGACGCATGAAACTTAGCGTATTTTTCTCCATAGTTGTGGGTGCGTGTGGTCGAATACATTATTGTTACTCGCGATGCTGAACAGTTGATCTTCATAGGCGCATTTGAGTGGTATTGCTCTGTGCTACTCACGCGCGCCTTTTTTGTAGACGTTATTAGCTTGACAGGGTCTTTCTAAGGGAAATGCATGCAGTCACGGACACAAGAGTAGAGGAGTACATAGTCTACTCCTGTATCCGTGTCTGCAAGCCTTTGCATAATGAACAATTACCAACTTGCTAATACTTCTGTCCTTCTAAGAGTGCTAGTGTCAGCAGGAAGTACCGCAGTACTTTTTAGTGGCATGGACGAAGTATTTAAAACAACAGACTGTACTACACGATGCCTTCGCTTCCGCTTTGCACCACCACGTGACTCCACGAGCGTGATGCTACCCTGCTGTGTCTGTTATTACTAGGAGTCATCCTTGCGCAATCCCTTCGTAAATACAGCTAAATATATGGCTAAATATATGGTAAATATGAATATGGCTGACAACGATGCCTTCCATAACTCGGGTGTCAACGATAGACTTGAACATCTCTTTTGCGAGTGTCCTTGATGCAGTTCTCCAACGACAAACACGCGCGACAACGATAGCGCGCAATGAAGATAAACCATGTGTCACTGACCTGCCTGCTGTATGTACTTACACTCAAATTTAAACAAAATAGCTATTTCGCAGATGTTACTGAAAAAAAACTAGAAGTGTCGCGCTGGCTCATCGGCTATCAGCAAGTTGTTGTCATATGCATCGCAAGCACGATTGGCAATAATGAGCATGAGAGGCAGCTGAGCGAAGACTTCCAGATGGTCTGTCATAGGTAAGTCGTTCTCTGATGTCGGCATTCCACCTTACTACCCCACACTTGGGAATTTTCTACTTTAGGTATATGATTCCATTACATAACCATACCACCTTTCTGTTCCATACTCGAAGACGGTTAGGCTAATCATTCCTTTAGCTTGCCATGTCACCTTATTGTCTCATTCTTGCAAATAGTCTGTCATAGGGAAGTCATTCCCTCACCTCGCCATTCCACCTTACTACCCCGGACTTGGGAATTTTCTACTTTAGGTAAATCACCCCCTACCTCACCACACCACCTTACTGTTACAGACTTGAAGCTAGTATGCTCGAATCATTCCCTTATACACCCTACCATGCCACCTTATACTGTTCTGTCATGGTCTGTGATGGGTAAGTCATTCCCTGACCTTGCCATTCACCTTACACTACCCCAGACTTGAGAATGCTCTAGTATAGGTGAATCAATCCCATACGTCACTGTGCCACCTTACCTTTCCAGACTTGAAGATGGTCTACTCTAGATATAATTTCATGCCACTTCACTATACTATATTCCACTTTACCGGTACAGACTTGAAGATGGTCTGCTATTGGCCTCGAGATCGACCTGTAGCTGGCAGCACCATTACCGCGTTAGTGTGGACAGGCGGTCGGCCGCACGTACCGAAATTCAAACAGCAGCGCCCCGTTGGGGGCGGTTTGAGGCAATCGTTAGCTAAATAAAATCGTTTATTGCAGTCAAATGGTAATATAGACGTCCGCCAATGTCACTTTAGCGAAATAAGCACGCAGAACTTCCTATTAGGTGTAAAAAACTAGTAATCTGCCATGCATCAGGGCACTGACATCACCTAGCCTAACAGTCTTACTTCCTCGGCGTTTCTCTCCCTCTCTCTTTCATTTTTTCCCTTGACCATACGAAAGTTGTGTTCTGTCTACAACGTGTGCTTTGCTGTTATACGTTACTGAAATAGGTGATTATCGACTTCACTTGTCGATCATTGTGTATTGGCCGCGAAATGAGAAAAAGAAGAAAAAAAAGGGGGGCGGATGATACTCCGCATGCTTGATAGTGCTTGAGTATATAGTTCGGTTGTGTGGGGGACCTAGGTCTGCACTACCTATAATCTTTTTGTCTAAATAAAATCACTCTGTCTCTGTGGTCTCAATCATGGTTACGTGTTTGAGCCGCCGTAGCATGTTTATGAGCTTTTCTACTGTCACCAAAGTGAGAGCATTTGTCAGTCAATCTGTCTTTTATAAGGAGTTTCGGGGTAGTGTTCCTCCAACAGCATTATTCAGGGCCTCGTGTTCGGATGCTGTGCGGATTTTCTGACCTTCTGTAGGCCTGCCACTCAAATTAATTTGTCCTTTTTAGTTGTCTTTTATTCTGGGATCAATTTTTCACGTCGTAAACGTAAGGGGTATGTGTTATTTTAGTGAAAAGTAATTGAGAATGTAATGAACAATTTTGTTGATGTTACTGCTGAGGTAGAGACATTACTAATTTACCAGACCACGAATTTATTACACTACACTACTAATTACTGCAAGAATAATACAATTACTGCAGTTTATTATTGTCATGCCTACATTAAAGAGGACATTGAAGATGGAAACGCTCCTCGATATATAGATCAAACCGCATTTCTTTGAAACATTAAATAATTTCACAGATTTCGTTTCTGGCGGCAGGCGTTTCGGCAACCCGTTGTCGAAAATTTGCACCAGTGCTTTTCCAGCCATAGGCGACATTGTGCAGAAAGATATTGAAATCTCTGTGAAGTACGCTTCGTGTCGTTGGATACAAATGCGAATAAAAAATGTGGCAAATAAGGCGTCTCATTCTGTTGAACAGGAAGTCAAACAAAACTGCAAAAAGAAACACCATTAAGAACAATCTACTCAAGTGATAAGGAACAAGAATGCAGAAAGAGCAGGATATTTAATTTTATTTTATAGAATTAAGTACAACTCTACCTTGCACTGTTGCAGCACCCAGATAGCATTGTGTTAATGAATTCTTTAAGCAAAATGGGGCGAACGCGCCCATGCTATACCTAGCCTAGCATTCAGTGAATGCCCCGCCGTGGTGGTCTAGTGGCTATGGTACCCGGCTGCAGATCCGAGGGTCGCGGGATCGAATCCCGGCTGCGGCGGCTGCATTTCTATGGAGGCAGAATGTTGAGGCCCGTGTGCTGTGCGATGTCAGTGCACGTTAAAGAACCCCAGGTGGTCAAAATTTCCGGAGCCCTCCACTACGGCGTCTCTCATAATCAGAGCTGGTTTTGGGACGTTAAACCCCACAAAACAACAACAACAAGCATTCAGTGACCAGCTTCACCACAACAGCTACACTGTGCACAAAACGCGTTATGCCACTGGCTATTTGTGTGCATTTTCAAAAGTCGTAAAAAGAAAATTCGCACTTTCGAGATTTTAAAAGAATAACCTCTACAATTGGCGCACGGGTCAAATATGCGATGATTTACTGCTTCTCCGTATCTGTACATACTGTACACGCGAAAGACCGTTGATATCGAAAACTAGACAGAACGAGAGAGAGAGAGAGAGATGGTAATACGCGTGGAGTCAACAACTGATACTGAATAGGCGAACAACACGACGTCGCAGGAAAGAGCGGGCGAAACAGGCCCCTTTTCGTTCCTGACGTCCTTACGTTGTTCGTGCGTCCAGTATACGAATAATTACCAGCTCACCAAGCTGTCAGTTATTCTGTCATTTAAGAATGTCTACCTCTCCTTGCATGCGCATGTTATCGGGATGACAAGGTGTGGCGAAACGCCAATACTAAGTAAACGCGACGTCGCATGAACGCACGAAGAATTAAAAAAAAAGCAAAACAAGAACATGAAAAGCCGAATGATCCTTGAAGAGTGCCACCACTAACGTTTAATACCGGTTCGCACACGTGGCTTCGGGGTCCTCCGATCTTGTGACAGCGACGAAGGAGCAAAGACTCGGCTCGACTCGGCGAATAAACCGAAGGGAAAAGCCTACAAGAGGAACTCTATCAGCGAGAAGCAGCGGCGGGAGGAGCGGCGGCTTAATGCAGCCTCCGCTCTCGTTCCACATCGCATGCAAATGCGTTATCAGTGTCGTTCGGCGGGACGCGAGCTGCCATCCATCATGGCGTCGTCCCTGGAGTCTGACATTGGTTGTCATCCGAGACCAGCTGACAGCGCGCACACGCGAGCAGTGGCTTCGCCTCCAGTATCGGCTGCTTCGCCGCGGACGCCTTCTTCACTCACGCACGCACTCTTCACTATCTGTTCACTCTCTCCACCGCTTTCTCCAACTCTTCAACTGTCGCTGCACGTGCGGCGTAAGGCAGTCCCTTCCGGTGCTCATCGCCAACACGCGGACATGTGAGAAGGCTGTCGCTCGATTTATTCGTACGTGTGGAGACAAGTTTGCGTGCTTGCAAAGAAGCTCTCCGGTGGCTTTGCGAAGTCGTATGTGTGCAGTATATACATACGAATGGATTGTGAAACTTTGCCCGCCGCCGTCTTGGAATCTCTTCTCTGGACTCGTACTTGTCACGCGAGGGGGCCTGCCAGTTGGTGTCCGAGAGGCTATAGAACGTTACATTAGAGGCCATCAAGTTTTGACGGTGGCGCGAAGGATATATGTCATGTGAGGGTGACACGACGGGAGGCTGTAATGTGCAGGTCTCCCGCTACACTCTGATGTTCGAGAAATCGACGTTCGTCCGACACACACTTGGGACTGCCGCAGTCCTTTCTCTTCTCTCTCTCTGTCTCTCTTTTTTAAGTTTTCGCGCTGTGCTTCATCCTTAGGACGACAGATAGCTGAGCCAATTGGTGTAGCAGGTCCATAATGGAATGCATTTAAAGCGTGAAAACACGGTCACAGGATAAGAAGACATCATAAGTTCCAGCTGTATATAGGGCATAGTTTGGTTTGGTGGGTCATGTTGGCATATATTCATAGTGCGAACATTCAGCAGGTGTAACGACGCAAGCACGAGGACAGAGCTTTTGTCCTGGGCGTTTCTCCCTCGCGCTCGCGTCCTCATCTGCTGGAGCCTTCACACTACATAATTGCGGTGTTTCTGGTGTATGGTGTTAGAGTTCGCGCACTTGCCTTAGTTTATTTCACCATGTTTCTTTCTCGTAATAATGTTTCAGCGAGTGTGGACAAGAGGCGTATTAAATGTAAGAACTATGGCATAAGAGGTGCCGTGGTGCGGACACCCAATTAATTGATGCACCGCCAAATGGAGGGGAAAAAACAACTACAACTAAGCCGGCCAACAGAAAGAACTGTTTCACTGTTTCTTTCCTTCATGTGGCTGTATCAGTTTAAGAATGACATGCCCAAACTTCAGAACTATAGTTCACCCAATTAACGCGGAGTTTATTCCGTGAGAATGGCAACCACGTCGTTACGACGGTGGCTCCACATAACTGCTCACCGCTGCCATTAAGCTTGGGTGAGCTATACTGCAGCTCAAATGTTGGAGTAAGGTAAGGCTTCTGGAAACTAGTGAAAAGAAACATGCAACTGATGTTCTCGGAGGCTGATGCCGTAAATAACATGCACACACGTCGCGCTCTTTATCCCGTATCTGTATACGTCTCAAAGACTGCACGAAATGCACCTCTGTTGATTCGTCACTTCATTGTGTGTTTAGAGTAAATGGGGAACGATTCAGAGTACATGATACTCTACTATGGGAGAGCTCCATTTAGCCGTCCCTAGTGGCCACATGGCCTACATAAAGTCGTCTGCTGGAAAAGCTAAAAGGCAGCACACTTAAAGTTAATGTCACAACATTTTCCGTACCCTGCGGATTCCGTTCGCTCGGCGTAACAATTTTATCGCCACAGTTTTTGCACAAGGTGCCCCGTGAGTGTACGCAAAAGCAATTCCTTCCTACATTCTGGAAACCTGCCGCAGAGAATATGTAAACAGCATTGCTCCTTTCGAATGTGCCTTTTAGCTTTAGTGCAGTATATTAATGTTCAGGTATACATTTGTCTGAGTTATTTTGCAAGATGAAGTGACCGCATTGTCTCAACAACGGTGTTGGGACTTGGAATCGGTGAAGATCAAGAAAAGGATGATGATTGTAGCTAGGCTAAGGAAAGGACGTTAATTTCTGCAGCCCATGTAGAGAGCACGGCTAAGCGTCTGTGGGATAGGGGAAAGGGGTTGAAAGAGACAGAAAGGAGAGAAAAGGCCGTAGCGGAGGGCTCCGGAAATTTCGACCACCTGGGATTCTTTAACGTGCACTGACAACGCACAGTACGCAGGCCTCTGGCATTTTCGTCTCCATCGAAAATGCGACCGCCGCGGCCGGGATCGGACCCGCGTTTTTTGGGTGGCAGCCGAGCACCGTAACCACTACACCACCGCGGCGTACAAAGTCAAGAGGCAGCATTAGCTACTTCCGTACAAATACACGCCAAAGCAAGAACTATGAAATGAGTTAATTTGATTATTAGCTGATCAAGCCGAGTGAGTGGTTAAGCGATGGGGCACATGTCCAGCGGAATGGCGTCACCCATATAAACATACGCGCTTGCGCTCGAGTCGCATCAGCGCGGCGGACGTGTGCGACTGGTAATATCAGGTTGTTTATTAATTGCGTAAAGATATTATGTATCATAAAGAAATATGTCTGCCCCTCCGTCACGTAAGGCGAATCGTTATATATATAAAATTGTGTGTGTGGACCGTGCTTATAAACGCATTTTACTGAAAGTGCGAGGCTTTCAGCTGAGCTTTCGAGTTAGTGGTTCTCGTAGATGTACCTATTATTATGCGAATTCTAAACATTGGTTGTTGCTGTAGAACTCTTGTTCCTTAACCAGACTATTGATTGCTATATCTCTGTCCTCTGTCAGTTAATTTTAAGTCCTACCTGAATACTTTCTCGGTTTGAGTCTTCAGGCATTGTTTATAGTTCGTCGCCATCGTTGCTAAAACGCACAATGTCCTCTGCGAACGTCAGGTTGTTGAGATATCATCCGTCAGTTCTTGTTCTCATTTCATCCCAATCTAATCTAGGCATGTAGTAAACAACTTTGGAGAGATGGTGGGTCCTTGTCTGACGGGTTTCTCGAACGCGACTTTTTCGCGCTTTTTGTGAAAAATCAAGACAGGTGTTGTGACATAAATGAAAAAAAAAAAGCACACAGAAGAGAGTGATAAAATCGCCGCATTCTCTTCTGGCGATACGAGCAGTACAACATTGTAATGTACTTGTTTAATGAAGTACGATGCAGGAGAGATGGGCAGAATGTTATTCTGATAGATGTAAAGATTTAGTAGATCAAGCAAGGGGAAATTGTCGTTACCTGGCTCATAGTGAGTACCAATAAATATCACCGGTACCACCGTAATAATAAGGTCATCATTATGCGCGTGCTCTGATTGTCGTGCTTTATTACTTCGTAGTGTTGCACAACATAGCCTGCACAGAAAGAAAAAAAAAAGAGTGAGAACGAACGAAGAAAAGTATATTCTCATTTTTTTTTTCTTTTTGGCCCTCGAAGAAACGAATTAATTCGCGAACACCGCTTATCGTAAAGAATACTGTGGGGAAAAAAAGAAGAAGGCAACAAAATGTGCCGAGGTAAAAATGTTAATTTTATAACAAGAGGAAAGAGCCGCTGAGTGCGAAGAAAACCAGATCGGCCGGCAGTGCTGGATTCCTCGGTGCTCACCGATCACCGACTGGATTCCGGATATGGGGGCGGAAACCCCGTTCGACTCTGGCTGACGCAGCATCGCTGCAGTCGAAAGTTGCTTTAATCATCATCTTTTTTTTTTCTCGCGACGATTGCAGGAACACGTACAAGTAAAAAAAAAAAAACTGGACGGGTAATAAATGATCGCAAAATAATAGAAAATGAAGGGAGAAAAACCCTTTGCTCTGCTTATTGATCTCTCATGTTGATATGTCGACAAGTAACAGGGCAAGGTGGGAGCAGCGACGTCGAGCAATGATAGATAGATGAAGGAAATTAGAAAAAGGAAGATATAGTCAGTGCTGCGCGAAATGAAGAAAGAAAGGAAGAACGTTGCGTTAAAGGGAAGAGAAAAAGAATACTAAAAAGCCGATAGTGAGTGTAGCATAGACGTGAATTTCTTTCTTTCTTTCTTTCTTTCTTTCTTTCTTTCTTTCTTTCTTTCTTTCTTTCTTTCTTTCTTTCTTTCTTTCTTTCTTTCTTCACAATGGCGGCTCTTGCAGGTCTCAACTGAACGCTTCGGATTCTGAAAGTGTCTGTAACCCCTCCCCTCGCTCTTTTCCAAAACACCTACTGAGTCGCTTTCGCTTTTCTATCATTCAATCTCGTCTTATGACGAGGGAGTGACCTTTTTCGTCGCAGCATGCTGATACATTGCCGTCGTCCTTCGCTGTTCAACGGCCGAAACGCGAGACGTGCTGGGGTCACTCTGGCACGTCAAAGACAAAGGCTCGCAAGCGCGTATCAAAACGACAAACAACCCGCGGCTACGAACGGGGAGCTACAGCCTCGACAGCAATTAAAAAAATTACAACAGTAAAAGAACACATATCAGAATTTACGCCCGAGAAGGGGGACAAGAAAGAGCTGCAAAATAAAGACGGCAGGGGGAAAGCAAGATCAAGGCCTGTAACTTCGCTTGTGTGTGTTTTCTTCTTTCGTTCCCGATCCTTGCTTCATGAGTTACCTTTTTATTTAATTCTTCGCCCACCGTCCCTCCTTGCTTCGCAGCTCTTCTCCCCTCCTCCGATTCATTCTTCTCCCCCAATCGCTCACGCACACCCAGGCCGTCTTAAAAAAAGCTCGAAGTAATCCACAAACACTGGTATGCGTGCATACATCTATCTATACGATCGTATGAACGAAGGCTTGACAGAATTACTCAGAAGCGGGCGAAGGAGGCAGTCGAGGTGAATGCAAATATAGGCAAAGACGAAGAAAGAGATTGCTGAAAGGCGAGGCAGCAAGTGGGAAGTAGCGATGTACAGATAAGAACAAGACGAGAAAAGAAGAAGAAGAAAAAAAGAAAAGATGACGAAAACGAAGACAAATCAAAGCTTCCTTTGCCCAGCATTGCACTTGCACGTTGACGTAGCCGCTCTTACTTACTTTGTATCAGAGATGAAAACGCGAGCATGCCAAGGCGAACACCAGTGAAGAGCTGACGAAACAAAATGAGGGAACGGGGAAAAGAAAAGTGTTTCAGCGAAAACGAAGGGCAGAAGAAAAGTAAAGGAAAAAAGGAAAACGAGAGAGAGAGAGAGAGAAGGAGAACCCGTGCAACTTGCATAGTTTTTAATCCCTTGCTCGGTTTATTTTTATTTTCTTCCCTTTTTCTTTTTGTTCTGCCGGCTGTGTTAGTGTCGAAGGAACAAATAAAGCGTTACGATGTAAAA
The DNA here is from genome assembly GCA_013339685.2 of Hyalomma asiaticum. Lineage (NCBI taxonomy): Eukaryota > Metazoa > Arthropoda > Arachnida > Ixodida > Ixodidae > Hyalomma > Hyalomma asiaticum. The sequence goes on from CM023485.1 coordinate 87,419,488, forward strand.
AAGAAAAAGAAAAAAAAAAAGCAAGGAGCGGAGGCGATCCGATGTGCAAACCGGGAGAGGCAACCGACTCCCGTATAGGGTGTAGATGGGACGCGAGGCCTGAGAACGTTCCCTAGGGCTGTGGGATGGGGAGGAACAGGGAAAAAAAATAAGAGATTTAGACAAAAAGTGATGGCTGTGGAAAAAGAAAGCGTTAATAGTCATGCGAAACAAGCGTTTAAAAAACACAGAAAAAAAAAAAAGATGGGTCTGCGGAGACTGTTTAGGGCCTGATGATGCCTCAAGAGTAAAGGACTTTTAATTTTTGCAGCCGAATAGCGTGTCACTGACTGCTCTTCGGCGAGAGAGGACGACTGGAGAGCCGAGAAGCTAAGTATGCGACGTAATAAAAGCAAGCGAATCGAAATGAAATTGTACAAAGGTCGACCGTTTTGCTTGCTTTCAATTAAAGCGAGAGCGGGAATCGTCGTGGCATTGCTCTTTCGTTTATTTGTTACTATGTGCTTGTCCTAGTGCTTCGAACGTACTTTTTTTTTTTTTTGCCTTTCTACAACGTGAGTGGCTAGTAATAAAGAACATGAAAAATCTCCCCGGTGGAAGCTTGGTGCGACTAAGATAACCGAGGATCCTTTCGTACTCCGGTGTTTGCTCCTTTTGTGTACTCGATTACCTTTAGGCGTTCCTTTTTGATCGTGGCTTTCTTTTTCCTTTCTTTTTCCTTTAAAAGAAAGCTTTCTTTTGTTTGTCGCCCGGCTTTGGAATTTCGGGACCACTCTCGTTCGGTTGTACCGATAAAGCTGATTTCGACTTTTTACCGACATGCATGAAATCGTGCCTGAAAAATGAATCATGCGCTTGTACCTATCCGTTGATGTGGCTTGTTTATTCTTTCCCTCGTGTTTTTTCCTTTTTCTTTTTTTCGGGAGAAGTTCGATTTTACGGGACCTTTTCTTGGTGGACTATGCGGGTGGCGCAGGCATAATTAGGAATTGCTCGAAGTGACCCAGAGTCGAGCACTATAAATATCCTCTGAACGTATCTTTGTCATTGTTGTGAAAGAAGGAGCGAGACATTAATAGTATCTTCTGTTTAATGTCGACGAAGACATCCCACGTGTCCTTGCTGTCTCCTGAGAGACGAAAAAAGCGAAACCCTTATGACATTTCTTTAGGCACTCTAAACAGCCCTGCAACGCTTTTTAAGCAAAGCGAGAAAGTGGTGCCGATCAGTCGTTGAAGCTCCCATGAACATATGAGCTAAATATTGCGACACTGCACGCGCCAGGGAATACGCAATTTGGTCTCAAACGCAGCTGGAAAGCGCCCGCCCTTGTTTCAACAGGTGACGTCACTGGGGGAACGCACTGCGTCGCTTGAGGCAGAAATGGCATTGGCTCATGTCATGATCGCGCAGAGATCATTTGCTACTCTTGTTCATTTTGAATTCAACAAGCAAAGAAAATGCGCGTATCACTTTTTAAAAAAAGCAACGAAATATGTCAAGCTTACGTAGTCAGTGCCCCAGTGACGCCATTTGTTTTCGGAAGGGCGGCTTCTTTCCAGCTGTGTTTGAAACCGAGTTTCGATTTCCCTGGTGCGGTCCAGTGCAATAATATTTAGCTCCCATGTTCACAGCACCCCTCCCCCCCCCCCCCCCCCCCCCCGTCTGGTCGGCAACGTTTTCTGATCTTGTTGAAGAAGTTTTGCAAGGCCCCTTTAATCCATAGCTTAATCAAATGTAAAACCAATTTATAGTCCAAGCAAGGTATTCGGTTCGACTCCTGTCTGGGTCGTGTGTTCGAGTTGGAGAATGTGGTGGGTTGGAGTCATAGTTTCGAAATCCAAGTGGTTTTCACCAAAGGTCACATTGACCAAGTGATGGCGTCATGACCACGGCATGCGATTCCATCAGTGGTTACACTATGCGATAATTTCACGTCGCCTGGACCTTAAAATAGTATGGGCGCCGATGTAGTAATCGTGTTTCGCCTTATTAGCGTTTAGAAAAAAAAATGTAAACGACCCAGTCTAATTTACATACTCTACGTTGAGATAACAGTTAAGATGCTGTGCGAGCATTCTACCACTGAGCAAGATACTGCGCGAGTGTTCTGAATTTCCGAGGGCCTGTTCACTCAGTTTGACTCGTCTTCGTTATTTTTCTTTTCTTTCTTGCTAAATTTTTTATGCCGTGAACGAGGTAGGGATGGCATATTTTAGTAAGAAGTACTATGGAAATGAGTAATTTCTTAAGGAATTATCCTCACGGGGTAAATATTTAGACTACCAAACTATCAGGAAACAGAAATAATTCATTACATAATTCATTACGGCGAGAAAAATAAGTTAATTGCTGTAATTTTATTGCAGTAATTTCATTACTGCCAAGTCTGATTGGACGATATTGTATTGGAGATAGGAGTTATTAAATATAGGAGTTTACTGCAGCGATTGGTTACACCATGCATGCCTCAAGCATCTTTTCCCTGTGCGGAAAGCATGACAATCAGTAGCATAGGTAACGGCGAAAATAACGCTCGCACGGCAAACCCGGCATTTATAAATTTTTTCCGTCGCACCGGCGTTCTCTAGATTAGAAAAATAACGCGCACTCTAAGCGGTTTATGCATAATACGGTCTATGACTCAAAGGGGCCCTGAAACCAAGTGTTACTCGCCGAGTCATGCATCGAAACGGGTTCCTCGCATTGCCCTGAGATGAATTCAATCGCCTAGAGAAATACAGCTTTCGCCGTAAAAGAATTTTGAAGATTGACGCGAACAAACAGAAGTTATTCAACTTACAAACTCAAAATAAAAGCAGACGACAAATATTGGTATCCCCTTTCGCATTTCACTCATCTAGAGACGTGTTGCGCAGCTTCCAATCAAAACGCGGCTTACATCTTGCGGTACCGGAACCGTGCTGCCCATTGTGGCTTTCATACCATGGCTGTACAGCGCTTTTTTAAGACGTCGTTGTCTCGGTTTACAGGAACCACGTGGGCCGAACAGCGCTCCTTGTGTAAGATGCACACACAAAATGAAATTGTAACGCGACAATTTATGTCCCTTGGAAGCTGTAGCAAGCATGAAACATGTTTTCGTATTAAAAATTATTACTGTCAGTTTATTGTAAGCATGTGCGACAAGTATTTTTATTGCCGACTGTTCCAAGCCAATCGGAACTAGCCGCGCAACCAGCATAGCAGCGTCACATCTACTCGCAGAAACTACATGTTGACTTACGACACATCCCGTTGGCGCTGAAGCCGATTTCAGGTACAAAGTAAAGTATAATACGCTCTGATTTCGCCACTTTCACTGGTGCTACATACGGTCATCGTTGAGTCCCACATCAAGCAGACGTGCAATAAAAGGAACGTGTGTAATTCGCGTTTCACGGCCTCATTAAACATGGACGAAACACGTTTATTTACTGTTGGCGTAGCCACGCTGGCGTAGCCTCGCATTGGCGTAGCCACGCTGGTGAAATGCTACACCAGATGATTAAAATTAAAAGCAACATATTGGGCTAGTTGGTGGTCTTCCATGATGTTTTAGCAGCGCTACTAAGAGGGGAAGAAGACAGAGATACACACACACGGCGCTTACTAACAACTGATTTTAAAACGTGCCGATTCTTAAAGCCGGACGTACATCACAGGCGCATGCCCAAGTCACAAAGTACATGTGTAAGCGCCAACAACAACAACAACAACAACAACAACAACAACAACAACAACAACAACAACAACGAAACGTGATCATAGTTGCTGAGAGTTTTCAAGCGTTGTGCTCATTTGCTACAGCCGAGGCTGCCATTCAGAATCTGTTGCCATGGTCTCAAGATTAAGATCTCCTTATCTGCGGTGCATGCGACCGCAAGTCACTCAGTTCGTGGGAAAAAGTGCTGCCTGTGTGTTGTGTCTTCCGAGATTCGCGCAAGGACGCCACCGCCGCACTCGATCTGCGTGGCAAAAAAGCCCCACCCAAATTATCCAGCAGGAACATCAGTCATTCACTCTATCCACATTCGGGTAACTTGTAAGATATTTTGTACTCACCTGATTGATTGACACAGCTTCTTGCTACTGTAGGCGGTCGGAATCTATACATCTCTGTATCTGTTTGCATGTGAACGAAACCTTGAGGATATACCTCTTTCGTGTTTGCATGTGTTTGTGATGGCACGCGTTTGCGTGTTTGCTATTTCTGTACGGCAGTTTGATTGGTGTCCATAGCTCAATTATCCCAGCACTAAGAGTAGCATGCGAGATGATCAGCCATACACCTTCGCGGTGTTACTAAAGATTATACATATACCATTTTTGCTTACCTTCGTTATGACCATCATCGCGCCTGTTGCCTCTTCTGGTGCAAATGAACTTGAAATTTCTAGTATTCGTCTAGCTGGAAATGTTTATATGTGTTGTTCGTAACATACCTATTGTAGAAATGCTTGAGGAAGACGCAATAAAAGATCGCGGAATAATCACTAACAATTTTAGGAGACTAAGAAGTTAAATCTGCATTACCTTTCCCATCTAAATAAAAACTAAAGAGAAACAGTTCAGCATTGCATTTGTTGTGCGAGTTCCTTCATGTCTATTGTATGCATATACATAGACGACAATGCATATTTGCTTTTTTTTTTTTCGTCTCCTTGAAGCATTAGGCTCGGCAGTGCTGTCCCTAGAAGGTGCGTTTATTCCTTACAATGTGCATGCTGCGTTTTGGGGCTGTGCCTTTTGCTTTTCGCAGAATCTCCGCTGATCGGTTCTTAGCTCTGTGTTCATGGAGAGCCACTGATGCATAACAAGGCCACTATTTTGCCAAACTTTCTTTTCTTGTTTTCGTCTATCCGTGCACGCAGGCTCTTGCGGCTCGATGTTCTCTACTGTGCTCTGACAGAAGGGAAAAAAAGAAATGTTGAAGACGCGATGCTTATGATTTTAAACAGGTCGAAAGACGTGTATTTTCATCCCATCTCTATTTGGGCCCTATACATCAATAAGAATCCCCCCGAAACCATTAAGGTATTGCGTGATGCCTCGTGCCTGGTTGCTTTTGCTTTTACGTTCTCCATGCTCTTGTATAGACACGCGGAACGAATGGAGTTTGATACGTTTTCTCGATGAAGGCTGGCTCGGCGCGCATGAATCACATTCAGAATCCAGCCAGGCAGAAACGGTTTTCGCCACCGCGAGGTACACTCTTCAATGCGCCGTTCAAGCGTATACAGAGATCGCTGTTTAAAAAGAATTGTCCCAAGATTCGCGTTCAAAACAGGCGATTTGTCCAGGCGCAGCACCTTTTTTTTTTTTTTTTGCATACTACATACGCTGGAGCAGCGTAATGGGTTTGTACGGAAGGACGCTTACAAAAGGCGCGTCGCGTGGCGGCGACCGGCAATCTTTACACACGCCGATGACGGAGCAAAACGCGTTCTTCGGGCCAGCGTAATGGTTTCGAACTTTGCGCGTGATTTAGGGGTATACGTACACGCGAAGGTTTCAACCTTAAGAAATAAGATGGGGGACGTGCAGCACCTAATGGGTTTGAGTGTGGACGCGCAGAAACTAGGCGACCCATCGGGTACATTTCGCTTGATTTTGTATAGTCCAGCAAGCCTCGCGACGCTTCTTTTCTACGCCTTGCGTTCAAACGTAAGTGGATGTAACGCTGCAGTGCGCTTGCCAGCGCTTGATGTGCATTCGAGAGCTGTGCGATGGCGGCGCATCCGCGAGAACTCTTGTGGCAGGGGGGTTTCTACGAAGAAATGGACATCGTGTATAGTTGGTGATTGTGAGCCCTCTTTTGTCTGTTCGAGATTCAAGCTTTGCTGTGAAGGGGTATCTGGCGCAGAGCACTGCCTCTACACATGATGCGTTTCTCAAGGGCAGCAAATAAACATGCAGTAATTCCTTAATGCTCGTATTGAGAAGACGGGACTAACTGGAGCAAGTTTAGGTGTCAGCTTTGACCACCGAGTTTAACGTGCTGCCATGCCGCTATTCGAAGCTGTTTTCAAGCGATTTCACATCGATTACGCATTGATGATAGCATATTAACTGTACCTTATACTTGTAGAAGCATACAGCGTGCACTGCAAGTCGATATGGTTATTTCTACGGAGTGCATAACGTATGTGCTGCAGGTAAGTTGGAATGATGTCACATGTTGCACTCGTAACAGAGATACGAGCACAGATACGAGCACAGATACGTAACACAGATACACTCGTAATAGCGCAGTTTCACTAGTTTTGTTTTGTTAAAATACAAGTATAGACACCAACAGCGTTAGCTTCGGGTCTATGCAAAGTTGCCAAGCCGCTCGACGCGCACCCTTACAGAAATGCCATATATGGCGATATCAGGAATTGGACATATGTGGCTATGTATGGCACGTGCCCGTATTGGCCGTATTTGCCCAAATCGTGATAGAGGCATATGTGGCATTAAAATACCAACACGAAGAATGCTATGTAAGACTCCCATACGTATTGGGCAAATACGGCCACGTAGGGACACGTGCCATCTATAGCCAGATACGCATGTATGCCCATATATACACATCTAGCTATATATGGCACATGTCCGTACGTGGCCTTATTTGCCCAATACGTATCAGAGTCTTACATGGGATTCCTCGTGTTGGTCTTTCATTGCCATATACGTTTCTACCATGATTCGGGCAAATAAGGCCACATACGGGCACGTGCCATATATAGCCACATATGCCCAATTCCTGATATCGTCATATATGGCATTTCTGTAAGGGCAGTCCCGTAAACCTCATTTCCCCTCGCTCCCGTTCGGTCTTAACACTTTCCCACTAAGTGTGTGTGGCGATGAGACGAACGAACTAACGAGGGTAACATTTATTGGAGCGTTTTGCTATACCGTGCACGAACCTTGTTTTTATGATACCCTTCTGTCGTTGTAGTACAATGGATATACGGCGTGCTCACCTGCTGACCCGACATGCGTGTTCGATCCCGGCCGCGGCGTTCACATTCCGATGGGGGCGAAGTGCCCATGTACTGCGTGATATCAGTGCTGGTTGAAGAATCCCCTGCGGCGGAAATTTCCGAACACCGCGACGTGCCTCATAATCATATCGTCGTTTGGAACGTGAAGTTCCAGCACTTTTCATTCCGCGAGAACTGTGCAGTGTTCAGCGATTGAAGCGCGATGCTCGCACCGCGGGGCGGCCGGTACATTTTGTGCTACTGGAGTGTCCCCAGTGCAAGGCGATGACGCAGAAAGAATCAGCAGTCATGAACTCCGGGTATCATGTTTCATTCGCTAAGCACTGTACACTGTCTTAATCATTGATTGATTTCTCGGGTTTTACGTCCCAAAACCTTGATGTGATTACGAGACGCCGCAGTGGAGGGCTCCGCGAGTTTTGACCACTTGGAGTTCTTGAACGCGCACTGGCATCCCACAGTACACGGGCCGCAACATTTCGCCTCCATCGAAATGCAGCCGCTGCGGTCGGGATTCGATCCCGCAACCTTCGGATCAGCAGGGGAGTGTCATAGCCACGAGACCGCCGTGGCGGGGCACCTTCTTGATCACAGACACCTGGTTGTTGAGAGTATTCCTTAATCGTAGGTTACGTGTGCGTTGAAGCGAAGGTGCTACATAACATGCTTGTTTTTCAGATTTACGCGTGTCGTACGTGTGTGCAACAACTAATCGAGTTTATTGGTATCGGATTGACGGCTTGCATCTGGGTGTCAGTGATCTACAGATCTCCACCAGCTAATTCGTCTCGATGCCGGCGATACCAACGCGCACAGACAACCATGACTAAATGTTCAACTAAATGTTCTGTCACTCAGAACGTTTAGTTGAATCATGTTTTTGTAAGGCAGCTTCTTTTTTTACTCACGAGTGGTTTGGTAGCGATACTTATGCTCTTGCAGCTAATCATGCGCACAAATCACTGCTAGGGCCTGCGCCGTTAAAATTGTCGAGAGACAGCAACGCCATTTAATCCTATATATAAATGTGAATATTTTCGTCTCTTTCTGTTTCTCAGTATTCCGGCCACGGTGGTCTAGTGGTTATGGCACTCGGCTGCTGATACGAAGGTCGCGGGATCGAATCTCAGCCGCAGGAGCCTGCATTTCGTCGTTCGAAATGTTGAGGCCCACCGCGTGCTGTCAGAGCACGTTAAAGAACCCATGCCCTAGCTCATACCCACTGTGGGGTGTTGGCCAAGGATTGCGAGGTTTATGAAGTGGTGCAGAATTCGAATAAGGTAATTTAGTTATGCAGAAAGCAGATTAAACGAGATATATAGGTGCGCGATGCAACATCCTCTTAAACCCTCTTTGCCTTCGATTATCTCGCTATTGCTCTTGATCGCTCGGTTGTACCTGCTTCTTCCCTTGTGATGGGTGGAAAAAGAGAGGTATAACGTAACAGGTATACCCACATTAGATGTAAATGAATGAATGAGTGATGTGTCTATTTCTGTGCTGAAAAATAAAGAAAATTGTTTTAAGCACTGCAGAGGCGCTCGTGCGATACATGATGCGTTTTCTGGCACCCTGGCAACATTTTAGCCGCACCTTTCGTGCCGTGTGATTAATGTCTGTACGAGGCGGAATACGCAGCTATTCATAACCGCCCGGGTGTTCTACAAACAGCGAATTCGTTGAAATTATGACGACGTTCACATGGGATGGTTCACATTGAGGTTCTAGATCATTTTGTACAAGCAGAGGTTAACTTGAAGTATTCGCGTTTTTCCGTGTGATAGACATAACAGTAAAATCACTTTCAGTTGGCTTTTCGTGCCTTCATGTACCAGCTCTGTGTGATAAGCACAGACATTACTGCTGTCAAGGCTTGTTGATTAAGCGCAGTACAACTCTCTCTCTTGACCAGATTCGCCAGAACATATCCTTCGTTTCTGGACTCCTGTGAAAGAACACAGCTTCATGGAAACATCTTCACGGTGTCCCACAGACTGGTGTATAGAAACATGTGACAGGTAAGCTTACTACAGAGGCTTAAAGCATCACGAGTCTAACTATGAGTGCTAAAAGAAAAGCTTACGTGCTGATCGCGGAGACATGTAGTTCGAAATAAAAGGGAGATAGGAGGCAAGTATTGACAAAGACTAGCGCCATAGAAGAGGTGCTGAGCTGTGGATTGTGCTTTATCTCTCTCTCTCTCTCTCTGTGTGTGTGCGTGTGTGCGTGCGTGCGTGCGTGTACGTGCATCCTGCTGCCATTCGTCGAACTAACCACTCAACCACCCACACCCGCATCTACAGTGCAGCGTGCATCTGCCTCCAATTAATCTATACAATCTCCTTTATTCACTCTGACGGTTGCATGTAAGTTCTTCAGTTCACCTTTTCGCAAATGACTGTATTGTATACTGCGAGATTTCAAGTAATTTGTACATTTATTATTTGCAAACTGGTATTTCTAATATTGCTGGTTGGTGCAGAACGTGGCACATGGACCTGAACACTAACAAATGCAAAATTTTACGCGTTTCACGTGCTACCACGCCTCCTGTCAAATATACCCTCAATGGAGCTACTTTAGATTCCGTTAGTTCCTATAAATACTTGGGGATCCATGTAACATCTGACTTAGTTCATAAACATCACATCGACTACGTTATTAACCATGGTAACCAAATGTTACGTCACCTGCGCCGCAAATTTAGTTGAGCCCCTGAAGCTGTCGAACTAACAACGTATAAAACACTTGTGCGCCCGGAACTTGAATATGCATGCTCAATCCCTGTCAATCGAACCTATCTCACTCGCTTGAAATGGCACAGAATACACGCAGCACGCTTCATACTATCTAACTACCGTCGCATCAGCAGTATCACGGCAATGAAACGCACCCTTTCCCTGTAGTCACTTGAAACATGTAGCAAAGCATCTCGTCTCACGTTTTTCCGTAAGATATTTCATCACCCCACTTTTAAAGCCGAGGATTTATTACCATGCCAACTTATCGTTTAGCTCGGTTAGACCATCAGCATAGGGTACAAATTCCTACATGCCGCACCAACACTTTTTATCATCCCTTCATTCCACGAACGTCCAATGATTGGAACCACCTTCCCTCCGGTGTCATTTCCATTTCAAGCCACGATTTGTTTTGATCTACTTTACAAAATCATTTAATTCATGACATGTGAAGTGTATATTTTACTTTGTCGTGTACGCGCTGTAGTTATTTTCATTCAATTTCAGTTGTATGAGCCTAATGCATCCTCCTCTTTATTGTAAATTTTATTATTTGATGTCTTGTTCCTGATCATTCTTGTTTCGTTGTTTTCTTACCCCACTCCCCTCTGTAAAGCCCTCTGCTGATTGAGGGTAAAATAAATGAAATGAAATGACGCTAAAATGACTGTTTTGTGTACCACACTTACGCTTCTGATATCAAGTTTACCTCGTGAAACTCAAAACTTGATGTTTTTATTCTATATTTCCAGATTTTTATTTTCTTAACACTCCGCTCCGAAAGTGAATTGGAGGAGCTGGAGCAAGAAACATAATGTCGGTAGGTGCTATTGCTACACTGCAAAAAAAGAAAAAAAATTAAGAAGGAAAGGCTACATCGGAGGGGTGTTTTGCCTTCTGTCTTGCAGGGAGCTTAGCCTTGAAAGCTGGCTTCGTCGCAGTAAGAAATGTGATGAGGAAGAGTTTACTTTCACGATCAGATGCTGTGTTCCAGCACCCTTTGTATCTGTACTTGTCTCAGGCCGTTATAACTGTATCAGTGATGACCGTATAGACAGAATATAGTGGGGCACAACTTCTGCCGAATACACGCCTCCTTCAGTGTTGAGGTTGATCTGCAATTTTTTGCCTCAATTATATATACTGCCAGATTAAAAACACTTCCACGTACACTACGGTCCACTGTCGAAGGGTAGAGTGAGATGTTCGCGTTTAATATTGACGGTGCCCTATGTGAAAATGGCTGTGGAGACGGTATCTCTGCATTGTACCGGTCTTTCGAGAAAATACCAATACCGCCAGTGACAGGTTGTCTGCCTCAAGTCTATAGGTGACTGTTCTTTGTGCAAGAGCCATTTTCACCTAACGCAACCTTGACCACCTTTGTAAACTGAAAATAATAACAGGTGTTATCATTTTCTCTTATTTCAGTTATTATTTTCAGTTTACAAATCCGGTCAAGTTCGTGTTGGCTGAAGATGGCATACACCCTGTGCAGCCTGTCAGAACGATTTTTGTTCCACAATCTCGTAACGTATGCTACCTGCATGTGAGTGTTGCCTTTAACAGTAGATGCGTCTGTACATTGTGGTGCAAAGGATGGAGCGCTAATTACGCACTCGACAGCAATGATATTTGTTGCGTTTAGGCGATAGTATTGTCGTGGTTGCACTAACGAAACTCAAGTGTGTGCACTGCTGTTTCGGTTTTGTTTGTAGGTGGCGGCAACGAGCCCTGGACTATATAGCATATAGTTAGGGTTGTTCGTCTCCGGGTAAAACTCAATTTTACCCGTTTTTTACACCCCGAACGTGTCTGAGAATAATAGGGTTATACCCGATTAATCTACGAATTCCAATACTACACACCAACCAATTTTTAACGTTGCACGCAGTCTGCTGTGCACACGCGCAAGCTGACCCCCGTCGGTACAAGAAAGTACGATTCAGCTGGCTTAACTGCACGTCACTTACGTATAGCTGATTTCAGAAGTTGCGTGCAGCACTACGACTCTACACGACTATGATTTGTGCAGTTAAATTTGTAAATTTAACACGAAAAAAACCCCGACCTTCGGAATGGCTCTACAAACAGCCTGATTTCTCCCCGATTGTAAACATGAAAATAGGAGGCGATATTTTACCTCCCGAATTTGAGAATGCATAAAGCCCAAAAACGAACAACTATACATGTAATGCATACACGCATTCACACTACGGGTTGAGCGCAGCGCAGTTGTCTTTAAATTGAGCGCTGCAAAAATGTAGCTATATTCAGAAGCTCTTAGCGCAGTGATGATGGATTGGATTATGTAAATAAATCATTATATTCAGGTGTTGTTTCCTTTCGCTTTGCCTCGGTAGACCTATACAGCTCTCCGCTCGCGTTACCGCGGACAGGCTGGTATAAAAAGGGTGGCGTTACGAAATGAGAAGTCAAATGCAAGAAAGTAAAATGAATATTTGCTTCTAATAAACACTCTTATAATAAACTAATAATGATAACTTTACACATAGCTAATTAAGTTATTATTGTGCTAGAAGGAGTTTTAGCTATATGCTAATTATGTGTCTTTGTCACACCGCTTTATATAGCTTTACTGTCAGGTCGTCTAATTGTTGAACAATTACTAATATTCGTTCGCTTCTCTAATTAGCCTAATTATGGCTGACACAATGCGTTTGTTTTTCGTTGACCGATGTATTTTTGCAAATGCTGCCCTGTTTGCATGGTTAGGTGTGATTTCAAATGAAACTTCGCTGCAGTATTGGGCTTCGAAACAATCTTCTGTATATAAATACTTCGCAATTCTTATTATCTTCAGTTACAAAGGTGGTCAAGGTTGTGTTTGGCGGTAATGGCGTGCACCCTGTGGAGCTTGTCAGCACAAGTGGCTCTACAATCTCACGAGGAAGGCATTTTATGGGAGGAAGCACAGAGATCACACGGCAATATGTACAAGTAAGCAATGCCTGTCGCCTTAGTCGACCATTCTAACCAAACCGTTTTTTATCTTTCTGGTGACCCACATATTTGTCGGTGCGAATATGTGTATGGATCGGATGAAAAACTCACTACAACATATGTAGGCGAACGTACACATTGCTTGAATTGCGATTGCGAAGTTAAAAATGAAAGGAAACAAGTCTTTACGTACCTTTGGCTGATTTTGTGAAAACCTCCTCTGTAGCTCCAACTTCGATGCAGCTTATAGAACAGCCGCTTTCTTCGTTCGCCTTAACCAGTGCTTAACTTCGTGAAGTGCGTCTTGAATGAATTTGTTTTATCGATTACTGTCTATAAACCGTCACTTGGAAATAATGTCTGCCTTTCCGCTTGTAAGGACCTTTACATTTTTTTCTTTTTTTCTTTTTCAGGCAAGCGATCAAGCTTGAATTCGAAAATGAAATGGGCAACTACGATACTAAGGACAAAATCGTGGGCCTGGCTTCAGTAATGGTTTGTGTCGTCACTGTCCGCCGTGTTACGCGCTTAAAGGAAAACAAACGCATAAAGACTGACTTAATTTCTTTCCACTAAATTGCAAGTAACACACGTAGATGTTTCAGCCTCCGTTTAGTTAGTAGCTGTATGCCTTTAAAGCAATTGGTTCGGGTATATTTTACTGGAATTTTCCGATTCGGTGAGTTTATAAGTCGACGTACAGTTCGTATAAAGAATTGTGAATAACTCTCAGTACGCATTCCTTAGTAACTCAAACGTGAGCTCGGGCGTATGCACAAGATTGCGGAAGTGAGAAATCACCGGCGAAGGTGTCTGTAGGATACAGGACAACGACGCCAACCACACCACACGATGTTAAATCTGAGAAAACCGTTTTTCTGTCGTTTGACTTTATGTAACGCACATTAGGTTGCAGACAGTGGACACAGAGATCAGGATGTTCGTCATACGAGGAGGTTTTAATTGTGATCCAGTCAACATTCGCATCTCATGTACACACTCTCAAATGCACCAGATTCATCGGGGGAAAAGACAACATTTACTCGTGGTGAAGGAACATCGGTAGAGGGTACGTTTACTCCAAGTGTACACAGCGCAATGTTCAAGCAAGTCTTGTGAGAGTCGCAAAAACGACGAAAGGAAATCAGTTGCTCAGTACAATTGCTTATTATTTTGTGTGTATATCCCTAAGTGGTATACACATACGTTCGGTACAGGTTTAAAGTGATTTTGTTCACGCTTACTTTTTTTTTACAGTAGTTTGCGGTTTAACATTGCTTGTCAGAAAGACTGGAAAACACACGATTTCTTTTACGACGGTGGTGCCACTTCTCATAACAATATGTACAACCTAACTTTCATTAACACATAGTGTGGACACGATAGACAACAATATTTTATACATTACACGCTATACATAAGAACGAATCGTGGAGCTCCAGGGAAGAGGAAAGAAGGCGCGGGAGGCACAAAAGTTCGAATTAAATTCAGCACGGAGTATAACAAAAATCGAAGCATTGAGAGGAAGGCGATGATTACAGATCTTAATTTCTTTTAGCCTGCGACTAAGCATCATCGAATGTGTCCTGTTTTCTCCCTATACTGAAGTGCAAGGAACATCGTCACGCTGAAAGTGTGGAGAAGGGAAGTGCTGGATGTGAGTTAGAGATTCACTGTATAGGTGAAACACTGCTGAGAGCCAGTCTGTGCGGAAATAAAAGCTTCGCATGGTCGTGAAGATTGCACAGCGCCTCTTTATGTCATATTTACAGCTTTACAAACGAAGACACCTTTAAAAAAAATCACAGCAGACTTTCCCTTGCGTGTGAACAGGGCTCTTTTGTGCGTGGGTTTTCTGTTCGCATGGCAATGTTTACGACCAGCCGCATTATTGCACTAGATGCTGGATAAAACGAAAGAAATGGCTAAAAGGTGGGGTTGCTGAACGACTCTCTCTCTCTCTCTTCTTTGCTCTTAGGTAAGCGTGCTTGACTGCGTTATCTCACGGTCGCTGGGAACATGTATCCTTTTTTGTGAAGCCGGGCACTTCCGGCACAGACGTATGTATATATATACTGGTCTAGATACAACGTGTGCTGGAGAAATGTGCTTATTATCATTACCTAATGCGCGATCAGCGCACCAAGTCACAGCTCAAGAACTTGCTCCTCAAACGAGAGGAACTTTTCTCTCTCTCTCTCTCGGAGTGAATTCAACGTGTATGTATTAGCCAGCGACCCGCAACGCGCAATCTTGTCTGGCTCCGGCATCATCAAAGACAGGAGTTCGCCATGTCGGAGCCACGCACCTTTTTTTCGCATGCACTGGTCGCTCTGCTGTTCTGGTCTCGTGCCCGTGTAGACCCCCCGCAGCCCCTGGTTATTATCGTACATTCGGAGAAACGGAGCGCTCAAGCTGACGCGCACACGCTCGAAATGTTTCGCTTCACTCATTGTCTTGCAGTCAGCTCAGCTGGTAGTACTCGGGCGCCGAGTACTCGTTGGCAATGTTCGTCAGAAAGCTGAACTCGTTTGAGCCGCACGAGCCCGGTCCCGAGTAGCCGTTGGAATCACCGTAGTAGAAATTGTTGAAGTTCAGGTCGGTGTCCGACGAGCTCTGGCCGTTGTAGTGCTCGGGCGACGGGTTGTAGCCGGTCGCCGCGTTCGTGGCAGTGCCGTTCTGCATCTCGTAGTAGTTTCCCGGCGCCTGCTGGTACGGCTGCTGCTGTTGCTGCTGCTGCTGCTTGGCCGAGGCTGGCGCGTACTCGGGCGTTCGGCTTGTGGCGGGGTTCGAGGAACTGCCGTTGCACGCGATGTCGTAGTACATGCCGGAGTCACCGCTCGGCGATGCCACCATGTTGCTCGCCTCGTCGGTCGGATAGCACTCCGACGCGCGGTAGCCGTAGGGGTAGCCGCTGCCGTCGCTAGGCCCGTTGTACTGGCCCTCATCGATGCTGTCTGTCTCGCTGTTGTACGGCGCAGCCCCGTAGCCGACGCGACCGTACTCCTGGCCCCTGTACTCGCCCACGTAACCCTGGGTCGATGCTGTCGCTTGATTCATGCCTTCCATTCCGTACAAGTACGGCCTTTGCTCCTGGGACTGCTGGTGCGTTGGCTGCTGAGCGCTGGGCTGCGCCTGGGCCGCCTGGTGCTGAGTCTGACATTGCTGGTGGTGTTGCTGATGCTGCTGCTGATGTTGCTGCTGATGCGGATGGTGTTGCTGGTGTTGCTGCGGCGATGGCTGCTGGCTCTGCGCATGGTGCAGCTGCTGGTGCGCGTCCATGGAGGTGCCGATCATGTTGGCGTGCGTGGCTGCGGCAGTGGCGGCGGCTGCCGCGGGGACGTAGCCGCACGCCTGCGCCGCCGCCGCGCTTCCCTGGTGGTGGTAGTACATGGGTCCGGTCGCCTTGTAGCCGTGTGGGAGGACGGCCACGTAGCCGTTGCTGGCTCCCGGCTGCGGTCCGACCGCGGGGCTGGCGGCCGGCGGCGAGCGGTAGGCGGCCGCGCAGTACGCGCCTGGCTGGCTGCCGACGCGGTGCTGGGGCGCCGAGGCGCTGCTGTAGGGTTGCTGCTGCTGCTGCTGCGCGGCGGCGGCGATGGCAGCCGGCGCAGCGCGTTCCTGCTGCTGGCCGTAGTGGTTCCCGTACAGCTGCGCCGGCAACTGACACTTCGGAGAAGAAGCCACACGCGCGCTTGGACAAGGATAAGTGGCGACCGAAGGGCTGGCCGCGTCCAGGGCGCACAGGGCAGCGGCAGCAGCCGCCTTGGCTGCGGCGGCGCGGGCGGCGGGGCTGGCGGCGCGACCCAGCGGGCTGGGCCGCTCGCCGCCGAAGCCGCCCTCCTTGCCGGGCGTCGGGGTCTTGTCCGAGCGGGCCGGCGACGCCAGTCCCAGCGCCGGGTGCAGGTGGCCCTTGGAGTCCGAGTCCGGCTCGGAGCCCGACGGCGATGACGCGGCCGCCCTCGCCGCCGGCGGGCAGCAGCCGGGGTCTCGGCCGCCGTCCTCGACGCCCTGCGAAGGGCTGGCGACAGGAGCGACCTGCGGCGGCAGCCGCTGGTCGCCGTCGGGCGCCTCGCCCTCGGAGGTCCCGTCGCAGCCGTTGCCCTTGTCGTCCTGCTTGCTCATCATCGTCTGCCGCTTGTGCTTCATCCTCCGGTTCTGGAACCACACCTTGACTTGACGCTCGGTGAGGTCGAGCGACGCGGCGATCTCGATCCGCCGAGGCCGACACAGATACTTGTTGAAGTGGAACTCCTTTTCCAGCTCCAGAAGTTGCGTGTTGGTGTAGGCGGTCCGCAGACGTCGCGGCATTCCGTTTTCGCCGTTTTCTGCGCAAGAGAAAGAGAAAAAAAAAAGAATGTAGGCGACTCGCAGCGTTTTCAATGTCTACAGTGTAATATAAGAAAATTGATAGGGTCTGAGGGAGGTAGCAAGGTCAATTGGTCAGTGCTAAAGACTCCAACGTTGCAGCGAACAACGTTATACCCGTGCGGAATATTTTTCATCGCATACATCTCCCTCTAGCGTCCGCAGTTATGTTATGCGCAAGCCAGTTCCTTCCTGTAAAGTCTGTAAAATCAGTAGCGCTACCCACAACGCACACGACAGAACTCAGCAAGCAGCTGCAGAACCTGCTCCACAGCCTCCTCTCCACGTTTTTAATTTTGTAGCATTAGCAAACGGATCTCTTTAAAAATTTCGAGGTGAAAAATTAACGCGCGGTCGAATTGGACACGCAGGAACCTCGAACCTACTGAAAGAAATAAAAGAAAAATTAAAAATGCTAGAAACCGGCAACTGGCGCCGAGGCAAAGTGAGCAAAAAAACATTAAATGAAAAACGCTTCCCGAACCTTCGAACCAAGCACCGCTGTGCCAGGGCTACGGATGAGAAGCGATTTCCGACCCAGCTGGTGTCGCTTGGCATCCTTATTCACGGCGAGGTAGTGTGCAGCCTCAGCCGTGAGAGAAAAATAAAGAAAAGAAAAATGAGCGCCGGCAAAACTTTGCGGGGAGGAAAGGCCGAAAGCGCACCTGGCCCCACGTGGAGCTCATTCCCCCATAGGCCAAACGCTAAGGGCGCCGCAGGCTGGATGTGTTTAAAAAGTTAACAGAGATATCGAAAGAGGCTGCGGTGTAGTTCGTTTGCTATACCTTTCTTTTTTTCTTCTTTTTTTTAATCGGAAGAGCAACGGCTGAAAGAGAAAACAAGGAAATGAATGAGGGCGTAGCACCGAGGTTGGGAGCGAAAAAAAAGAAAGGGGGGGGGGGGGTTGGAACAGATCTAACCTGTACGGCAAATTATGCGCAGAGCGCTTTATATATTTTTTTTCTTGGTGCTCGCAAATTCCTGATGCACGCAGAAATACTCTCCGGCTGTAGCTTTTCGCCGGGCTTCCTCAAATGCGCGTTCAAAAAGAATGAAGCGGCTGAGAGCTGCTTTCTGCTGTTGCTGCTGCTTCAACGCTACTTGTTTGTGAAGCCAGGAATGAAGGAACGAAAGGTGAGAAAGATAGAACGAAAGAGTGAAAGAGCGCGCGGTGAGAGGGAAAGGAAAAAAAAAAAAGTGAACGCTTCGAACAACCACAGCGCCGACTGAAAACCAGGCCGGTCTACGTTCGGTGCTCGCTGAAGCTGTTTTTGTTTCAGCCAGCGCCAAGCCCTATTTGCATTCACACGACGTTGAGTTTCCCTAACGACGTAACGATCCTCCCGAGACGACAGGGAAAAAAATTATAAAAGAAAGCCAGCACGGAGGAATGAGTGGAGAGAGAGAGAGAGAGAGAGAGAGAAAGGAAAGAAAGAGTAAACGGGCGTTAAAAATTAAGAGGCAAACTGTAGAACGTCGATGTAGCCGGTTCCATGCAACCATCTCTGCGTGTGCGTGCGTGTGTGTCTGCTAAGCGTCCGGGCCATGCAGAGCGGATCACGGCGTATCTGACTTATTTCAAATGCGCGCACACAACGTAAAGAAACGTTGCTCAACACGCTTCGCTTCTCGCCACACTGTGAGCAGGGAAAGAGAGAGAGAAAAAGAGAGGGAGGGGGGGAGGCAGAGGTCCATCTCCTTCGCAATTTCTTTCCTATCCTCCTCCTACTCTACTTATATCCCTGAAGAAGACAGAGAGAGTGGGAGAGGGAATTAAAGCGGCCGGAAAAAGACGAACTGCGAGTGCTGGAGGGCGTACAGGAATCAGACGAGATATAAAACAAGTCGCGGACTCGGCGCTGACACTGTTTGAGAGCGAGCCATGATCATGAGGGAAAGACACACACGTACGCATGAAGCAAAGACACCCGACTACCAAATGCCTCCCCTCCTTTCAGCTTTTTTTTTCTATCTAAAATTACTGCCTGAGTAGCGAAACAACCATGACACCGTTTCGTTTCTACCATTTATCCACGCCTTACTGCGCTTTCCTTCCCTCCTCTCTATCTATTTCTTTTCGACTTATCCACTTCTCGTTTTCTTGTTATGACTGCAGATAGTTCTCTCCTTCTGTGTTTTTCTTTTTTTTTAGACATCTTCTATACGTGGCGTTTCGTCTTCGTCCTCCGAGGATTATTTGACTTTTTTTTTCTCTCCTAAGCCGATTGCTCAAGGCGCGGACCAGCGAACTTTCATTTTCGGGATCACTGAATCGAGTTAATTATCGTTTTCATTACAACTTTTTTGTACCGACGAAGATCCGATAGAAGTGAGTCGGCGAATCTATCGCTACATACGCTTATTCAAATTCTGACCCCCGGTGAGTCGGTGCCCCCCCCCCCCCCCCTTTTTTTTTACACTATATCCATACCTACATTTTCTTTTTTAACAACTGCCCTGTTGTAGGAACACTGTATCGAAGAATAGAAATTTAAAACAAAATTAAGATAACAAAGGCGCGAAAGGTCTCGTTTATGCCCGCGAGGTTTTCGCAATTTGTCTCTCGAATCCTCTCCGCCCCAATCCGCTTCATTCCTTTTAACTCGTTAACTTTTCTTTTTCGCTCTCCTTTCGATTCCGATTTCACACTCGCTCATTTACACACTCCCTTATCCTTCCTCATTAGGTGTGCTTGATTTCTTTGAACTCTCGCTTCGTTGCCACCATTTAAGGTTTTAACCCGCTCTTCATATCTCGCTTCTGTCCATTTACATGTACACGCATTTTTTAATGCTTTAAGCACAGGTTCTCGCAGCAGAAAGCCTTCATTGAGAACATCAAGCGACTTCGATGACAGTGCTTTCTTGCTGTCCCCGTGAACGCTGTCGTTTTCTCGTTAAACCCTTTAACGTTTTCCCTTCTATAAGTGTCCAGCATTCGAAGAGTAATTTCTCCTGAGCCTTGAACCGGCTTCACAGCGCACTGCGCTTTTTCTCGCACCAATGACAACTGATGCCACGTGTTTGGTGCGTCGAGTCATCAGCCACTCGACATTCATTTGCTTGTAAAACTATTTTTTCTTTCGCTTCTTTTTTTTACCTCCTACGCAGTCGTATTATTTCGTCGGCGAAAGCGTGCGCATAGTTGTTGCTTCCCAATCTGCGCAGCTTCTTCCGACACCTTTTTTCACGCCCGATGTGCCACCCTACGCCGATCGCACAGGAGAAACAAAATATTAACGCGCATTACGATACGCAGTGGCAAGAAAAGCGAAAACGAAAGAAAAAAGAAATAAAATCGGTGACAGGCTCTTATTATTTTTTTTTTTCTCTTTTCAAGGGGTTCCGAGCTCATCCTTGCGAGCACGCGCACTTTCTTCATCTCCGTTGCGTGTGCTTTATTTTGAAAGCGATGGGAAAGACGAGACGCTTGACGGCGTGCGGACGCGCGAAAAAAAGGAAAGCCTGTGTTCTTCAGGGATCGCAACCCAATGATCGGTGGGCGTAAGCATCGGGAACCCGTGTCCGCGCCCTTGTAACGGGAGGGCCTTCAAAAAAAAAAGAGAAGAAAGCAACGGCGAGCGACAGCTCCCAGAAAGAGCAGAGTGCGGAATAAAAGGTTTTTGGGCGGTCGAAATAAAACCATAGATAGAAGGAGAGACACGCAAGCAGATAGACACACGCAGTACAGGCGCGTAAAGAAATGTAGCGATAGAAGGAACGAACAAGAAGCAAGGCTGGTGCTGGTGGGTGTGGGGTGGAAGGAGAAAGAGGGGGGCGAAGTTTCGTGGAGCGTGAACCTGCTAACGCGTCTCGGTAGTTTGAAGCCGCCGTCGTCTCAGTAGGGCCCGCACTTCGCCGTCGCTGCCGGAGGCGGCCCCCCTCTTTTTTCTTGGATCGAAAGCAAATTAAATGCCTTCTTCCCTTCTTTTCAGCGCGCGCTGGCCCGAGGCGCTGCCGGGTTTTTCTCTGTCTTTTGAGCCTCGCCTTTTGTTTCGAGCGCAGCACGCGCCGCATGCGGGGGCCCCCACGACTTCGGCGGCGATAGGGCGGCCGTCCTTCTTCTTGTTCTTGCACTTGGACGTCAGCGGGAGCAAGGCGGCCCTGCCAGTCAGAGCTCGGGGAGAGCGCGCGCGCGAAATCAAAGAAGCACATGACGAACAAGAAAGAAAGCTTGGGGGAGGCAGGCGAGATGGGAGGAAGCTCGTGCCTTCACCCCCCTTCCCTAAGCAGCAGTAGCAGCACTCCGCGATCTCGAGGCAAGGAGGAGGTCCCCGGTTCTGACTCCGACCGCGCTCACGGCCGACTGACTTCGGTCCATAATGAAAGTAACGATTTCTAGTACCCAGTCAGATACGCGCGCCGCCCGAGAGTTAGCCGGTTGCACGACGGCCGGCTTCCAGCCCCGAGTTGCTGCCGTGGCAGTTGGCTGCTGCTAGGGCTTTTGCTGCAGCCGTTGCCGCCGTTTTCGCTGCTGTACTGCAGCGTTCCGCTGCGCCTTCTGTTCTAACGGCAGCAGCGACGGCTGTAAGAAAAAAGAAGGAAGGGGGGAGTAAAAAGAAAGAATGCGTGACGGAACAAAAATGCGTATGACTGGGGCGGCCCTCGGTTGCGACGGCGAGTGCGGGCTGTCTCGTCACGTGGTACATAAACGACGAAAAGAGCAAGATCGCTGGGACGAAATGGAAGCCCCGGAGAAGGACACTACAGAGGGAGGGTATCGGCGGGTGTTGGGAAATAGGCGAAGAAGCCGGGGGATGACACGTCTGAGTCAGCGCCGTGAAATTGACTTTCTCTTCGGGGTCCGCATGGTCTGGAAGGCGGAGAGGTCTCGCACGCTTTCTGGCGGCGGCGCGACTTTGACGCAGCTCGAGGGCCCGGTGCCTTGTTTCCTCGCGTCGCGAGCCCGTCGCGCTACCGACTGTGATCGGAGACGACAGGAGAGGAAAAAAGAAAAGAAAGCGGCACGACACTTTCACGGACATTTGTTTGAGTTCACGGTGAAAGAAACGCCGCAGCCGTTCCCTTCTTGTACGGAGAAGGTGAGGCTTCCGAAGAAGGCGGTCAGAAGCGTAAAAGGTTTTCGCTATGTGAGCGCAGCGCATGAAAATAGCTCCGTTTGGTAATTGGTTCGCGAAAGTTATCGTCACAAAACTAAACTAACTTATAAGAGACGGTATAGAGAGTGTAAGGTAAGTTGTCACCACTTAAGGCTCATTCTTCTTCACCTGAATCTAAGTAAGCGAGCGCAAGCGTATTTTTCCTCCATTCGAAAGGTGGCCTTCGCGGCCGGCCACCGAAGCAGCGATTTCGTTGGCAGAATCAGAATGTCATCGCCAGTTTCGAGGCAGTAACTCTTGCTCTACGGTTCACGACCGAAACAATGTATGAAGAACCTACGAAAACACGACCAAAATTCCTTGACTCTGACATGGGTGCTGATTGCCTGACGGACACAGTACGAAGCTCTGGGCTTTTTGTTCACATATTTCAAGCTGTTTTTGTGTAGACTTGCATGCTACGATCAAGGAAGCATCGAGAACACCATCGTATGTGTGTGTATGACACAGAGTGGGGTGGGGGGGGGGGCACGAATATAGTCACGTACAGGGTTAAGTGTCAGTCTCGTCTATCTGAAGGCGTGCACTTATTCGCTGCACTTACGCTCGTTTCTCATATACCGACATATCTCACATATGTTAGGGTCTTGGCACTCTCCTTGTGGCACCTGTATACAGCACGTAATTACGATGATTTCAGTGTAAGGAATAAAGTCAAGCTGGGTACGATGCCTCTGATTACGCGTAGTATATTTCATACATTGGCTCGGAAGCGAACATACTTTATCAAGCACCTCATATAAAGAATGCTAGATATGTTTTTTTTTATTATGTTGGCCACGTACTTGCACTTTTATATTCTACTGAAACTATTCTGGCTGTTCTGCTCTAGTTGAAAGTGGCCGCTTCCCGATTGTTTAATATCTGACATGTTAATACTACATTGTATAACGTCGTGGCATCCGCTTCGCACTGATGTAGACACCATGGTGTAAGAACGAGTGTACGTGTTATTTGTGCGGCAGCGATCAGCAGTGCGTCGCGCGGCTGCAATTTTGCTGATGACATGAGAAAACTTTTTTAGGACATGGCGGCTTTTATATCGAGAGCGCCAGTGCCAGAGATACTAATAACTGCGACGCTGAACAGTCATAGGTTACTTATTTTGTTGTGAATATTACGTGCGTGAGGTCTGGTTGTACTTGTTTTTCGTGTTCTTCATTTGTTCGATGATAATAGGTGAAAACCCTTGCAGGCATAACACCACCGTCATATAACCATTTATGCTAACATGCATTGACACGTTCGCGATTCAAAACGATAAGCTGTGCCATAAGCGTCAGTGATGTTACTTGGCGCACACAGATGAAGGGCTACATATTCTCTGATGGCTGAATGGCTGTGGTCTGATACAGTGTCGTTATTTTTGTTCGTCTTTCAAAGCATGCTTCACTTCACAATGTTTCCAAGTACGCCAAAAAGACATTTACGGTGAACATGACAGCGACCAGTGAAACAGCCTAAACCAAATCTCTCGTTTTTGTCCTTTAAAGCGTGCTCTGCCGCACAGTGTTCCTCAGTGCGGCAAAGAGAAATTTACAATGTACGCAACACTGAAACAACCTTAATCAATATTTTCGTTTTGTCCTTTAAAGCGTGCTCTGCCGCATAATGTTTCTAAATGTGGCAAAAACATACTTACGGTGAACACAACGTCCAATGACAATGAGCCATCGCAAATCTATTTTTGTCCTTTAAAGCGTGCTCTACCGCACACTGTTTCTAAATGCGGCAAAGACAGATTTACAATGAACATAACCAACGAAGCGGGTTTACATCACAACGATGAATGAATGAATGAATGACGTCGCATTTAGGATTCGTTATTGCGCCCGTTATGTTCAAATGGAGTAACAACAACGCGGTCATTTGCTCTTAAATGCCGCAATGAGCACGCGAAGGCAGTTATACCCATACGCTAGTTTAGTACAGATGCAAGTGACACCATGTGATTAAAAAAAGAAGGGTGTTTATATCTCGAACCCGTGGTATCGGCGATTCAAGTTCTTGTCCTCCGCTGACAGGTCTCGGAACAAGGAACTTGTGTCTCTTGTGTTTCAAGAAGAGCAGGCTAGTGCTTATGACGACACAACAAGCTAATTAAAGCCAGGAAGCTGGTCGGTTTGCAGCTGTCTGGGATCCGTCTTTTTTTGCTTCGCGCCCCTGTTGCCTTGTCAGTTCGCAACTCAACCCGACAACACGTGAAGTGAAAGAAGCAGACAGAAAAGAGAATAAGATTGAAAGTGTCGCGACCGCGGCCGTCGAGTTGACTCGGTGGCAGTTTCCGAAAGCGTGAAACACCGCACTCTCAGAAGTGTTGCTGTATTTAACATTTCTGGAAGGAGGACGTCCGGGAAACAAAACAAGGAAAGGGCGTCACGGCCGCTCAGGTTATACGTGTGAGTGACAAGCCTTCAGCTTAGAGAGTGGCATCCCCGAATCCGCTGTACGACACATCGCATGCACCATATTTACCTCTTTTTTTTGTACGCTATTTTGCGTATCCTTTCTTTGTGTACAACGAGATTCCCTGATGCTTCTATAGCTATTAAGCCGTTTCGTCTTCCTGCCTCTCTTCGATACGTCAATTTCAGCTATCGTTCGACTTTGGTAAACATCGAAACGTATGGCAAAAAAGAAAAAAAAAGGGGGGGGGGGGGGCATCACAAACCTGCTTAACAGCTTCAGCGTTAAACAGATGGACTGGATTTTAGTGCATTTACATCGTTTTGAAGACAATATAAAACACTATTTAGAAAGCAAACAGTTGATGCTAACCACAAGCCTTCACTTGCGACCTTTTAAATTACGAAACGGAGTGGGGAGGAAGAAAATGCCCCACACGAATGGTAAGTGATGAGCAGAAAACAAAGAAAAATAGCGCTATTCTCCGCTACCGTCTAAGCGTGAGTCGTGGGTTCGATTCCCGGCCGTGATATTAATAGTATCAGAATGCAGAAACGTTAAATATCTAAGTGCACGAGTTAGAACTTCCAGACAGATGACACAATCCCAGGTGTCTCCACAACGGCGTTTCTCAGAGCCTTAGAGCTGCCTTGAGACGTTCAAATCAATGCATCAATGAAATAATTCATCCCGGCTATGATTTCAGTCGCGAAGCCATTGCGAGAAGTAATACGTTATTATTGCTGTTATTTATTTATTCATAGCTCATGCCTGCTGCATACATAGACTGAAGACTGCTTTGCTTCAGAGATAGTTAGGCAAACACAAAACACACCGTTGGAGCACCCCAATCGAGCTGAGTGTCAGTCGCTGTGTTGTACCTTTGTTTATAGGTTCTGACGTTTTGAGGCATTCCAACATAGAACGGTTCCTGTTAAGCCCGGTGGAGTTACTCATGTATTTACCGTGCGACACTATGCTAGTTAGTTAAAATTGCTGTAACGGTATAATAGGCTCATTAAAATTGGAAAACAAACGTCGTCATCATCGTTGTTGTTGTTGCTGTTATTGTTGTTTTGCGCTGCTTGCGTTGCTAGTCGAAGTTAATTAGTTTACTTATAAAAAAAAGATATAATTACGGGCATCACGTTATCTTAGCTGTTTCAGTGTTGAAACCTTGCCAATAATCACAACTTTGTGTGAGCGGTAAAGCGAGCTGCGTGCATCGCTGGAATAAAGCACAACACGACCGAACAAAGATTGCACATCTGCTCGAAATTTACGGCGCACTTTCACCCACATGAAAAAAGACCTAACTTCTGCTCAGTAACGTAGTGGATAAACTCGCACTGTTTCGGTTCATGGTGTGTCTTCTTTTTTCTGTGTAGTTGGCGTCCTGTGTGGAATTTTAACTCCGTCAGTGTGCTAGACAAACTAACCCGGCAGCTCACAATTCTACATCCAGCAGAACAACCCATCGCAAAGGCAACTTCTCTAATAGGATATTCTCCTTCGTTTCACATTCAGACGTCATAGTTATTAGGTTTCGCAAAAATTTGATGTATCGACGCCTTTTCTTTTTCATTATGCTGAAAAGTATAAACCAGAGAAGTAATGCGGCTTTTACTTCACTTACAATAACAGTGCTTAATAAACTGATACTTCTGTGGCGGCTGTAGTCGGTTTGTCACTCTACCGTGAACGGAAATCGGCCCCACTAATAATAGTAATTGTGATACGACCTCAGACTATAAACTAGCAATCCCTAAGTAACAGGGCACAAGGATATTTACAAGGCACTTCCAGCACTTGGCCCTACGTATCCACCTTTACGTGCAGGAATGGTGCATCGATACAGAACGATACGAGATGCGCACGTGAAAATCACTAGCTCTGTTTAATGTTCTTCTAAGGACTTAATTAAAGTTCTTTGTCTGTCTGTCTGTTTAATGTTAGCAACATTATTTAGAAGCAGGTAACGCGAATCTGGAGTATAATGAAACATTTAAAAACTCGCCCAAGAGCTATAGCCGCATCCCCGTCCACGTTATACGTGTCTCGAAGGTATGTACCTTAATCTTAAGTTTACATTATTTAACAATGCAGGATAATCGTTTCGGCTTCTCAATGAAATACTTAATGCCAGTACCTAATGCCAATGCCTAATGTCAATTGTTAACGCCAAATTTTCTAGCACGCCACTCGCAGGCACTGGCAGGTGCTTCCCACCAAGTATATACAATGATTCGCCATGACATTCTTTCACTGGTCGAGTATAAGTGCAGCATCCCCAATGCGTGCGGAACCCTGTCACCAACGTCGCCGTTACCAGACACGCAGTTCATTCGCCCGCCAAGCACAGGACGCGTTCGGGCGATCACACCACGCGGGGTCGCCGCCGACGTCAACCGGGCAAGCACGTTTACATCGGCGCGTAACCATGCGTAACCGACCGCGCATGCGCTTTTTCCCTCGCGTTACACGTCGCGTGGGGAAAAAAAAGGGGGGGAGGTCGTCCTCTCCTTCTACCTGTTTCCGGGTGGCGGGGCACACCGAAGGGATCGACTCTGCGGCCTGCGACGGCGCCTCAGATTTCCGTGTCAGACTCACGCGACGCGGGCGGTGCTGGCACTGTCAGCGCCTCGCGGCGCGCGGGCCGCGGCCCTGACAGCCGCTCGCCCGGTTCCATCCATCTCCATCAAAGTCAGCGGAGCCCCGGGTCTCCTTCGGCTCCCTCGGATGCGCCGCTGCACCCTGGGCCCGCGCGGACAGACAAGAAAGCCGGGTTTTGCGCACTCTTTCCTATATGTCTCGCACAGGGGAGGGAAAAAGGAAATCCGTACAGCGTTCAACAAACTGCAGGAGTTGTACCTTAGTCGAACGGCGTCGTGAAACCGCGTGGTAAGTATTGACACGTTACGCGAGTTGGTGACTTGTGAGTAACTGGCGACCACTGTCACGTGGGCTGACTAAGTCTTCTTCTGATGTGTGATGGTGAACGCTGACGGCTTTCTGAAGTCGATTCACTTTTGACAGCGGCTATAACAACTCGTGATTGGCTCACTTGCCGGCCTCGATTAGTCCGCGCAGTGACAGCGAGCGATCGGGAGAGAGAGAGAGAGAAATGAAATGTTGAACAGTTGGGTACCTTACATTTAAGGAGAGCAAAGTGACAATCACACATAAGACGGAGGCGAAAAACGAAAGAGTATAGGGAGAAGTTTACAAAGGGTAGTTAGTTTGAGCACGCAGAATACGCGCTAAGAATTCGATAGTGTTCTTGCTGTTGAGTTGACTTCAAACAACCCGAGAAGACCTTGATCTCCATTATGAGCTAGCTACGATGACATTGTGATCTGACCGCCGCATTCGGACCGAAAGCTTCGGGGATATATACTTCCCGCTACACTGCACGCTTTTCGGTGAGACAGAGTGCGATCTGGCAGCCTCCCCAGCCGCGTACCCTCTTCCTCTCCCAACGAATTGGCCGCCGTACGTGCGTGCGTGTATGTGTCTGTCTCCGCTCGCTCGCTCGTCCGATCGCGTCAGCGTTCGTTCCTCGACGAAGACGACGTCTGCGCCCGTCGACATCGTCGCTGCCGTCGCGACCACCGGCACTTTTCGGGTGCGCACCGAGACTTCGCCGGTGGCCGGCGAGGCCGTAGCGTTACACTCGGTGGCAGCGGTGGCCCGGCCCACCCTTTGCGGAAGAGGACGCGTCAGCCAGCGCTGTCAGTCCACCGCAGAAGCGGCAGCACCAGCAGTATGAAGCTAGCGCGTTGCGAGGAGGATATCATCTTTATTTTTCTTCGTCCTCTTCTTCTTCTTCTTCTTCTTCTTCTTCGTTGAAGCCCTTCATTTCCTCTTATTTTCTAAGTTCCACTGTCTCCCTTTAGCTTTCTCTTTTTTTTTTTTGTCAGCGCTATATACCGGTGTTTTGGGCACATTCCTTTATTTTTTAAAAAAGCGACGAGGGTCCCGAGACTGTTACTTGTCCGCTGTCCGATGCTTTTCTTTCTTTTTTCCTACAAAGAAGCTCGGTTCATCGCCAGCGCGTTGTCAGCGAGAAGAACGAAAACAGATACGCGACAGCGGCTAGGATAAGGCGAAGAAGAAGAGGACTCTTTTTTGCGTCATTGTTATCGCTTTCTCGGCGCTCACTTATCGGACGCGAGTTCGTGTTGGGAAAAGATCGAAGTGCGCGATAAGAGAGGCGTCGGAAAGGAGTTTCGTTTGATCTTATATGAACCGCCCGTTGTCATTTTTCTTTAATAAAGTAAGAGAAAGGAAGCCCGAAAGCACGTGAACGCACGCCCTTGAAGAGAGGCCAGCCATGCCTTTGGCAGCAGCAGCAGGAAAGGTCAGAGGAAAGTTAAACCATAGAGGCGGGGGCAGGAGTTCAAGTTTGCTCGCTGTTATTTACGCGAAATGTCTTCATTCCAAAATACGGCGCTTCGTGGGCGCGCCTTTCTGGCTGTGTGCCACGAGGAAAATGCTTCGCTTTACATAGCATGACCGAGCCGCAACTGACTCGTTATATTATGACGCTTTTTACGTCATAATAACGACCCTTGTTGCACTGGGCGCTGTTGACGTGAGAAACAATCGTGCATGCGCATCTACACGAGAATGTACAGGGAGCTGCTACTATTGAGTAGCCTTCGCCTCCAGGTCACACGTTGCACTGGCCGAGAGAATTTGTCGTATCTTTACGTCTTCCATTTAGGAGTGGCTTCTCGGTAACCATTTTTGGCAGATCGTGAGAACTTAAAGCATAGTGCCGCGGGGTACTTTCGACCAAGCAATTTCGCGTGCTGGGAATGCAAAACACAATACAAATATAAAGTAGGCCATGTGAAAGGGCCGCAGTTTTTTCACATCGCCTATTTTATTTTTATATTGTGTTGATGCTCAGAATACACGCATGCATGTGTGCTGAGCAACAACTAGTTTACTTTCACCTCCTTGGTCTTTCATTTGCTTTATTTCTATATCGCTGATGAAATGTCCTGTGACCACATTGTTTGTTGATGACTCAGCGCGAAATGTGTATAGTTGCACGAAAGGATCACCTGGCAATTTGTTCGGCTCCTTTCGTGTAGGATTACGCGTACCTTGATAGGTATCAAACAGTAAATGCGCGCACAATCATAGAAGGACGCAGCGAACGACAGTATTGTATATTTGCCACTAAACAAATGATTGCGACTGTTCTAAATAAACGTTTCTTTGGAGAACAGTGCCTCGACTGCTGACACTAAGGACGCGAGTTCGATACTGGCCGCGGCGGTTGCACTTTCGATGGAGGCAAAAATGCTATAGGTCCTTGTGATGCGCGATATCTGTGCACGTTAAGGAGCCCCAGGCGTTAAACATTTTCAGAGCTCTCCTCTACGGCGTGCCTGAAAATCATATCGCCTTTATGGGACGTGAAATCCAGGAAATAGAGCGATAGGAGGAGAGAGGAGAGAGAGAGAGAGAGAAATTGAAGGAAAGATAGACACGTTAATCAGACGGGCGCCCGGTTTGTTACCTTGCACTGGGGCAAGGGATGAAAGATGCGAAGTAGGGTGTAAAAGAGAGAGAGACAGAGAGATCGAGCTCTAATAACTCGCGCTCACATTAAACAGAAACAAGGGTGACGTCGTGACCTCAAGCTAATGTTACCACACGAACTCCTTGTGCAGGTAGCCTGCATACAGATTTCCTATCCAAAGAGAACGTGTTTAATGCGTAATGCCTCGTAATGTAAGATTGCACCATATTCTAATAATTTTGTTTCTTGGGACGGGGGAGGGGGGCGGAAGCGACGTGCAAGAACCGCGATATGATCCTTGCCGCGGAGGACTCTAGATTAATAACGAACGGCTGTGGTTACTAAATGTGCTCCTAAAGTTATAAGTACGCCGGCCTTTCGCTGTTCGACTCGATTGAAATGTGGCCGCCACGGCCAGGGATCGTACCCGTGTCCACGAACTTTGGGCGCGACAGATTACCTGTAACGCCTACGCAGCACGTGTCTGCATATAATACCTCCGTAAATGCGGGCATCTCGACAAGCTATATCAAGTGGACGTTCCATTCGTCCGTATTAGCTCAGTGACAGCGTTAGAACTGGCAAAAGTTATCGTCGTTTATTATAAGTTTAGAACATCGCTTTGCAAGCTTTATACCCATCATTTGAACGCAGGCACGGATAACGTATCAAGTTCATGTCATACATTGACTCTGTCTTTGAGCTCAGGTAATTACTCTTGAGGAGTATTATCTACTGACGTGGCGCACGTGCTTTGAACAGCCGAGTTGCTGACACGTAACGTCGGAGCCACAATTGAAGAATGGGCCTCTCTTTTTTCATATTTTTCCCTTGTCGATAGCAAACGATAGGAGGGAATCCGGGACTCGCTCACAAATGTACCACGATAATTTCTGGCCAAGTCATCGATCGTGGAAAGAACATTAAATATTCGCTGACGGTAAGTACACACATTCACTTTGCAAACATCGTAGTTAATGTGATATCCATGAACACTTCGAACTTGCACACTATCGCCCAACGCATAACGCATAAGACAAGGCCGCAGCACATGCAGGCGTCACCGAACACACCGAGAACACTTTTTTTATGTAAGTTAACATTACAGCCATGTTTAACGAAACGACGCAAACCATATCTCTTTGTGCATAAATGTCGTCTTTCACTAGTTCCATCGCAGAAAGAAAATATATGTAGGCGATACTTCATTTAGCGTGAGGTCTTTGACTGCATACCTATGGAGCCCCTTACACAAATTCGCATATCCGGTATAGTGACCACAGTTCAACGGCTTCACCTTGGTCTTAACATCGTCCCTAAAGTAAAATCTGGCAAACGGTCCCTTTTCACGAGCTCAAACTCGTATAGTCCACTGTCGTGTTAACCTCTCCCCTACAGAGCACAGCAAGAGAGGATGACCTTTCGCGAAGCAACAGTTCGAAGCCGAGTTCGTCTTCCAAGAAGACCGTATCCTGTCTTGCAAAAGCAAACGCGAGCCTGCCAACTGATCGGCGCGAAGAAATTTTGACACGCGTCGGCGGCTGTCTATTTCGAGATCGCGTTGTGCCCCGCGTTTCTTTTTTTTCCCCTTTGTTTGCGCTTGCGCTTATCTCTCGGCTCATTCCACCCCCCACCCCCCCCCCCCTCTTTTCATTATTCTTGTTTTATTTAGCTCGCGTCAATCCACTGTTTCTTCTTTCGCAAGGAATGCTGTCTCACCGACGCCGTCCTTGTCCGCTGTCACGCTTGCAGTCTCCGCTTTCGTCTTCTCGAATGCCAGCTTCGTGTCTCGCCTCACGAGCGACATCATGCGACGTCCGCGTCGCGTCACTCTCCGAGCCTGACTGTACAGCGGCGCAGAATTTTTTTTTTGTTCACTATCCACTACACCTCACCGCGCGCAACGTTGTGTGAGCTCTCGTTATGTGCGTGATAAGGAAAATGTAACGCTTGTATTTGTGGAATTTCTTGTACGTTAATGGCGAGCCTGTCATATATTCAACCACGTCATAATTTTCCATTGCGGCGAACTGACGCTTCAACTCGAGGAGTGTGATGAAATGTCGCAAAGGTATACCGAGGAGCCACGGCGAAAAGCAGAGGCGCTGAGAAAACTGAATAAATTCTGAAACAAATAGAAGTGCACTGACACCGCTGCGACATATATACCCTGCATAAATTCGGTGCCCGAATATGCGTGACACGCATATACTAGACGACGTATGCAAAAACTGGTTTGTAAAAAAGCATGAGAAGCAACAGGGGGAGAGGCGACATCGCATTTCGCTTTATAACGCCTTAAGCTCCCGCATGTATATGCATTCCTGGAGGGTGCTCGCGGTGCGAGACACCGTCGAACAGGAAATTTGTTACGGAGGTGGCTGGCGGAGCGGTGTCGACAACGACAAGCTTGTATCAGCTACACCCTAAGGAACAAAATGACGTAGGCTAAGTATGAAATAGGGAAAGTAGGGATAAGCTTATAAGACAAAGAGGCGAGCATCGCCGGTGCAAACAATTTTTTTTTCCCTAGCTTCGAAAGATCAAGAAAGGTATATAGGCAAGGCGAGCTGTTGGAGAAGGCAAAGACGCCACTAGGCAAGACGGGTAGGAAAGGGGAAGAGACAGGGGGAGAGAGGGACACTTCATTACCGTCTTTTTGACACGCCTCGGGAAAGGAGATAAGGTGAATATTTGCATTCGCGTGACAGAAATCTCTTGAACGACGAAAAAAAAAAAAAAAGGAAGGAAGACTCCCATCCCTTCCCGAACATTCTCCCGGCGGTGCGCAGCCCGCCGAGCCGAAGGCAAACAGATGTTCGCCGAGAAGAAGCAGCTCCGAGACGGCGCATTAAAAGATCTTACGCGAGGCGACGACCAAGACGGCGACGTCGAAGGGTAAAGGGAAGAGGCGTGCTAAAACGAACAAAAAATATATGAAATACAGAACAAGCTTGGAAACGGGATGTAACGCTGACAAAAATAGCCAAAAGACAAGAGGCGCGCTGAGAGTATTGGGAGGCGCGTTGGAGGGGAAAAATAAACGGGAAAAACCAGGATGGCACGCGAATATTCCTCGGAGCTCCCCTGCTGGCGTTGCTGGTGTTGCTTTTTTTTTATTTCTGGGAGCACATGAGGAAAAAAAGAATACACCCCCGGATGGGCATGGGAATGAGAGGAAAGAAAGAAAAAAAGAGCAAAATGTTCGAGAAAGATAACGAGACCGGGAGTCGTGCCCGATAGGCACACATACACACACACGTATATTCGCCCCGGCCGAGGCATACGTTGGAGCGCGCGCTTCGGGCTAAGAGGATTAAAAATGGGACTTTTTAGCGAACATGACGTGAAGCCTGACGTGAAATGTTCGAGAAGCTGGAACGAAAGAGAGTGTGTATGTGTGCGCGGTGGAGTGTTTGGATAGGATTGTGTAGCTGCTGCGGCAGCATACAGACGTCGTGGTGTTGAGAAACGGGGCTCGGCTGTGCTGGGCGGCTGCTGATGCTCGCTATAAGGGTGCGGAGACAAATGGAACAGGCGCCAAATGAGTCCTCGTCCTTGCCTTCGAAGAACAAGGCACTGTGGCCGTGTCGTCTTGCCACCGGCGGGTCTTCGTATCGCGAACGCCTCGACACCCATCCTCTCTGCGTCCTATCAATTTTGCGGACGGCTCTTTCGCCTTATTCCATTGTGTGCAGCCATAAACGAGCTGTGTACCCACACGCTTCCTTCGTTTCGTGAGGAGTTCGTATTTGTTTTCTTTTGTGTCGTTATGCCTCTGCCCATGCGTAGGATAGCAAAGCAGTCGCCCTTCTGGTTGACCCTATCATAGATTTTCCTGTCTGTCTTTCTATTTCTTCATTTAGAAGGCAAACTTTTTCCTGTGCAGTTCAACTCTTTGTGGCTTGCAGCTTCTTCTCCAGTTTCTAGGACATCGTACCTTTACCGTACCATGTCGTAGATACTAAAGTGAGAAACAATTATTCTGGTCTTAGTAGATTGGCTTTTCACAATACCAAAAACAACAATCTTAGCGTCGCCGCAGTGATGAGCTTTGTAACAATTTTCGCAACCTTAGGTTCTTTAACGTGTGCGGAAAGTATCGTACATGATCGTTGCGTATTCCATGTGATCGGCTGGGAGTTGCTTCTTTGACGAATTCCCGAGCAGCAATAACGCCTTGAGTAATTAGTCACAATTGGCGATGCGAACCTTCACCCGCTGAAAGTGTTTACTTT
The DNA here is from genome assembly GCA_013339685.2 of Hyalomma asiaticum. Lineage (NCBI taxonomy): Eukaryota > Metazoa > Arthropoda > Arachnida > Ixodida > Ixodidae > Hyalomma > Hyalomma asiaticum. The sequence goes on from CM023485.1 coordinate 87,453,852, forward strand.
GATACATACACACGCGCGAACAAATGTAAAGGTGGGATGTTGGCTCTAAACTTCCCTTTCCCACCGAAATAAAATCCTGGCTACGCCATTGTGAGCCACCATTGCCGGCTGTTGCCTCAGCCTACTATGAAAAGTCAAGGCAACATGAAAACGTGCTTTCCTTTATTAAAGTAAAAATAAATGCAGCAGCTGTTGTCGCCATTTCCTGGCCATTCCCTGGGAAACGCTTCTGTTGGGAAAGAAGCTAGAGAAACATGCTTACACACAACAATTTGCCGAGACTTTGAGGTTTTTGTTAATATTGATTAAACTTAAGAAGATACCGTCTGAAAAGTGGGACAAGCTAGCTCTTGCTTTTCTCTCTCTCTCTATCATTGAAAATTAAACTTATCTTCTCAGCGTACTTCGTTGGGTTCGCGTCCGCCAAAAAATGTGATGCTGCAAGCTGAACTCAAAACTACATTTATTCGTAAGGAAGCGTTAGTTATTCGTAAGGAACCGCATAACAGGTACAAACTCACGGACCACGAACACTAGCCCCTCAGCCTTTACTCTGCGCCGTTACACGCGTATGCTCACTTCCCTGACCGCACTTGCTGCCAATCAGCAGTCGACTCTCCCCGCAGTCAGTTGCCCGCCGCTGTTCTAGGGTTCAAGTAGGCTGCACACACAGCTGCCGTGCAGCACGCGGCGTTATCACGTCCCGGCTATGCGCGCAGTTCCCTCAACTTGCACTTGAATTTCACTCGACAGCTTGCTTGGCGCACTTTGGAACTTGGCATGTTGGTGCAGCGGAAGCCGTCACGCAATGGAACACAGCTTGTTGTGCATACCTGCAAGAGTAACGACCGTTTTCCTTCCCACTAAGCTATTGCTCTTGCATATCTTCGCAGTTTACGCTCACCTATATGAAGACAAGATTTACTGCCTTATGTAGTTGCTATGCATAATTTTATCATAACCGTTTCTGTTCTATTATAGGTGAGTTGTTTTGGGCAGGGTAAGGGAAATGGCACCTCGGCTACTCTGTTTCTCCAGGTTAAGCATCGATAAGCAGATAAGTAAATAAATGATTAATTTAAAATAAATAGCAAGTTAAATAAACACGGCGATGAAACCAATAAACCAGGAATGCCATAACTACATCCGTAACACGGAAATAACAACTGCCACACCTTGTTCTAGGAACAGAAATATATCTAAATCTACCCTAACCTGCAGTCACGCAAAATATCGCATAAGCCATTGCTGATATGTATGCAATCTTGAGCCTCAGAAACACTATTTTTCAGCGTTCGTACCAACAGTTTCCATACGCTCCTTAAAAAGTTGTGTGTACTGTACATGCAGCTATAGGTGAGCACGTGAGCAGTTGTCTTGTCAGGTATATGGGCATATTGCCTTCTGTTCCTGTGAGTAGTACCTTTTTTTTTTAGCAAGCGTACCAGCAGTTTTTTTCTTGTACCATCCTTACAAACTATTTGCTGCTGCTCATAGAGTCATGTGAGCATGTCAGCAGTTGCCTTGATGGCGTGTGAGCATATTGCATTTTTTTCCACTTGGGTAGAGACTTTCATTCAGCGCCCGTATGACGTTTTTTTATGCACCTTACAAGCTGTTTTCGCCGTGCGCATGGTCGCTACGAGGTGAAGCATCAATAGGTCGCACTGCATGTGTATATTTTGTGATCATTTCTGGAAGCTACTGGCCTGGCCTCTCGCTTATAGGCACATTTTGTTTCTGTCGTATTTTGTCTGTCTGTTCGTCTGTTCTACTTTCTATTTTCTTTCCTCTCTCCCCCTCCTCTGTTTGTTTCCTTCTCCCAATGGAGTAGGCGGGCGTCGTGCCCCTTTCAGGGGCAGCTGTCAGCCTGCTCTATTTGCTTCATGTCTTTGTGCGTATATGCTCATATACGAAATAATAATAATAATAATAATAATAATAATAATAATAATAATAATAATAATAATAATAATAATAATAATAATAATAATAATCGGAAGAAGAAGAAGAATAAGAAGAAGAATAATAGATTTTGACCAGCGTCACACCTATTGTGACGACATTCTACGAAGAAGGTTTCGTCAGATGTTTCAGAACGTAGTGTGGAGTAGAAGTGAGTGCGGCGTTCGAGATGCAAGTTTCGGTGCACAGACGGGCACGGGTGCACACAGCTTGCTCGCCATCTCTCGCCAGGGTGAGCCAGCCGTGGTCTCAACTAGCAATAAAAAAGAAGCGATTGCGCTGCTTACTTAATGTACTCTGGTTCTTTTCCTGCGTGCCATGTTTCATTAAAAGTGAGAGTGCTATTGGGGGACAAGTAGGGCTAAGAACAGCGAAAAAGAAAAAAAAAAGATAACTGCGACTATTACATTACGCAAGTTAGCGGCGATTACTACAAAATCGACGTTCTACAGACAGCGACGCGTCTGAAAAACAAGGAAAGAGAAAGCAGCATAGCAAACGTGGTATTCCAATGACACACAAGAAAGAGAACAATTTCCTTGCTGTAGGCGGAAGCGAGAGAGCTTATCACTATACAGTTTATCTACTTCTGTTAATGGACTGTTAGCTAGAAAAGCTGTCGCAACTGACAACTATGAGCTGGCAACACAATCCCGCTTCGCGGCGAGTCCTGGACAGCAGCGTCACACAACTCTGCTTGTGAAATACGCGTACAAGAAGCGCCTTCTTTCTCTCTCTCTCCCTCGCGATAGACACCACAACACCGGAACCAGTTCTCCTCGGGCTCAAACCAGGGCCCACGGTTCTCGCGTGTGAGCAGACAAGCATCCGATAAATGAGCGGACAACCCTAGCAAAAAAAAAAAAAAAAAAAAAACCTCGACCAAAACAAGCAGCCCAAGCAAGGAAGCAAGCGAGCGAGCAAGCGAGCGGCAACAGAAGCAGCAGCAGTAGCAAAGGAGCAACTGGTCTTATCGGCAACGCGGCCAAACTTTCGTTGTTGCCGCCGCCACTGTCACGCTTGCAGCCGGCCCGAGAGCCACGGCGACAACCCATCGTTACAGTTTAATAGATCAGTGAGCCTATATATATTGTCGGGTGGGAGGGTGTCACCGTAAAGCCATGCTGTGGCGCTGCGCTAGAGTCAACTGAAAAGTACAGAGGTAGAAAGTCAAGGGGGCGATAGGCAAAAGCAGCGGAGAGAGAAAGCGAAGTGGAAAGAAGGAAATGGGGAGAAGGGGAGACGGGCAGGCATGGCACACTGCGAGGGGCCTGGAATATTCTTCAAAGGGGAAGAGAAAAATAAAACGAGGAAGAGAGAAAGGTGGGTAGAAAAGCTTGGGGCTAGTAGATAGGAGAGACCCGCAAACTTTTTCTTTTTTGCCTGTCTTATATTTCTAGTGAAAAGTGCACCGTTGGCACGCGAGGGTTAGCGACTCCTTTCTTTCTTCAATGTTTGCGAGGTTCGTGTCTCATCACCTCCGCTGGTTCGCTCGGTGCTCGGGTATAGTGTAACCACACTCCCTCTTATTATTTTTCCTAGCCCCCCACGAATCCTCCGTATCCGTGCCTCATCCCCGGCCTCTTCCTTTTTTTCCCCCTTCCTAGCGGGTGCAGCGTACCAGCGTGCCGTCATTTTCGGGAAGTCTTCTCCTCCGGCAGCCAACCCTAGCCGGCAGCCAAAGCCGAAGCCAGCCAGGGCTGCCCCTGCGCTACGCCCTTCTCTGCAGCGCTTCGCGTTTTACCAGCGGTCCCTATCTCTCCAGCCGCTTCCTTTCCTTCCCGTTTTCGCGGGAACACCACCCGCGACGGCGGTTCCCCCTTTTTCCCCTTCCTCCGCGGTTCTTGTGCTGTTGAAGTTTTTGCTCCGCACACGCTTCCTTGGCGGCGTCATCCCCTTTCTGCCATATAGCGGGAGCTCTATTTTCCCTTTTATCGCTCGCCTTGCTCGCTTGGTCGCGCGGTGCATGTTCGTGACAAACTACTCGACTGTCACCCACCCATCCGGTGTTCCATCAAAAGTTGGAGTAAGGCTATTTTTTTTTTTTTCGTTGGGGGGTTTTTCGCGTGCTTGCTGCCAGAACGCCGGACTGACCCCTCTCTTCTTGGCGAGAGATTCACAAGGCCTTTGGTAGTGGTAGATCGAGGAATTCCCCATTTTTTTATATATGTGCCGTGAACTGCCTTCTTCGCGTGTCACCCGTTTTGTCGGCGATTACTTTTGAGCGTAAACTCAATTTCACGTAAACCCGAGATCGAAAAAAAAGTGTGTCCTGCACCGCGAGCAATACATTTCGCGTCTGGGGATCCCGTATAGGAGCTCCAGCTGTGGCATTGCGCAGTGACGAAGGTTGCTCCATCATTCATACACCCGAAGAGAGGGAGAAAGTTCTCGCTGTTTGTTCACGGCACTGTCAAGCTCAAGAACCGTTTCGTGACTGGGATATATCTGTTGACACTAAACATATAAATCATGTTCGCAGGTACACGCAAACTGCACTCCGATGCGTTACAAGAAAGGTGAAAAAAAAAAAAAAAACGGCAATAATTTCATTTTACAAAATGTCAGGCTGCAGCGAGGTTCCTGGTCATCAGGTTCCTGATGTTCTCAAGTGCATGCACTCCCACAAGCTGTAACAGGCTAACTAGCATAGAGCATAGGTGCAAAGCGTTTTAAAAGTAGTCCACTCCGTTAATTTAATCTAGCCTGTTAGCGTGGCCCGAAAAAGTGGTTTGTCGGCGTGCTCCATACTTTTTTGAGTATCTAGTACTTTAGGCAACGCCCGGTAAATTGGCATAGCCGTTGCTACGAGCACTACGTACTCCCTATTTCCAGCTTCGCTCGCGCCTAAGCTCCTGCGAAACAAAAATATAAATACGAAAAATCAGAGAGCGTGAGCGTAACGTATAATTCGCGAGACTGGAGCCACGCCGTGCTCACGACGGTGTTTACAAATCGACGCGCCCCCCATCCTTTATTGACAATACGGCGCGTCGGTGCTGTCCCTCTGGATTTCGAGGCCTTCCCCTCCTATACCCGCTGTTACAATAAGGCCAGCGGCCGGGAAGAGAGGCACTCGACAGCGCTGCTTCTTGCGTCTCTTGTTTTTGGCCATACAGTGTCCGGCACGCGCCGTGATTGATTGATCCCCGCCGCGCTTCTTGAAGGAAGGAAGGCTGGATGGGGACGAAGATGGGGGAGTCTGTGTGGGGAGGAAAAGGCTGTACTTGGGGAGAACGCAGGGGATAATCGGGAATATAAAGGCGAAAGGGGAGCGTCTCGCCGAGGAAGACCCCTGCAAAACGGGATGACGTGCAGAAACACACATAGTATATACGCAACGGTTGCGAGGGGGCAAAATAAAGGAGTCCTTTCGAGAACGTTGCTCCACAAGCTACGCGAAGTATGACGAAGAAGAAGGAAGTAAGCAAAAGCGGACGAGCCTCCTCGAGCGAGATCGAGAGCAGCGCTTCCTTGTAGCACTTCCGGTTCCGCAGGAGGCTCGCCCTTGCTTCCTTCCTTCCGTCCTTCCTTTTTCTCGTGGAGGAGACGCCGGAATCTCGAGTCCCGCCACGGCAGTAGCAGCAGCAGCGTTCGGCTGCTCTTTTGGTCCCGTTCCCCGTCTGGGCATCCCCCGTTCTTGGGATGCCCTTCTTCCGAGAGCTCTCTACTTCTGTAAGACGCCAGTCTCCTCGCACAGCTTTCTTGCGCTTGATGCATAGGCGCCGGGAAAGGGCGATTTGCTCGGCGTGCTCCATTGAAATGCAGCAATTGTCTTTGAGGCATGGCCGTCTTCTATGCGTGGCCGCTTTTGTTTGTGTGTCTGTCGGTCACGGCTTTTGAGGCTAAGCAGCGTGAATAGTAAGGAGCGACAGTTTGTATACACGATTCAACCAGTTCCACGATTCAGCCAGTCAACCTTGACGATTTCTTTGGTCGCTGAATCGTGCAACGCGATTTGGAAGATCCTGCCTTGACATTTAGGACAACGTAAGCTTCCTATAGTGAAAGTCTTGAAAAGGATATTGTTGAACAAGCTTTGAATTGATTGATTTGTGGGGTTTAACGTCCCAAAACCAGCTCTGATTATGAAAGGCGCCGTGGTGGAGATCTCCGGAAATTTCGACCACCTAGGCTTCTTTAACGTGCACTGACATCGCACAGCACACGGGCCTCAACATTTCGCCTCCATCGAAATGCAGCCACCGCGGCCGGCATCCGATCCCGCGACCTTCGGATCAGCAGCCGAGTGCCATAACCACTACACCACCGTGGCGGGGCGAACAACCTTTGAATATACGTTCACTTGATTCTCTTATAAGCTTTCTAGATGAGCATGATTTTTATATGAGATAGTATAGCGATTCTGAAATGCAAATAAGAACACATATATATCTACCAATATCGTCTACATGATTTCATAACCTCAGTACGATTAAGGCGTATACGTGGTGCTTATACGCTGCCACGATGAGAAGCAACAATCCAAATGACTTCCCGTGAATGCCGTGAGCTCAATATTTCAGTCACAGAGGAAGCGTCAACGCAAGAACTTCTTATGCACGCGCAAACGGCACGGCTGTCCAGATATAACGACTTTCCCCATATTACACGACAACTTTCTATTCATAGTGCATGAGCAAGTGAGTTAACTGACATGGTCATAAAAGGCAAAAGTAAGAAGAAATAACATTGATTTAACTCATATGTTAGAATAAATGTAAAGTGATTCTCTATTAAAACGCCGACTGTTATATACTGTAGAACAAATGTCGGCACGCGAAATTTTACTTCATCCCATGCAGCGTGGTTCACCATACAGTGCTTGCTATCATTATTTCTTACCCACTGCTGTTAACTGGATTATGTTAAAATTCATAACGTATCCGCAGTACATCGATAAAAAGCTATGCTGAATCGCGAGCACCCGATCGACCGTGTGCGCAGTGTGAGACATCTACGCTGTAGGCCTCACGAGGTTGTAGATGCATGTTTGTTGCTCACAGAGGTAGGAGTGTATAATAATAGCAGGCTTTTTCACGGATAAGGTGATGAGGGTGATCGTGATAATCCGCATGGCGCGGGGTATGCGTACAGTCGTGATGTAAGTGGCCTTCTTGTCACATGTCGTGCGGCGTCGCGACGTTGATGCGGAAGCAAATAGAGAGGTGCTCATCGCTCAGTCTTTTGCCCTCACCTCTATACTAAACGTTGCCTTTACCTTTATTGTGGCAGGCAAACCGCCAATCAGGACCATCGTATTCGAATTCGAGATGAAAGCGATATATGCACCGTAGCTTCAGAAGCTGGCGGAGTAAACGTGCGCACATGCGAACTCTCAAAATCACATGCGCACTCTCCACATTTGCACTCACATCACATGTGCACTCTCCAGTTACTCTCTTCTTTGGCGGAGTGCTTTTGTGTCTCATACTTAACTGTATTTTCCGGAGTAAATCACCTCCTTTTGAGGCAAAGTAAAGTTATGCCCGAAGACACGGTTGTAGTGCTCGACCTGAACGGGAAGCGTAACTCCTGCGAAACAGAATAGTAGAAATCCCCCTGCGAATACCGATACTCCTCCGAAGAAAATGCTGGTACTCCTCCAAAGGGTGACACTATTCTCCAAAAAGAATATACAAACCCAAATATCACCCCCTCCCACCCCTCTTCCACCCCCCCCCCCCCAAAAAAAAAAAAAAAGAGGAAAGGAAAGTATTGCGATCACTCGGTGAGCGGGCGATTACATCGATCTGCGTCGAATATCCCATAACCAGATGCAATGATGACATGAGAGCGAAGGAACGTCGCACATGCACGAAGAAAAATACACACAGTCACAGCAAAGAGCACAGCATAAAGCAACGGGATTTCTCTGCCGTGTTCTGCTCTTAGTCTCTGTTCATGTGCAGTTTGTCAACACATCAAACAGGAAAAGTGCAGGAAGGTGAGAAGGTAGACGGAATAACACCCCTCTTTCACATTTCGCCGAGGCGCCGCGCATCAGGTAGGCCTCGACGCTAATTCGTGTTTTTTTTTCTCATAGAAACGAGGATTGCACCTCGTCGGCATTGGCACAGCCGTCAGTTCAGGAAAGCAGGAGCGAGGGCACGGACGCGTCCGCAAACATTCGTAAACTAGTATATGTTCTAAGTAAAGTTATTCCCGAAGACCCGCTTTTGTCCTTGACCCACTACCCACACACTTGCCCTTGGCCCACTGGCGCCTGACAATGATAGTGACAATAATAGTGTTACACCACAATGATAGCGAACTTGACACCCTTGCTCAAGCTCAGCTATTTACTTGGATCTCAGAGGCGTGAAAGTATTATTATTATTATTATTATTATTATTATTATTATTATTATTATTATTATTATTATTATTATTATTATTATTATTATTATTATTATTATTACCGCTAAAGGGACACCCAGTGCTCGTGACCATAAACATTTTATGTCTTTTACGTATCAGAACAACAATACAGAGGGCGCACGTCGTAGCCGAGGATTCGAGAATAATTCTGGCTGCGGTGGATTTCCTCACGCCAGTCCCCTTTAAGTAGGTGAGATAAATATTTCTAAAGATTTCCTATCCACCGAAACAGGAGGCGTATCCGTAACCTCAGCAGCTCGCTACAGCAGCCTCGCTACGACAACGCAACTAATATGTGCCTCAACGCTCCGTCATCGTTCAGAACCAAAGTGTACATACAGGGGCATGTAGTGATGCACCACCTGCTTTCGGAGTCGTCAAAAGTCGTAATAATGTGTAAAAGTAACGAAAGGGCTAACATTTGATGACTGCGATTGCGCAGGCACGCGCACACACAGCAGCATGCACACAGCCGCGCGCGCCGAGCCTACACTTCGCCCTGTCACCCGCAGATGGCGCCACATCCCTAGGCGAACAGGGCAGTGAAGAACTGCGTGTGCAATCAGTTTCGGCGATCATTACGAGATAGAAAATTCATCTGTTGCACACACGAACGCGGTTTAAACGTACATGTACGGCAAATAATGTGTTAACTGACCAGAATAGACTGCAAATGTAATATGCAAGATAATTTATCATAGGCCCTACACAGCATGACAGGAATGTTGCGGACGAGACTGCGGGTCATTTCGGGCCGGTCACACATAGGAAGTTAAAAACACAGACATGTAATAAATTTGCAAAACAAATTAATTACGGGTCAAACAGGCTTTACAGCGTTTTCCGAACGTGTTCCAAGAAGGAAAGATGTAGCAAAATATAATATGCGGCATTTTGTAACACGGCGTCATATGTAAGTCGGTTCATCTATACTTGGAAACATAGCTGTTTTTATTGTTATGGTTTAATCGCTGAGAAGGCTATAAATATAGTGTCCATGCGCACGGACACTGTGTGTCACAGGCTGTGGAAGCTCTCTAAGCTCTGAGTCTCGCAGACCCAACCTGCGCATTGCTGCTTCCCACTCGCCTAAATGAAATTGGAGATGGAAGAGAAAGAGAGAGAGAGAAAAAAAAGAGGGGTTGCGATAGCGTTGCTAAGCGTGAAGCGACAGATTTAAAAGAACACGTTCTTCCCCAGCACCAGCACCTGACACAGTGCTGTGATGGGAGATGGCGTCGCATAATTTATTCACGGCAGTCGCGAAATACAATTAAGATAATTTTTCGACGAAGTCCGACATAAGTTACCAGCCTCCACTTGCGTGGCCTGCATGTGTTCTATTTCTCACATCACCGACTCTCCCCATTTATCTATTCATATTTCATTCCTCGCATTTGTCATCTCATGTTCATTTTCCTCGCGAACCTTTCTCTGAAAGTGTCACTGACTGGTGCATTGCTGAATACTGTTCCGGAAACCCGTTTGGTCATTAGCAAGCTGGTAATATTAGCGTTTTGGTCGACTAAGGAGTGTACGCATGTTCTGGTGCCTGTACCATCGCGGCTGCTGCATGCGGCTGTACGCACATGCCACGTCATCACAGTTCTGCATGAAGGTGCATAGCGCCGCAGCGGTCGCCTTCAACTTTCGTACCTATGGTTCAGAGGTATACTCCACATAGACGAAGATTCCACGCGCAACTTCTGCCGCATAATCAGTGGCCTGCCGTGGCATTGAGTCAGCGGTTTATATTCTTAGCCGACGACGGAACGTTACACTGGTGATGAGGTTCGAAACGGTTCTCAAACCGATATTTCTTCCTACGTGCGTGAAAACGCTCGTAGGGAAGTGTAAATATGTTGTCGGATTCGTTTAGGCTTTAGGGCAACAACGGTGTCCCCGTCGTACAGGCGTTCACAACACAAGCCTGAACTAGCAAAAACTTGAATGACGTTCTGATGGGATGGTACCCCCCAGCAACGACATGCTCTGTGGAATTCAGTTATAAGAAATTTACCGGTTGCTTTTTATCTGATCCTTTCTTGCCACCCTCCTTGTAGTCAGTTTCCTCCCGCACTGTTGTAGTGTATAGTCAACCGCACAAGCACGTGCCTGGTTAACCTCTCTGTCCTTCCCTTTCGTCTCTTTCTCTCTCTCTAGCAGAGGCAAAGTACTTGTCCTTCCTCCTTCTATCAGTAAAATCTAGAGACTTACGCGCGAAAGTCATTAATAGGTATACCTATTAATGACTTTCGCGCGTAAGTCTCTAGATACACCGCAATAGGTGATTCTGGATTAATACTGAAAGCCCGGAGTTCTTCAACGTGCACTGAAGGCGTAGAGATAGTTATCGCGTTTGGCTTTTATATAAATGCGGCTCTCAAGACAGCGGTATCTAAGCCTCGAGCTAGGAAACGAGACGGTATACACCGCGGTGCCTCTTTCTTTCAACCTGCCGCACCCTGAACACAAATTAATAAGGAGTGTTTATGACAGTCCTCGCAATTCCGTTCTTCTTTCCTTTCAAAGTTTTTCTGTCATTCTCTCTTCCTCTCTCTCGCGGTCCGTCCCTCTCTCCATCCACCGACAACAGTCCAAGCAGCCCCAGCGCATAAGAGATATCCCCGTAAGTTCATTCCGAACAACCTCTTTTCGGGAGACTTCGCTTCGCGACAAGAGGCGCGCCAACCAAGCGAGCCGCGCCACGATCGCGTCCCACAGTCGCGCACCCGAAGTCACAGCGGAAACGCCATGCTTTACCCACCGAGGACAAACTTCGTTCGGGCGCCCGTGTACTTCTTCGTGCCCGCGCTATATACAACCGTATAGGTAAAACGACGGACGACGACGACTCCGAAGTGACCCTGTACAAATGGAGCGTGTTGACCCGAAGCAATGTTCTTGTGGTGTTGGCGGTACATACGTGCGCATTGCGAATGGACCACAAGCTCGACGCTCCCTCCGCGCGCGGTTGCATCGTTCGCTCGGCGGACCTGCAGCGCAAATGCCTAGCGAAACAACCCGCGTCCTCTTAGCCGCGCGGCTGTTCCTGGCAGCGACACTTTGTTTTTTGCACCCCCCTTCCCCTCTACACCGTTCTCTTCTCTCAGGCGCCAATCTTTGCGTCGGCCTGTTGGCTTGGCCAACTTCGCGGTGCAGTACACGTCGGCGGCGGCACGCGCAGCGTACTTTTTTGCGAGAATATTGCCGGCCGCAGGCCAGTGCTTATAGCCGCCTCTCGTTGTATGTAATAGCCGTGAACTATGTAGTTCGAAATATATCGCCTCGCTTCCAGGACGTCAAGGAAGTTTAGGGACGCGCGCTTATAGCCGTAGACCATGGCGCCACTGCGAGTGCGGGGGATGTGCCGTGAATGGTGGAGAAGCCCGGCTTAAAGGGAACGGATGTGTAGTGTGAAAGTTATGCGGCGATGCGGAGGACGAGGAGGTAGAAGGTGGCGAAAAAACTTTGCCAGAGGTTCCCTCCGCGTTCCCCAATTATATACTTGATGCTGTTACGAGTGGCTGTTACGAGCAGGTTTCTACGCGCAGCTACAGCACGTGGAGGTATGAGTCTGCAACGATAGCTTTATCTCAACGTCAAAAGTGCGATCCTCGCTCAAGTTTCTTTAATGGTTCCTTCTTAATTAAATGAACTTGTCCTTTTCTTTCTTTCTTTTTCTTTCCTTTTGTCGCCTTCGCCGCGTCTTGGATATATTTACAAAAGGATGTCGCGCACAAAATTTCTTCACGCACTGCACCTTCTTTCTTTCGTTAAAAAGAAATGGAGAAATCATTAAATTTTAGGAGCTTTTTATTATAATCTGCTGCGGTATACTACGCGAAAATAATATACCATGCCTCCTCTTGACACGTTGATTCGCTCGAATAAGAAGATATTAAGCGCTAAAACGGATAAATTTTTGTCTTCGGCGGCTAAAGGCGTGTTTTTGTTTTTTAGCCTCAATATTGATAATAACTTGTGTTTTACGTGCCAAAACCGCGATGCATTATGTGACACTCACCACAGACATAGCGGAGAGCTTTGGTGTAATTTTGACCACCTTGCGGTTCCCTAACGTCCTCCTAAGTCCAAATTATTATTACGTGTGTTTTCTGCATTTCGTTGCAGTACGTTGTTTTCTGCATTTCTGCCCCGAGGCCGGGGATTCGAGCTTTACAAACCTCGAGCTTAGCACAAGCCAACGCCCTAGGCGCTAATTAAGCTACCACAGACTGTTTCTTTGTTTTTCGACCTCGTCGGCCAAAAGTTGGAGGTGAGTGTCGTATCCCTTCTGCCTTGTCTTATATCCTTCTAATTTTTTTTGCTATCAAATGGGTGATTACATTGTAACCTCAGGTACGGGCTTCTCAATTTGCTTTTTCCTGTCCCAGAAACGCTTAAGTCTCATACTCAAGGACTGCACGAGGGGAAGTAGCACGTAGCGTTTACTGACGCTAAACACGGTTCAGACTCCGAGCTCGCAACTCCAAAGCCGCGAGAGTGCCAGAGATTCGCTTGTCGAGAGAGCGTGCAAACGGGGTGCGAGCAGGTCTGCTTAACTTGCAAATTGCGTTTGGGCGATTTGAGCCTGCCTCTCCCTGCTAAAGCCCCCCGCTCGCGAGCTTAATAGGTAGGGCACCCACATCGTACAAGTGCGAAAAAAAGAAGTGTGAGAGTTGGGAAGGCCGCTAAAGAGGGGGAAAGAAGAGGGGGAAAGAAGGTTGTCCGGGGTTGTGCAGCAGCGCAACCCCACGTGCTCAGAGCTCCCCTCACGCGCATTATTTCGTCTGCAAGCGAAAAAGAGCCACCACTGATCTCTGCACTCAGTTGCGGCGGCTCGGTATACCGTATGTACCTACAGTTCGGATCTTCGGATTTGGCACGCTCGTTCGCGCTTACAACGCAGCTTTTCTCAGGGCCCGTAAGCTGTCGCACGATTTATTAGCATTGCGTGTGCATTCTGTCAATATAGCGTCGGCACTTGAAATTTTGTTGCTGCACACTCTTAAATGGTTGCCACGGCACACTGTCATTCTTATTAGTGGCACGAGTAGGGCAACGTTGCCGGCCTTCCTAATTTTTGCATCAGCTGAAATTTTGTGTAGCCTTTATCAAGTAAGTAACGGTTTCGTTGCACGTCATCATCATCATCACCATCATACCACCACCACCACCATCATCATCATCATCATCATCATCATCATCATCATCATCATTATTATTATTATTATTATTATTATTATTATTATTATTATTATTATTATTATTATTATTATTATTATTATTAACGCAGCTACTGAATGTCAAATTACGAAGTACAAGCCACAAGCACACAATAAGGTTGAAAGATGGTTGACACTTGACAGATATTTCAAGTTACAACAGAACATAATTTATCATAACTGCTATGGCAGTCAGATAAATCCCAAATATTGTGCGCACGTATTTTATACCGTAGCTTCTACATTTCATTTATCCGAGATTGTCGTGTTTTCTTTCGTGAGAATTGCTAGCACGTGCAGACGTAGACCAGAAAGCCATTCTTAAGGTGGCCCTATATCGTAGACCCATAACAGTCTCGTGAGGCGAGGAATGTGACCCCATATTGTCCCACAAATTGAAACCCGCGTCTCGTTCACTTCTTATATGAAGAGAATGGCATGGCACGGTGCAAATGCATGACTATAACGTGACTGATATTAGTTATGGCATCACGTGACGTGCTTGTCATTTACGTCGCGGTTAACGTTAACAAAATCGATCGTGGCGCATTCCGGCGTTCTTCGGATACACGGGTATGCGGCTCAGGTGGCTGAACGTTAACCATTAGAGCTTACGCCAAGTTACGTTCACGTGAGCTCAGATGAATGCAGCGATAAATTAACGAAACCCACTTTCAAGACACATCAAATTAAAATAGGTGAAGTGATTTAGAATGATAACTTACATTTTGAGAACTCGAATGTCGTTAATTTCAACATTTCACGTCCCATAATAACAAGGAAAATGAATTCAATGTTTTAGTTTTGAAATTCGCGCCGGAACTTCGAACCCTAATGACGTATTGAGAAGGCTAATTTCTTGTTCTTCTTCTTTATTTTTTTTGTATTCTCGCCAAATTCAGATCATCAAATGTTCTGAAACTCCCTGAGTTAAGTATCTGCCTTCCTTGGAACACAATGTAGGACTTTCTTGCCGATAAACAGTTATGTAAGCTTTACGAGACGCCGTCAAATATGTGTGACGTCACGGGTTTTAGTGCTCGAACTTCAAAGCGGCATCGCCACCCGTATTTTATTTTTGCGCGCCAAATCGTCTCACCATGCCATATAAGCGGCGGGTGAATTTTTATGGCATAATTGTACAAGAATAACTTTGGACGTTGTCATTTTATTATTGTACGAGTTGCCTATAGTGATCATCGCGCCCGCATTTAATCACTAAGTATGACAAATATTGGCTCCATCAGGTTGTATGCCAACGATTCCCCGTCAGAGCTTTTGTCGGCAATTCAATAATGTCTGTTTAGACGGGCGTAGATTAGGGCTAACCTTATAGCAAGTGCACGCGAGCTACATTTATGAAACCTCCATGTCCACAGCACATAGAAAATATGATGGTATTTTACAGACTATGGCGATAATTATTCGTGTGTATAAAGAATGTATAGAGTATGTAGAGAAAAAAAAAAGCCAAGTCCTCGTACGTGGTGTCAATCACCGGCTTATGAAGAATGTTTAATCATTTAAAGCAATGGAGCCTTTTTGGCTGCACAGGTGTAAGATATAAGCGAAACTGTCGGAAAAAGAAAAACATATCAAAGTTGTCATCAGCGAGTGTCTAAGCATGTTCAAGCGGCCACATGTATATATAAAAAGAGAACTACGGTAATAATTGCGAGTACGACACAGTTTGTTGGATCTTCACCTTTCCAGGAACATGCTTGTTATATGACTGCCATCAGCGCACTTTCATGCATATTTCATCATATGCGTGTAAAGCAGATAGCTCATCCTATCTCTTATAGTTTCTAAGCGGCGCAAGTTATCCTGATGTTGACAATACCAGCGCATAAAATGTGGAAACGAGGTCCACAGCATACCACAACACCGAATGATATGTAAAAGCGCTAACGCGCGGATAGTTTGGGGGAGACGATTCATTTCTTCGCATGTGCCGTATCACTCTTAGAAAAAGAGGTTGGCATATTCACTAAGTAACTACTAACCTGTTACTTGTCACAGAATCCACTAACCAGCTAGTAAGTGCAGGTAGTAAAAGTGCTCTTAGTACAAAGCACTACCTCGTTGGGGTCGTAAAAAACACTAGCCCAAATACCAACAGGCCAGGTAAAAGCACTACGTCGTTGGGTAGTGAAAAGTACGACCTCGCTAGTGAAATGTACTACCCCGTTGGGTAGTGAAAAGTACGACCTGGCTAGAGAAATGTACTACCTCCTAGGGTAGTTTAAAATACTAGCTTAGTAGTTAAAAGCACTACCTCGATGGGTAGTTGACACTACTACCTCGGTAGTTAAAGGTACTACTACGTTGGGTAATATAAAGTACGACATAACTAGTTAAAGGTACTACCTCTTTGGGTAGTGAAAATCGCTACTTCTCTAGCTAAAAGCACTACCTCCTTTGGTAGTTAAAAGTACTGCCAAGCCAGCTAAAGGCACTACATCCTTGGGTCGTTTAACACACTACCTAAATAGTTAAAAGCACTGCAGCCTTCGGCATTTCAAAGTACTCCCTAGCTAGTAAACGACACTAACCAAAATACTAATCAGGTAGCGACAAGCATTACTTTGAAGGCTACTTGAAAGTACTGACTGTCTAGTAATAGACACAAGGGGCACTTCAAAACACTACGTTTCTGGGTCGCCGAACTAACTCTTTACGCACATCTCGCAAACCCACTCATAACTCCGTTTTCGCGTAGGAAAGAAAGGGTGAAGTTGGCGATCGTGTGTTCGCTCATTCAGGGCTTGCTTTCTTGGAGCCATTATGCTTATGCACCATCACGACAGAAGAACAAGACATTTCCGGAAACCTCTAGCGAGGATTTCGTCGTTTCGACCGTACGAGCTAAGAGACCTAAAAATAGGAACATGGTACGAGCGCGACAGTGTGTCGCCTTTAACATTCTCCAGTCACAGCGCACTCCAGCTATTCGACAGGGAACTTTTTGTGTCCCCTCGCGAGAGCGGCTTCTTTATGTCCTTCTTGTAACGACCACGCGGACGCGGCCAGAATAATGGCGCTTCCCCAAACCCGCTGTCTCCGCAATTTCGCCTCAGGCACCGATACATCTCTGACACCCTGTGTGTGAACTGAGCGGCCGACTCATCAACCTCCCGCAGCTCCGCAGAAGACGCGCTTGGCGGTCCCACTTCGGATACCAGGCAGAGGGCGAACACTCCGAGCCGCAAAACATTCCAAGGTCGCCCAACGCAGCCCCGCGCGGTTACTAACCGCTGTACTGGTGTACAGTGGCCAGAAGCACTAGCTTCGTACGCTGCAAAGCGAGGCGGTGCGCGGCGGCAGTCGCGAACCGGTAATGGTTTTCACGTGGCCGGCTACTGCGCAGCCACTCGTTTGCACCTTCTCGAATTCATCATCTTTGGAAAAACAGGCTCGGGAATGCTTTAAATGAGTCGTTCCGAATGTCACCGCGGCAGCACCCTACGGGGTGAGATACCGCGGCGGGGTTTCGAAGAAGCGGAGAGGGGTGCCGGAGCCGCCGAAAGAAAGCCGCAGGTCGGCTTCTTCCCCCTGGCTTCTCGCTCTGAGGATCTGCTCTGCAAAGTTGCAGCTTCATCGCCAAACAACCGCGCGGACAATGCGACCACCGCAGCTGCCGCTGTTGATACAACGCTCGCCTTCGCTCGAACAGCGTGTGTAGTGAGTGTACCACAGTGAAGGTCGATAGCGCACGCCAGGCGTGGGCCCTCTCCCTCCCTCTCCGATGACTGAGCCTTATGTGGAACAGTGGGTGACAACCGCTCCTTCAATGACCCTGGCCATTAAGTTAATGGGGTTTCGAGTAAAGGCCGAGAGGGGTCGCCCCGGGCCCACATGGAGCGCGAGGAACAAAGAGAAAAGAACCTTCCGCGTGCCAACCGCGTAGCTACGTCGCTTGCTCGGCGCCTTGTGTAAACGCCGCGCGTTGAACGACACCGCGCTCTTCGAGAGAAGAGCGGGAGAGATGGGGAGGATGGAGACGGCAGGGGGTATGCTGTCTTTTTTACCAAGGAACCGAGCGGACCGGGTATTTTTGAGTCGGGTGCAGAAGGGAACCCTGTGAAGGGCCGAAACGCTGGTTCCTGCGCCTGTGTCAACCGCGATGTGCTTCCGGTGAACGGGAGGAGCACTTTGCACTTGCGTAATATGGGATAACTGTGGTTCGAACACATATGCGGCCCTTATTAGCGACGTAGTTTTTGCGACTTACCAAGACAGGACCCGTACCCACGAAAACGTCTATCACTCGAACAGTGCGTAAACGAAAACCTTGGCCAATATTTATGCTCGACATATCATTAGCGAAGCCAGCTGGCCAATAGGAATTCAGGCACTAGCTTCTCGTTCTCAATCGTTTCTTTTCGGTACACTAGCCGGTACAGTTGATCATATGCCTTTGCGCATAACGATCGGTTGAAATTTTCTCTTACGAACTATTATAACGTTTTCCATCTTTTATTTTTTTGTGTGTGTGAAAGACGGCCGTGTGTCGCAAGCCGCTGTGCTAGTAGCCGCGGTTGCGTCCAGTAAATCCTTAAGCATACGACATCATTCATTCCTTTATTATTAAAGGTATCTGCACAAAATTTAGTGCATTGTGTGACACCGCCAACGCCTTTTTCTTACCATGATAGTTTTCCTGAAAGCCTCATAATGAACACGACATTCGAGGCGAGGACACTCGGGGGATTCGCGTATAAGAATCTGCGTACTGTAATATATAAATTTTCACACAGTATAAATGTTATGCTATTGATATAGACAGTTGGCTTTGAAAAGTAATATAACAGACATAATTTGGAAAAATGGTGCATCGCCGTGAAAAGCAGCGCGAAGCATTGCAGCATGCACGCATGCGAACATACAAGCTGCGGATTTCGATGAAGGTTGTCGATACGTAGGTTGTCATGGACGTCATGTGTATAATACCAATGACAATATAAACGACATTATGTGTGCGATAATCAATCATTGAGTGCTTCTACAATCGAAGCCTGGAAGAGTAACGGCTTGAGAGTCGCCCGCTCTAGGTGGTGTGGTGTATCATGATGTGAATGAGACCGACGAATCCTCTGCCTCTCGCACTACCTGCGACAAGGCGTTCTTTATTGCGCCTACATGCGTTTGCGAGATTACGATGCAGAATTACTCGAGTAGCAATTGATTATTCCGATAAGAGGCAGGCATATACTTAATTTTCTATAACGCATGCGTTGCTGGTGCTTTAAAGAAATGTCAGTTGATTGTGCTTTAGGCATGATTGGTTGCTGTCGTCGTAAGTTCATATACACATCATGGTTTCCCGAGTAACCCTGAATACGCTTATGCATAATGTAAGGCACAGGAGCTTTACTAAATGTGTCCCATTGTCCCAACATTCATTTAAGCACTTACAGCTGCAAACAAAGTCAATGTGAATGTTACACTGCGGATATATTCAAAACGCTATTAACAGCACTGAGTGAAGGTATAGCCACACTAATTTCAAGTCTATTTGCATTTTCCATCTGCAGGCTGCTCGAAGTACGCAGCGAACACGAGGAAAAGACGCGGGAATGCTTTCCAAATTTGCGAAGGCAAAATCAACAGCTCAACAGGTGCAGCGCGAGGTAGGGAGGGGTACGTTGTGCCGACATTCCAGGCGCCGTTATGAGGCCGAGCGTTTCCCCGCAAAACAGCCGCGGGCAATCGCCTCATCGACCGTATTAGAAAACAGCCACTTAACCCGGGCCGCACCCGCTTTACTGTTTGTTTCGGGGGCGCGCGCCTGCTAATGCCAAGGAATGGCCCTCCCGTTTTGCCTGCAAGCGCTCACTTTGCCGTTCGTCTCGCGCAGGGAAGTACACTTCTCGGGAGCGCGCTACATCACTCGACCCAAAAGCGTGCGTGCGGCACGCTTTCCCGCAACGCGCGTAAGCACTTGAACGCAGACGTTGCCGGGGATTCACGAGGTAGTGCTAACCAGCGCGGGAAAGCGTAGAAGCGGTGTGCACGGGAGTGTTGGGACGATGTGGCGACATAAAGGGGAGGAGGGGGGAGAGATATTGGGGACGTGTGGGGGGAAAGGGGAGTTCGAAGCGCACGTAGCTCAAGTGTCAGCGGCGGCCGTGGGCTCAGCGATAAGCGAACCGCGGTTCTCTCCTCACCTATTACGCGCCGGTTCGGCCGTAAAAGAGAACCCGTCGTCCCGTCGCCAATTGATGAGAGGAAGCGCCTAGCGCGTTCGCGGCAGGTATGGCGCTATAGCGTGCGCGGGCGTCTTCAGAAGGGCGCTAAAGTCGCGGGCCTTGCGGCTGACACCTTAAATAACGCGCTCCTATCCCGCGAGCGCGCCCGCTGGAGCTGGCAGCGCGGCGTTGCGGCAACGGCGTCGACGGCGTTGTCGCGCGCGCTTGACGCCTATCGTTCTTGCTAGCGCGCTCGCGCAGGCATGACGCGCGACCGCCGCTGGCTTCGTCGTCGTCGGCGGCGGTGTTTATATCTTCCGCCCGGCTTGCGCACTGCACAGGCAAAACGCCACGCACATCCCTCGCGAATACCCCCGCGCCCCTGGTGCCCTGACATCGCCCCCCCCCCTCTCCCCCTTCCTGGCCCCCTTATTCTGTACTCTTGCAGCTTCTTCGCGGTCGACCCACGGCTGTCGGGGACGAGGCAGCAGACCTTACACACGTGGTCGCAGGGGGAGACACAACGCGCGGCGGGTAGCTCTAAAATTAGGAAGGGCCGGCGCTCTCTCTCTTTGCTCTAGCGTCACACGACCAGAGCGTTGTCTTCTCTTCTCTGCCATCGGCTTCGCCTGTCGCATATTTTGAGGCGCGGGTGGAAGCGACGCCGCTTCTTACATCCGCCTTGCGAGCAGCCGACTTTGAAGGCGGCCAAGGAGAGGTAGGGAGGGAGGAGTTCGTCTTCTTTCACCGGAGACTGGTGACATGCGCATGCGCGCTTGTTTCTTTTGGCGTCTTCTTCATACACTTCCGTCGCGTCTTTCTCTTTCGACGCGTGTTTGTTACTGTGGCGTTACGTCGCCCGCCGCCGCTTCTTCTCTGCTGAGTTCGTCGCCATCTTTTTCTTTTCATTTTCACCTCGCCGAGAAGACGAGACCTCTCCTTCTCCCACACGTCTACTCTTTGTTCTTTCAGTCGCCGTCGTTTGCCTGTCGACGAAAGAAAAGTCGCGATTTGTTTCTGGCAGCCGCGCGGGGTTTTCCTAGCGCCTGCCCCGCTTCGCTCGCCAGTCGCGCGGTGAAGCCCGCGCGCTGCGCTTAAACGGAATCATTTGTTGCCACTCGTGTTTGGAAGGTGTGGAGAGGTGAGGGGGGGACTAATCATGTCGTGCCAGTGGCAAGACAACAAGGGCGCGAGCCCGTTCCTTCTAACCGACGACGTGGCACGCGTACCTCCCCCGGGTTCGCGCGTGCCCGTTCGGGCACGTCTCCCAAACAAATCGTGGAGAAATGACTCCTTCGCGGCCGTTATTTATAATGCGTCCCCCGCGTTTCTCTACGGGGGAGCGACGACTTCGCTCTGCCGTCGGCAAAAAGGAAGAGACAAGGCTTTTTCCTTCACACGACGCGATGGCGCTTTCGCTTTTAGCGAGAGCGCCCTCCCCTGCCCGCGAAGGGTGTCAGAAATCGAGACGCCGCTGTAGTATGAGATGCGACAACGTGTACGTATACGCACGCATGCCGGCCTAGCGCGATTAACGCGAGTATAGGGGTGCAGTTAATAGCGTGACGTCCGTTTTTAAAGGTGAGCGCCGCGACGCGGGACAGCTTGAGCCGACGACGACGCGTTAAACTGACAAATGGCGCGCGAGAACCGACATCGCCGTATAGGTGCTGGCGTCGCGTCACCCATTTAGAAAAATATAAAACGTGACGTGCTGCGAATGTTCTTGTCGGGCGGTTTGCGAGTCCGATGATGACGTGCTGTGACGCGGGCGCGCGCGTGCTTATGACGTAGTTTGTGGGGGGGTATGAAGTGCGGTTAGGTGTAGTGGCGGAGGAGGAGGAAGTGAAATGTGTGTGTGTTCAATATAAAGAGGCGGGTACTGACCATTTCTAGGAACCCCTGTCTTCTGCATGAGATCGTTATTCCTCGACTTCGCAGACGCAAACCCTGCAAAGAGGAGCGACATGCGATGGTTTGCTTTCTCAGTCGATTCTCTCCCCAGCTGCGTGCGACATGTATATATGTATATGCTACAGTGCGTGCATCAAGGCCCCGTCAAAAGAACGTGCAGCAAGCGCTTCACACTGCATTGTAGTACATGTTACGTAATCAATTGACCTTGCAACAGTATATGCAGGGCGCTGTTTAAAGTATACGGACTGGGTATAGGAAGTACATTCGAGCCAGCCACCTAAACTTTCATGACAAAATATAGATGCTCAGTCAACAGCATGAATGTAAAGTTGTCTATAATCTCTCTATGCGAAGTCAGCAGAACGATGCCGCATATACATTAAGTAGAAAGCCTGAAAGGAGATCTAGTGCGTAACATTAAAAACATCGGCGATTTTCTCGTCGAAGTGTTTAAGGTATAAAGACAAGGTATGAAGATGCTATTAACAGAGGCGCAGTAAAATATGAGGAATAAAATTTGGTATGACATTAAAATACAGCTCCTTGAAAACATTTTCATGAGCAGGAAAGAAGTGCTTACAGGTTCGAAGAATAAAAAGAAAATTGAGCATTGCCATGTAGCGCCTGTATGGAACAATAAACGCGTACACGTTACCGAAAATGCGTCAAGTGCCGCGGCACAACTGTCATTTTGACTCATGCCCTTTGATGGCGAATGCGGGGACTGGCAGTATTATAGAGAGCATTGTGTACTTAATGCTGAATTGTGCTCAGCACCCTGTGTAGCTGCGAAGACACTGATCATCGCTTAACATTAGGGCCACATGTAAGTGGACTTTTCAGTGAGCCCGCAGTCATAGTGGTGGCATAAATAAAATGGGTCGGTTGCCTTTTGGACTTTGGAACGACGCTGGGAATACACTAGCCATGCAATATTTTTTTTTTTTGCTCATGTTTAACGGTACCTTTCTGCATAATTGGAGACGGTATTATTAAAGAAATATTCCAAAGTTATTCGAATAGCTTTGCACTTGAACATACAGTAGAACCTCGCTGATACTTTTCTCGGTTGATACGATTTCCCCGTTCCAACGTTCGCGTTCGCGAAAACACGAACTTTTCTCGTAGAGTTACGCTTATTTTCTTCCGGTTAATACGGTCCCAGAAAATACGATTATTCGGCACCATCGTTCGATTTATCGTCCAACTACGATCGGATGACGCGTTTTCTGGTCTAGAGTCCGCGTGCAACCGCGTCCAAAGTCCAAAAGGCAACCGACCCACGCGTGGGCTCATGCTCACACCTCGAGCTAGATGACCAATTTTTGAATTCGTCCCACTTGATGGCAAGAGCGCTACACGGATGCAGCGTGAACGACAACAGATTTAGCGCTTCCTTGCGATAGTCGCGACATCTTCAAGTGCTTCGTCTATAGTGCCACTGCTTTAGTAATAATTTGTAGAATTTAGTGAGTGTTCTTATCGAAAAAGCGTCAAGGAAGCTAACACATTGGTAACGACGGCACTGTCGATAATGTGCAGCAGTGGTCATGAGCAATGCACTTTACATTATTGCAGGAGTAGTTTGACGCCTCTGCACTTGATCGCTGCGCCGCCAGACGTCGCCACCAACCTGGCTACTCGCGTTTGCGGCTACGCTAGACTAATAGTGCTCAAACCGAAAGTTTCCTGTCGCTTTTTATATACATGTGTGTGTGTGTGTGTGTGTGTGTGTGTGTGTGTGTGTGTGTGTGTGTGTGTGTGTGTGTGTGTGTGTGTGTGTGTGTGTGTGTGTGTGTGTGTGTGTGTGTGTGTGAGAGGAACAGGAAGGCAAAAAGAAAAAAAAATGCTCGTATACAAACTACAAGCACGGGTAGAAAGCAGCCCACGTCTTGTATGAAACACAGACCCTAGTCCATAAGGTTCTGTGAGACCATACATTTATATGCTCATGTGCACCGTCTACGAAAGAACTCTTTAACCGCTTGAAGAAGAGCAGAGCTTGCAACTGCTCCTGCTGGGAGCTTTAGTAAATAGGCTCGGATTGGCAACTTGGTAAGCTGAAAGGGTGCTTCACCCGAACTTTCCGCGAGACGAACACATCAGATTAGTAGAAAGACCGTTTTCATTTTTTTTTTTCGATAATACTGGTGAACCAATCAAGATGACTTTGGAATCTATGTTTGGTTGTGCTTGGCAGCAAATATTTTCCCACATTTTCACATGGAAGTATTCGAAAAACATTTGGGTCCACCCAAACACGGACATTCGAATTCGCTTCGCACCCAAAATTTTACTGTTCGCAGGGTCCTAACTAATAGTAAAGGCTACTGACTTGAAAAGGACAAACATTACATACACGAACGAATCGCTGCGCAAATTCGGCCTTCCTTTTCAGCGAGCATATGTGCGCTTCCTATTTACTGGTGCTAGCGGTCGTATACATCGTGACGGAAGAGGTACTGCACCGAATGTGTCGCAAGTCACCCGAATCTATTACGTCAAAGTCATTTTCTTTTTATGTGCCTGTCTTATCTTTTTTTCGCCAAGCGATGCTCGGCCACGGAAGAAGGGGTGTACATACGCCAGGGCGTCGCCGGGCGTCCATCCCAGAATAAACGGCGTCTTTGCCGAGCACCGGGTCGCAGTGTGCCAAGTTTGTTTTGAGAGATGTGCCGGTGTGGCGTGTGATCCACCTGCAGCGCCGTTTAATGTTTGCCGCGCGTCCTTGCTTTTCTTTTTCTATGTCCTGCAGCTCCCCGCTCCCTAGCCTGTCAAGCGCACGACGGAGCACAGGTAGGGAGCGAGCGCCGCGCGTTTACAATGCCCTCTCCTTGTGCAGCGCGGGAACCTTTGACGTGACGCACCTGCCGGCAACCCAGGGACGGCGAAAAGTGGGGGTACACCGGCGCCGTCTTTCTTCCGCGGCTTCAAGGAAGGCTACCCGCATTGGTGTCTTAGCGGCTATACCTTTTTACGCCGTTACAGAACGAGTGCGGAGGTTACCCACTGTGCTGTGTCCTATACCGGCCATGTGCTTCCGCAGTTTACAGCACGAGGTCGAAGGTTCGGTTCCCAGCCACAGTCTGCATTTTGATGGTGATGAAAGGCATTCGCGAACATCGAACGCTCGTGTCGAAAACAGAAAATTAACATACAGGGAGACAGACACCTTCTGTTCGGTAGTGCAACAGCAGTAGGGAGTTTTAGCAGCGCCGGCTTAGCGTACGGTAACGACGGTAATGTCGTACCGTCGTGGTGGGCACATGACTATTTTTCTCGGAAAGGCCTGCCGTAGTTGCTCGGTGAGTACGGTAACGGCATCAGATGATAAAATTTGCTGGTAAATTTTTCGCAGTCTAAACTTTCTACGTACCGAACACGAGGGTACGGCATTAGGGAGTTTTAGCAGCGCCGGTTTACCGTACGGTAATGAAGGTAACGCCGTACCGCCATGATCGGGGTGCGGCTATTTCAGTCGGAAAGACCTGCACTAGTTGCGCGGGCAGTCCGGAAACCGTCGTTAGATGATAAAACTTGCTGGAAAAGCCCACAGAAGCTCAATTTTCTACGCGCCAACCACGACGGTACGGCATTACCGTACTTGCCGTACGGTAAGCCTCCGCTGCCAAAACTCCCTACTCTCTAGTGAACCTGCCGTGTAGCGTGTTATCTTGGTAAGCTCCAGGTGGCGGGATCCAATCCCGGCCACAGCGGCCGCATTTCGATGGGGGCGAAATGCAAAAGAACACCCGTGTACTTAGACCTATAGGTGGACGTTAAAGAGCCTCAAGTTGTCTAAATCATCTGTTACTTTAGGCACCTAAAACTCCCGTCAATCGTCAGAACAGTGAGTTTTTCAAGGCACCACTGCCGCCGAAGGCTACGAAGGCAAACAACGCGCCGTTAATGGCACCAGTGGTCACCAAACTTTCGTCGCAGGTACTCAGGAAATCGGGAGAAGAGGCAGTGTCACAGCCACGGGTAGTTTGGTGCAGGACACCATGCGGGCTAGGATTGCTGGTTCGGAGCGGGCGCATTCCACCTGTTTCTTTATAAGACATCAAAGGCCTTTCGAGTCCCTATATGTAGTGGAAGTGATTGCAGCTGAGCTCGAGCTATGAAGACGAACAGTGTGCCGGGCGCTTGATGATGATACGTACAGATGAGGGAAATGTGCATGTCATGAGGGAAATGTGCAGATGTGGAGAAGCAGTGATGATATGTACGCAAGATAAAAAATCTATTGTTTGTTGCGCTCACAACGCATGTATTTAAAGAGATCTTGATCTCCTCGCACATTCCTACACGGTCAACCGAACCTGCTCTTTCATTGAGACCCTCTTCCGCATATCACTCGGCAACGCATTTGCTGTACCGCCACGGTGGTCTAGTGGATATGGTACTCGGCTGCTGATCCGAGGGTCGCGGGATCAAATCTCGGCTGCGGCAGCTGAATTTCGATGGAGGCGAAATGTTGAGGCCCGTGTACTGTGCGTTGTCAGTGCACGTTAAGAACCCCAGGTGGTCGAACTTTCCGGAGCCCTCCACTACGGCGTCTCTCATAATCAGAGCAGGTTTTGGGATGTTAAACCCCACAAAACAACAACGCATTTGCTGTACGTATAATGGA
Source organism: Hyalomma asiaticum (assembly GCA_013339685.2). NCBI lineage: Eukaryota > Metazoa > Arthropoda > Arachnida > Ixodida > Ixodidae > Hyalomma > Hyalomma asiaticum. Next base: position 87,480,166 of record CM023485.1, read on the forward strand.
GAATAATACATAAAAACTCAAGAAAACCTGACTTATCCGCTTTAGTGGTTTAGCTGCGTGTTTGTATACGTGAATCTCATTATAAAGATGCATTGGCTCGCTCCCGCACCCTTTTCAATCATAATTTCTCAAGGTCATGATGATAGTGGCATATACCGTATTTTATACGTCAGTCAATTTCGCGGACATTATATCCGTTCCGCGCGGCGCATGGTCCAGTTCGGCGCACTCACTATTGAGCAACCGTTCAATGCGTTGAATCGATTACGGCGCTAAGCAAGGTCAAATTAAGACATAAGGCGAGTCTGCCAGAACTTCCTTAATGCGCGTTTTCTCGGACTTAGCTACTTGAGCAAGTATACTGAAACAGAGTATCGCCGAGGTCATCTACATACGCGCGCAAACATGATTGGCACGGCGTTATCTTCCAGAAGGCAAGGTTACCGGCGGCCATTAAAGGCAACTGAATGGATCCCTGCAGAGAAGGCAAGCGCGGTAGGGGGCGGCAGAAAGTTGGGTACACGCGGATGAGATCAAGTTAGCGGGGATAATGTGGGTGCAGTTCCCTCAGTACCGGATTAATGGGAGAAATGTGTGAGAGGACATTGCACCAGCACTGCATGTGGACAGGCTTGTGATGATGACGGCAATTAGGATTAACTTCGTGAACGCGAAGCTCATCATCACACGACAGTACAGCTATCTCACTGTGGATGTGAGGGGGTATACGCGGAGAATAGATCCATTTGCATTAGTTCCTTTAAAGATCTGCCTACACAACCACGGGTCCGTGGTTGTGTAGGCAGATCGAAATAACAGTAAATTTTGAATTTCACAATGTCATATAGGTGGAAAGAGTTAGCACGTAGACCACGAGGCTGCCCTATTAAAGAGAAAAGAGGTAAATATAATAATAGAATATATCCCCGCCACGGTGGTCTAGTGGTTATGGCACTCGGATGCAGATTCGTAGGTCACGGGAACGGATCCCGGCCGCCGAGGCTGCATTTCTATAGGAGGTGAAATGTTGAGGCCCGTGTGCGGTGCGATGTCGGTGCACGTTAAAGAACCCAAGGTGGTCGAAATTTCCGCAGTCCTCCACTACGGCGTCTCTCATAATCAGAACTGGTTTTGGCACGTAAAACCCCAGAAATCGATCTCTGAAATCAATACGAGATTACAGAGGATCGAGACAGCACCGAGAAAAACAAAAACAAAAAAAAACACGAGTAAGTGAAGGACAATTTTGAAGGTAACGGGCCTGCGACTATACATACAAATCGCCGAATAATACGAGGAGTATGAATATCGACCTTAACAAACCTGTAATACGGATTACTTGCTAACTCCTTGCTTTGGACACACACACACCATTTCGAAGTTTAATGTGCGGAAACCGTGGTATGCATATTAGTCACGCTGTACTGGAGGGCTCCAAATTGGTTTCGGCCGCGTGATGTTCTTTAACACACACGCAATATAACTGCGCAGGCGTCAATATTTCCCCCTTTTTGGCCCACGGAAATGCCGCGCCCCTGGCCGGGGAACAAACCAGTGTGCTTGTCCTTACCGCAGGGCAGCCCCGTACGGCCTCTACACCGCGGCAGGTAACACACAATCGCATAGAATCTACAGGTATGCTGATCCACTCGAGTTAATTTCATTTGCGCTGCTTTCCCTGCCAAAGGTATGCGCCTCTTAACAACTCCCCGCATTGTTTTTGCACCTTTATGCCATTGCCCAGGAAGCAGCAAGACACGAGACGGCATCCGCGATGCAGCCTTCGCTATGGCGGAGATAACGTTCCCCGGGAACGGCCCCCCATCTCCAGTGCTCTCATATATAAATAACCCCGGCGCTTCATTCTTCAGTCGCGTGGGCTCACACGCGAAGAATGCGACTGTAAGGACGTTCGCAGGCGCCTGCGGTCGGGCCGCGCTGTCAGCTCGGGAGATTTACGGTGATTTGGCGGCATATATGCGTCACAGTCATGCGCGACGCCTTTCGTCACCTGCGCAGTTATGCAGTATACAACCGTCACTGCGACCTGCCTGGATGGCGTGCGAACGTAAAAAGACAAAGAAATGTATAGTATAAGCAGTGAGTTTTGCTAACCGTTACCTTATGCTTGCGAGAGACAATGCATGTATGCACACACATGTGTCGCGTTAAGTGACACATGTGCCGGAAAGCCGTTGTTTCTTTCCGAGAACAGTGTCCTCGCATGCGACCGAAAGCATTCGATGAGAGGAGGAGGCGGATACAAACAGGAAAGGAAGAGACTGTTTTGCTACCGCGGTGGGTCGAAAATTTTGCGGATTAGTGGAAACACGGGTTGGCCACTATGGACCGCCTTAGTGGTCTATAATGTCTAGGCACTTTGGCTGCTGTTCCGAAGGTCGCGGGATCGAATCGCGGCCGCGACGGCATGCATTTCTATAGGAGGTGAAATGTGGAGGCCCGTGTGCTATGCCAGTGCACGTCAGAGAACCCCGGGTGGTCGAAATTTCCAGAGCCCTCTACTACGGCGCCTTTCACAATCATATCGTGGTTTTGGGAAGTAAAACCTCACAACTCAATCAGTCACGAACACCAATGTCGTAAAGGCCCACTGTTAGAAATGAGAGATTAATATGTTCTTCTTTAAGCAAGGTAATTACCTAAGGTATTTTTTATTTCCTTCTTTGTCATATATTAGTTTTTTATTACACAAATAGAAACAAGTGTGTAACGGATATTATGATGCCCACAGTAATGGCTGATATATCCAATTCCTTCACTTAACAGGCACCTTTACTCCCCTATTCCCACTCCCCCACAATTAAAGGAGCGAAAACGAGCAGTGTCAAACCACCAGGCAGTGAACATCGACAAGAGTCTGTCCCTGAGCTCAGCAGAAATCGGCTTCCGATATCGGGGCATGTAATCCAGACATGGCGCCGAGCATCGCATGGCAAAGAAACAAACACGAGGTACAAGACGACACGAGCGGGCATCGAGTGGACGATACACGTCGAACGGTTCGCGAGAAATGTACGTGAGTATATGCATGATACTTGCGCGTGGTCCCTATTTCACATACCCTGTGCACAGGCTAGCAAACCGGACGCTTGTCTCGTTATTCTCCATGCTTTTCCATTTCCTTATTTCCCTCGCCCTTTCCCCTGGTGCAGGATAATTAACGACACAGTTTTCTGGTTAGCGTCCCTGCTTCCTGCATTTCTGTTGTCTTTCCTTCCTTGTGGGTCCTAGGAAGCCGCACCGAACCGAACTTGGATGAGAGAAGCGCAAGAAAAAGAGAGGGAGAGTGAGGGAAAGTGGAGAGGCGGGAAGGGTTGCGGGGACACTGAGGTTTACTTCCCAACAAGCCCAATCCGCCACCCTGCAAAGCTGAACCGAAGTTACATCTCTCTATTTCATCCGAACCACGACCGAACCACGACGGTCGTGACACGAACGTGGTGGGCGCACATATAACATAGTGTTCACGTGACGTCACATCCGCCGCTCTCACACTCGCCACTCATGGTCGCCTTTCCTGGGTACCCAGATGACGTAGTTCACAAGCTGCAGCCAACCAGGCACGCCGGTGGCGAATGCCGGAAGTGACGAAGCCGCGCTCGGTAACGCGCGTGCACACTGTGTATACAGTAATGAAATGCAGACCGTCGTCATCGTTTCTGGCGGTAACATTCTGAGAGGAGACTCGTGAATACAATTTTTTTTTTTGTATGTCTCGAAATTCATCACGAGTGCAAACTCTCGTTTCGTGGACTCATATCGTACAACTGGTGCGCCCGGAAGCACAACTGACATATTTTAACTGGATATTTTAAGAGGGAGGCGTTGCGGCTCCTCCTCAAGTCGTTCCGAGATACGTGACACTGAAATGCGAATGCCGAGATCCGTGGGCGGGCTATCGGGCCCCAAGTGGCACGGCCGGACGGCGCGCTGCGTCTTCGTCGAAATCCGTCTTCGCAAATGTCAGTGTTGTCAGTATGTGTTGCTTCGGACTTTATAATTCACGCCTAACAACTGACGCTCAGGACTGATATTTTGAAGAAAGCAAAAAAAAAAAAAAGGAAAACGAAGAAAAGAAAAACGCGCATAAGCGCTACGGGTTGACTAATATTCTCTTTTATTTATCTTGTGCTGAACAGAAGAACAGAATGGCTTTAGCTCCATCAGCTTATGCCGCAGTTCGCTCCATCATGCCGCTGTTAAATAATAATAATAATAATAATAATAATAATAATAATAATAATAATAATAATAATAATAATAATAACTTATTGACATCTAAAGAGGACATCAATTTCAAATCAATGCAGATTCATTTCGATTCGGTCTCATATCACTGTTCGCTGTGGCGAGTTCGCTGCTATCGAAGTGAACAAGCGAAAACGTATCTTGTAATAATTAATCGTCTCTTACGTGCCAAAACCGCCATGTCTTTATTATGAGACACGCTCCGTAATGGGGGGCACCAGAGTGATTTTGGCCACCTTTAATGCGCACGTAAATCTGCGTACGCGGGTGCTTTAACACGAAGGTGTTTTATGCCGGGGTACACCAAGAAATCAGTGACGTACTTCCTGTAACGGAAATGGATGTCTGAAAAAATGAACTTTTTCTGCATTTCGCGCCCATACACCGCAGTGCGTGTCGTCTTTCCTCGGTCGTCACATTTCGAATATTTTCACTACGATTGACTTCGTGCGGATTGTCGAACCGAGAAAAATAAAGTTCAGTTCCTTTTCGGTTTCGCTTTAAGCGCGCTCCGGTTCAGTTCCGGTTCGGAGAAAGAAAACATATAACGATTCGTAAAGCGCTTCGCAATACAGATCGGTTCAGAAACCGGTTAAGCGACATAATCTGATTGATGTGCTGGGTTTTACGTCCCAGTAGTAGTAGTAGAGGACTTTTATTCAAGCCCAACATTACAGGCTGAGCAGTTTCTATCGCTTGTGCGACTAGGCGGCGCTGAACTTCCAGAAACACGATATCAAAGATGCCGTAGCGGAGGCTCCGGAAATTTCGACCCCCCGGGGTTCTTTAACGTGCAGTGACATCGCACAGTACACGGGCCTCAACATTTCACCTTCAAGTTAGCTAATCTGAGATACTCCAAACATTAGTGCTCGAGTGATGCGTTCGTAAGCTACAACATGTAACGTTAGAATTGTTTGTAAGAGAAAATTTGGGGCAGTGCAGACGTGTTGACGACATGTGGGAGAGGCAGTCGGCCTATGCCTAGGATCCCGTGTGAGCTTCGTGGATTCGACCCTATTTATAAACCATTTATTTTGTAATTTTCCATTTGTATATTCACTTTCGTTTCCATCCATGCATTTTGCCGAGCTAACATGGCACATCTTCAAGTTCTCTCAGGAATACGGAAGTTCGAAAAGAGCGGCCGATGCTTTCTTATACTATCGGTCAACCTTAGTTAATATGGGTATGTTCATGAGTATGTCTAAGCAGATATACTCATGAACGTGCTCACGTTAGAGCACTGTGTTGCAAGACAAACATGTGCGGTCCTTCGGCATGTCAATCCTTGAGATTTCTGTATTCTGTCTTCCTTTATATTCCGAAGGGCTCAGAAAATGACGTGCAACAGTGGAAACTTGTTCGTATGTTCGAAGATCCAAGCTCCGAGCAGGATCCGGTGCCATTGTTAGGAAAGTATCTCTCAATGTGTAACAAAGGGAGATCAAGTGCAAACGTTTCGGAGAGTGTGTTGGGAACAAAGTTCTTTACATGATTTGATACATGTGCACCGCGTTAGACACGGCAGGATTACAGCCATCGGCGAAGAATAACGGTGGAGATAATGCGACAAAAGAACAGCACGTCGTCAGAAGTGAGTGTAGTGCTTTTTGCGGATTGTGAGACATTTTGAGTGAATACGGACTTGTTAGGAATAGCATGATAATAACTCGCCTTCCTGCATAAAGGCGAAAGGTGTTTGCTTAAACGAACATTAAAGTGACAAGCAATTTTTTTCGCATAAATATGCCTAGCTTTTCACAACAGCAAAAACAGTATTGCGAGGAGAAGACTCTCGGTAAGCTATCAAACGCGCAAAAAGACAACACAGGTGGCAACGCCGCTGTGAAGTTCCAGCGCTAATACGCGTCACGTCGCAGATCATTGACGGCGTGTACTAAGGCCGACATAACTATTTATCGGTAAGTAAGAGATACACTTGTGTTCTAAGGAAGACAGAGACTTAACACAGTCAGTTTCAGAACATTCGATGGAGCAAATTTGGCGAGAATTAAAAAAAAAAAAAGAAGGGAAATTGGCCTTCTTACGTCACGAGGCCGAAGTTCGGGCGCGAATTTCAAGACTATGACTTTGCCATTCATTTTCTCTTTTATATTGAACATAAATATTGACTACAATCGAGTTTTTTGGCAAATGTAAGTTATCATTCTAAACCACTTCACTTTTCCACTTCAGCGTCCCTTTAAAAACCCTCTCAAGAAGCGCACTCTAATGCCCCGCTGTTCTGCAGCGAGGCCAACTTACATTTGAGATTGTGAGTCATCCTTGCCCGTTGCTATATCCATTGGTAATCGGTATTAGATTTGCATTTTGAAATAGAGAATATTTTTGCGAGTGTATCATACAGGATGATCTTGTTAACTCTACATAGAAGACTGAAATTTCGGTGCAAGTATAATGTTCATATGTATGCGGTATATTTCATCCCAGAACTCTGACACACAGACTCGTAATAAATAAATAAATAAATAAATAAATAAATAAATAAATAAATAAATAAATAAATAAATAAATGTCGACAGAAAGGAAGCTTGGAACAGATGGCAACGACAAGGCGCTACCTGCAGATCGAACAAAGCTTGTTCTGAACTGGTAAGCACTATTATTGTTTTGTTTTTTCGGTTCAGGTGCAGGTTCCGATTCAGGCACATTTCGAGAATATCGGTTCGGGCTCGGCTTCGCTTTCGGCAAAAATTGTGCTTTTGGTACGGTTTTCGGTTCGGGTTCGGTTGGGCACCCTGGTTTCGTGTATACAAAAGACTGCACTTTCTCTTAATTTGTTAAAATTGTGCAGACACTGCTCGAGGCGCCCACTGCGGAGCCATTTAGCTCCAGAAATTCGCACCGCGCTCATGTGCCATGAAACCAATGCCGTAACGACGCAGACGTTGTGACACGAAGTTGCTTTGGGCACGACAGGTAGAAGGTGCTAGATGCTAGGTGCTAGGTAGAAGGGGAAAAGAAAGAAGGGGGAGCTCAAGCGGAAGAAATCAAGAAACTCCCAAGTTGAAATACGCCCCAAGCAGCCCCGCATGTTACCTTGGAAAGTTTGTTTACGCCGTAAATGCTACAAGTGTTCAAAGCTTTCCGCGTGCTTGCCGCGACAGCGAACCTGAAAACATAGGATGCACGTTTGTATTCTTTTATCCGAAGAATCAACAAAGAGATCATGAAGAAAAGCGCGTTAAACAAAGACCTATTACAAAACCTTCTGGACACACACACACACACACACACACACACACACACACACACACACACACACACACACACACACACACACACACACACACACACACACACTCTCTCTCTCTCTCTCTCTCTCACTAACTCACTCACTCACTCACAATAGGAGAGCTTTTTGTTCCAAATTTCTATTTGCTGATATTAACAGGTTATCTTCGATAATACATAGTGTTCAGCGTAACACGTAATGAGCAGGTTTTCGTGAAAAAACATTTCTTATAATGAGGAAATATTCTCCGGATATGAATCGGGGGCTAGACTTATGATCGAAAGTTTTCGGCGGTGTTTGCCACTCTCGGTAACAACTTGTCGCACATGAGACTAGTTCCTATACCGACTGTTTTCGTGCAGGAAAGTGGTTCATACGATAGCAAGGTTGCACATACGGCTTTTGCCCCGTTAATGAGGCCTTGGGCTCGTATTCACAATTTCTCACACAAAGACAACACTCCTGGGAGCATGTGTGTGCGATCATGACGTCATACACGATAACTAAGGTGGACAGGTTAATGGAAATCATGGTGCGTCTGTATATATATATATATATATATATATATATATATATACGAGAAGGAAATGCGAATTTTGCCTCTAGCTTACGGAAAACGTATTAAAGTCGACTCAACCTAGAACAGTTTCGCGATTCAGTTGTAATGTCACTGCATGCTTTCCTTGCATTTCCATTCGCTACATTCGTATTCGATGTAAATGTGCTTATTGGTCACGAGCGTTTGCGCCGTTTGTTAGTAAAGGGCCCAGTCTCTAAGTTCTCCGCGTTTCAATTCCCGCATATGTGCCAAGGGAGAGACGGACAGAGAGGAAAAAATAACAATAATAATGTAAACACATGTTTTTAGAAATAAACAACCAAGCGGGGGCCACACGAAAAAAATACAAACAAGTTTTCTGACTTCCTTGAGCAACTGCATGTATATCCTCATTGGCTCCGTTCCGAATGTCTCTCCCCCACGTTCATTCCAGTGGGTTGCGAAATTTCGCTTCGCTCACGCCCGAACGTAAGCCCTCTGCCAACAAACATAAAACGCATCCACTAAGTCTAACACAAGCATGAGAGTTGTTTGCAACTCAGTAGACTACTCGCCGAGAAGTATGCAGGGAGACAACAACAAAATAAACAAGAGAGAAGGAAAGGAAGAAGCGAGACAACTGTAAGCTCAATGGCGCCTCTCTACCCTCTGTAGTATACCACACGTATATCAGCACCATGTATATTATGAGAGAGTTTATGTAGTACTTCGAGCGCTTGGGCATCACCGTGCGCCCCATTTCACTGCTTGCAGAGTGTCGTTATCTCACTGTACTTTACTTTAGTATGATTGCGATCGCTGCACTTTCTGATTCCATTTACGTTTGCGCAGATTATTCATTAAAAAAAAAGTACCTGAAACGCAACTTCGTTATAGCTGAAAACGATGCATGTTACTGGACATTCGCGTAGAATAGCACTTCCTGCACGAAGAATACAAAGGACATTTCAAAGCTGAGCACGAGGCCGAGTGTTCGAGTCTCGACCAGGATGACACGTAACATTTCTTAAAAGGTGAAACAAATAAAGCGGTAGTTTACTTAGCCTTGGGTGCACGTGTGTGTGCTCAAAATTAATAACTATTATTTCAACATGATCAAAATTATCCCTGTGCTTTGCTGCAGCTGCGGCTCCTCTCTTAATATTGGTGTTGCTTTGATACGTTAAATAAGACGGATAAATAAATTAAACTATGAACAAGCACCCTGAAACTTTTTGTACGCCCTTTTCTTCATGTTAAGGAAAAACCTGCCAGTGAATAGCGGAGTGAGAGTGAACAAATGCAAGCTCCCTATGACAGTCTTATATATACGCCTCCGTATTCAGCAACGCGACTTACAACTTAACCAGCCCACATAAAAGCCGTAAACATGTCTAAGAAAACGCTATGAGCTCACTTTGGGCTGTTTTTGAGGTGTCATTTTACCCAGATTTGACCAATACTAGTTAAGGCAGGGTTTCATGTTCAGGCGCATTTCTGAATTTGTAAATTAGGTCCTTAGAACGAATTCGAAGAGGTCTCGTTGCTAAGTACGTCATCCATCATGGCGCTGTTTATTTCAAAGAAAAATAAGAACTGCCGATGCTGTCTGGATCTCTGTCGTTTCGTGCATAGTAAACTGTTCGCAGTTATGACCATCAAATGACCGTGCCTCTACTGAATGAAATGGCCAGTCACTGCCCGACCGCGAAGAAACTTTGCGAGTTGATTCCTCTACATCTGAATGCTCTTTCGACGTCGATGCACCATACACGCCAGCGGGCTCGCTACACAAATTCCATATTAGGCGCATATGGGTGCGCGTGACAGACATCCCACACTGTTGGTGCGGACCACGGAGCCAACGCGTATGCTCGCGCGCAAGTCCGGGTTCTGGGAACGGGACGAGGAGGACGCTCGAGAAGAAGGATAAGGCCGAGGATTCGCGGGGCCGTATACACACCACACGATACGAGCTTTGAGGCGCAACCGAATCCACCGCGCAGTGCTTGCGAGGAGTCCCCTCCAAGACTTGTCTACAGAAGAGTCGGCTTGCTCGAGCGCTATCGTATGTCACCGTCGTCGGAGGCCTTCGTGGAAAAGCGTCGTGTCTCTTTCCCGCCCAGATCGTCTGTCTGTCCTCTCTCTCTCTCTCCCACGTCTTTCGAGGGTGAGGGTGGGAGGTTAGAGGGTGAGTGGGTAAAAAAAAGATAGATGCCCGTCCACGATAGGTCTTCATAACACGCACGTCGTCCGTGCCACATATCCGTCGCGGCAGCTGTTTCAGCGGGAACCGCAGCAGCGAGGCGAAACTGGCATTTTGTGTATCGCGATAGAAGGCTGACCGCTCCGCGCGTTGAGCTGCGATAGCTGCGGATCGACTTGCTTTTGGGGACGTGCCCGGGATTCTTGTCAGATGTTTCTATATCTTCCTTGGCTTTATATTTTCCTGTTGTTACGCCCTTTTAGGCTGTTGTGTTTCTGGAGCATCGAACGAAAGTTTTCTTCGGTGCGGACAAGAGAAACGGGATATACATGTGCTACGAAGAATATCAATTCGTTCACGGGCAACGTCTTCACTGCTGTGCTGAAATTGTTTCGTCCAACGGGAATGGGCTTCAATCATACAATTACGACACGTAGGACGAGCTCCCTCATGTCGACGCTGAATGACGTCCTTGTTGTATACACTTGAGCGATCGTGAGAGAGATAGAGGATGAGATATTGACAAAGGTCCGAAACTCCAACTATATTATTATTATTATTATTATTATTATTATTATTATTATTATTATTATTATTATTATTATTATTATTATTATTATTATTGAGCTAACACGCTCTCATGTATAAACGTCAGCTATTATACAAGCGATAGCTTTTCTTAAGGTGGCTGCCACAGAGACCGTAAATGTTTGGGAACTCGCACAACGCTCTTATACGACATCGCATAGACGAAGGTGAGCAGCTGAACAATGATGACATTATTATTTTAGCTTTTATGAAAAGCATCCGTAAAAGCGGAGAATACATCCACAATAGTACTCCTTCTTTACACTAACAAAGCTCTATTCATTTAAGCGTGATTCATGGAGACCCTTCTTGCAATTTTTCTTTGCAACATATGCTGACACGTTACACCGCCACTATCTGCGCTTCGTACTTTCTTTTTTTCTTTTTTTTTCTCTCTCTCTCTCTTTAGACAAGAATGTGTTTCAAGTGGCCGCACTTTCTCATAAAGTCGTACAGCCACGGTGAAGTGAGAGCTGTGACAAAGTAGTCGTCCTCGGACGCTGTACGGGACATCAACTTTGAAAGAGAAAGTACTAAAGAATAATAACCGGCACACGCGAACATACACACAAAAAACGTGTACACCTAACAGATTTAGCCGTCTAGCACTCGGGCACTTTCGCTGTCGGCCGTGTCTCGGCTGCAGCCAGACCGACAAAACGGAAAACAGCAGCAAAGTAAACTTCGTTTTCTTTTCTTTTTTTATACGTTGCGGTTAGTTCACACTGGACTTCCCATGCGTATAGACACGCACATACAAGTGGGTTTTGTTTCGTGGTTTGCAGACCACACTTATAACTACTTTCGTTTCTCTCCTCTCCCTCTCCCGTTGTCTACATGTCTACACACAGGTCCTTCTTTCGTTTCCTTGGTGTCTATCGTTCGTTCGCTGTTTCTTTCTCCTTGTGTCGCCCCCCTTCTTGCCTGCCACCCTCTCTTTCCTTCTCTCTCTCTTCTCCTCTTCCGAGACAGACGCGTCTTGGCCGCTCCAATGAAAGAGGAGCTCAGTTCCTCCACCCTGAAAAGCGCAGCCGCCCGCCCGTGCGTCTCGAGGAAAGCTGGCGCACGATCCGAGGACACGGGAAAGACTCTCTCGGATGAGAAGAAAAAAAAAATAAATAAAAGACAGAAATCCAGAGGCAGATCGCTTGCTTGCCGAAAAGACTCGCGAAAAGCCACGTCGGTCGGTCGGTTGGTCGACGGCGGGGCGAAAACAGCGACGGGCCCGAACGACGACACCGGCACGGTTCACGATGCCCCCATGCGCGGGCGGGGAAGCCTTCCACGCGATGCCCACTCCTCCGCCCCCTCCCTATGCGCGAGAATATGGGAGAGAGAGAAGAGGATATATGCTGCGGTGGAAGCGAGTCGCACTTTTGACGTGCGAATACAACGAGAAAATAAAATGAAGGAGAAGTGGATAGGAAGGAGGCACAGCGAGTGAGCGAAGTAACTCGTAAATGCGAATAAAACAGAGAGAAGTGGTTGGTTGCGTGCCGGGTTACATTTGTTTCTTCGTTTCGCTTCTTTTTTTCCCTTGCTTCTTTCTTCCATTTCGAGTCAAACCAGTCGCACTCGAGGAGGCGGCTTTGGAGGCCCGGCGCTGTATATGCAGGCAACACCGCGAGGCTTGAGGTTGGTTGTACGCGAGCCAAGAAACAGACACGCCCATTTTTTTCTTTCTTTTTCTGTGGGTATCGTGTTGTGTGCTTATACTTTGAAGTCGGGTGGCAAGGAGGGATGCGTCTGGCGCTTTTTTATCCTCGTGGAAATCGAACGACGTGACCGTCGTGTCACGAACGCGGAGGGAAAAGTGCCCGCTCGTACATTGTTTCGGCCGAATCTCTTGAGATCCGAAGTTGCCGAAACTGGAATTATGCGGGCGAGCTGTGTCACGTGGACGTAGGTAACGAGCACGGATGCATGAGTTGAGATCGAGATTCCTACTATACTCCTTTTCACGGAAGGCTCCCTGGACGCCGCCATGACATCCGTTAGGCTGTGCATGCCAACCCCCCTCCCCCCCGCCCCCTAGCGTCGTGCCGTCACTCTTTACGTCCTCGTCAATGTAGTCGGCTGGAGACATCCTCCATATGTGCGATTAATTCCCCAAGAAAAGCACTGCCGAGGCTGTGACGTCAGCCTATACGTATGTACTGCCGTGGCACAGCCTAGTATGGCGGTTCTCCCCGCCTCCTGTTAAAAGGTCTATAAATTTCATAAACTACGTAGCACCGCGACGATGTACTATAATCTCCGCTGTCGCGTTGCTGAGGGTAGGCTGGCGTTAGTCAATAATAATAATAATAATAATAATAATAATAATAATAATAATAATAATAATAATAATAATAATAATAATAATAATAATAATAATAATAGCTGCGTTTTAACTTGCCAAAGCCACGATATTGTCACGATACTTCGCGTCCGTCGGGGCTGGCCCTCGAGCGGGGAAGAGCGTGCGGTCTTCGTTCTTTTGGCCTCTGCACAATCTTCACCTCGACCCACCATACGTATTGGTCGCAATACCGTCATGAGGCACGCCGTATGGACTCTGGGAATTTTGACCACTTGCGGTTCGTTAACGTGCATTAAAAACGCTCAGTGCACGGGCCTCTATAGCATTTTCGCCTCCACCGAAAAAGCTGCCTTCGTTGCCGGAACTGAACCGTGCCCTTCGCGTCAGCTACCAAGGTCTAACCACTGCGCCCCCCGCGGCGGGCAGGCGTAGTGAAACAAATATGAACTGCTCGCCTGTAGAAAACGCCTAAGACAACCAACCAATCCAACGAAGCAAAGGGATTACTGCGGAGTGCCACGCGAGCGTTATCGGCTGGTCTCGCCAGCCGACATTAGTCTGTTAAGAACTGTCATTCAAAGAGAATTCTGACCCCCGCGCAGCTCCAAGGGGCGTTGCACACAAGCAACCCAAAGGCTTCTTGCATTTAGAGTACATGTCCCGCGTACACACGGGGAATAAGCACTGCTTTAAAGCTGTATTAAATACATACTAACGTGAGGCCCGTCATATAACGCAGGCATTGTAATAGCTCGTTAACTTTAATTTCTATCGTCGGCTGACAGGTACGTTTGTTGGGCGTGATAGTTAAACGGCGACTGCGGCGAAAGATCACGTGACTTCTGGTACATATGTACGCGCGAGTAGGCTCTCTTCCTGTATTTCCACCGTCTTTTTCCATGGCGGTTTTGGGACGTAAAACCCCAGCGATCAATCAATCTTTCTTTTTTTTTACTTTTTTTTTATTGCGCGCCTTATCTTTCGTGAGTGTTTCGGGGTATGCGAGCTCGTCCATCAAGGGCCCAGTGGGGGACGCGACCGTATACTGGAGCGCCCCACAACAAAAGGGGTCACCTCGACGACGACTTCTCAAGAACGATTGTGTACACGTGTTGCGAGTTGACCATACACGCGTGGCGAGTGCTTGTCCACGAAGCCAGCTAAGGTGGCCGCGAAATGGCGGCGACGACGGACAGAAAAAGCAGAAAGGAGTGAGCGCGGAAAGACCAAACTGTGAGGACGTGTGCGTTCGAAGTGTGATACGAATGTTTTGGCTATTTCGAATATCTTATAAACCAGCCTTTGTAAATTAAATGCGCATAGTCGTAAACGTAGTATATATGCAGTGTAGGTAAAACTGGAAACGTTAGCGTGCGATATTTGAAGAACACATCCGAATCAACTCGCACAAGTTATGGCCCTCCGCGTTGACTACATGGAAAGCAGTGCCAGCTCGCCGCAAGTGAGTGAAAAAAAAAAAAAAAAGCTTTACTATCGGTACTGGGAGTGACGGGCTCTGTGACCCCACCAGATGGCCCTCAGTCGGGGCTGAAGGCGACCTCTTGGGCCCTTGCTGTGACCCGGACTTGGACGTCCAGAGCAGAGCTGGCCAGTAGGGTCTCCCACTTTTGCGAGCCTACAAGCTTCTGGAGTTCTTTGGGCGGTGGGTCTGCGGGGTAGTCCCAAAAGATGTGTTGCCTTGTGGCTCTCTGGCCACATTTCGAGCAATAGGGTTTGAATTCGTCTGGATCGATGCGATGCATTGGTAACGCTGGACCCAAAGCTTCCTCATCCGAACCGGTCTTGCTCTCGAGGCTTCGCAAGCGCATGCTCTACATTATGAGCGCGGCCGCACCGTAAAACATCTTCGCACTGTGACTGTCCCCAGCGAGAGCGTCGAGACTGACGCAATGTCCGCGTTCTCGTGCAATACGCTGACGCCATATATACTGACGCTATATACGATTATATAGCATCGGCGGTTGACATTTACTCAGTGTATTTTGTTGGACCGCCACGTTGGTCTAGTATCTATGGCACTCAGATCCTGATCCGAAGGTCGCGCGATCGGATCCCGGCCGCGGCGGTTGCATTTCTATGGAGGCGAAATGTTGAGGTCCGTTTACTGTGCGATGTCCCGTATGCCCGTGTGCTGTACGTTAAACAACCTCCAGGTGGTCGAAATTTACGGAGCTCTTCACTAGGGCGTCTCTCATAATCGAATCGTGCTTTTGGGACGTAACACCCCAGAAATCAATCAATCAATGAATCAATCAATCAATCAGCAATCAGTGTACTTGAGAAATCAGGCTTGCTGAGTGACATTGTTCCGCAGTCGATTTTCTTGTCTTTATGTTTCAACGACTCCACAACAGCTAATTTGCTTCATGCGTGCATTATCTGTGAGCACTTATAAGAGCATAGACGTGAAATACAATGCGCGTATCGTTTAAGGCCCTGCATGTACGGAGCCATTATAGGATGCAACTGGACAGAATATTCGTGCGCCGTATATATAGAATTATCACCGCGCAGTCGCGCAACCCTCGTGTCGGACCGCTTGACGCGTCCAGTTCAGCAAAGACGACCGCGCTTACACAGGCGCTAACCCTGAGGCGACGAGAGGCGCGCGGGGGGGCATCAGGTGCCCCGCTGAGCTGATTAATGCACTATGACGAGAGATAGAAGAGACAGGCGCGTGTTTGGGGACGGCTGTCCCCTCAGCGCGTCCATTAATCTTCACCGCTCCGCCACTTCAATCTTGGCGGCGCGGGGAGACCCCCGTCTTTCGCAGCGGTGCCCGTATATTTGCGCGCGCTTCCGTGCGGCCCGCAGAATATGGCGTGGTGCCGGCTACTCCCGATTCCAGTTACGCCTGTCTGTACGTGCGTATGCGTTACTCATGTAAGCGCGTTACTTGTATCGGCAATGCTGAATTTGGCAGGTGTGTAGATCGCCAACAGACTTAATCTAGGCAACGGTGCTGTTGACATCTTCGGACGAAGTATATATATATATATATATATATATATATATATATATATATATATATATATATATATATATATATATATATATATATATATATATATATATATATATATATATATATAGAGTACAAGAGTTCGAGCGAGGTAGGAGGCGAACAAGTAAGAGTACTTAAAATGTTGGTGTGTGTCTTTACAAAGTGACGCAGCAGCTTCTGGTAATAAATATTAGAAGGGCTGCGAAGATCAGTTTGTTGAAAGTGGAGGAGCTCCTTTTGTTAAAACCTGTACCCACCAGACTAGAATCTACTATTTCCGAGTGCTGCCAAGCATCATCAACAGTGCAACACAGAAACTTGAAGTTCGTGCGCGTCACAACACAAACACAACTAACGTTTGTGTAGTCTGATTGTCTTCTCAGCGTCCTTGTACCGCGGCAAATCTTCTTTCATGATGAATCCTTATATGCCAACTACGTATGTAGCTCGATTTTCTGTCGTCCTATAGTTTCACTGAAGCGGCAATGAACAGGAGACCTGCGTGAAGGCACTCGCTCATTTAATTAGCTCGGTGGGCGTCTGCTGTGCCAGGTAAACGGGTATATGTTATTCTGCTTTTATAAGTGTATACGGCTAGGAAGTTCTCGGTCCCGAGGATCGAACCAGCTACACGTTTCACAGCCCCAGGTGGTTAGGTTAATCCCCCTCCCATTCGCTTAATCGTATTGTAGTTTTGACACACATAACTGCTTATTTGATCAGGCATAATTTTTTTTTTCAAACACGTTGCTTAAGCATAGATACTATCAGAACGTGCTAACGTTTGACATGACACTCGCAGAAAGCCGCGCTTCCGCACAAAGTGCGCGGTCAGGCCCACTCAAGCTTCTTATATGCGCGCTGCGTGCCTCAATCAGAATCGCCGACCTGCCGGTTACGAGAGATGACTCAAAGAACGCGCTCAACTTATGCCGGTGTCATGCGGGCACTTTTCACCGCAGTCAAGTATATGTGCGATCCGGATTAGGCTCGATCGGGATCTTGTGCTGCTTCACAGCCGCTCGATCGCGATCGGGAATACGATGGCAACCTGGTTCCCAAATCGTCATTTCGCCAACATCTGCGCTCATAATACTCGATTCGAATTGCTTTCGATCGCGAAAGAGTGACCATTGTTGATCGCTGCCAGGGGATCCTAGCCGGATCGGCCCTGATCGCGATCAAGAGTGCCTCTGTGAGACGGTGTGACAGTACAACACAGGGAGAGAAGGGCATATTAGAGCTCGCCTTAATACTCTTGCTACTGACTTTGTAATACTTTCTTCGCAGTATGTACTGCTCCCTTAACGTCGCCTCCGTTAGTGTGTGGGGTAGCAAGCCACTCTGGTTAGCTTCCCTGCTTTTTCTTTTTCAGTGGTCTCCCTCTTTCTATCTACGTTGAAATCTATCCAAACTAGTGGAGAAGCTTAGCGGAAGGTGGAGGCTTGAATCGATTGACAGACCGTTAAAAACGATGTAGAACAGGGATTGTCGCAGGCTTCAGCGGCCTTCCCTCCTTTACACCGTTTTTAACCATCTGTTCATAATTGCAATCTAAGTACGTTGAGAAAACAACTGTGCTTACCAAGCTACAGTGTACGGCACGTAACGTAGCGAAGTGATCACTAAGCGAAAGAAAACGAAGAATAAAAACTGAATGGATAAGTCAACATCACCAACATACTGTCGGAGATAAAAGCGCCGGAACACGATATTCGCGAGAATACTGGACCCGCCTGACCACAGAACATAGGATGTAATGAAATGTTTCAGCTTTATTTAATTACATTTTTTTTAAATGTTTCCGCCTGTTGCACAGTTACGGGGACGTATGCACAGTTATTCCTTAAATTAGGGACATTAACAGGGCAGGAATTTGCATTTGCCGTGGAGCTCCGGTCTGCTTGTAGACAATTGCCCTCGTTAGTATACACCGAACAACATCTACACCACGACGAAATTTTGCACCTAGAACATGTTCATGGATGAAACAGCTATATGCATGAGAACGCGCAACTCCATTTAATGCATAGCTCTGTCTTTTGACATGCTCTTTTGAGTCAAAGACAAACCTAAGGCCAAATACGCGATCTGAAGAGGCGTGACGTGCGCAAGGAGCTACGTAATGTGCAAGAAAGAGACAAGTGTATTCAAAACCGACGTGAAGAATTTGCATATGTAGTATACATATATAATGGACACTTCGACCACTTCGAAATAGATTTTATATAACACCTGCTCTGCATGGTACGTCGTAGACACGAAAGTTATTTCTTGGTCACGAATGGATATATATGACTACGTTACCAGAAACAAAAAATGCAGTATCTGCCGCATATCGTTAGAATCTCTGAGAAATGCGATCTGCGGACGTCTCCGCACTAAAGCCAGTACACGTTTTTATAACAACTGGTTTTCGAGACTGGGCCAAGTGAATGAATGAACACGCCAATACACAAACGCGGCGCGTCGAATCCGCGTAGAGAATGGTGAAACTTAGAATTCCAACGTGACCTATCGAGTCAGCTATTCGTATAGTGTTTATCATGTACAGGTGAAACCATGCGGCAGAACTTTCACTTGAAAAACATGGCATCGCACGCCAAATTTAATATGCCAACGAAGCACGCACTATACTGAAACAATGTGAAATGGTTATCGTTGCACACACATGAGCACATTTGCACATTTATGTGACGGGCATCATGGTCTCTTATTTTCAGAAACAAATGTAATACCGCTCACTTCGCGCGCACGATGCAAGCTATTCTTTATGTTGTTGCATGCGAGTTTTGTATTTCATCTTTTCAGATGAGTGTTCATAATGTCGCGCTGATCCGTTTCTTTCATCTACAGATGCTGACGAACCAAATGAAAGGAGAACAAGAAAATGAAGCGGCCTTCAGTTCCATGGAGCTGGCTATTTCGCACTTAGCTCTCGCTAAGTGCCTGCATGGTATAGCTTTATTGTGCAGCACTGAACTAATACTAAAGCAGCCGCGCTGCTTTCATACTGCTTTACTGCTTTAGCACGCCCCTTAGCCAATGCACGATGCCTATTAACCGCCGCCGTGCACCGTTCATGGAGCGCTTCCTAGCTTTCATTTGCACTAGTTTCGCCCAAATCAGACTACAGGGCTGGAAAGAAAGTATCGCGACATTAAACAAAGACGTTTACACGTCTATGTTTAAAGCGACGTCGCGTCATTTAAAACAAAAGCGTGGCGCTTCAAGGTTAATAGCTCGTCGCGTAAGTACAGCGCATGCGCACTTGGACACCTCCAAAGCATCGTGATAACGATATCGACTGTCGCCCATCGTGTCTTCCCGTTTCGCTCCTTTCCTTCAATATACGGTGTGCGATCTGGTGCCGCTGTAGCTAAGAGTATACGTCACATGGTGCCTCTTTAAATCAGCATAACACACACTGCAATAGTGACGCAGTGCCGGACAAATCAAGCGCAGGTGATCTCAGTGGCTGAATGGATGGCAGCGTAATTAGAAAGCAACTTTGACTGGAGTAACGGCTGGAGCAGGACCTCTGCAAGCAGCTGTCGTTGCTGCAGTCGTCCCCGTAAATGACGCGCGATTCGCGGTCTGGTTTCGTATTCTAAACTAAGCCTATGCCCAGGATTGAATTCCGCACGGCAAACGTCACCGGCTTATATTCGAATAAACGCGGTATCTGCCGCATCGGAGTCTCATCGCGTGTTCGCGTTTCGCTGCCTGCCTTTCGCGCAGTTGCACCGTTTCGCCCATTCCGCAAGGGCGAAGGAGGCGTAGGGAGGGCGGAAAGAAAAAGAAGGACGAAAGCGATGCCATGAAGAAGAAGAAGAAGCAGAAGGTGCCGTCTTCGTGTCTCGTTTTTTCCACGAACGGGTTCTGGCGGCCGTGCGCAGGCGGGCGCGCGCAGACGCGCGTTGCTGCTTCGCCGGCGACGCCCCAAAAGTCTCGCGCGAAACCACGCCGCCAGCGCATGTGCTCGCCTGACTCGGCACTGAGAAAGCCGCGGTACGTATACGCTGAACGGACCGGCAGTACGTGGCTGCGATGTGGCATGCGTAAAGCCTTTAGAAGGACGCTAAAGTGAAAGAAAATTTTTCTCGCATAAATAAGTTAGCTTTCCACAATACCAGGGACACCAGTCTTGCGAGCAAGAAGACCCTCAGTGACGTGTAGCAAACGCGCAAGAAGAAAATGGGGGTGGTGACGCTGGCTTTGAAGTTCCAGCACTAAAGCGCGTGACGTCACAGATATCCTACGGCGTGTGCTAATGGCTACATAACTATTTATCGGCAAGGAAGGCCTACATTGTGTTGCAAAGGAGCCAGAAACTTAACACGGGGAGTTTCAGAACATTCGATGCAGCAGTTTTAGCGAGAATAGGAAAAAAAAAAATCGGTCTTCTGACGTCATTAGCTTCCGAAGCTCCGGCGCGAATTTGAAAGCCGAAATTTTGATAATCCTTATCTCTCTTAATATTGAACATAAAATGTCGAAATTAACGACAATCGAGTTCTCGAAATCAAGATCATTCGAGACCACTCAACCTTTTCACCTTACTGTCCCTTTAAACGAAAATGAAGAACGTTTTTTGCCGTATAAGAAAGTTACCTTTTTCACATTACCAAAAGGACCACGCCTGCGAGGAGACGACGCCTGCGGCGAGCCGGAGAACGCGCGAAATGGAAATACACGTAGCATCGCCACTCTGACATCTCTAGCACTATATCAGGCGTGGCGTCATATACACGGAGTGTACCAAGGCCTAAACGATTATGCATCGGTAAAAATTATATACATTATGTTCTAAAACAAAGCCAAAGACCTCGCGTGCTCCAGTAGGTTTGACTTGCGCCATTTTGGCGAGCATGTAAAAGAAGAAATGACGCTTATGACGTCATAATTCTGACCGAAGCTCCGGCACGAAATTCAAGAACAAAATTTTGGTGTTAATTTATACTCTTCCAATACTGAGTATAAAATGGTAAAATTAACGACGGGTTGTAATTTATCAGTCACATCACTTCACCGTTTCGCTTCAGTTTCCTCTTAAACCGTCGATGTCCACGTGTTGTAAAATATTGAAGATTGCCAGACGAAGCTACATTTAGAAAATGACATTCAAATAAATAGCCGAAATAAGGCAACTGGTATTTTGACGAATGGATGTGTCCTCTCGCGCTTAGTCAAGTTCGAATGCAGTCATGGTATGCTCCTGTTTAATAAGTCCAGCATTCCAGCAAACGCAGTGGCGTTTGCCTGATACAAGAACCCCCCCTTGTGAAATCTTTTTATTTTTTTACGTATCAGAAATCGCCGCGGCTATACCGGGCTACTGAACGATGGCAGAGACATCTGTAGACACGTTTTGTTGCTGTTGTCGTGTGTGTGTGTGTGTGTGTGTGTGTGTGTGTGTGTGTGTGTGTGTGTGTGTGTGTGTGTGTGTGTGTGTGTTTTAAGGGTATGTTAAAATGTAGATTATTGGAACTACCATCACTGTCGATAATTTGTGCCAACGAACTTGTAAAGTATAGTGTAAGCTTTGTTACTGGAATAATACTTGTGCGTTATCTTCTATCAACTCGTTTAACTGGGGCAGCTTAATTCCGACACCTTTCTTCAAATTCACGCGATGAAAGCATTTGCTGAGGATGCGTGGCGACGAGGTTCCGAATTAAGCAAGGCAGTTCTGACATCGCCCGCGGGCTTGTCCCATCACAGCTGGCAATGTTTTCGACGGAGACAAACAACTTCACTTGTATGATTATGGCCGCAGTGTTAATAAGGATACACCTTTTTTTTTTTTTTGCAAACAGAGAGGGAGAGAGATGTCTTATTAAATATCTGAGTGATTAGCTAGCATCACATTCGCTTACATGATACTTCGAAAAGATACGGACGGAGAGATACATAAGAGCTGTAGAAGAATGTATGGCAAATGAGTTCTGCGGAAACCTGCAAGGTGGAGTAACGTTTATGAAAGGGAAAATTAGCTCTACGTTCTCTGCTTGTCGATGGATTCGCCCTCGCTCTGTCAATCGCTAGCCTCCTGGTTAGCTCAATTGGAAGAGCGAGCGGTCAGGCGTTGGTCCGGGGTTCGAACCACAGACCAGGACGAATTTTTCGGCAACTAGGAAGCTTTCATTTCTGAGAAATCCGTATGGATTTCCTTGTAGCCTTGTGCTACAAAACGGGTGGGTGCTAATTTTTCCTTTCATAGAAGAATGTATATGCTATTGCATCTGCAATATTTAAAGGTGCATGAATGTTCGCAAACTTGGAATATCGAGCCGTATAATATTCGATTTCCTCTCAAATATTTTCGAATATTACATCGGATATCTTTTCGAATACTTCAGGATATGAATATCTCAAAATCTTGTCCCCTGTGGAAGTACGGTAAATTTCATTCACCGCTGGCGTACTATAATATGAAAGCTTATTCGGTGATCGTCTCTCAGTGAGAGTGACTTTGCCAGCTTTCTCAGTATAGTTCCGTGGAGATACGAATGGTCTGCCTATTTCTTCTACGAGCTGCCTTCCTGTATTTCATGCTAAAATTAAGAATATCCGGGTTGTGGACGTCGCTTTAGAGTACTTGTTAAAGAACGGTTGTTCACTGTTCTAGAATTACTCGAAAAGTCTTCGACATTAGATTCGATTCGCTTGGACCACTGTTTGATTTCTATTCGATCCGGTCTCAAAAATGAATATTCGCATGCCCCTAGTACCCTTGCGTGTTCATGGTCAAAAGGCTGAAATTAACAATATTTTTTTTCTTGTTCGCTTTAAAATATCGCATGCATAATTTTCTTTTTCGTTTCTTTTCAGAGCTGTCTTCTCCCCGGCTGCTCATTGGGCCATGTGCTTGATATGGATAGCTTGCGAAAAGAAAAAAAAAACTTAAATAATATAATTGAAATTCGCAGTGGTAACTCAAGTCGGTACTGGCAAAGGCGACTGTTGACTTTCACCGCCTTCCATAATACCACCGCGGGAAGCATATAGGTAGAATACTTGAGACCCTTCCGCGGGAAAGTTTGCTCTAGCAGAGTTTCATGCGGGCCTTACTTTCAGCCCTTATATAGTTTCGCGTTGTGCATGTGATTTCGAGACGTAAGCCTACACTATCCGGACGAGCTTTCGGTTTGATTTGGACGATTGACCCTTGAACTTTATATACCTGGTGCATCTTTTGGGGCTGTTCGAAGACAAGGTAAGCTTATTCATGTAAGGTAAATGTCAGCTGAATAAATGGAGGATTACTTATTCTACCCTTTTTACTCCTTTTCCCGCTTCTCTTTATTTAGTGCGCGGCGGGCTCATGACTCGCCGCCATTTCTTATACGCAACTGCTTCACTATATCTTTCGAATTCTAAAGAATTAGAAATTCGGCGTGAAGGAGAGATGCAATGTTGGGAATTATACAACAAAGCCAGATGAACCGGGATTCGTAGATAATTCTTGTTGCTGTTGTTGTTGTTGTTTAATTTAACAGTTTAACAAAGTATTCCATCGTACATTCCAAATTCAACAAGTGGATGTAATAATTGCTGTGCTATTATTTTTATCTTGCAATATTAGGAGTGGGAATTTGATAGCGAGACGACAGCATTCCGGCGCTTCGCAGGCACTTTAATAAAATAGCATCGCTATGGTTTTCTAGTGCGTCAACATATTCACTGTTACCGAATGTCGCCATGCGACCTCAGAGCTGAATGGCATTTCCCATTGAGAAGTGCTCGTATAAACTGCTCTACTACGTGTACATGACTGGCACTTGATTAAAATACAGGCACGCCGACTTGGTATAAAGCTCATATTTACAGCGAACTGCTGTTGCTGCTGCCGCATTCCGCACTAAGTGATGTTCTATAGAAACGTCTGGTGCGCTACACGAAAGTGCCTTCATTAATGTCACTATAGGTAGGAGAACTAAAGCAAATCTGCTTAACAGCCCAAAGAAAAGTAAGTACATTAATAGCTGGGAAACTGGGTAGCTGTCCCACATGTACAAAACAACAAAATGCTTACGTGTCACACCTCATGATTCGCTCCACAGTGTCCACAGTGCGCTAGACAGCTTTAAACTATTATATTAATTGTTTTGACGTCTTTAACCATGCGCGTAAATTACCTTGACAATTGAACAGTTATTCTTACGTCTAATACTTATACTTGAACTTGGTCCGTGCTCCTTTTCTTATGCTTTCTTTCACTCCACGTTCTCTGCTTGTTTACATGTATACTCTGTCATGGTTGTGTACAACGTTTCTACTGCATTTCCGCTTGCCTGTTAATTATGCACTGGACTTGAGCGTTCTCCTTAAGAGGAGCTTTTCATTTATTTTTCTTTCCCGCGACCGCCTTCTGTATAACTTTAACTCAAATGCCACTGTGTGAATGAGTGAAATAAAATCTTTGAAGGTTTCCATACGAGAAGCTGCTGTTTGACTACTTGCGACGTCAAGTGTGCCCTGGCAAGGTTGTGTGTGGCGGCGGCACTCTACATCGTTCTGCTTATTCCTCCCTCCACTTAATTATGTTAATTTTCATTAAAGTGTAAAGAGACGTCCACAGAGGAAGGAGTAGTGAAATGTGTGACACAAGCGTTCATTATGTATTCTATTATATGAAACGAAAAAAAAAGAAAGAAAGACGTAAACTACAAATCAGTCTAAACACGAAGTGCAGTACAGACTTCATGTCATCTTTGTGGCAGGGCGATTGCGGCAGCGGTGGTCAGCAGCGATGTAAAGCAACTTATTTGCCAGTTCTTTACGGTCTTTGATGTCCAGATATTGAAAGTTACTACATGTCCGTCCGGTGTTAACTGATTATTCATTTTTACGCGTCTCCAATGGCACTCATCTTGCCAGCCACCGGTCTCCTAAGCAAATCGACCTTCGGACAATCGCACCCGACTCGCGATTCGGAGACGCACAGATGATAAAGGTTTCGTTATCATCTCACATTGATTTATCTCTGGAGTTTCACGACCCATTACCACAATATGATTATGAAAGGCGCCGTAGCGGAGGGCTCCGGAAATTTCGACCACCTGGGGGTTCTTCAACGTGCACCGACACCGCACAGTACACGCTCCTCGACGTTTCGTCTCCATCGAAACGCATCTGCCGCGGCCGGGCTTCGATTCCACGAACTTCGGGTCAGCAGCAGAGGGCCATAGCCAGATGAACCGGGATTGATGAACCGGGACCACCGTGGCGGGGCTGTCACATCGCTTAAAAAGCATCTTGAGCATACGCTCATCCTCGCCAGAAAGGAGAACGGGCGTTTCGGTGGAGGAATATGAGGCGCAGACGGTTGATTGGCGTTGTTACGTATACTGTACAACTGATTTCCTGTAAAACATTGTGTACACTTTCAAAGAGAATATAGTAGATATCTTGCTCTTCTTTAATTACGTTTATCTGTGAATCGTTACGTGTTCCTTCTTTTAAGGCCACCACATCCACCACGACAGCGCAATATCGACGTAACAACGCCGATCGACACACCACTGGAGAGACTTCGCAGTAATGAAACTACTGTAATTAAGCTACTTTTTGTGCCACAATGATTATTGGAATGAATTACTTGAAGCGAACAATTTCAAGAAAGTTACTCATTACTTTTCCAATTCCATTTGACTAAAATATCGCATGGCCTCTTTCCTTGCTGCATAAAAAGCTGGCCAATAAGGGAAAAAAATAATTAACAGAGACAATTGTGAGTGTCGGGCCCACATATGCTTAGGAAGGCTGCGCAGTATCAGAACTCGGAGCTCTGAATGACACTGCTGGAAGGCCGCACCCTCGAAACTCCACACTGGAGGCGTTCAGACAGCACCACGCTTTTCTGACTGTCGGACCGCTCAGCAACACGATGAAGAGGTTTCACACGCGTAACCATGTCCCACCAAGAGAGGAGGCTTTCCTGTATGGACTACGCTATACGATAGGTTCGGTGGTCCCCAAGGTGCCACCGGCACTCAACTATTCCTTAGTGAGTGAGGCGAGGCCAAGGAAGCTTCGAGAGGTTACAGAGACATGTCATCAGAGTAGTAGCATGCTGTCGCCGCGAACGTTTAGCCGTTAATTTCAATGGTAAGTGTGATGTAAATAAAGCACACACGGGTTAGCACATGAGCGATGAATTTTCGTTAAAGCAGAGCCATTTCATTACTTTTCAAAAATTACTTTCTGTGAGCCGTTATTTATAACGTAACGTAACTACATTTCATAAACTTTTTATAGAGGAGTAGTTGGTAATGTAAGTTAATTACTTTTAGGAAGTCATTTTGCCATCTCTGCAACTGTATAGCCAGGTACGGTATTAAGATATATCTTGTCTAGCTTTGTCGTATATATCTCCTCATACAAGGTTTCGCAGCTGTTGTTTACGTCGTCAACGCGTCTGTTTTCAGTGGTCGCAGAGTCAAAATTGGGAAGGCCTGCTTCCCTCGCCGTCTTTAAGCTCAGGCTGGACATTCCTCTCCGAGCTTCTCCAGCTCAGCAAACACGTTTAGGGCGGTACTTGATGCGCTAAAAGTACTGTTCGCAAGAAGGTGCCTGAGGTAAGTAAGACAGGTGTATCATTCTGTGTCCTCTTACCTCCTGCAAATTAAATACCACCACGAATCCTTACAAACTCACCCAAACTTGAGTACATCGTTGTGAACGCGGCGTCCACGTCGCGTTCACACCGACGTACTGAAATTCTGTGTGAACGCAAATTGTAGATACGTACCGAGAATAATAGGTATATAAGCCCCAACTTATAGGTGTGAAGCTCAGGGGAAGATGGAGGCTTGATTCGATGAACTGATCGCTGAAAACGATGGAGTACACCACCTTACAGGTGTGCACCATGCAACGATGTGAACGCCACGTGGCCGTCGCGTTCACACCGATGTACGGTATGTAGACCTATACAAGTGAAAAAGAGCGTACGCCATCTCCTCTGTGCGAAGCCGTACCCGGGCTTCGACGCAGTCGAGACGGTCCTCAAATCCGAGTTGGCGGCGGCGACGGCGGCACGACTGGTTTTTTTGGACGATTGCGACAACGACGGTCGTCGCTGCAGCAACTCAAACAAAGGCGACGCCGCGTGCTTATGCAACCGCAACCGCACCGGGGACCGTAATGACGGGAAACTACGCCCCCAGAAGGACACCCGACACACGAAGAGAGAGAGAGGCGAGAATGTGAAGTAAATACTTTAGACGAAATATTTACCTAACAAAAACAAGAAAACACAACAGAGCTATAGGAACGATGAAGAACGCGTAGGAGAGCGAACGTCACTAAGGCACATATACACCGCTGGAAACGAGGAAACCCCTGGTAACGTCTGTACGCCAACTCACGAACTCTCGGAGCAAGCTTTTTTTCGTGCCGTGTACCATTTCTTTTACCTTGAAATCGATAGTTCGCATGTTTGCGCAGCGGCCGTCCGACGAGTGCATTAGTTTACACTCCGGCGCCCGCGGTAACGCCCCGATCATCGTACACGCACACAGAGTTCGCGACCCGTGCAAGCGAGCTAGGCCTAACGGACGCATCCGGGAGGAACTCGGTCGCGCCACCGTGTGGTCAAGTCCGTCGACGCCGGGCAAACACGACTCTCTGCGCTTCGTTCTTCCTTTTTGTCCCTTTGCTCGCACGCTTGTTTGCTTTTTTTGTTTCGTCCTAGGGTGTGCGGAAAGACAAAAGGTTGCCACCCCGCGAACGCGCGCTCGTAATGAGCGGTGCACGCGTCCGTAATAACAGCAATTGTCGCGGGAAACGCTGCACACGCGTCGCCCGCGGAAACGGCAGCACGCTCCTCGAGCCGCGGCCAGCTTGGAAAAGCAGCGGCGCCGCTATGGAGATGAATCATTGAGACTGCTGCGGCTCGATGATGTGTCTATGCGTATCCTTCTTTCTGTTCCCCTATGTGTTTGACCTATACCGAAGGAATAGGAAATGCCCTGTTCTTTCTTGGTATAATAGGACCATCATATAAGACCGTGATAGTTACAGTGCGGTCACAGTAGCTCTTCAATCGAAGCGAACGTCCGTGTCCGTAAGCGCTGGTCGACACGTGGCCCCCTTATGTATACCAGCTCTGCAGTGTTTATGCATCGTGGCCGAGCAAGGTACTGTGAGCAGAGAGACAAAGGAACACGTTGCATTAAGAAATAGTGAGCCTAATCGAAAACTAGATAGAAAAAAAAAACCCTTATTCTTCTAAAGAAGCCCACATTCGAGTGTCCGATCTCTTTCTTCTGGAATAGGTGTTCAGAGATACTAAGGGCAGGGTAAAGGATTTCAAGCTTGAAATACTATCGCTGGGCACAAAGGAAGGATTACTTCTTATCAGAAACGCGTCGTACAAATAAAGTGCATGCAAGTGAGCGCGGTTTCTGTAGACAAATTAATCCAATGGACAAGTAAAGTAAGCGTGAGCTTGACAAATTAGAGTACGCTAATGTTAGATTTCTCCCTCAAACGGTCTCACCGAAAAAAAAAAAGAAAGAAATTATAGAATATAGCGGCAACATTTATTTTTTAAGGGGGAACACCCAGTTTATATAAGCATCGAGTGAGATCATTTGAGTACGTATCCTCGTGCACAAGGTGTTTTATCACTCACCCTGCTTTACATCAAAAATTTTTAAATGAAGGACGTTTGACATCTCCAACATAGATCGGTTAAGGCGAAAGCCGAAATCTGACTCGAAAAACAAAGAAACGTTGCTCGCAACATTTCCTTCGAACTGACCCTTTAGCCGAAAGAGGGCCAGCGATTGCGCGTGACGGGTTTAGTGAATTCCGCAAATGACACAATTGCGTCATGTAACCAACCTTGATTTTATACATTTATTTTTAGAAATAAGAAGCTAGAGAGAAAGAACAAAGGAAAGGCAGAGAGATTTAGCTAACGTGGGCTGATCAGGAGCGAGAAAAACCAGAGGCTGTTATAGAGACGTCAACGAGACAAGCGACCGGTTTGCTACCCTGCATCGCGGTAAGGCAATGAGCACCGGGAAAATGAAAATATAAGTATCGTGAGCGCTGCATCTGCACGGAGGGACGGACAGCAGGACTGCAATCGGTGACTGATGTCGGTGTTCTTCATAAACGGTATGCAGTGCCCCGACGTCTTTATGTGCAATTCCCGGACGTGGCAGGGGTTCATTAATTTTTAATTCTGACAAAAATGGAGAAAGCAAAAACATTTCACTGAGGCCATTGGAAAGATATCGGGCGGTACATTTAATCTAGAGCCCCAGTAGCTGCTGCCACGTCAGAAAATGTTCTGGCATATAGAAAGGTATGCCCTGGAAGTCGTGCCCAAGGGAAGTGCGCAAGTGTTACAAAGTTCCTATACCCGCATTTTATACATGTTGGTGTGACTGCCATTCATGTACGAGACGGAAAAAGCACGCATTTGTAAACACCGCACGAAGACATATAGTATATAGCAAGTGTAACTTATTTGCCGCAATTATGAAACGACCTCCATTACACGAGGGTCCAGCTATACCTCATACTATAAGTACAATCGCCATGATCAGTCACCCATATGGCGTTGATTATGTGGTATACGTACTCATCGTCCAGAAGATTAAATAAAAAAAAGAGGAAATTCGCTTAATCAAAACCTACGAATGAGCAACATTTCTTGCCTAGTCAGTTGAGAAATTCCGTCTTACGCAGTAAAAACCCTTTGGATTTGACATGGACTGAACAACCACAACGGGAAGCACATGGTCACGACGAAGCCCAGCGAACATCTCGAAGAAAGAAAAGAAAAAGACAGACACGAATAAAATTGAAGTACGTGGAATGTTCATATAGACAATAAACGCAGATGTAGATGTACATCTCCGCACTTCATCTTTACTGTATACGCTGCGCATATGCATGGACAGTCCTTGTTGAGGCAAGCTTCGCTTAATAAGTTTGTTATTTTCGTGCACCCTGCACCAAATGGTACGGAAGTTTTCGGAAAACAATGTGCCACTTGAAACGTGACCAGCCCTTGCAGCAGTGCAAGGAGCTAGGCCAGCTAAACCAACCAGCCATGGCAAAATCCCAGCTAACCTAATCAGACCTGAGCTCTCCCTGGTGGACAGAGTAGGGCGGACGGCTTAGCCCCTGATGCTACTCGCCGACGACGACAAGCAAATCAGCTCTTCCAATAAAGTTTATTGTTATATTTGTACCCGCGTGCATTGATTGATTTCTAAGGTTTTAACTTTTACGTCCCAAAACCAAGATATGCATATGAGAGACGCCGTAGTGGAAGGGCTCCGGAAAAGTTTGACCACCTGGGGTTCTTTAACGTGCACTTACATGGCACAGTACACGGGCCTCAACATTTCGCCTACATCGAAATGCAGCCGCCGCGGCCGGGATTCGATCCTGCGACATTCGTATCAGCAGTCGAGTACCATAGCCACAAGACCACCGTGGTGGGCTGTATGCAGTGCAAAATTGTGCTAATTTCTCGATCCGCGATGTAAATGAAAAAAGAAAAGAGATCGCCAAGCATTTTCACCTAAATGTTTGCATATATACGTCAGTACTTGATTTCAATCGCTCTATACAAGCTGGTCACGTGGTGAAGCAAGCTACGAGACGTACGAGTCATGTACGTAACGCTCGAAAGTGCCATGGACTTCTCGAGGTGTGCCATGCAGCCCGGTACGGGGCACTTTTCTTTTTTTCTTCCCTGAACTATCAGAACAGTGACCACGCGTAGTCGCTTCACATTAAACTGGACATTGCTATGGCCCGTATTTCGCGAACTATTTAGGTAAACCTTCGGAAAGTCTATTTTCCGACCAGACTTTTCGAACACGACGCACCAGTTCCCAGTCCGTCATCAACGTAACGAGTTTTCGTGAAACGCTTCGTATAAGTTCGACATGTCGCCTCCTTTGCATACATTTGATTGTATCGCTTTCTTGCTGTTATTCTTGTTTGGCCTGAGGGAATGAAACACACAAACACAGAAAGAAAAGAAGGAGCAACCTGCAAACGGCCACAGAGTGCCTATGCACTTTCAGGAGGAGGGATAAATAGAACAGGTGAAAGTAGGAGCAGAGGGCGAGTAAAAAAAATAGAAAAAGAAAGAGGCAGAAGAGGCGAATAAAAGCAGACAAAATCAAGTGAAAATGAATATTAGAAATAGGAAATAGGCCAAATCAGATCTGTTCAGAAAGGTCAAAAGGGCCCAATGGGGCAACGACGACCACGTCTTCCACCGGGAAAGAAAGGCAGTGATGGAGTGTGGCACATCGCAATAAAATCACTCCGTATTCCTTTATCAGCGGTGCACGCTGCGTTGCACATGCAGGGTGCTCTAAAATTACAAGTTCGGGTGTCTCACCAGAGCCACAAGACACAAACAACGGGCTGTCCGCACTAACACAGAGCCAACCCTTAACATATACAGGAGTGCTCTAAAACGACGAGGCAAACGAGCATCCCGAACACGGGAAGTGATCCGGTTGTATACGCTGATCTGAGTGCTTATTTCAGTAGG
Organism: Hyalomma asiaticum; assembly: GCA_013339685.2. NCBI lineage: Eukaryota > Metazoa > Arthropoda > Arachnida > Ixodida > Ixodidae > Hyalomma > Hyalomma asiaticum. The sequence goes on from CM023485.1 coordinate 87,511,897, forward strand.
TGTTGACGGGTGAGTGGTTTTATTCATTGGCAGCAGGAGTCACAGAATCACTTCTGATCACGGCTTTAGCGATAGCGTATGCTGATATGACAGCAAAAGAAATAGAGCTCTTTGAGGAATTCTGTGTCATTAGGGCGACCCCCCTGGGTAAAGTATATACTGGTTGCCTGAAATAAACGTGAATGAATGAATGAATGAATGAATGAATGAATGAATGAATGAATGAATGAATGAATGAATGAATGAAAATAGTGCGCCAAAGCACGTGAGCGAAGTCGGACGTGAATTTCCCGCACATCGCGTTCAGCTCTGCGTTGCCCAGCCCGTAACCTTTGACTCGGGCTTCTCCTTTACGCGCCACAGCAGCACGTGATTTTTCGTGTATACCCGAGAAGCACACGCGCTCGGTTATATATATACAACGTTCTCAACCTTCTACACTGAGATGTGACAAAAACCACCCGGCTTTTCGAGCGACCTCTCGTCCCGGAGCTGCCAGTGTTAAGCGCGGTAACAAGAGACACCATTCGTCAAAACGAGCCTTGCTGCTGTATATTTCTTTCTGGAGCAGCGACGACTGATATTCAATGTCCGCGTACGTGCGAGTCGCACAATGCCAGATAAGAAGCCTTCGTCCCCCAAAGACTCGTTGCACGCCTCACTGCGGGCGCTGCAGTTACTTGAATTGAAGTGTGTGTAGCGCACAGCATCAACAAAAGCCCCTGCAGCGCCTCGGCGAGCAACCGGAGCTCGACATCGTGACCGCCTCTCGGTTTGCCTCTCGATGACGGATGACAAAGGCCACTGCGGATGGATGGGAGTGCGCGGAGACGACACTGCCCGACGCGACTCTACCCTATTAAAGTGTACGTATTATACTGCACGACTATATAGTGCAGTATGTAGTGTAAGCGGTGCACATAAAAATGCCCTCAGTGCACGTGTAAAGCTGTTCGATTTTTTCTCCCGATTTATAAAGTTAAACTTTAAAGTTTGTCTATCTTTTTATATGAAACAGCGTACAAATACAAACGAACTAAAGCTGTACGAAAAGCTGCAGTAAAACGAACCCTGCGTTTTATTCTTTGTTACGATGTCGTCTCTCTCTCTCTCTCTCTCTCTCTCTCTCACTCTCTCGTGTGTGTGTGTGTGTGTGTGTGTGTGTGTGTGTGTGTGTGTGTGTGTGTGTGTGTGTGTGTGTGTGTGTGTGTGTGTGTGTGTGTTTAGGGCGCCTTCACCATAACCGTCCCATTAGAATCTAACACTGAACGCCAAACGACCGTCGAGGCACCACCCGCGAACTTCAAGTTGACCTCGTCACTAAAAGAAGCGCGACTTCGTCGTTTTTCACCGCTTCGTCCTCTTGGTGCACCTTTCTGCGACAGCGTCACAGACAATACGGCCAGCAGCAGCCTCGCCAAAGGCAAAATACGATAATTATACCAGCGGCACTGTAGTTATATTCCCTTGATGTCTTGCTTCGGAAAGCGTTGACACGTAAAGCCGGTGCGACTCTCCACATTACATTTAAGTTTTGGTTTCTTGAAAACTTAGGATGAAGAAGCATCAGCAAGGTGTTCGCAAGAGGGTACACATAATCACCTCAGAGTATCCAACGTCTATTTTGCTATCTTTTTCTCCATGGCCAGGAATCGAGAAGATTGCGGTCCGTGTGCTGGCCGGCACTGACAAATATCGCGAGTACGCTAGTAGCGGATATAACACAGCATATTATTTTATCTATTACATTCTGGACAACCAGTTCACCTGTTAGCATGTCTCGATGAGAGAAAAGATGAGGCAAAGCTGAGATGAAATGTAACAGGAGTAAAATGCTTTGGCGAGAAACGTCATGGAAGGCAACAGCACGACTTAAACGGAAACAATAGAGCTCGAGGCTGGCCGAGTTGGTATTGATTCATTGTTGAACTGCATACAGAGAGCACAATGGACGAAGGACACACTCATGACTCGTGAGTCAACGCTTGTTTGTTTCCTCTGTGCGTGTCCTTCGTCTTTGTGAACAGCCATAACAATGAATCGGAGGAAACGGCTTTAGTGCCACAGTAAAAAATAAAAAGCAAGAACTCAATCACACAAGAAAAGAGACAATAACGAGGACGATGGTGACAACAGTCCAACGACAACGACTCGACTATGGTGGCAGAACGACGGTATAGAACAAAAGCACGCGTCGCGAACGCAGGCTTGAATTCCAGCTATAGGATGGGAAGAGGTGATATGCCTGCTCTTCAGGCGATGCTGTTTGTTAAAAAAAAAAAAAAACACTACAGTGGAGGAGCACAACTATTACGCGATGGTGCCTAGCCGGGCTAGTTTGTAGGTATGCATGACCATTGAATTTATTTATTTGTTTATTTACTTTCGCGCAAACACTACACGACACAAGAGCGAGCAGACAACAGAGAAGTGCAAAATACAAGTGAGATTTGATCACAGGACATAAATACATGAGAATGCAACAACGGAGAGAGCGAGGAGAACAGTTGAGAACCTTTTGTACTTCGTATAGTGTTTGCGCAAAAAAAAAAATGTTTAAAAGAAATCAAGGATCAGAAGGATTTCCGCCTAGCGCCATGATAATTTGGACAAATGGATTTAAAGGGCTTTCCCTGTAGAACACTGTTGTTTTGTTTGTTTGTACGTTTGTTCTTCGTGAAGTAGCAAATACACATGGAAAAAGTACGCAGCTTCCGCTAGGTCGCGCAAGGTCAGATCACAGCGAAGCAGGCCTACAGTTTACTGAAACGTACAGGTCTCTTGGTGGACATGTGATATTTTAGCGGGAACATGTCAGGTGACATTGCGTTGAGCGATTCTGGCGGAAACATGTCGCGTGACATTTTGTGACGGGATTTTGGCGGGAACATGTCACGTGATCACCCGAAACACGTAACCCAGTGTCACGTGACATGTTCCCGCAAAACCGTGTAACGAAATATCACGTGAAGTGTTTCAGACGACATCACGTAACGCAATATCACGTGACAGGTTTCCGCTAAAATCGCGTAAGGCAATGTCACGTGGCATTGCAAGATGCCTGACAAATTACGGCTCGCTTAAGCAGCTTCGCTGCTAAAATTTCAAGGGAATTGTTATATGCAGCACCTAAACATGGGTCCACAAAAACTAGCAAGCTGACCGTGATTATCAGGATGTCAGTAACAGTGATTATCAAGAATAACAGTAACTAATAGGTAAATGGATAAAGAAAACGAAAGTAAAGGGAGATAAGATAACCTCGTGCGTAGCCTCATGTAGTGAGCACACAAAGTTTTTTATTCTTTATGAAACCAACGTATAGCTCTTATAACGTATAAATCCTAAGCAACGTGCAGGGGTGCTATTCGACATGGACAATCCCTATTCCTTAAAGACTTCATTATGTTTTTCTTAGTACATAAATAGTAAATGAAAAAGTTTCGCAATTGATTTTCTTATATAAGTTATTTTAGCTAGATATCAAGTATGGAACTTGTAAGCTGGTTTGTGTATGATTGTTTCGTGCAACTTATCTTGTATACGAAACTGCATAAGTATTTTCACACCCTTTATTTGCATGCGTGGGATACTTGACAGATGTTTTAGAGTGTCCTGCGTACTTTTCTATATCTTCTATATTTTCTATCTACTTATTCCATGTGCTCATAGCTATTGAGGAGAAGCCGGCGCACCCACATCGTATACGTTAAACTATGTCAATTCGAAAGAAAGACTTCACAGAGTATAGCGAATATAGAGATCGAAATATATGAAGCCATAGCTGACAGCAGTTTAACAAATCATTCAACAACGCTCGGTTTCTGCCGCACAGGCAAGCATCGCAGTTCATGTAGTACGTGCATGCGGCGTGCACGGGCAGATTCGGTCAACACCGGAGACGAAGTGACGTCATCGTTTGACGCCACCTCGTGATTTTGACAGTTCGTGGCCAGCATCCCGACGGTACGCAAGTGTCACTTCGCTTCGCGTGTGTGTACGCTTTCAGAATTGTTTCACATCGTGGGTTCTCCAGCGTGTAATTTATGCGTCCTGTGAACCGTGATGTGTGCGTCGACGAACAACACGCCCTTTTCAGGATGCTCTCAATAGTTTCTTACGGCGAACGTTTGGTTTCCAAAGGACCATTCCCACTTAGGACAAGCGGATCATCTTGGCAACAACTTCGTGGTTACGTCGTAAACGAAGGTAACATTATTTCTGCATTTAAGCATTTCTGATTGTAAACACTTGCTGTTCATGTAGCACGCTTTTTTGAGACGGTGCCACTTGCGAAGAGCATCGAAAAAAAAAAGCTGTTCCGGAGAATGATAGCACGCTACCAATGGGCTGGAAAGGGGGCCATAGTTTGTAAGACTTCGCCGTCTAACGTGTTGTCAGGTGATCGCGCGGACAGCTGAAAGGACCTCAAGTCGCCCTGCATATCTCTGCCTCTCTGTTGTCCCTGTCAATAGAGAATTTTAGCTCGTACGAGGACTTGATATCAACCTTAACGTTTGCGAACTATAGGTTGCCGGAGAAGTAAGCGTGATCGGCAAGGTGATGCGGAACATAACCAGATACACAGGAAGCTAACACTGCTGCGACTTACACGGTTTGATTAACTACTACCGTAAAGCATTGGCAGCGAAGGAATCGTTGGCCCACAATACTTTCATTACTTTCGACGCGAATACTTACGCGACTGTAAAATACTTCAATTGTGTACGGTAGTTAAGCAAAGCGCTGCAAGATGTCGCTACTCGTTCTGCTACTGCTGTTAACGGCTCCGGTAATCGGGCACCCGTAAACGTAAAGGACGAACTGAAACTTTCTATTACTTAATAGCGCTCAAAAATATCATCTGGATACGCTATATGCATGCGCTGTGTGGTTAATTACACAGTTGAATACGGTAACCGAAACGTACGCCTCTCCTTTTCAGCACATACAGAGTCGATTGTCGAAAGCCTTGTTGCGGTCAAGCCATGCGGTCAAGAATTTGGGTTTTAAAAATTTTAACAAACTTAGAGCGCATGAGTTGCCTCGAGTTGAAGATTCGTGCACATCTCAAGGATATCCGACTCAATGGCGACCTTTGTGGCAAGCTTTGCTGTATGAAAACTTTTACAAAAGCTCGCGCAAACTGGATTATAGTGCGCGTGCTCACTGCACATGTCGGACCGGAGATTAAGGCGATATTATCTTAGGTGAAATGTTATCTATTTTTATACCTTCCCCTTTTAAGAGCTACTCGGATGCATGCTACGATGTTTGAAACGCTGATATTGGGCAGGCTTTGCCTTTACGTGAGTGCGTTTATCTTTTGTATCCCTTTATCGAATCGCGTACCCACAATTCTTGTCGCACACGTGTGGTGGGTATGCGCCGAGCATGTAGAGATGTGTGGTGCGCTTCCCTCGGAATGAAGACGTTCTTCCTATGCTTCTCACGCTGTTGTAGAGACGTAGAGGTCTGAATATGGCTTTTCATTATAATTGGTGATTAAACGACTGCTAATTGCGTTTCAGAACGAACGCATCATGTACACGCAGCTATATAGCTCATACTATGAACTATATACTTGCAGTTAGAGAATATTTTGAAAACCAAAGCGAATTACTTTATTTTTTTTTTTCGCTTGGACTGCCTATTTCGTATTGCGCTTATTGCGTAAACGAATGTTCGAAAATGAAGATGTGCCTCACATCTACAAAAGTAACTCTCTGCTGTGTTTGATGAGGTGAAAGTCCTCCACCCACAGCCCTACACTCATTTTGATCTAGCTCAATTGTTATTCGATGGTAAGAGCGAAACCAATCTATTATATTCTACAAGATTTAAACATGTCTCAGACAACTCGATTGGTCTCTTTCTTCTGCTCGAGTTGCACACAAACGCTGCGAATGACAGCCAAACGCGTGCTGCCTATGTCGATCTCCACTTTCTTAAACGGTATAGAACACATCCGGTTCCTCACAGCACCGAAAAAAAAGAAGCAAAAAAAAAAAACATCCTCGTCTTTTTCTGACATCGCGGCTCGCAACAAGGATATCCGTTCTGCCACTGTGTTGCTTTCTTTCCTTTTTTTCTTTTTTTTTTTTTTTCCTGAGGCGAGAAATTCTCCGTCCAAGGATGCACCTGTTGCAACCGACACGCGTTCGCTCTGAAGAATAGAGAGAGAAGGAAAAAAACGATTGAAACCAAGGCCGTTCGTATGTTAAAGCTCACTGCTACGCACAGCTCGGCGCAAAACGACGAGACGCATATACCGTGTGCAGTCTGAAGCGCTACACACCTTAGCACAGCAGTCACTGGTGATGCCAGCGTGTAAGATAGAACGCTGGCATATAATTGAGGCCGCAAGGGTGTGCTACTGCGCATGCTCGCCGAAATACGAACCTTCAACGGAACATCTATTTCACTCGGCGTGACTTGAACTGCGGCGTGACTATAAGATGCCACGATGCGTTGACGAGCGCTTATAAAGCTACTCGCAATATAACACCTACGCGCACAAACCACTTTACCGTTGGTGGGACGGGGGAGGAAGGTACCGACAACCTCCTAAATTTTGGCAGTTTCCATCTTGCATTCACGCGTGTACACGATCACATAAACAATACCAACACACGCACGAATACACCACCCCACTTCCTTCCGCCTCCCTTAATATAGCCCCCCCCCCCTCCCCCACCAATCACCCCTAATGCGGGAAATAACATCCTGGCTACGCCCCTGGGCTGCACGCACAACTACGGGCCGGTTGAAGAAAGCAGCACGAAACAGACGTCGACAGTTCTAACGTCGTACTGCATGAGTTTGAGCGTAAAGTCGTATATGTTTCGTAGTGACCTAGCTATACATTTCTGTACTGAGGCTCACGAACTGATTGTCCAAAAATGACCAACGCTGTTGGCCGCATATGAAGGTACACAAGACATCGTTGTGTGAAAATAAAAATAAAAAGGCACTGGTTATGGAGAGAGGAGAATGGTGGATTTCACAAGTGGATTATTGGGTTGCGCCAAACAAACAGGAAAGAAAGTATACATGTGAACAGCAAGGCGCATGCGTCCTATATAGTTCTTCGCGCGTGAAGATGCCCCTGACATCGAGTCGCACGATCACGGTCATTTAAACATTCTCAGCAAATCTCATATGTAGAGTGTGATGGCGCTTCTTATATGTGCTATAAACGTTCGAACTCTGAGCAGTGATCGTGTGACTCATATAGCTCGGAAACCTTTTTGGAAATGCTGCAACAACTTGTAACACTCCAATCCTTGCCTGTCCCTCGTTCTGCTTCTTCTCTCCTGCTGCGAGAAGGGCATTTAAGGCACGACGCGCGCATAGCTTGGTTATTTTTGCGTAAACGGAGAATATAGGAAATTTTAACGAGGGGTACACCATATTCAGGACAACAAACAAGAAATTATAATGGTATATGGACAACGAGAGGGCGCAGAAAGACCCGAAACAACTTTAGTCCGCCTTGGTGTCGTCTTCGCCTGTAGGTATTTAATTCTTCCCTATCTCGGCCCATTGTCACGATTTCCTGGCGGAAAAATAAATCACCTATATTGGATAGTAACCTGCACGCCGTCGCTCAATTGCTTCGGAAACACTGAGCAATGTGCATGCGTTCACAAGAGTTTTAAGCTCTTCGTTACGCGTCTAATTGTGCGTTTGCGAAAGCGCTCGTTCATGGTTGACGAGTATATGGTCGCCATGTACCAACGTAATTATGTTCACTTTCCCACTCGTATATGTACAGCACATCATGCAACATTCTGCGCGTGTGGTTCGTTTGAATGCATATATAGAACGAGTCCGCAACGTAAAGCTGGTTCTGTGTTTAAGCTCCCCGCCGCGATGGCTTGCTAAGCTTGAGGTCGGGGAATCGAATACCGGCTACGGCGGTCCGCATTTCGACGGAGGCGAGATGCAAAGAAACATCCGTGTACACAGATTTAGGCGCACGTCGAGGAACTCCGTGGTCTGAAGTACTCGGGAGCCCTCCACTACGCAACATATGTCTCATAATCATACCTGGTTATGGCGCAAACAATCCTGTCCGTTAATAATTCTGTGTCCTAAACTATCGGAGGAAATTCATCGGGCACACTGTAACTTGCGCGCGACCTCATAACTTTCAGAAAAGCAGCGTCACACACACACACACACACACACACACACACACACACACACACATATATATATATATATATATATATAGAGAGAGAGAGAGAGAGAGAGCTTTTCTTCCCCTACGAATAGCTTTTACTACTGCTGTGTTACCTTTACATTGATTAACAAAGAGAGGTGTTGTGGCGAGCAAAGTTGCCACAAAAATCAGTTTCTGAAGGTGTTCGTAAATAATTTTTCCGTATATAGTCTTCCTGGGCCCAAGTGCTTCTTGAAAAGTCAGGCTTGACAGAAAGCTCCGCACATTTTTTTTTTCTTTAGCATTCATGGTATGAAATTTATAATGAAAACTTATATAAGAAGTGTTCTCGTCCGATCGATACGATTGATTGAAAGTTTTAGATCGGAGTCAGCAGGTTCCGAAAGAATACATTCGCAGCGCCGCATTCATAACGTTTTAATAATTCAAGCAAGGTTTGACGCTTAACCAGTCATCAGTGGTAGTTCACCTCCACCAAAGACCGAAAACAACGAACACCCATTCACATTTGTCATTCAGAATTAATACCAGAAACGTTGGCTGTCCAAAGGTGTGAAGCGCGCGCAATAATTTTCGATACGCCACGAATAGGGGGAGACCAATTTGAGTTCGTTTGTGATGTTCCAGCTTACGAAAGCTGCAGTATATATTTTCGTAGGCGTTGGGTGTACTTGTAAATGTACTGGAAACTTTCGATTGAAGTTGTCCTGAATGAAATCTTCCCAGGTGTACAACCATGAGCAGGATAACGAGCCGTGAGCTCTGCTCGCGCACAGCATGTAATGCGCACTATCGCGAGGTCAGGCAATGGCGGTTATCTAATAATGAGATCTAATCTTTGATAAATACAATGAACATTTGAGTGCCAAACAAATCCCACGTTAATTATTAAGCTCGAGACGGAAAATATCGCTGTAACCGCCATTTCCGTGCACGTGAGAATGCATTCACTTTTTGTTGCACAAAGTGACGAATAATGAAGTAAACAAGCGAATACACCACGCACAAACATGACCTGAGCTCTTTTGTTTTGAACTTATTCCAAGCGAAGCATGATAAACAACGCGGAGTATGCGTTATATGTACAAACGAATCCAGTTGCTAGTTTAGCCCAAGAATCATAAGTGCCTTGGTAGATGATCATGCCTTGGCTGGCATGAGAAAATCTATCGTTTTAATAAGAGAAAGAAAAGTACTATAAACACATTAAAATAATTACACCTGGTAGAGAGGGCAGGATGGAACATCAAGGAACGATGTGTTACGATGTGTTACTCAGAGACTTTGAGGCAATAACGGTTTGCGATATTAAACAACAAAACAAGAAAATGAAACTTGCTTCGACTTGAGACGCTGCTCACTTGCACCGTATAAGGAACTTGGGAATGAAGAGTGAAATCGTGAATATGTAAGCATGCGGAGTACATGCTTCGTTATGTTGGTGACATATGGGGAGTGCGTCTTCCTATTGCTGCATCCACTTAGAAAACCACATTGCGTGTTGATATAGCAAACGATCCGATGACTTGTGCCGCAGCACCACGGCGATTCAAGCACTTGTAAGAAAACATTTGAATGGGAGCACCGTCAAAGTAACATGCAATAACAATGCGCGCTGTGCACCTCAAACGCTTTATGTTCTCCTTCTTAGCTGTTTGTCCTCATTTCCTGACTGATTAACACATTCAGGTACTAATGCCTGTCGGATATTTAGTTTTATCAGTATTCAGCGTATTTTGAAGTATACCGCATTAGAAATTGCGAAAGCTATTCAGGTTCCAGAATGTGTACTGGTTCTCAGGAATGTCCCCTATGTCGACATACAATTGAGTGTGCCTTGCGTGTAGTATTTGCATTATAAGAAAATTAAATAGGCTAATTAAAAACGGACATGCACACATAAAAAGTGTATAATTTCGTAAAAAGAGCTGCATCACGGCAAAGTAGATGACTCGCGAAGAAACGAATTGCACTGCGTTCTTTACCGCATGCGCTTCGAACTTGTTAATGAACGAGACAGGATAGTGCCAAAGTAGAACAAGTTTCAAGACGTTCGTAGCCCCACTAGAGCCTCAGAATTTCACAGGCGTAATAAGTTAACGTGATGGTAACGTCACAGACAGGAATGGGGTCAAGCTATAGGTGCAACATTAGCGGACTGCAAGGACCCGTCAGGAAAATGATGGTCGTAGCGGGGAAGTGCACTTTCCTGCATCCGTCAAAGGGTTTTGCTGGTATAGTTAACCTCCTCGCTATCATGGACGCGTGCAGCTAAGCCGACTTCGACTACTTAATGTAACGACTGGTTATAAGTGCCGCAATCTGTATACACACCCTGAAGTATTTCTGAAAATTGAATGTGCACAATACGGTGTTCGAATACTTATGAATCCCAGGAACACGGCAGAACCAGAAACCGAACGTTAATAGAAAACGGACAGCCATTCGAATAAGGAGTTCGTCTGGGAAAAGAAATCGAGATATTCTTGATAAGTAGGGTTTCCTTCAAAAATTTTAGGTGGAAATTGATCATTAAATCGTAAGACACGAAGCGTTCTCATTGCGTAATCTTTGGGCCTCCCCACTAGTTTAATGCGCTGTTCTACGTTATACTCTTGAACTTCGTAGAACCTCTGGAAATAATGTCGTTTCGTAAATGCATGGATGCAACAAGTTTCTGAACACGCGCGCACAAACAATTCGAATAAATGCATTTGCAACGCTACACACTGTTCAAAGTGGTCAATTATCCAAGCCGCAAAGTGGTTGGAAGCCAAGAAAATGAAGCATACATAGGTAAATTCATCTACTATACCATCACCATTGCCGTGATGTCTAAATCGCAGTGATTCGAGCTGCTGTCAACAGAGCTTTACATATACAGAAAAATCTTAGTATGAAAAGTATGCGTTGAATCAAATGCAGAGTTTGCAGATGCGTGACGACATGGCGTTGTATAGTTTATATTGCGGTCTCCATATATACATCAATCTCAAGTCATATATAGCTATAATATTGTACAATAATGCTAACTATGCAGGGAAAACACAGTATGTCCGTTTTGAAAACGTCCCACTAAAGCTTGCGTGAGGGTTTTCACGTATGTCACGGATATAGGGGATGTGCGAGCGTTTCGCAAACAGTCGGATAAGAAGCGGTAGAGGACACCGTTTCCACTTACAGAAATTACTTTTTTGTAGTGCCACAGAAACGTTAATTACATCAACTCTTCATCCAGGAAAGCGAGCATCCTTCGGCGACAACGAACCAGAGCTTGAGCGAACGTAAGCATTCAGTAATTTCTAGAAATTAAGCCGACGTGAGTCTGCTCCCATTCAAGTTGCTTCTAATAGATCACATTAAGACGTATGGCTGATCTATAGGACAACCACGCGCAGCGTCTACGTTGACCTCCAGTCCGCGCACAGAGGCCACAACTAAGCACAAATCTCAAGCGCCTGCTGACCACGTGGACAAGGAGACGCGGATGCACGACCCCCAACAAGTACAGTGACTAAGCTGCAGAACCCATTAACGCCAGCTTTACCTTTCGAACGACAGCGATCACGGTTGTTCTCCATCAAGCGGGGAGCGGCCTAAGCTGCCACCATCATCCTAACGACGCACACCGTATACCACTATGCCGCAGCCACTGCACTGGCGGCGCTACGAGATCGGGGAATCAGGGCCCCGGGTGGGCGATGAACGGCCACGGCGCGCTCCGGGCGCCGATCGCGCGGCTCGATGATTGATGGCGCCGCGAGGGCCCTGATGGATGGCGGCGGGCGCTTTTGTTTACGCGGCGTCCGCGGCGCACGTGGTCCGGTTGCGGGGGTGCTCACCTTGGTGCTGTTTGCGCGTGGTCTTCTTCTCCTTCATCCAGGGGTACTCCGGGACGCCGAGCGGCATCTTGGCACCGCCGGGCGAGCCGCCCATCGGGCTCTGGCACATGGCAGGCGGCGGCGGCACACCGCCCGGCCCGCCACCGTTGTGGAAGCTCTCGTTGACGTGCGGCAGCGCTGTCATGAACTCCGCCATGGACGGCTGGCTGTTGATGAAGCCCGTCTCCTCTTCCATGGCGGAACCACCGCGCGCTCCGAAGGAGACGATGGCGCGAAAAAACAAAAACAAAAGAAACAACTCGCGGCCGTCCCGCTCACGGCATGACGCTGTCGCCGCTCCAAAAGCCCGCGCTGTCCGCTCCGGTTCTACCACGACTGCTCTCACCACTCGGCGACGACGGCGGCGACGACTGCCGGCAGCGCCGCGCTGCTGCTCCCATCGACGACGCCCCGCGCGCGTTTCCCGAGGCCACGCCGAGCACGCATTTCGCGCGATTGATAACGGAACGTGGTTCCCCCCTCCACGCCGGTTGCGTCACGTGGGAGGCCGGCGACCAATGGCGCCCCGCCTTCCGCGCCTCGGCCCCGCCCATCGACGCGCGCGCGCGCCTGCCGTCTGGCTGCGCGCGCGCGGCCGCGCGTGTTTGCGTGCGTTTGGCGACGCGCTGCTGGCCGCTTGGCGACGTGCGCGCGCTCTCTTCGCGCGTCGTTGTCGATGGGTTTGTACGCGAGCGCGTTTAATGACGGCTGACAAATCGGCGCGGCCGGCCCGAAGTGCGGTATCCATCACGGGGGCTTCTGTTTCGCTACGCGCCGGGATCTCTGGGCTCCCTCACCCGCGTTCACGCACGCACACAGGTGAGGCGTCGCAGATTCGGGAGCACCGTGGGGGTCATCTGCTTCCGCGAGGCGTCATGCTGCGCGACTGACGTGCTCTCTTCAATCATGCCCTGTCACGTTCACGCGGTCGCGCGTCGCTGAAGCTGTCGCGAGGATTGACGGGCTTCTCTTCGCCATCTTATATAGGCCTTGTCTAGTCGAGAAAAACGTCGACAATGCTAGATGCAGCGGCTGCCTCTATAGATGACGAAAAGCTCTACATTATTTTGTGTCGAGCGCGCCGGTGATGCTAGGTGTACGGCCGCGCGTATTGTTGCATACTCCACAGAAGAGAGCATGTTATGACGCTTCAGCTTATGCCAGCTTTGTGATCCCTATAATTTATAGCGTAAATAGGCGATGGGTAATGCTCTGCTCGAAACAATTCAATGGAGATCACCCTTCTCCAAATTGTTCGTTGTCGTCATATTGTTTACCATGAGCTCATTTAATGGCGTATTGCTTTTTGCTTTTGTAATTTATTCGTTACAGCGATTTTAATCGGACGTAACACTGCAGCCCCATTTCAATAAAGATTGCGCAGAAACTACACTCTTTGACTTACACTTTTCCTTTCCAGATCCTCACTCTTTCTTAGCAGCGCTTTCGAAAAGGAGTCACTACATTGAAGTGCTGAAGTCGCGGTATCGTCCGGTGTTGCGAGAAATCAAATGTATCTTCTTATTTATTTATTTATTTATTTATTTATTTATTTATTTATTTATTTACTTATATGCGTGTGTGGGGGGGGGGGGGGCGGGGGTGAATGTGCGCGCACGCGCAGCTGCCACTACACACGACAGGAAAAACGAAGTCGGATTTTACTTGTACTCCTATCTTCTTTCTTTATGTGTCGTCCTTAGCACCTTAGCATCATTATTTATCATAGTGATTGTTATACCACGCTTCCAATGAGAGACCCGCGACATGGGGTCATGGCCTATAGCCGTGCGGGAAATGGGTGGAGGAATAAGAGTATAACACGGAGAAAAGCCTCAAAATAAACAGCGTAAACGTATACCACGGTTATGGCCACGGTTCGTTGAGAGAACCCTAAGGGACTTAATCAAGGCACTTAACTCTCTACATGTCAGCATTTGTCGGAGCAAGCAAGGATTACCGCTTCACTTTTGAACGGGGGGAACCCATGCTGCGTCCATGGAGGAAGGGGTTCTGAGAGGGGGTCGCTTTGTGATGTTTTACTGTCTGCAAAGTCGTTAGCACCGGCCCATCTGTAGTTCGTGTGCGCATATTGTTTTGTCGCGAAGCTATGCGATGGGGCCCTGAATGCCGGGTATTCTTTGCGTGCGTCAGTTTACGGGGCACGTCATGTTCATTTATTGTTTTTACTTCATTAAACACTATACCGTCAGTCGTGTGTGCGCGTCACTATCACTTTGCCACGCCAGTCATTCTACAAAGCCCGAGGTTAGAAATAGCGTAACATTAGCCTCGTGTTGACTCCCGGGCCTAGAAAATTGTTACATTTCGTTGTGTCAGCGTAGATAAGCGGCAGTAATGTGAAAAACGATTTTTCTCATAGTAGTAAATTAATTTTTCACATTATCGAAAGCACGACTTTGCGAGACGCTTGGGAAGATGGAAGAGGCTTTAGAAGAGAGTGCAGGTGGCAACACCCTTGTGAAGTTCCCGCAGTAATAGGTGTGACGTGACACATATCTGACGCCGTCCACTGGTATGGGGATGGTGCACAAGGCCAGACGGCTCCACCGTCGCCCCCTGCGTTCAGCGCCAATGCGGGCGCTCCCGCGTCATTGGGGTGATAAGGCTCCCTCGCGCATCGCGTGCGCACCTGATTGTGCGGGGGTGGCGTCGTCTGCATGTGTTCCGCCGCAGCTTCTTACTAGGTTTAAAATCGTAGAAGGTTTGAAAAGTTTCTTCCGTAGGGCTAATATTTATAAAGGAGAACTTTATTATACGAGGCAGGCCATGTGCGTCAAGTTAAAGAAAGTGTGTCTGCGGACGGAAGCGTGGTGACCGGCCGATGTGTCTCCGAAACGCGGGAGACAAAATACTCCAAAAAATACTCCGAAAGTTCTAAGATTGCCAGGCTGGAAAGCAAAACTGATTTTTATTGTGATCCTTGTTAATTTTGTAATTTTTTTGTTATCGGTATGCGTACACTATTATCAATATATTAGTCCCACAAAAGGCTCCACAATAAGGCAGTGAAAGTCTGTAGCTGTATCCATCACGTGTGAGCATATTGTTTGTGTGCGCGTGTTGGAAAGAGAAGCTGTGAAGCCACGGACTGCAAGACCTGATCTGTTTATTTCCGTTAATCATACTTGTACTAAGTGAGAAAACGCAGGGCCGGTGCCAGGAAGCGTCGACAACGTACGCCCATTTATTTATTTCTAAATAATGAAGCCTGAACTAAGCAATATGATTCTAACTCGTTTTGAAAGATTCTGTTAGAAATCAAAAAAAAAAAAAAGAAAGAGAAACACGACTGGAAAGAAAACAACAGGACACGTACCAGTGGCTTTTGTTATCCGGTGCCTCAACTCCTTCGTGCGGCGTCTAGGCCGGCATGCCCATGCAAGAGGAACATAGTCCGTTTTTAACAAGCTGTTCCTCTTTCGATCCTTCTTTTTTTCTGTTTTTTTTTAAGAGGCACTCCAGTAGATTGACGGCGATCCTTGTTCTGGTCGGAGTACCAACGAAAGGAAAGACCAAACCATTCAAATCCGTGACGTGGCTCTAGAACAAAAGAAAAAGAAAAAGAGAAGATGAATAGGGCAGCAGCGCAGGCCGCGAACGAAATGTACAGAGCGCCTTAGTCCACACGGCTATGCGTGTCTCAGCCTTGTATCCCACACAAGCGGCTCGTTAAAAACAGCGTGAACCATTGCAAATTGATAACACATATCGTCTGCTAGTAGAAGAGCGTTGCCGGAACGCGCGCACAAACTCCCTCCCATTGACAACCCTCTTTTCTTGTACTCCAGGCAGAAGCGACCGTGCTTCTCCTTCAGCATTGATCTTTCTGGAAGCTATAAATATTTGTCCCCGGTGATCTGATAGAAATTATGTTACGGCCGAGGACAACAAATCTTGTTGCTGAACACCGAGCCGTAGTACGACGACCTTTGGAAGAAAAAAAAAACCGCAGGAAAACCCGAATAACTCGGTTCTAAAGCTACCGCCAGCCCTGCGACTGGAGCTTCTATCACCCCAAGGACGAGCGTGCCGCCGCGATCGGCGCTCCCGTCGGCGGAGAGTTACAAGTGCACCATCCCCATACCTGCATAACTATTTATCAGTTAAAGAGAGATAGAGATATTCTTGAATTGGAAAGAACACAAAAAAAGGATATGGGAGTAATGCCCCAGTCACACGAAGCTACTTAGTGCACTATGAGCGCAATCACGCACACAGAGTGCACTTACGCTCACAGAGTGCACTTACGCTCACAGAGTGCACTTACACTCACAAGCTTCTACACGAGAAACAGAAAGTGTGTTTTGGAAACGTGCATTCCCTTAGCGTACGTGGCCGGAAACTGCCTAAGGGCAAGAATAACGAGATTGTTTATTTTTGTTGAATTATGATTTGTTTAATACGTAGCAGTATTTCTAATAACGTAAACAATGCTTTAAAAATAGTGCGCGTGCCGTGTCATGCATTACAGTATTTGTTTGCAAGCCACGGCTACCGAGGCTACACACACTGTCGCCGCCAAGTGAGTTCGGCGAACGCACTCGCAGCGAGTGCCACTAAACGTTCCCGTGTGACAGCGTGCGAATGACACTAGTGGCGAAGTGCGCTCTCTCAAAGTGCACTTAAGTTGTACCGTGTGACAGGGGTATGTCAACATAAGTCGTATTCTAAGAGAGCCAGATACCTAATATGGTGATAGGGAGAGAGAGAGAGAGAGAGAGAGAGAGAATGAACTTTGGTTTGTGACCCGGCGCGCTTTTTCTTCGCCCAGATACGGGTGAACAATAAACTTATCCAGGTAGCTAAGGATTACAGCTTACACGCCAGCATTGTTTCAGAAATTTTGATTTGGCCAATGTGGCAATAACGCAAAATGAGGGGGCGGGTTCGTGACATCAGCTCCTCTGAATTTCGGCGCGGAATTCGAACGTCAAACATCGACCTTCATTTTCTGTTCTTGAGCACAAGATATCCAAAGTGGCGACAATAAAGTTCGGGAAGGATAATGACAAGACTGAAGCAATTTATATAGCTTCACTTTCTCTCTTAAAAGGGGACAGCGAATAGCACGGCATGTCTGTGTGTGTCTGTTATATCAATACCCGTTACATAACGATATCCACACGCTGTGTCATGCAAATGTTCACATCGTCATTGCCGTCATCTCGTGATGCCATGTGGTGACGTCATGATGACGTCGTCACTTGGTCGCGTGGCTTTTGGTGCCGCCATCCGTCTTGGGATACGCCGAATTTCTCGTCCCAGGGATCATATTATGCTTTCGTGTTTATATTTGAAGTGATATATCCATATGTATACATTGTGAGAATGTGACAGTGTTCAAGTATCGCAATATCTCGGAGCGAAATTTATTTTGCGATTCAAGCGGAAGTCGACAACAAAAAAAAAAAAAAGGAGGGGGGGGGGGGGGGGGACCTGTTGCTTTTTGTCCCGGCCAAAGAGGTGGCACGGAGCACTGTTGGTCTGCTTCACTGATGTAGTGCTAAACTTTCGTGACGTCAGGTCCCAACCGACGCAGATTGCGAAGTGATACCCTGTGCCTATGAAATCAAGGTGGAAGCCTAGAAAGCTGCAGCGAGTGATTATATTCATCGTTTCATACACGCCTTATATTTAAAGAGAGAGAGAGAGATGAAAAGGAAAGCAAGGAGCCAACCAAGATTTTGCATCAAGTTTTCTTCCCTGCACTAAATGGGGGGAAACGGTATGAGAAAGTAGACAGATAAAAAGAGTGAAAAAAAAAAAATAGAGAAATCGAAAAAGAAAATTCGAGAAAATAAAATGCCCACACGGCAAGGGCAGTCTGGTTATAGACGTTTAACTGGCCGGTCACTCGCAAGAACGGTAGTAGTAGTGCTTGCCTTATATTTAGAGTGAACGTTCCGCTATATACACTAAAGACGCACTGGGTGCCAGGCGGTGAAGCTGCGTTGTAGTGTCCGAGCACGTGATATGAGTAGTATTATATAGCAGCGTCATGTGCGTACCAGAAAAAAAAATAAATAAAATAACGTATACTGGCTAACAAAATACTTCATGCTAACTTTAATGTATTTATGAGAATATCACATTAAAATCAAGCGAAAGGTAAATAAAAAAAAGCAATGCTGAGGCGTATGTAAAGTATATCCCAGTAGTTTAGTCGCGCAATAAACTTTCTGGATGCGGTGAAGCGCACAAGTTGAAAGTTAGCAAATTGGGCGCGCTTTAACGAAAATGTCTTATGCGTGGGATTTGGTGCCATCGTGCTATCACTCTTCCGTGAATTCGTTTGTATAGTGTGCGGCTGAAAATTACTGTGCGATGTCAGTACACGTTAAAGAACCCCAGCTGGTCAAAATTTTCAGAGCCCTTTCACGATCATATCGTGCTTTAGGGGCGTAGAATCGAATAAATAAATAAATAAATAAATAAATAAATAAATAAATAAATAAATAAATAAATATCCGCAAATTGAAATGCCACAACCAGTTATTCCTTCCTGTTCGCCTAAATCTGAACGTACGAGCATGCTTCATGCGTCTCCATTTCCCCCCTTGACATCCGGATGCACTCGCCTGGAATTTAATCAGCGTTGTGGTGCTTCGCATATATGGCTGCACACAATAGCCACTGTATACCACTTGCGGCATATGAATGTGATATCCCGCAATTACTTAGAGCAATATAACTTCAATAAGGATTGCGAGTTGGCAGGCTAGTTGGTGATGCATATCATTATAAGTATAACAGCACAAATATAAAGGAGACTGAGCAGGGAGACACGGGGTACAATCTTGTGTCTTCCTGGTCCGTGTCTATTGTATTTATGCTGTTATACTTATCAAGAAGCAGTATAATCTTTGGCTGGTTACAATTATAAAATATTGTAATCGGTCAGTCCGAAGCCGTGGATGTTACTGCGTTTGCTGTAAATTATGTGGCCATAGAATGAGGCACCATTAAGAGCTGTGAGATGACGTTAGTTTATGGAAGAGATAAAAGAAAGAAATCGTCGGAAATAAAAATGGTAACGCAAATACCACCTCTACAACCCGCTCTGTGATGTCATTGCCTTTGTCAGTCTGTGATTTGTAATGTAATTTAATTACATGTCGGAAAAATTCTGGGTAAGTAATTAACAAATGTGATATAGTCACGTTTTAAAGGTAACTCTGCCATTTATGATCCACAGTAACACGTGAAACGGCATGAAAACGTAAAACGGACATCTAAGAGAGAGAAAGTACGGGGAAAGGCAGGGAGGTTCACCAAGCACGTGCTCGATTTGTTGTCGTACACAAAAGGGCGGGGGGGGGGGGGGGGGGATTATAGGTAAGAGAGAGACGACCAGGAAAAAGAGACAGTCAGAACATACACACGCTAGCACGAGTGCTTAGTGAAACTACTTCAATCACGCTGCAATTTCTTTTGGTATCAAGCGTCGCATATTACGATATATGCCCACGTCACGTGGCAACAACGTATGAAATTTCCAGTGATGTCATCGCATGACGGAGTCTCCTATACCGTTAAGCGGTGACGTCATCACGGCGTCATCATGATGTATAGGATTGTCGCAACGCGAAGTTGTATATTGTTCGAAAGTGTAATATATGCCTGATTAGACGGCTATGCCGATGCCAACCACGGCGGAGGGTTTCAAAAGTCCCGTGATCAAGCGACGACGTCATCGCACATGATGAACTGATGACGTCGTGATGACGTCACCGCTTAACGGTATAGGAGACTCCGTCATACGATGACATCACTACGTTGCTGTCACGTGACGTGGGCATATATCGAAATCATACAGGCGAATACGTTGTCCATATTACAGACCGATTCACGTTGTGCTTTCACATCAGTGGGTTTAAGGAGGCAAATATGTGCCCGTGTAGCTTCTTTTGCTACGGTTGTGTGGCTGTAATTGCTCTATTTGAAATTGTATTTTTTTTTGTTTAGAACATTACGTTAACGACATTGCCTATAAAAGTAGGCGCCCCATCTTCTGCAAACTTGCCGAATCGGGCAACATCAATGTCTGTATGCACCATGCTGATCGAGGAAACCTCCATCGATGAGAACTGCCTCCATACAAATTTTTTGAGGGGCAATGAAGGTCGATGAAGGTCGATCTTCTGCTCAATTATACGCAGCAAAGGGGGAGTAATGTAAAAGTGTTCTTATTGACGAGATAATAATACTAACTGACGGAGTTTTACGTGCTATCTATCTATCTATCTATCTATCTATCTATCTATCTATCTATCTATCTATCTATCTATCTATCTATCTATCTATCTATCTATCTATCTATCTATCTATCCTATCTATCCTATCCATCTATCTATCTATCCATCCGTTGTGCGTGCTGTCATGATTTCCATTGCATACTCTGTTCGGAGCGAATGAGTACGGGCAGACTACCAAACCTCTTTTATCGCCCAGCTCAAAGAAAACGCATCAACAGCTCTCAATTCTTATAAATGTTCCAAGTGGCAAGGTCATATTACGCGTTCCTCTATGTCGCATTTCTCGTATCGCTCAAGCGATAACGGCGTCGTGCTTGCGTCAATGACATCACAAGCATAGTTTGGGAATGCTGCATGAATGATGTTATTCATGTTGGTGATGTAATAGGGACATGCTTTGGCTGCGTTGGACATTATGTGTGCACATTTGCTCGTCTCGGTTTTTTTTTATTATTGGTATTACCACCTGTGCGTTTTGCGAATATGAGGGCGAAATTCCTTGTTCTTTCGTTATTCCACAGCAATTCAAAACTCTTGCCTTGTAAATTTGATTTCAGGATATCAAACCGCTGAGGGTACAGGCTTACTTTCGGTGTTAGTTGCGTGCGAATGAAGTGGTGTGACTACGCAGATAGCGATTTATATTATTACTGGGACAATTAACGGGAAGACAACTGCATCCAACAAAAACAATGGCAGTGAAAGCCACGCTGTAGCTATTAAGAGTTCTGATTATCTTATACACTTATCTCGCCTCAGTAACTTTTTGTATTCTGTTGTCAGCGTACGGCCATGCAGCGTTGGTGACACGTGGGAATATTAAGTTCGTTGCGTTGGAGGGTCTCGGATAAACACCACGCTATAACTGCAGATGGAGGTGCCTTGAGACGATTATTGGAGTTGCATAATTATAATTACAGCCTAAGGAGACTGAAAATGCAGGATTGCTTAAGTGGCGTTTGCTTCATGCGTAATTGTCGTTATTGCGCAAAAGCTCGTCAATGTTCGTAGAATATATCCTGCCTTTCCTATCCGTATTTGTCCAACATAGATTACCTTTTGCGCAGGACAGAAAACATCAGTGCCAACTTTACGCGTAAGTACACCCTTTTATGTTGTTTTTTTTATCCGTTATACTTCGGTATTTGCTCTTCATGCTGATGAAGTCCTCTTTTCGTCTCCTCGCTATCGTTAAAGGGTTAAAAAAATAATAACAAACAAACGGAAAGCGGGTACTATATGCCTTATCCTTAGATGCTGGTCTCCACTGATAATTAAAGCTTAGTCTTTATTCCTTGTTCTATGGTGGATCCTCTATCTATAGCAATAGCGTGTTCTCTCAGACAGCATTCGAACAGAGGACAATTTTGTATTTAGCGACGTTAACCTTGTGGGGCTCACAGCTCGCCATTCCGGCGTATTCTTTGTGAGGACTGCGTTTCATGCATATGTGGGACCCGCAAGAAAAAAAAAAATCTGGAGTGCGGGAACAACAAATGCATGTATGGGAGAGAGGAAGAAGTCAAGGATATCTTTTGGTGTCAGAGTTCGCACCTTTTTCGAGCCGGCGTCAGCAGTTTTGCCGAAGAGAGAGCCGCAAATAGGTTATACCTTTCCCCTTCAGCACCTCGACGTGGCATACCGCAAACCGCAAGGGCGCGAAAAAGCGACTTCTAGCCACAACCGTCGCGCATGGCGTCATCGATGCCTTCTCTACGCCACGCGCTCATGGGTGCTCGGCGTCCCTCGGGACACGTCGCCTGCAGATTCGACAGCGGCTCTCGCCGCACACAAGAGTGCATGCGGTGGCCCCCGAGCGGCTGCGGGATTGGTCAATCGTCTTTCTATAAACGTGTTTGGGTCAGGGTCGGCGTCTTGTGTTTTGCCACCACCACTACCACTACGCTATACCGAGCCGCGTGAATACGTGAGACCATTCTCAGCGTATGCGGAGGAGGAGAAAAGAGGAGATACACAAGTCTCGCGCGGCGTATATAGTCTCTCGAAAACAAGATAAAAGGCAAAAGCTCGACCGGCCGGGCCTGGTCGAGGCCATAGGTAGGCATTACACAAAGGAGACGACGCCTGAGCCGTAGTCGAAGTGACTCAAGGTTCATTGCGCATTGGAGCACGGGCAATGTCACGCTCGCCACGGCTCTCTGAGACCCGGCGGCAGGCGGCGCGACGTAATGCTCCATGTTTGCGGTCCGCGGCTGACTTGTGTGTCAAGGCTCTTTTTCTCTTCGCCGCATGTAGAAATGGCCTCGTCGCCGTTTCTTTCGTTTTCTTTCGAGGCACTTTCTCGGGGTTCGTATACATGTATGCGCATATAGGCTTCGGATGTGCTGCCGTATGCGAGAGCGCCCTCTCTCTTCTGCCTTGGAGAAAGGAATTCGTCGAATGAGCGTCTATATGCGTATATACTAAGCCTTCCCGCACCCATGTCTGTCTCAGTGTCGAGGGACAGCGGGGCGAATGAAATGCGCGGCTCGGAACTGTGCGTGTGTGCGTGTGTGTGTCTGTCACTCTCGAGCTAAATTGTCGATTGTGAACATCCACGCGCGCGCGAAACAACAACAAAAGGTACTCGTGCCCCAGATTTGCCCCTCTCCTTCCTTACCTCCCTTTCCAAACGTTTCTCTTTCACCTCCCTTTTGTCTTCTGTCGTGTTCCGGTTTACTGCCCTTGGGGCACGACACCGAGATGTAGGCGTTGCGGTTGTCTGTGCTGTTATTGTTCGGCCATCGCAAATACGCACCTTGATCACGGTGCACGTGAAGCGAGTATGCACATCGAAGCGATAAATGCTCACTCATGCCAGTAGCTTTGTAAGCTTCACCTTCAGTTTGGGAACGCAGCCTTCTGCATTGTTCATTCGCTGGAACGAGTATGGACGGAAGCTGTGAGGGGCACTATGTATATATATATATATACCAGTGTCAGGACGAATGTGTGCGGGTTAGGTAGTCTCGTCGCTTACCCAAAATGATACATTAGATTATTGTGATACCCGCCTAAATTGAAGCGGAAACAGAAAAAATGTGACCAGGATGCATGCTACGTTTAATTGCAAGACAGCGTTCAGTCCCTCTTAGCTTAGTAAGCGCTGGAATCTTAACTAAGCCGCGTGTACAAATGCATGTAAACTTAGATAAGCACCAGTTGATCCCACTGCTCGTACACATTGTGTACTAATAAACAGACCTTTCTTCACAAAAAAAAAAAAAGCATGTTAGAGGAAGTGTGCACGAAATATATAAGCAAACATGGAATACTTACTATTCAATATATCATCCGAATAAAGACCACACGTACGGTCTGCGTGCACTGTATGGCGTATGGTCTGCACCGAGTAAGTGACTGACACAGCCCACTTACTCCGGGCTTTCACGCTATTCGTATATTGGAGGGAACATGCTTCAAATTTCCGGACTGGACATCCGTCAGGGATGCCATTCCTTGAGCTGATGCGCTCTTTGCCGACGAAGTAAGGAGGATGCTACTTCATCCCGCACATCAGCGATTTTACGCTTCCTAAAAGGCATTGTTCTCAGCTACCTTGGTCCGCAGAGTGCTTTACGTACGTAATCTGCGTAAATTTAATATTCAAAAACATAATTATCCGGAAGAATGTCGTAGGCGAGCCTCCAGACCGACCCCTCCAACATTCGTTAAAGAGGTCCTCTCTCTCTCGATATAGTTTACTACATTGCACGCAATTACCAGGATGGAAATTATCAGGGTAAATAAAATTCCAGGAAAAGTAATTCGCGCATTTAGCGAGTCTTGAAAAGTTTCGCGAAAATAATCGTAAACGCTTATCCTCGCTTGCTTTATTCAGTGCGAGAAAGGAAGAAAAGCTGCACACACACACACACACACACACACACACACACACACACACACACACACACACACACACACACACACACACACACACACACACACGCACACACGCACACGCACACACACACCTGATACTTCGTCTGTTTGCGAAGCCATGCGCGCGTGCGATGAAAACTTGCTGCCTACGCGCCGAAGTGCGTGCTGCACGCGCACTGTCGATTGTGGTCAGTGTTTATCCGCGACTATGCTATAGCACAACAACCCTCTCCCACACCACCATTCTCTATTTCTTCAATAGTCCAGGCGCTGGACACCGGAATCAGTTGCGTACAATAAGCGGTGAATGAATATGACAGAACCGATCGACGGCGTGTGTTTTCCGGTGACTGAGTGTCTATGTAGCATCAAATTTCTCACGGCATTCGTGACTCGACGGGCGCTGTTCGTGATACATGCCTTTGACGATCGGCCTTCCTTATTGCGATCTCGCCGCTCCAAACGGTCTTCGCAGAGCCAAAGCCCTCCTTGTTATTCGTTCTCATTCTGCACTCCCACTCCGAGCCGCCACTGTCTCGGCTGCTGACCCGAAATACGCGGGCTATGCTCTATCCCGGCAGTTGCAACGGCCGGCACAGAACCTGCGTACTTCGGGCCACGGCATTTCGCTTCCATCGAAATGCTACAGGTTCGTGTACTGCGCCATGTCGACGCTTTCCCTACGGCGTTCGTATATCTCATAATTCGCAGTTCTGGCGCGCAGTACCCTATAGCAAATGCTAGTATTAGTGCCCCACACCTCTTCCGTCTCACAGCCCCCGTATGCAGCATATGTCCGTTTTCAAGTCTTACTGTATATATGGAGTTCCAGGTGCATATTATTTTGAAACAACTGCAGAAAGGGTGATACGGCAATTAGGCCCTCCGACATTCACATGTGAACCGCCCGATTCTTTGCTGAAGGCATCGCTGTCGCGATGTGCTGCATTCGAGCACAGTGATCAATCATGGCTTTCGTCGAAGGTTCGCTATCTCAATGTGGTTGAGCAATAGACTAGCAGACAAACTACTACAAGAGGGCGGACGCAAGAGCCTCGGCGGCTGAGCATACACAGCTTCCGCTTATCTGCTAGAGGGCAGTATACGTTATCTCAAGCAAAATACGCACACTGTGGCTATCTACTGTAGTACATGTTCTACTACACTACAGAATCGTGTATAACCCCCCCTCCCCCCCCCCTTGCTTTTCCTTACCGTTTTTATCATTCACATCATCACAGCAACATCCGCATTTGCGTCGTGCCTCTGACTTGTCGAGACTTGCTTTGTGAATGTCGCTGGGATCTCGAAGGCTCTGCCCCAGCTACGCTGCCGCTATTTCTCGGTAAGAGCAGAGTACTGCATTAGTTTTGGCCTGAATTAATATCTTTACGACAATGCGAGGTGTAACACACCGTTGCACTGACGCGGGCAACAGCGAACTAAATATCCACCGAGGCTAACACGTGCCTATATGGCGAATATCGTTTAGTTTGTTATTTATCGTCATTGCTGCAAGAAGCGTGCCCACGTGCTCTAGAATCGATATACTGTGGATGCAAAAAAAAAAAAAAAAAAGAAGCACATCTTGACGTGTGCGCTTCAGTATTATGAACTTGTTTGATTGCATGATTATCTCAAGTAATTCGAATTGTAATGCTTAGCCTAAATGTAGTAATTTTTGCATCAATAAAAAGGTAACTACTTTGTGAGTTTACTGCGTTTGCGTGAGAGAAGTTGCTGCCGCGCACGCTCGTCAGGTTAATGCTCATCATCCTTACTTTTGATGTTCGCGAATTGTTGAAGGATGCTGTTATATGGAGGATATGCGCTGACGCGTTAAATAACATCACATTAAGTAATGACAGTTCTGCTCTTATTCCCCGTCGCCCTGAAACATATGTGGCGATGCAGTCCCGCGCGTTTTCTTATATGTCTCCGTTGAAGGGAGAGGTTATAGTGTTTCTTAAATACCGTTGCAACCAGTGCACCCTATGAATTTTCAGTACACGCTGCGAGGTAAGTTAACATGCTGAAGACGACGTCGGCAAACCAGAATATTTGTACTTGCGCCATGCCGTCGCCAGTTAACAACTGTAGGGCACGGACAGAGCTCGACCCTGCATCTTTGAATGTGCACCTACAAGTCGGACGACATGAAAATACGCACAGCTCTTTGGAATTGACTTGTCTCACAGCAAAACGGCTCGTCTCTAGACACCCGCCATGTTTGTACCGTGTAATCGTCGTGGAAATATGTGTAAGCTGTGGCACCAGAGCTCTCACAAGACAGCAACAGCATTAAAAAAGAAAGAAAAAAGAAAAGAAGGAACCGTATAGGAATATCGCCTCAGGACTCCGGGAGCCTGGGAGGCCCAAATCAGCCCATTTGTGGAGGTCGCCATAATGCAGCTTTTGACGTCAGCCTGCAACGAAACCTTCAGAATTATTGACAACACGATAAAGGTGATACTGTATGGCCGTACATACTCACGAGTACTAATACCCATCATTAATTATGATTTTATGGCCATGTACAGCCTTCAGCACGCTTAATACGAACGCTCCACATGCGTTGCCTGTACCACTCCGACTGGCGCCAGGGCCGCGAAACGGTTAGCACTGTTGCCGAAATATTGCTTATTTATTCATTCAATAAATGAATATTTAAACCATTATTATGGCTTCGACAGTACCCACCACTTCGCGGCACTGGCCTCAGACCAAGTGGTCCAGGTCACGCATCAGAACATTCGTGTTAAGCATAGAATGTAGGCCCTGTTAGTGAAGACCTGTCGCTGTTCCACCAGTGTAGTTTATTTTCTTTGTATTGTTGTTGTGTGTTACAGTACCGGTATGTGGAAGATCACTAAAGGGCTTACGCGCTGCACCTGTTATAAATAATGAAAATAAAATGTTTTTCCTTTCTTCGTTCACTTCACGGATATAGTTTCATAGGGGAATTCAATTGACTTGTGTCGCAGCCACCGCAATGCCACTTTGTTACCTTTGTGACCCCTTAACGTTGCGCTTATCTTTGCAATCATCTACTCCTGTAGGACGCAGCGTATAGAGCTGATAGGAGAGGGAGAGATGAAAATGTTATGCGGAAGGAGCTTAACCGCGCGGTAAGTATTCACTTTGCTATCCCGCATTGGAGATTGCAGATGCGCATGTGAATCGCAGAGTTTGCAGGTCTGCCTATCAGTCAAAGGAAGTATCTGCTCGGTACATATTTGGTGTATGGGAGCACCACACATACTGTGTAAAATTCAAGCGCGAACAGTGGAACACAGCCGGCGGAACCATGGTGGACACGCTCAGTTCAAGCGCTGAGTGCGAATGCGCGCCGCACCATATACCGCTGTTTCCTCTATCAGTAAATGTTTTTGGAGCGTCGCAAACAACTTGTGCGGGCAAATCAGCTGCTCGTACTCCAGCCATGATGTCGCCTAGAGAGTTAGAAGTCTGAGTCGAGCGCGTCTTTTGCTTGCTGTCAAGAGCGGCTTTTTTTCTTTTCTTTTTCCATCATCGAACCCTGAACGCCTTGCTGCTGGAAAGCCTCGCACCGGTCTCGCTGAATGCTGTCGTATAGAGGTTCCCTTACAAGGAAAAAAATTAAAAGAAAATTATTGATAACTTTATTCTAAAGGTTTCATTTTGTTGACCTGTTTACATTCGTACGTGTTCATGTGGAGATATACATAACGTCCCTCTGTTGCGTATGTTCGTGTGTGTTTCGGTATGTGGTCGTGCATGTGTACACATACAAACGGAAGAGTAAAGGCAGAGGGTGGGTTCGACTCCCCTCCGCTGCTTTATGTTCCAACGTACGCAATGCATATTTTTGCCTGACACATGCTTCCTGTACATTTACGTGTTGAGTATTTGCCGACGAATGGACGTGTACAAAAGTGAAAGAAGATAGGAGGTGGAGACAAAAGGTGCGGAAGTGAGGGTGCTCAATTTGGTCGTTTGTTCTCTCATCGGCAGGCATCCTTCTGTAAGCACCAGCAAGGCCAAATCTTGCTGCTACGAAATAGTCTCACTATATTTATTTTTTTGTTCGTATCAGGAAACGGCGAGAGGTATTTCCACCCTGCATCACGCCATAACGAGTAATGTCCTTGTTATTTGTTAGTGAAACACCAGAGTACGGGCTCGTGTCGTGTGCCAGCATCTCGTACACACCGTCATGTACTACATATGTGCACCATTCAGCTGCAGCCCCCGATTGTGATGTCGTCACGTTTCGATGCTGTGGAAACACTCGGGCTGTCGACAGATTCTGACGTTCGCACCAGCACGCGTCATCATAGCGGCTCCGTGGCGTGACCATTCGGCACATCTTTTCCTTGTTGCGTCGAAGCCATTCATGTACATATACGTATATGATCCCTATTGTGGAACACGTACACGTTATATGCATGCGTCTTTCCTCATCCTCACTTTTTTTTCTATGCACGTATGCACAGACAAAAAAAAAAAAAGAAAAAGAGTCCTTTTTGTTCAATGGACATATGCATCGTTTTTTCAGGTAGAATATTAACCGAGTTGTTCGAAAATCTTGTTCCTTGATGTCTTTTTTTATTTCTTCTTTCTTTCGTGTATTCTGTGAAGCATATGTGTGTGGAACTTGAAAAACGATATAATTTATGAAGCCCACGCAAACAGGTGCTCGAAGATCATCATGTGTCCTTGCCATGAACTATCCGTAGACCATTTGTTGCCATCTGTTTCACTTCGTACCATTCATCCAAAAGTTGGTGTGAATTCGGGCATTACAAAATGCTGTAAGAGTACAGAAACAAGAAAGAGTATTATAGCGCTTTACGAATTCGTAAAAAAAAAAAAAAATTCCCAGGGGTCCTGTGTTTTCATCTCGGTGACGCGAAGGCGATAGTGCGTACGTATGCCTTGCACAACTCGATCGACAACTTAATCCACTTTAATCTATCTTAGGCAGATGAACCCGCCTTAATCCGTCTTAGTCAACCTTAATGCAGGCACGATCTCGGGTTTGACTCCCATTAGGGCCTTAGGTTCGAGTCGTAGAAGGCCGTACAGACGAGTCCTAGATGATCGGGGTTCTACTGCTATTATGGTCGTGGGTTCGGGTGCCATGGCACATTTAACGCGTCTGCAATCCCAGACCAATCATGAACTACTTTTGGCGGTCATTAACCCTGTCATATATACGACTGGCACGTTTCGCATCGCTTGTGGCCTTCCAGGGGGGCGCGTGATAATATATATATATATATATATATATATATATATATATATATATATATATATATATATATATATATATATATATATATATATATATATATATATATATGCAAATAAACGTTTTCTTCCCTCTCTTTCTCTCTCTTCGGTGTTGAGGGAATACTCGCTCTAGAGCGGGGTTTGAAACCGAGACTAGCGCCTGTCCAGGATGGTCGTTCCACCAATGAGCTAAACAGGAGGTTAGCAATGTATAACGCGAGAGCATTGAT
The DNA here is from genome assembly GCA_013339685.2 of Hyalomma asiaticum. Classification (NCBI taxonomy): domain Eukaryota; kingdom Metazoa; phylum Arthropoda; class Arachnida; order Ixodida; family Ixodidae; genus Hyalomma; species Hyalomma asiaticum. Next base: position 87,541,631 of record CM023485.1, read on the forward strand.
CGACTTTCATGAATATGGAATATGAGTTCTCACATGCTAAATTGAGGCTTGCTGTAAAACAAACAAACAAACAAACAAACAAACAAACAAACAAACAAACAAACAAACAAACAAATAAATAAATAAATAAATAAATAAATAAATAAATAAATAAATAAATAAGAGGTCTATGCTGGAGTGTAAGATGTAACAGAATCCGTTATCGAAAAACAATTACGTGATTAATGGTCAGTGTTTCGTTTCAAAACGGATACGAATAATTATCATCAACATGTTCACTCCAAGTGTACTTGCCTCACCCGAGGGTCGTGCTCGCGACTTTTGAGTGTGGATACTTCTCACTATGGTTTTCACTGAGCACCTGACAACTTGGCAATGGTCCGGTATATAATATCCCTGAAGAACTTGCATATTAAAGTTAGATTAATTATGCATACAGCTTAAGAGCGCCATTTCGTTGTCTGACACAGTCACAAATTAAAGGAGGGTACTTATGCATACGTGTGATAAGCAGGGAATTTCAAACGTCCTTTTTATTACTGTACCAGCCATGTGGCCATATTGTAGCTACGAGATATGGTACTAGGTCATAGTCCCACGGTAGTGATGTAGCACTGCTCTACCTATAGTTAATATATAGGCCGTTCATGGTCAGCGAAGCATCTGCAGTCGCCCTCTCTAGGCCTAACAGCGTCCGAAAAGCACCTAATGACAATGAAAACTAAAACCATAGGTAATTCTACCTCCTCACTTTGACGTAAGATCAAGCGATCTCCGTTTTACCATTTATTTGATGCCGTCAAAACGGACAGCAACTACACGACTAACAAACTCACGTGGAAGGTGGAGGTATGTTTTTCTTCTTTTTTTTTATTTTTACAGGGCAGCTAGATACCTTAACGCATTCACTTTAACGTGAGCACGTCGTGGCGGGAACTGCTGGGCGGTGAAAGCTGCAGACCACAAGCTCTCTGCGGACGTCATTCATTCCCCTCCCCCCTACTATCCTTCCTCCTGCTTCACTTGTCATGCCAAGGTCGATTACGCCAACCGCAACGACAGCGGCGTCAGCTCAAATGGAAGGAAGGGCCAGAGGAGACGGTGAAAAAGAAAGAGGGGGCTCGACTGCCGTCAGTTTTAGCGACACCCGGTACCACGTGGAACGCTGCCAGAGAGCTCCGTAACATCGCTCACCGAGCGAAGAACGGGGCGCGACGCTGATCCACGCGGCCGAGCCAGGCGAAAGCGAACATGCGCGAGGACCGTGGCACACTTTTCCTTTCCGCGCGCGCGCAGACAGCACAGAAAACAGAGGCGTGCGGAACGAAATGTGCCCGCTGCCTCGGTCGTGATTTCGCTCGCCCATATTATGATCTCTTCGCCGCACCGCCGCATTCGGACGCGGCTGCGCCGGCGTTGGTCGGCGAGGACGTGGAATGCGTCAGGGTCAGCTTCAGGACGGTGCGGTTGTTTACGCGCTCCCGAGTTTCCAAGGTTTCAGTCGACTATTCTTGAGACTTGGCCTCCTGGCTTGGATTCGGTTCGGGCGGAATATACAAAGTGCTGAATAGGAACAATCCTGTTATTGGCATACTTTTGCGAACTAGTTTAAAGAGAGATCAACGCAGAGAGATATATATGAAGGTGAGGAAGAAAACTGATTTCTGAGGTCTTACGTGCCAGCACCACGATATGACTATGAGGCATGCCGTAATGGTGACTCCGCAATAATTTTGACAATCTGTAGGGTCACACCTACTCAGGTGTTCTTCATTACACGCCTATCGGAAAGAGATGAGCAAGATAAATAGGGAAGGCAGCGAGGTTAACCAGACACACGTCTGCCTTGCTACCCTGCATCACTTGTGAAAAGAATGCAAAGGCAGAAAGCGAAAGAGAAAGAGAGAGCTAATCGCACGGGCTCTCTTATCAGGTCTACATTCATAAATGGTCCCTGAGGCCTGTCGACATCAAGTACTGCAACGCCTTCGTTGCCTTCTGTGCCATCGAAGGACACGCATGCCAAGTGTCATAAATCTTGCCGGTTGAAAGCGGCCTCGAGTAAAGTCAGTTTAGCGCTGTCTGGAGGCGGTATTACTGGGCGTCATGAGGTCTTCAATAATCTCTTCAGTCTTGCATGAGTAGCGCGTAGGTGCGTCAGCCATTCACGTGCGAAACGAGTAGGCTTTTGTGAATGCAACTCCCGTGCAGCTGCATGTAACATTCACTCGGGCTGGAGGTTCTTGACAGCACTTGCAGCTTTAAAAAGTAGAACAAGTATACTATAAATTCTGACTGCCGTGCCTATGAAAGACGCTACAGTTACTATTCCAATGTCGTTTGCTGCGCTCTTCCCAGTTCGCTCCTCGTCTACGAGATTTTAACAATGTTGAGTAACTTCTATTACTATTATTGTTAGTCGTCAGTTACCACGTTGCGCAAACTTAATCCGCAAGACAGCGGCAATTTCTAAATGATATTGTTTCACTGATGTGTCCTCTCTGTCGCCTGATAAGACTGCACCCTCTGGGTGCAGCTAATTGTGGTTGTCTAAGCAATAATATATACGAATAGAAGCTCTGATCAACAAAAATGCCCCTAGCGCTGCTTATATATGCGCGCCAACATAAGTGCCGGCTCAGTACTTTAAATCATCGCCCATTATTTTCGCTACACACTTTGTAGGTGCGAAAAAATTCATTTTTCTTTTGTCGCAGCTGCCTACACCCCTCCTATTCCTGAATACATGCAGTTTTTGCTTTACTTTCCGTTTTTAAAAATGCAGATTTTTTACAAAGATGCTATGACAGTATCATGCACATCTCACCTTCTCAAACGAACTCTACATCGAGGTGGAAACACGTTTCTGCTGGTAGTTTCACTGAAATGAATAAATGATGGGATTTGAATCACTAACTTTTATGGTGCCATAGCACCTAGCGGCATTGTCTCTTGTTCCGTACCTCCGATTCACCTCCGGAGGGGGTTGTTGTGGAAATCAATAAACCAGAAGTCCGGAAAAATAAAAATTGCGAAAGAAAATCAGGTTTAGACTTGTATGAGGTATATGTGACATCAGAGCAGAAGTTCAGTACAGAAAAGAGTAACCTTATCATCAAAGTAATTAAAAAAAAGCAGAATAAATGGACTTAGATGTGCTCGTGTGAGAGTATAGCCTAGGGAAGTGCTTTTATGAGCCACCCGTACAAAAAAGGAACGAAAGAAGAAAGGAAGGGATCACCTGAGGCTTATAGCGTTTCCCAGACAGACCCAAGGTTAACCTAAGGTCCGCACAGTCAACCAAAAGTCGACGTCAGCGAACCACAAGTGTACTAAACGGTATAGGAGCTGGGTCCGTTTAAGAAAGTTAACATTAAGGTCGTCTCTGTAATTTTTTTATATTCTTCAGTTCGAAGGCAGCTATTTACACGGGATAGTCGTAGGCCATCACAATTCATGTCTTACAGCGCACCCGATTTTTTTTTTTTTAAGAAATCCAAGCTATCGTACCGTAATTCGTCGATTCAAGGTTCAGATATCGGAACCGAGCGTACCGTGTGCCCAGGAAATGCGGCCGCTCCGTTATCGCCAGATAGAAACTCCTCGTGAAGAATAAGTGACGAGTTTTGAATGGAGCCGCCTCACGGCAGTATTTTGCCACGGGAAAACGGGATGTTTTTTCGCTTGCAGCAGCGGATCGCCTTATAACCAGGGATTTATCCCCCTCCTCCCCCTCCTCCCGTCTTCGCCTCCCAAGTTTTCCAAATACATATATAAACTCATATAGGACAGGATGCCGCCCTGACGAACTCAAGTCCACTTGTCGAAACGTTGACTCCGGCGACATTCCCTGTTCCCCATCGTATCTATAGCGATCTGTTCAAGCCTCCTGCTTCCCGTTAGGTTATCTTCTAGTTTGCATATATAAAATGTGTGCTTGTAAATCGTACATTTTTGCAAACAGAATCTTTCACAGCCTGGCGATGAGTGGGCGCTTTCTCGGAGAAGGAATGCTGAGTCCACAAAACACCCACGAGAGGGCGTTGCCACCATTTATTCAACTTAAGTGTCTATATAAATTTCAATTCTGCTTCCAGTTTAACTGAGTAAACATCCAACGAAGGCATCGCAACTAATTCCTAGTGTGCATCGTATTTCATACAATACCTCAACAATAATTCAACTACTACTTGCTCAACAGACTTTCAATAACCTTTCGGTGACCAATATCGAGGAAGTGTTAATATTGAATTCTATGATATTTCAACGAACATACAATGACTCTGCAGTACTATTGTTACGATTGACCAATAGGGCTTCGTTAATTTCCTAATTTTTTTGTACGGGGGTGGCGCCACATTTTCTTCTATATAGGTATTTTTGTGAGAAGCTCTACTTCTCAGACAAAGCCTTTCTGGGTCAATACACCTGGAACTTTTCTATACACTTATAATTAAGCTGCTGCTGTCGTCAGTACGTAGGGCTATACGTGCGAGCAAGGACAACTAAAGGTTTTGCGAGACGGCCATGGACGGTGGCACAAATCACTAGGTGACGAGGGTGGATATGGAAATGTTTAATCAGTCAGCTATTCAAACAATGCTTTATTCCACAATGTCGGAAGGAAATGCATACATTAATATTCGGGCGAATAGGATATTCGGCTAATACATAGTCTAATACAGGAAGAGCATCATTACCAAAAAAATATCATATGCCACACATCCAATAACCTCGTAGGAATCGTGTAAGAACACATATCATTCCCATGTGTTCACACGAGGTTATTGGATATGAGGCATATGTGTCATGTGCGATTTTTCGATAGGGATTGTACCTCTGCTCCAGGCCTTTTAGGCAATGTGTGTACACGTCAATAAATACAGCTGAATAAGTTACGCATGTGTTAGCATGTGCTTCAATAAATTTATCTTTAGCGCAGAATGCATACAACTATAGGACATCTATAGGTGAAGACCACAGGTGTTATCTTATAGCTAACGTTTATTGCCACTGCTCTCTGGATACACACAGTAAAAGATAAAGAATGAAAAGGCGCAGCGAATCTCGAATCACCTGACCGACACGTGCTCCTCGCACAGTTACCAGCTGGCATCGAGAAAGCATATCCTTAGTTGGCAGACGATGCATGTGATATAGCGTGCGTGCGTATTTGAAATATTGTGTAGATAGATAGATAGATAGATAGATAGATAGATAGATAGATAGATAGATAGATAGATAGATAGATAGATAGATAGATAGATAGATAGATAGATAGATAGATAGATAGATAGATAGATAGATAGATGCTCCGTTATATAATACGTTAAAAGATTGGACTAATCACAAGACGATGCACAAAAAGTAACAGCTCTTATTTGTGCCTTCTTGGTGTGAATACTGGCACACCTAGTATTGACACCAAGCAGCGAATAAAGGCGCTGAAACGGTTTGCGCACACGGAGGTACAAGTGTGAGCACATACCATGCAGGACATGATTGCGCATTGTCTCGAAATATGAGCACTCATTGCGAAACTTCACATTTTCTACTTTCTTTAAGCGCTAAGTTGTTTCAGCTGTCAGCAACAATAATCCTTATCATAGCAAAAAGCGAAAAAGTGCCACTTTTTTCATATGAACTTCAGTCGCGATGAATGCCTTTTTGTTACTTTCATTTTTTATGCCCTCATAGCATGCATAGGGAAGAGCGGGCGAACGACGGGCAATTTGGAACGCATAAATTTTCCATTTTTAGACTGCACTTGTTCCGTGCACGCTCTGCGCGCCGCGCTTCGCCTGGCAAGTGTTTCATACGCTCTTGCAGCGCGCACGTTGAAACAAAAGCCACCGAAAAACGCTAGCCACATTTGTTACCGACTGGTGTTGTTATTTACCGCTTCTGCCATACGTCTTCCCGTAAGCCGGTAGAAAAATTATGGACACGGGTAATTTACCTGAGCAAGAGGCGAGCCCCAGCTTAAAGGCACGCTTTAAAATTTTATTTATTTCTTTTTTCCCTTTTATTATCCCGTGCAAACAGTCCGCCGCCCTCGGCTGCTTCCACTTAACGGGGATGTGCTCATGACGCTGATTTTTTTAATTCTTTTTTTTCGGAAGATAATTGATTAGTCCCGAGTGCCTTCTGGCAATATATAAGCTCTTGGAGCAGCTTGCATGGGAGATACTATAAATACACGTATACCGCGTGTCCAGTGCATCTTTCGTTCGCAACCGGTGGCTTATTGCTTGGCTAACATTGTTTGGCTTATCGGTTTCGCTCTGTATGCTAACAAGATATCACGACGTTCAGGATAGTGTAGTTTTGTGCTCTCCATGTTTCATTTACATCTGTCAGAGGTCCTATTATCATTAGGAAATGCATGTACTCCGCGATAATGAGGGATCGACCCGAATTGCACTTATATACAGCAATGTATAACATTTAGCTCGCACGTAGTGCACTACATGGTAGTTAGATGTTATGGTTCCATAAAGGGTTGAAGAATATAGCTTGCATTAGTTCTAACACACGCCGCGGATGTAGCTGTTATTTCTGATTTATAAAAGGTGCCAGGCCTGCGCGGAACCGCAGGACAATGACAGCATAAGCTGAAGGAGCGACCTTCTTAGAGGCCATTTTAAACGCTTTAGGAAACTAGTGCAAGTAGAGGTAACGTATAGAGCAGAATAGAGTAGAAGTAACGTGAAGTATCATAGATACGTGACTGTCAGGTGTGAGTGCGAAATCTTGCATGTTTAGTATAATTCGCCAAATCTGGCTGGTATATACGAAATGAGGTCGGGGGACATTGCGTCCTTTGTTAATTTCGGTCCTCCTGCGTGTTAACACGCCCACCGTTAATAAGATGGGCAGTGCCCTTGTTCAGGTATGACTGGGACGCGACTGCAATGTGTATGTCCATATGCTCTTCGTACACCCATGCCACATGTTTATATTGTGTCCCGTCTGAAGCCCTTCACGAGGCGCTGCCCGACACTTTGAACTGCGGCCAGTATGGCCGCTCTCGCGCGGGGTCATTAGTGTGGGCATTCATTAGGATGACCTTTGCAATCTGTAAATGATCATAATCACGTCAGGTTCACACGGTGCTCTTCTTCATCATCGCTTGTGGGGCTGACTCTGGATTGCGAGCTGTACACTGGAGCGGGGGCAGTTCGCCATGCCTTGGAGGCTAATAAGCGTGGGACTAATAATATAATATAATATAGTATAATATAATGTATTATATTTGGTGCGCCTCGTAACAATATAATATATGCGTGCATGTGCCCTTACGAAAATGGGTTTAGAGTTTCCATATAGTTTATAAAGAAACTAAATTTTAACACGTAGTCTATCGAATGTCTTTTTATAGAATCTCTATAGAGTCTGGAGCAACCTGTTTATAGCAACACGTCATTTTACACACGATAGATAGCGTGTTGACATCATGTGTACTGAGCTCTACAAAGTAATTTCTATAGAGCGCCTTTACAACTTTACCCTTTTATAGACTGGACATCCATACGAGCTCTGTGGGGAATGTATTGACATCATATCTACTAAATTCTATAGAATAGTGCAGATCGCCTACAGATCGCTTACAGATCGCCTTTAGGGATTTTAATGCGAATTTTCCATAGACCAGCTCTCCTTTCACCACCTGTTGAAGTTCTGCAAACGATGTATTGATATCTACCAAATTCTGTAGAATAATTCTTGCAGAATTTCTTGCGAGTTTCTAACATAACCTCTCTCTAGACTTCCTTTCTATATGCCCCATATAAGTGTTCTATATAAGGCGTATTGACACATGCAGAGAAATCTACAGAATAATTTGTTTCATCACAGACCTTTTACATCCACTGCAGCTTAATGGCCTCTTTCATGTGCTTCTGCAATTAGCCTAGTCATGTTGTAACTCTGGCAATGCTGTCGCCACAAACATAGTGATTTAATCCCCAACACCTAACATCCTGGCGCCTCCCGCCACGCTTTCCTTCCCCCTAGAATCCAGTCTGTCTCCCTTAATGGCCATCTTTTACCGTCCTGTCCATGCTCATTTCGTTATCTTGACTACGACTAGGATATCACTAACATTTCAGCAGATAATGGCGTCCACAGACGTGACGATGTGGTGGAGTGTCGGCGTCGAGTCCGAGAAGTACCAAGTTCAAATCCCAGTGCATGACGAAGCAGCACCAGTTTTTCTAAAGGGCAGAGGAGCACTTCGACCTGGCGTTTGGATAATTACGGAATTTTCCTGACAGGACAACCCCTAACATGGCGAGCTATAGCAGCATGAAAGGCTTTTTTTTTTTCAAAATTATTGCCAAAAGAAAAATACCCATTTCCGACCTGAAAAGAAACTATCGAAAAGCTCTATAGGTGTTTGCCTTTACAGTCCCAAAAGAAACTCTTATAAATTGGCTAATCAAATGTATCGGTACCATTTTAAAAAGAACTCCAGAAGGATTTTTCTACAAAAGTTAGTCTCTAAAATCTTAAAAGCAACACGATAGATGTGTTCTATGGGATAACGTCTTTAGAGTTTCGTGGTAATGAGGTGGCCAGATAACTTTTATAGAAAATTATATAGGGTGTCGAAGTAACCAGTATAAAAATTCTATCGATGAAGTACAACAAGACTATAAAAAAATTTTTGAGGGAGCCTGACCCCTTCTTTCTGAGTAAAAAAAAATCTTTCATTGACACTCACTTGTATTTAGGCTCACTGTCATAGACTTTCTCGGTCACTTTACCCAACTAGGCCTACGTGCCATTTCCGCATATATGCGGAAATGGCATGTACGTACATGTATTTCACATGTTCATGCATTACATGTATTACATGCATTTCACATGTACATGCTGTACATGCATTTCACAGCCTCACACTCACTCACTCACTCACTCACTCACTCACTCACTCACTCACTCACTCACTCACTCACTCACTCACTCACTCACTCACTCACTCACTCACTCACTCACTCGACCTTTCGCCTTCGTTTTGTATTTTTGTATTAACGAAACGCCACAACGTTGTTGGGGGTACAGTTCTGGTACCTACGTCTCGTTTACCATGCATATGCGGAGTGAGTTGTAGGGCCTGTACATCGGCATGGACGAGCGCCTGTTAGCGAATACGCTGTTCTACGCACGTGCTGTCGCTCCAGAGTTGTGAGTATGTCTTAAGATCTACCCGTCGTGGCTGGTGGTGGGCGCTATGTCGCGTCTCTTGTAGGGACCACGGTTAAGTGCTGCCACCTGTGTCGACGCACAAAGCGACTTTACTTGTGCTACAAGGCGTCGTCTTGTCGAGATGCGTCGTATCGCACACTGCGAGCTGGCCGCCACTTCACTCAGCCCGAATCCACCAGTGCGTGGTGCATGTGTTGTCTCAACAAAGCCTATGGTCGGGTGAGTTCTTGAATCAGTGATTAAGCGAGCGGAGCGTGGACCGCAGGCAAGGACGTGGCCGTTGTCATGCCCCCTGGTCGTCGTCACGCTGTGGTCATTATACGTTTTTTTGTCATGCCGGTGTTGTCACACTGTCGTGGTTTGCTTTTGTCGACGTGTCGTCTCGGTCATGCTGTACTCTTTGTCGTACCGTCATCACCTACAGCCTTCTGAAACAGCTGTCGTCGTGCAATTGTTCTTGATGCCACGTGGTGCCATTGTCTAATACCGTTATACTGTTTCGCATAGGCTTTTCACATACCCTGGTGAACACGTCCTGCTTTCTTTTTAAGAATTTCTTTTATTTTCACAAAACGATTGTCTCCTTCAATGTTTGTCACTCAGAGCGTCACAACAGCAATAACATATTTCTAAAATTCAAGGTGTTTGAGGAGGAAGAAAAGAGGAAAGACAGGGGGGTTAGATTACAAGGGGTCGTCAAAAGAATATAGAGCAGCCCGGATGCAATTTTTACTGCTTCAGTAAGCATTCTACATGCTGATTCCGAAATATTTACATTTAAAAACACTCGTTTAAAATCCCGGCGTTCTTGCGCTTCCGAACCGACCATGCGACACCACAGGCCGACATAACCATTGGGTGACGTTTCAGTGGCGTCAACTTAACGCACTTAAAAATGTAAGCATTTTGTTAACTTTCGTTTGTTCTAAAATAATAGATTTATATGAAAGCCAGAAATCAAGACACTAGTTGGACCCCGTACGGTGCCGCTATTGGAAGCAAGGCTGGAGCACGTTTTGTTTTCCATGACCATAGAGGGTGCAGTACACAGCGCGGTTACCTGGCGCATAGTTGGAACGTAGACTTGCAATGCGTTTCCAGTGCTAACAAAAAAAAAAAAAAGGAAAAATACGAATAAGAACAGCAGACAGGCAGAACGCTGGATCTGCTAATATCCTGTCTTCTATCTTGTTCCCTTTTCTTTTGTTAGCGCTGGAAATGCATTACAACTTCGAGGGTGCGTCAATCTCGGAGGCCATCGCGGCGACTAATGCTACGTCAGCCGCAGGGTAAAGGTGGAACGAGCGCTGTAAAATCGAAATCGTGGTTTCTATTGCTATAAATGAACGCTGACGATGCAACTAAGAAATGTACATATTAGATTGGACGGTCAGGATTCCGAATACGCACATCGTACAAAATTTTCAGGAAAAGTTTCACGACCCCTCTAAAGGTGCTCGCCCCGCCACGGTGGTCTAGTGGTTATGGCACTCGGCTGCAGATCCGAAGGTCGCGGGATCGAATCCCGGCCGCGGCGGCTGCATTTCGATGGAGGCGAAATGTTGAGGCCCGTGTGCTGTGCGATGTCAGTGCACGTTAAAGAACGCCAGGTGGTCGAAATTTCAGGAGCCCTCCACTACGGCGTCTCTCATCAGAACTGGTTTTGGGACGTTAAACCCCACAAATCAATCAATCAATCTAAAGGTGCTCATTGCGAACACTCAAGCAAAGGTCAGGTCTTACTTACAGAACAGTGTCCCGTCTGGCACGTTTATATATGAACACACTCCGGTGTGTGCGTACATGCGTGCGCGCGCGCGTAATTTCACCGCATATAATGGCGATGTAGTTTGAGCTTCTGTAGTTGCTTATTATGAGGAAGAACGATAAGACAGAGATCAGAGACGTTTACACTGTTCCCACCTTTCGGCTAACGGCCTAACGCACATGAAGGCGCGTATGTCCATTCGGTCGTACCATAATGAGTGTAAAAACGCACACCGACGACGGCACACTTACTCTGGAGGTTGTGGCAGGCGTGCATCATCCAGGAGGGGCGCGAGAGAACACATGGTCGCAGGACATTGCATCTGGCGTTATTTGCGGAGCAAGCAAGGTCAAACTGAAGCCGGCAGTGTCTTAGCTATAAGGACGATTCTACGTTGGACAAACATCGCGCTGTATTAATCTGAGATTGATTGAACCTAGGAGGTCCTTATGCACTGGAACGCCTTCTCATCTATCGTTGCACTGCTGGGACTGCAATTGCACGCCCAAGTTAGACGATTGCGCGATTCTGTACAGGCATGAGAGTGAAATAAACGCATTTAATGGTCGAAGCCTGGCGTATCAATAATATTGGAAGCGCGTGCGTGAGCTTGATTGATTGATTTGTGGGGTTTAACGCCCCAAAATCCGCTATGATTATGAGAGACGCCGTAGTGGAAGTCTCCGGAAATTTCGACCACCTGGGGTTCTTTAACGTGCCCTGATATCGCACAGCACGCGGGCCTCAACATTTCGCCTCCATCGAAATGCAGCCGCCGCGGCCAGGATTCGATCCCGCGACCTTCGGATCTGCAGCTGAGTGCCATAACCACAAGATCCCCGGGGGGGGGGGGGGGGGGGGTAGCGCGTGCGTGAGGGAGCCGCCGATTAGCTTGAACAGGGACGAGACACAATGCTTTAACAGTTGTCCCTCGCACTGACCGGCAGGTGTACTCGTTTGACTGGTGGCACTACCATTTAGAAGCATGCGCACTGATGCTGTGTGTCTTTCTTTTTATTTTTACCTTGTGCTCTCCTTCAGTTGATACTCGGCGTTCGTGTTGTCCACTTCTCTACCTTTGTGTCCGTGTTTTGCACGCCTTTTCTTTACATTATATGTGCTTGCCAGTGTCTTCCAGGACAGTCTCAACTGTCGCAGCAACAGACCTTTTTCAAGCACCGCAGCGCCACCCGTGGGCGCGCAAGTGCTTCTGGGAAATGTGTGTACATCCAGCCGCCTAGCAGAGCGAAACCCAGCCTTTCCAAGCGCGTCTTTCGCTCCGAGTGAGTGACATGGGAGCGAGGCCAAACGCATTTTTTGTGTGTTTTCTTTTGTAAGCAGGCGCACAGCTGCACGGGACAATGAAAAAGGAGGGGGTCATTCGCGGGGGTCGGACTGGTCGTACGGGGTGCGCGCTGGCATGTCTCAACGTAGTTTCCCGGAGTCTCGGCAGTGTATACGTGCGTTTGCGAGTGACCATGTGCTTGTATCTCCACTGCGCGTGTGCGGAGAACACCGAGGTGTGGACGCTGTATTGCTGTGTACGTGTTTGTGTCGGCATTGCAGTGTGGTCCTACGCAGACAACTGCAAAATAGCGATGTGTTTGCGACGACGAAGTAGACCAACGGGCAGTGTGTGCTAAACGAACGAACTGTGCGCAGTGCGTGAACGAAGTATGTTGCGGATATCTCTTTCTAGGTACTGTAATTCATTGTTTTCTAATTAAACGTGTATGGTTTTCCATTTACCGCGTGGGTTATTCCGGCTCATTTTGGTACCCCTTCGTGCTTGGTGCGTGTACTTTTCTTCTGTCCCGCTGGGCTCTGTTCCCGCTACTCGCTACTGTCGCTTGATTCCCTTTTGAATAAAACTTCGCTTTAGTAAAACCACATTTTGGTGACAGTGGTCCTTGATGTATGCTAGCTCCGCCGACGTGCCATGTCCAGCTGTGTCGGTGAAATAGTGCACATGCGATCGCGTACACTTTCCTTCGATGCTCTGTAATCTTAACTGCTGCACGAAGAAGAGAAGATTTGCGAGCGCCTAGATGTTCCCACCGGCTGCTGTGTGTGTGAACATGTGTGTGATCTCGTTTTTCTGAAATGTTATGCGTTAACTATCCTGTTGCGTGAACATTTTTATTGCAGTACTGAGACTGAGTGTGTGAATTTTAGTTTTTGTGTTTATTTGTCGAGTTTTGTGATTGTTGACATTACGATCACAGCTGTCATGTAAGTGACAAATGTCATTGCTGCAGCTCACGCGATGCAGTTGATCAGTTATTCTGAAGATGTTCGAGAGAAAAGCAGAGTATAGCCACGTTGAGCGTGCGCCTGTTTTGTGTACGTACATCGTTTTCGGACGCGCAAATCTAAATGTTACGCACGTTTCACGATGCGGATGAACAGGCTACGTCGACAGACTGCATTCATCAAACTCGTATTCGATTTTTATCGCGTCGTAGCTTCGATCCCACAGCTGCCACTGCGTCGGGCGCTTGCTTAAACCGAGCTTGCCTCCGCCGATGCACACACATTTCCCATACTGCACTACGCGCTCGCAGTGGCTTCTGGGATAGCTTGAAAAAGGTCTATTAGCTCAGCGGTAAAGGAATCTCTCAAGTTTGCTCATTCCTGTACAGTAAGGTTCTCGGAGGGCTGGAAAAGTACTTCGCATTCTTAATCGCTCTTCTCATTGTGCCGGGCAGGAATGCTTGACGTAGACCTTCAGCCTGTGTCAGACAGATGTCCTTTCACCTCAGCTTTTGGCAAGTGCACCCAAACGCAACGGAGCGGCCACGAAGTAAGCGTGCAAGGAACGGGAACACTTGCTTGCCGTGATACCCTCTGCCGCTCCTTTCGCGAAGACAAATGTTCGCAGGGTCGCAGTTTGCCGAGGCGAAAACAGAGCGACTATCTGATGGGGCCGAACGGCCCAATCCTGTAGAGCCCCTGCCTTCCTCTCACAGCTCGATATATACCCTCACCACGCAGGCAATCGCTTCTGCACTGTGCGCCTCGTGCGTTATAAATGCTCCTATAAACCACTGTACACTACAAAGACTGAACGAGATGGCGACGACAGTGTGGGATGCGATGCCAGTCGCACAGTCAGTCACTGCAACGAAACCACTCGTGCGCGTCACCAACATGCAGCCTTCCAATGGCACTACCCGACATAGCGAGAAAGAAAGAGAGAAGGAACCCACACCGGAAAGTGGTGATCCAGAAAGGAAAGCTAACGGAAAGAAAAAAAGAGAGACTGAAGAAGAAAGATGGTAAAGCACTGGCTATAGCTCGTCCGCGACTTCACCTTTGACAGCGGTCCGGCCGCAGCGATGGTAAATCATCTGAACAGCAAGCATTCTTCTCCGTATAACCTTAGTATTTTGTTTGTTTGTTTGTTCGTTTGTTTGTTATCGTTCCTTCTCAGGGACGCTTGTTGTTCCACTACATGCATGTCGAAAAGAAGCCGCACTCCTAAAAGCCAAGGGCAAATGGAAAGCGGAAGACATCGGGGCTACTGCAAAGAGAGAGACCCCCTTCCGCGTTTGTGTGCAGAAACGAGTGCTAGCTCTTCGGCGAAATTCAGTGTGGATCCCTTGTCCGGTGAAAGTGCTCCTTGTCTCTCGCGTGCGCGGCATTATGTAAGGCTGGACGAGGTCGATATATGAGCAGCGGGAAAGGGACGGCGGCAGCGTGTGCGAGAAGGTCGGTGAGAAAGCGTCAGAGGTTAAGAAAGTACGGGGACTCGCGTACGCGATCGAAGTCTAAGCAGAGACAGTTGGGTAAAAGCGAGTGTCCTTTCAACCAGAGCGAAGCAAACAATGGCAAATGCTATGAGAAACAAAGCAGCGGCGCATGTCGTAATGCACTAACTCAGGCGCGCGAACTCACACACAGACGTCAGCGGGACGCTGAGTAGGAGTAAGAGGAAAGCAGCTGAAACCAATGTGAGCGTAAAGAACAAAATAAATAAGTAAATAAACGTGACAAGCGTACAAAGTGAGAAAGAAACCAGCGGACAAGAAGCTCTCTGCTAGTGGATCACATTACGCTTAGCTCAGTCGACTGTGTGCGCGTTTTCACGGCTCTCAGCATTCATCCGAATTTCTTCTTTTCTTTTGTTTCTCTTGGGTATAGTGCTTCTTCTCGGAAACCTAGTGGGTACGGTTTAGCTTCCCATTCGCTCGCTTTTGCTGGAACACGTCTTCATCTTTTGCTTTCTCGTGTACCGGGCCCTCTCTGGCCTCAAGAAGTGTAGTGGTAGTAGCTGAGCCTATATAGGGCAGACACTTCTCTGTCAACGGACGCTGACCAAAACCGAAAGCGCCGGGAGAGCTTGATCTTTCGGGCGACGCAATACGTGTAAAGCTGTGTAAAATCACTTTCGCGGAACAATCTCCACACTCTCGGTGTAACCTTATATTTGTTTTTGTATCTGCACGGCAGCGACGGTCGTGGACTGCGCGGAAACTTCGCGCTTCCTAAGACCCGTGGGGGTCGCGCTTTAATAGTCCCTTAAAAATTTTAGAGCCCGGTGACGAAAGAGGCGTAGGCATTAAAAACTCCCAGTAGCTGGAGAAAGCACTCAGCGGTGAAATGAAGGCGCCTGGCTCGCCCTGCCCGTGTCCCTCTCGTACGGGTGCGTTCCTCTAAAACAACGTTCTTCGACAAATTTTCTGTTTTGTTTCGTTTGGTGCTTCGTTCCTCTTATTTTTTCTCTCTTTTTCTCTGAGCTACAGGACGACAAGTAAAAGCAGTCATTGTCCTACGGCTGGCCGGTCTAATACACGCTTTTATCTTTTCAAAAAGCCTTCCCGGAATTTTTTTTTTCTCTGTAGGTTTCTTTATTCGTGGACTTTACTCTGGCCGAGTCACTTCCCTGCTGCTAATATGAAGTAGTTTCCATTCATTTCTTGCTGCTGGTTGCATTGCTAATCACTTTTGTGACCGCTACATTAGAGCAAGCACCTTTGAACTCTTCGATGTGCAGCTAAAGGAAAGCAAATTCTACCCGTTACACCCCATATGCCCTCCTCGGTGTTTTCTTTGCCTCTTGCTCTTCGTAGACCATGACGCCTAATCTGCCCTGTTAATGGCGTTTGAGCGTAATTGCTGATGCGACGCCGTCTCCTTGCGTTAAACTTACGTCTCTTGTTTTTAACGTGCTCTACACTGCGTATTTCGTACCCACTTCCGAGGTTTAATCTCAACGAAATTTTATCCCGCACACGCCCCCCCCCCCCCTTTCCCCACGGAAAAAAAAATAAATACGGCCTCCGATGAATAATAGGCCTATATAAGCAAGCTTTCAAACTTTTGAAACGCGTGGGCTGAAAGCGGCAGTCTTGTTTATACTTTTGCATATCTGATTCTCTTTTCTTCTTTTTCTTGTAATAACACCATGGAGCTATGGGTTCACAAAGCGGATATTATAACTCCTAAAATGAATGCTTTGCTTTCAGTATCCCCTATAATGCGGCAGTAACGAGGATTCGCTCTTCAGCTTTGTCGCTTAGTCGATGGAGGTCGCGCACGTGCGCACTTCCACTGCATACGTTTATTATTATTATTTTTCTGAAGTCTTTATCACATTGCCTTCGATTCCTTTGTTTACTTATATGCTCCCTTTTCTGTAGGGCTGGACTATGCTTCTTCCTGGCTGTTCAACGTATAACACCACTCCGCTGTCCCTATAAGAATTATGACTCCTTTTGCAAAGGGCGTGAACGTTCTTCTTTCTGTGCGAACGAATCCTCACACAAGCACGTTTGAACTTTCGCTGAGTATATAGCTGGTATGTATAGCGTTCCACTAAACTATTTGTTTCACAGTCCTAGGGCATGATCGTATATCTTCTCGGATGCAAACTTGGGTTTGCTATAGCTAGTTACTGCGTCTGACTTCATTCTAGCTTCTGTGGCGCTGCAAGTTTCGTTAATGTGACAGCCAGACATGCTCATAGTAAACCTAAGTGTGAGGAAGACGCTGCGAGGATGAGTCAGCAGTACAAGACTGGGTTTACCTTAATGTCTTCGAAATTGGCATTCGGCATTTCCAATGCAGATGGCTTTGATATTCAGTTCGTAGTTGAATCGACAATTCGTACTTAAAATTTGTGCGCTTCGATTATTCTATGCTTGGAACGAAAGTTCAGAATCTGCAGGGTGAAGGTCGACGCATGTGATGGAGGTGGTAGAGGAGGAGTGTTGTTGCTTCCTGCAGATGTACAATCTGGCGGGGGTTCGCAGCTGCTCTGCCCGAGCGCCCCCTGTCCGGCATTGTATGGATCCCGAAGTTCATTATACATAGCAAGCTGTTATAAAAATTACTTTGACTCACACAATGGCATTTCTCCACTCACAGTCCATCCCGCTATCACGCATGAAATTTAGGGGGAGCCGAAACACACCTCCAATATCCTTGCGAGAACAAGATATCACCAGCGCTAGAGGGTGATTAGATCCTCGCCTTCTTCCGTGTATTATCGTTTCAAAGAGTCGTGAATGTGAACGAGGATATGTTTTGAACAAATTACCTTGGTGCTTACACCAGCCATAATTATTGACCGAAAGCTGCAGTTCTGGATCCGTACGAATAGTATTCACTTGTAAAATAAAAAGAATGTCTCAATTCTGGAACTCAGGACAAGGCAGAACAGTTTATTTCAAGATAGCAGTTTATTAACGGAATCACAAGACGCATTACATAGTATATGATGGTGAAACACATTTACGGGGAGGCCCAAATGTAAGAACTGTGGGTGTGCATACTACCACAATGAGACGAACCAAATTTAGCAAGCACTGGGGATAGATCAATCATACAAATATATTATAGGTTATTGCAAACGACATGAAAGAACATCAACAAGGTAACGTATAAGACTGATTAGTATCAGCTTGCTATTCTTAATGTTATGAAGATTATCAGTTTGCTATACTTAACGTTATGAAAACGGATTAAACAGCTCCGCTGTTTAATCAGTCTTCATAACGTTAAGCGAGTGAGGCTGCTTGAAATTTTTCTTCCATGTTTGCCTTATACAACATCATGAAGCAATTCGCACAACACTACGAGCTGAAGAGCTGTGGCATTACACTCTTCTGAAACGAATGCAACAATTTAGGTTTGCTTATAATGATGTCACAATATCTTGTCTCGCAGCTATCTATGCTCCGGCAACACCCTCTAACAGCTCGTGTTGGCCCAGGGTGCTAGCTGCTCCAGTGAAGAGAAAGCAGTTGTTTCACATTGAAATGCTGACTGCACATCCAGATCTTAAAGACCAAATATATAATGTAGTACATAAATAAGTATGTTTACCTTTTCTTTCTACCTTTCTTTTTGTCCAGCTTCTCTCAGAAGCACTGCGCGCGCAAGCTAAGTTTTCTATTTACAAATAACAAGAAATGATGATAAAACATCATCAGCGACTTTTTTTATGAATTAGTAAATCGAATTAGTTTCGTCGGGCAGTGATATGAGATTCGATGCGGGGATTCCACAATCCGCATACCCTTATTTAATACTAGTATGCATCAACGCTACCGTGAATACATTATAATGGGTTATTCAACTGAGTGAGTGAAACGTAAAAGAATGAGACAAAACACAGTGTGAGACAGAACCCCCTCCCCCCCCCCCCTTTTTTTTTTTTTAGGGGAGGGTCATCATCGCCTGGCTTTACTCTAGATTTGCGAGTCGCTCAGATAGATATACAGAACAAAAAATCTCTGCCTTGTATCCTGTCATCACTTACATTTTTGGCAAGCAAGCATCACAGGCACATTCGCACTCGTAAGGAGACCACACATGTACTTTCAAGCGTGTCGCGGCGACAATCACGTACACCTCGATCGCACTTCATCGGCGCTCCAACTCGCTCGCCATGATCGTGCCAACGCACACATAGTTGCGCAAGGGACGCGTCGTTACGTATAAAGCAACAGCCTGTCGCGCGCGGACTCTCCGCTCGGGCGGCCGATCGCGAGCGAAGGAACCACACGGTGTCATTACCGACGTGACGCCCAGAGACGCCAGCCGTCCAGGCAGACAAGAACGTGGGTATATATTACGCCAGGCGACGCGGAAAGGGACACACGCACGACACCAGAAAGCCGCTCTTGTCCCCCCCCCTTCCCTCTCCTTTCGTCGTGTATACAGAAGACGAAGCTCAGGCGCTGGTCCCAACGGGGGATCACAGCCGTGGAAGGAAGGTTGCCGAAAGGAAGAACGGGTACCGCCATCTTATGTTTTCGTCATGAGGAGCAGATGATGACTGCAGGGAGGTTGGCATGCATCGATCTCGGAAGCGCCTAGTCAGGCAGGTGATTTAGTTTTGCGCCCGTCAGCCGATGGGGTGATCGGCGGTGCCTCATGCAGCGGAGCGGACTCTGGCGTTGCAACTCCCTGGCGACGCGGCGAGGAGGCGAGCGACGGTCAACAGCGCTGGGAATGCGCACGTCTGGCGTGTGCGCGTGGCTAGGCGCAGCCGGCGGGAGCCGATGACCAGGCGCATCAAGGCACAGCCGTGGCCGGCCCGCCTTGTAGAGAGGACTTTGGTGACGACGCGCTTTGGTTTCTTTTGTTCTCGTAGCGTCCGCATTGTGCGTTTGTGTATGTGCCCGTGGTCGAGATGCGAGACAGACAGGAATATCGCCGAACGGAGGAGATGCGCGAGGATCACTCAGTCTCTGTCTGTCCGCAGCCACTGCGATCGATTGCATGAGGGCATATTGCAACAACAGGCCACGTGCAATCTGCAGGTATAGAAGTGGTGACATATCACCGACGGCTATCGGTTGTGGCTTGTTCGAGGTCAGTATGCGACGTCGGGCACCGAATTCTCTTTCGCGAATGGTTAGGACGAGTGATTGCTTGAAGTGGTTTGCATCACGCGGTTGTGCAAGCGGCTATATATGTATACTCAGCGAGAGCGAGCCAAGAATTTATTTCGGGGGTGGTCCGACTCCTCTTATTGCGCATGTGTTTGTATACGTATACCTTTTGCTGTGTTTGTGTATGGAGTCTGTCTTTTGTCGTGCGCTAGAAGGCAGTTGAACGATAAGGTCTCCTAAGTTGAAAGATATCCGGAAGGAACATTGATGCTCGGCAATGGGCAATTAATAAATCGTTCATTCATTCATATTTCAGACAGCCAGAGAGAGCCCATCAGAGCTGAGAGCACATGTGACTAACAGTCATACATCACAGAAGGAATACAAAAAAAAATTGGCCGGACAAGAAAGCAGCACCTCGATTTTTCTAGAAATCAAGACTAGACGCAAGAATGCATACATTAATGATTTACGCGTGAAAACAAAGAAACACGTCATACACAACCATGGGTCGGAAAACATAAGCCCATATGTGCAGAATATGAGAGTATATAAGAAAAGAGGAAGAATGGAAAGTGGTATTAAGTTCAGTTCAGATTTTTAGATGGAACGTGCGTTTCTTTTTCAAGACATGAAAGGAAGAGCTTCCTTCAATGTGATCACGGTGTAGAGTGCTTGTTAAGAAAGTGCGTAATTCGGTAAGCTAATTCTTGCGTGCCGTAAATGGTATGATGAATGATCAAATGGCCATGTCAAGTGCAGGGACTCAATGCAGTGACATGCGGGAGAACGAACTATACTCCCTCGATGGCCTTCGAGACCCTCGGGTACCACGGGCTATTGTGGGAAGCGTTGCTTGCTCTAGGTGCGCGAACTTCCCATAGGAGATGCAGTAGCAGTTGTTTGGGTGAAGAGAGGCGTCGCCCTGCAGCCCTTGAGGCTCAGCGTCTTGGGGATAAGGAAAGAGATGAGCGTAAATGGAGGGGAATGAAAGGCGTGGAAGGGTTGGAAGCTTTCGCAGAACTTGGAGGCAACGTCCGTGTACGGGGGCAGCCAGGGGTCAGGCACCCCACCCCGGTTTCCTCAGCAAGAATATCTGCTGCTAGGTGATGTTCTGCCAGCTGGGCTGCTGTGGAACTCGCGTGGAACGGTGAACGGCACTGTCTGGAATTGACCACAGCCTGAAATATGGAGGCCGCCGCGGCGGACACTAAGCGCAGCAAGGAGCCATTGGTGAAGATTAGCAGTCTTCGATCTAGTTTCTCGTAGAATTTGACGGCTGCCGCTTGCTGCGGTGCAGCTGCATTGGGTACCATGTTCGGACGCTCGTCCGATTGTCACGTGTACCTTCAGGGGAGTCTTATGTGGTGGCGGCGATGGCACTGTCTCAGGGTGCTCCTCCACGTGCTCGACGTAGAGCTGCCGAGGCCTCCCATGTTGTGGCTCGGGCAGGCTCCCTAGTCGGCAGAGTAGTGGCCCGTCATCTGGTGCATGGTGGAAGCGGTCTGTGTGCCTGAGGGCACGTTGCAGCGCGAGCACAGACAGTGGCCGCTGAGCGGCTGCTGCTACGGTGGCACCCAATGGGCAAGTCTTGGGCATGTCTTGGGATGTCCTAGGAGTGCCGCTGGTTGAGCTGCAGGGCCCACTTGACAAAGTATACCTCTGGCCATTCTGCTGCAACCTGCTCACCACCCCTTTCATTCGGCTGATCTCGGTGTTAGTTGTCTTTATAGCTGCTGTCATCGTGAGGCGGCTGTGGATTGTGAGCACCGGGTAAGTTGCCTGCCACTGCCAGGGCAGGAAGCTGCTTCTGATCTTCACTTGATTGACGTAGCAGCGTGCCGATGACGGAGGGTCGACGAGGAGTGCCTTTGTCTTGCCCGGGGATACAGAAAGGCCGATGTTTCCCTGGAAAGATAGATATGACCGTTTCTAGGGCCCCCTGCAGAGAGCTCCGGATGGCAGCAAGGCTTCTCCTGATACCTTGTGCTCAGAGCGCCACTTCGTTCACATTGACAGTTGAAAAGGAAGGCGCCTAGGAACGATCCTTAGAATACTGGAGGTGATGACTCTGAGGTCGCGAACACATTTACAATAGGGACCCGGAAAGTGTGGCCCGCGAAGGAGCCTGAGACTGAGACGAAGGCTTGGAGGTGGTCAGTGACGCACCGGCAGTCTACGGCAGCTTCTACTGCTGCGTAGGACAGTCCGTCGAAGACACTCTGTACATCCAGTAGCAGAAACATGGCGACGTCTCCTCGTCTCCTGGAGTCGATCCTTCGGGCCTTATGGGTGCACTCGTGTCGATACAAGTGCTCTGTCTCCTTTTTGTTTGCGTTTTTCCCGAATTCCTCTGACAACACTGACCTGTAGACGTGCCAATACTTTGACTGCACTCCAACCTATTGCTCCTTTTCTTCTCAGCTGTTTCTCTTTTCCTTTTCTCTCTATCCTTTTATACCTCTCTCCCTATAATTATGCACTGCCAGTCCTCCAGTGCTTATTGAAGGACTCTGGAACTGATCTCGAATAACCTTCCGGTAAAGACATACTTATGGCAGTGCACTTAGCTACCTAGCTGTTTGAGTCAGATGATCCAGCTGACGCACATTCTGTATGCAAGTGCACGTGGACTGAGAAATGCTTATTTAGAACTTCCTTTCACCATCAGCGTACGCGCATGAATGGGCTCTCAATACATTTTCAGAGATAATGGGTTGTCGACCGCCTTGCTGCAACGACTCTATGTGCATTGCGAACGACATCCCCCTCTGTGCCATGCGCAGAGACTCCATGACCACAGGGAATCGTCGAGTGTCCTATAGGTTATAAGCCCTTACTTGCAGTTGTAGGTCGTTACGAGTTCACAAACTACGAGAACACGATACATACCTAACTTCCTATGGGGTAAACTTGGGGAGGTAGGCTTGCGGCTAGAAATAAACGGCGTGGCTTTAAAAGTTGCTCCGTAAATGCGTTCTTCGGCCTCGTTTCCGAATATCGAGTTTCTGCGGGAGGTTACGCAATGCTTGCAGCGACAGACCACGACGCGTTGATCTCGTTCGGACTAAGGCTGCCGTATCAGGCGGTCCAGTGTTCGTTTTATCAGGCTGAGTAACCGTACTGCGCTAAATTTTCACTTCCTTTCTTCTTTTCTTTACACGTTTTGCCCGTTTGGAGAACGATCTAGGCAGAAACTGTGCTCTCTCATGTATGCTAACTATAGTATGCTATCCATATTTTCGTACCGCAGTCTGACAAAGCCACACGTTCAAAGCCACACCGCAGTTCAACCTGAAGCTGCTGTGGTTCGCTCGGCATTGTGCAGGTCGCCTGCCTGAGATAGCTCGCACACTTTGGCGTCGACGCATTGGTTTTGCCAGGGAAGGAAGTCGGCGAAGCGTTCATCAAGAAAGCTCGCGCTTCGTGGTGCGCGAATCGAAGTGAAAAAAGAAAAAAGAAGGAAAGTGTGCCATGCAGAGTTTCGATACTCGCTTCTTGGCCGCTGGCAATGCGCACCGCACAGCCACTACCAGGAGCGGGCACTACATCTTATCTGCGTGATTTCACCGACGTGTATGGATGCCGCTCGCGTGTGTTTGGTGGCGAACGCTAGGCGCACACCTGAGCGCATAGGGTGGTGCATCGGATCCTCCGTGTGGGCCGTGGTGGCACCGGTGCCAGAGAGGCAGGGATGGGTCCCCTTCCCAGGAAAGCAATTAGGCCGTACGTCTAATGGAACAAAGGCTCTCGCTCTCTCTCCCGCTGGCAAACCTGAGAGGAGCTTGAAAACTGTTGGCGACACCAGCCGCCACGCTGCTCCATCTTGATCAGGCAATTACCCGGCTTACACCGCTGCCGCGGCGCTCTTTTTGTTGGCGACGCCAGCGGCCGGAGGAGCGCGTACAAGGCGACTCCTTTCGGGCGAGGAAAAGACGCCGCGCGCCGTCCACACGTCTATATTTTTGAGAGCAACAGCGAAACAGTGGAGCTCGGCGAGTTTTGGAGCCCCTAGCTGGTCATGCGTCGTCGTCGGGGGAATCGGCCCGCGATCGCGCTCAGTGCGTGAGCTCGCAGCGGCGTTTGCGTGTGACAATCGAAAGAAAGCACGGAGTCCCCCAGTGATCGATGTCGCGAAGGGGAACGGGTGCACCCCCCCCTTCCTCCTCCCCCCAACTCCTCCTTCCCAACACACTTGGCCCGCAGACGCATGGCTTTCCCTTTCTGAATATCGAAGCGCGCGTGTGCGTACGGCTGTTCGGTGCGTAGACGTGCGTAAGCCCTGCTGTGTGTGTACGCTCGGTGGCCGTGTGTGTGTGAGCGCGTTTTGTGTGCCCTGACCGAGTACATATCTATAGCTCGAGCAGCAGTGATCGAGAGAGAGCGAGAGAGGACTGCAGGCTTTTTCGGCGACGCCTGTTGTGTCGAGGCTTTGGAGCTCGCGAACGTTGCAAAGCAACGGCGCCACGGGTTGCACAGCGGGGTGCTCTCTACGCGCGGGGGTCTTTCTCCGAAGCACTAGAGGTTTTTGTTCCCTTCGTTCATTCTAGTTTTTTTCTCGTTGGTTCATTTTTTAAAAAAAGCTGAAACCTTTCATCGATATGCCGCAGCCCTCTCTCCTTTTTTTTCATTCTCTTTTTTATTTCTTTCTTTGCTCGTTCCTGCGTCGATTCAGAAGCGTTCCTGTCGACCGAAGCCCCGAGCGCCAGAAAACAATCGATTTCCCCAGTTGACAACCGAGTTCGTGCGTGCGGAAGAAAAACCCATACCGGAGTGAAATATTATGTGAAAGAACGTATAAGCTGGCATCGCCGGGCGTTATTGACAAATCAAATGCGAATCACTGCGTTATTGGCCGGATTGAAAGCGTGGTTATGCCTCTGCTTTTCGCTCTGCCTGTGTACCACACCAGCGGGTTTTAAGGTGCCTCCACGCGAATTCTTAGGAGAAAAAAAAAACAAACAAAATCTCACGACGAGGTTTTGGCGCGAGAGACACAGCGCCATCTTGCACTGACAGGAAAACGTGACGCAAAGAACAACGCGTTAGATATTTCAAGTTTTGAGACGTATATAGGAGTGAACGGACCTCAGGAGCTGCAGCACGGTTTCGGTGATGTAACTCTCTAGAAAAAAAGAGAATTTTATTTGGGAGTGCGTGTCCTCAGCAGCTGCGGTGCGCTTAGCAGTCGGTGGTCTCCTCTGTAATACAAGACGTCTGAAAAATGAAACAAGCTTGCTGCTGAGTAAATGCCCTTGGCGATACTGCTTTCCATGATATTATCTTGGCTGTGGTTTATCTGAATCAGCAGAATGGTGCTAGCTTTGGTCTACGAAATATACTGTATATGGCGACCAGCAAGCTGAACGTCTCTTCAAAGGGAACTACACGGTGGTTTTTTTTTTTTTTCACGGTATTCTGGTATCGCTGTTTTCTAATGGCATATACAGCCCTTTAGCAGGCAGGGTGCATGGTTCGACAAGTGGAATTGTCTTCGTCAGAATGGTTGCAGTCTGGACGAAGACAAGTCCACTTGTCGAAATGTTGGCTCCAGCGAAATTCGTCTGTTCTCCATCGTTTTCAACGATCTGTTCCTCCATTCAAGCCTCCATCTTCCCCGAGCTTCTCTTCTAGTTTGGATTTCAACTGCCCAGCTTGGCATGTATTATTGCAGTACCAAGCAGAACATATATTGAAATGCTCGTTGGGATCAGTGGACATCGAAAGATCGTCGGAGTCGCCCGTTAACGAACTGCAAAGAGGACGCTCATATATTGTTTCCAACCCTTATTCTGGCTAAATCTGCACTGCATCAGGTGCAGGTGCGCGGTGCGTTGGCGAACATCATTCCTCATCGCCATAAACAACAGCAAGCACACCACATCTATCTAGGCCTGCTGCTTCTTGTTCGTTGGCCCTTTGTATATCATACTGCAGAGTTCGTTCAAAGAAGGAAGCATACAAGTTGATTCAGGAAGTAAAACGCCAGGCGTTCCTCGTAGCTCTGTCCCCGCACCACAGCGGCTCGGAAATTGCTACCTTTCTCAACATATTGCCAAGTCTTTCCTTTACAAGGTACGGGCCGAACTGGTGCTTTCCGGAGCCAATCTCTGGTGAAAAGTAAAAAGCGGTCAGCAGTCAGGCGTCGTCAGAACCCAAATTCTCTCCAACAACTGCAAATCATCGTGAGTGACAACCCAGAGAAGTCAATAAGGGCCATTTCAAAGGAGCGCCAAGTCGCAGAGTCCAATGTCAGCATCGCTGTGCACAGGGACTTGAGGTGCTAATCCTAGTTCATGAATAGGGGGCAATTCATGTCCGGTAAAACTCCGCACAACCGCCTGCATCGGTCCAAGCGCTCGATAAACAAGCGGATGAGTCCTGAGGGGCCTGGAATGTTCTGACTTTTTTTTTCCAGATGAAAAATTCATGAAGACCAAAAAGTTAATCGCCGTAATTATAGGCGGCATTGCGCAAGCAAACTAAGTGCTTAAAATGGCGCACAGAAAACTTCTGCCGTCTCTGATGGTGCAACGAGGGCGACTTCATGCCGCCGCACTTTCCTTGCAGGACTCCACGTTGATGCTTCTGCGTACGTAGAGGTTCTTGTCAGCGTTGGAAGCCTTGGATAGAGACTTTCGAAAGGAGAACCTTATGTCCTTCAGTAAGATTCGACTCCTGCCCAAACCGCCCATGTCACCCAGTATTGGCTGTCCGACAATTCCTACGAACAGGTCCCTCCCAACTTTTGGCCTACTGGTTCTCCAGATTTCTATTTGCTCGACTACTGTGTCTGGGTCGTTGTTGAGATACAGACTAGCAAACATTCCCATTATGCATTATGCAAAAGACTCGCTGAAGGCGAAACAGGCGTTTGCGCACGTATATTCGGACCCGGTGATCCTTCGCCTCTGCTACCGAGACATTTATTCATCTGACACATGTAAACTACGCGGAGGCAGAGCGACGCTGCAGCACATGCTTTGCGTATGCACAGAGAACGCACAGCAGGAGTCCCTCATTAGAAACGGGGTAGACATGGCGGTCTCTGACCGCGGGGCGCGGTGGGAGGCGTCCCAGGTCAGCCACAACCTTGCCGATCAACTCTGGACCGTCCGGCATCGGTGAAAATTCTTGAAGCTTGGTAAGTACAGCCATTCACAAATTTTTAACAACCAGCTTTGGGCTAGCACCGTCCGCCGTCCGCGACGCTTCATGCGGAACGTTCCTTTGCTGTCGACCCATGGACTACCTGTGGCGCAGCGAGAAATTGTTTTCGCGGTAGGTTTACGGTACCATTGTTTAAGAGGAAATGGGGGGAGGCGTGCTCATTACGCCCGCATATATCGACTGCGGTCCGGGCATTTTCCAACTAAAGACTCAAACACTTCCTTTCTCGTCAATTTTACGTTTAATGCGTTTCCCTCTTTAATGAGGGAAACGCATTCGAACCTCCACATTCTAGCGAAGGTGTATCATCATCATCATCATCATCATCATCATCATCATCATCATCATTTATCGAACCCATGAAGGCCTCTTACAAGGCATTACATAAAGGGAGTGGGGGAGTAGTTGAGAAATAAATATCATAAAGACATGCCATGACAGTGACACAAGTGCAGCGCTTGGAAGAATAACAGTGAGCATAAATATTAGCACCAGCTGACAGCCTTGAACAGAATAAATAACGTAAGGTAGGAAAGTGCAAGAACGATTACACGCGGTTTTATGCAAGACGCGAGAACTAATGAGTGCTGCTACAAATGCACTTTCAAGGAACACTGAAAGAAACGAGAGAGTGAAAGAGAGGGGAGGAAAACGCAGGAGTGTTTATTGAAAAATTGCTAGGTGCGAGGGTCAAACTGAAGGAGAAGGCAAACGACAGTCTGAATTTCACTGTGCCGCGCTCTATAAAACAACACGTTAGCACCACGAGTCAAGTATGTTACTGCGCAGGCGTAAGCAAATAGTTCATCCGACCAAGTATAATACAACCAACTTGCAGAACAACGCATTCTTTCTATCCAATGCTTGTCTCTCCTCTTCTTAATTCGTGTCTATACTTTCTCTCCCAGACCAGGAAAGCTATACTATATGAAGGGGATTACACTATATGATTACTGTAGTTATGGGTAAAATGTAACGAAATTTTGATACACAAATATAGTGCACCGGCTACTTCTTGTGCCTCGCGTGAGTGGAACTCGCAGTATACATGGCTCGCAATGACAAACCAACAAACATCGCAATAACAGCGGCTACACCAGAACAAAACACGTGATTACATGCATAAAAGTTTAAGAATATGGAGGTGCTCTAAAGGAAAGTCTAATGTTGAAATAATGAACGTTCATGAGGAAGAAGGTTTTTGCCAGGTGCGTTATCTAGATGAATCACCAGCTATAGACATAAAAATAACGAAAACCTGGTGTATACAATCGCTTGCGTATGAATATTAAAGTGAAATAAAAGGAACAGTAACTGAGTTGATAACGCTGATCAATGATGCTTTGTTCCAGAGAGGTCTTGAACGGTTTCAGATCGTACGTCTGCATGACTCTTCTCCCCCATTGGCATAAATGGTCTACGCTCTAATGTCATCAGAGCCGGTTTAAGTGGATGTCTTGGTGTGTCATGACGTGGGCAATCTATATATATTATAGAAGGAGGTGGTTTACGGCTTCGTCTATAAATCCCCAGTCGCATTCGGGAGTTTCAGCACGGCCAAGTCTGTGTAAAAAATCTTGTGTAGGCAATGTCCAGTCGTAACTGACGGGTAAGGATTTCGATACTCCTGCCTATAATGATAACAACAGTTGAATTCAAGAAGCGTTTTGACATAGTATTAATGAGAGCTTTTAGAGTTCTGGTCAAGATGCGTACTTTCATTTGGGAAAGTTGTCGTTAAAATGCATCGTAATTCATTTTTCGATATGGGGACGCAAACTTTAAATTGTCGTACTGTTCCATCGACTGCTATGTTACTCGGAATGTTATAACATGCTGGTACACTAGAATGTTATTTAATGTTACACTTTGTCGACTAGCTCTTACAGTGATTCGTACAACATACTATCACTGATAGTTTTGGCATTTGTGCTGCAAAGTGATGTTACAGAGAGTCGCTGAAAATCGCCCATCTTCGTGAATTTCTCACTGAGGTTGCAAATGTTATCCAACATATGATAGCAATATACTTCAGCCGTTGTTGATGGGAACGCACGAGATAAATTATACTTGTTTATTGGGGTGCAGTAAACATAAATGCTGAAGTTTAAAAGGCTGCTACAGGAGACACCTCCAGAACACGTGTGTATACTGGATGCTTGATGATCCGATAAATCGCTAGTGAAATTTTGAAGCGTTTGTGTTGCTTTTGCACGCTCTATAGGAATATGTGGTCAAGAACTCAGTACGACCGAGAAAAATATTCCGTGAACGACAGCCTGGGGTCGTGGAACAAAATTTCAGGAAAGCTCTGCTTTCGAAGGAATATTTCCGAGCGTGAAAAAAATGCCCTCCAGGCAGAATCCACGACAACATCCGGATCAAGTGGTTGATTTGCTCGGTGGTGCATGACAGCAAGAAAAAATTTCGAGACAAAAAAACCCCTTCTGGCTACAACCCTGCCCACCACGCACAATACTGGATTTGGCCCACTTTTGCCATCAGAAGACTGTAGATAGATAGATAGATAGATAGATAGATAGATAGATAGATAGATAGATAGATAGATAGATAGATAGATAGATAGATAGATAGATAGATAGATAGATAGATAGATAGATAGATACGCTCAAACTCGCCGAATTTAGCTAAGAAATGCTTCGCATTTAAAACGTGGGTTCGATCCCGGCCGCGGCGGTCGCATTTTCGATGGAGGCGAAAATGTCAGAGGCTCGTGTACTACGCGTTGTCAGTGCACGTTAAGAACCCCCGCTGGTCTAGATTTCCGGAGTCCACCACCACCGCCTTTCTCTCCTATCTCTTACACTCCCTTTCCCCACCCCCACGGACGCTTAGCCGTGCTCCCTATATGGGCTGCAGAAATTAGCGTGATTTCCTAAACGAACAACAGTCATCATTTTGGTCCCAGCACACCCGCCAGAGTCTTATAGTAAGCCAAGAAGTTTCAAGTGCAACACACACCTCTGATTGGGCATCTAGAGATTTAAACCTGAGGTCAAGGCAGCTTTTCCGGCGAGTCGTCGTATAGCGCCAAGTAGGCTGGCCATACGCATACCTGCCCCGCGTGCCAACACAGCGCAACCGCATTGTCGTTATCCCACACGATGGAGAGATGTGGTTAAATTTAGGAAGGGACCCCACTTTCTGCAAGCCAGTTGGGAGGGAGGGCGTGCCTCAGCGCCGCGCCTGGGAAGCAGTGAGAAGTGGTAGAACAGCGGGAAGGACAGGCCACCTCCCCGAGGCACTTTGCAGAGTTCTATATAAATGAGTTGCGTAGATGTCAGAACATGCTGCCTGTAAAACAAAAGCTATTATTATATAACGCTTTTCCTTCTTCGAATTTACATTATTGCCATCTAATTTCGTTCACAGGGTTCTAAAGTATCCTTGCATATCTAATTTTGCTGCAAAAATATCCCCTGAGCTGCATTGAAGGTGTGTCATATAACGCACACACCATTTGATTGTTTATAAAGTACAGAATTTCAAGAGGAAACCATTATTACGAGTACTAATGGATGTCAACTGTTAAATCATGTATAATAATATCTGCGAGGGGGGAGGAAGTATTTGCTGTAATTGCTTTCTTAAGTGTGAATCTTCAAGTGTTCAAGTGCCGAGCTTGAAAAGTACCGGTACTAAGGACGAAACGGACGGAAGAAACGCCTGTCGGTAGCGCGAACGAACGATGCCTTACGCCCACCAGAAAGTGAAAGTGCTCCCACAGCCGTTCCACAACCCTCTCGCGTAAGACGTTGGCAGGCAGGAAGGAAGACGCCAGCGAGAACGCCCAGACTTTTTCTTCCTGTCTTCTTCTTGTGAGACACCAACGCCGCTATGACCAGTTCTCGCGCCAGCCGAACCCCACGGGCAGACACGCCGAACGCACACTACCTACAAGCGTGCGACACAGAGCGGAGATCTGACGCTAGGAAGTGGGAAGGGTGTGTTCTTCCTCGGCCCCGAAACAGTGGCCGGACAACGGCACTCTCCACATCTTCCTCCCGCTCCGCTCAGTGCCAGCCGAGCGCTGTCGGTCTCTTTCGGCTCGCAGCGATATATATAAATCGACGCCACGTCCACAAGAACGAACGCAGCGGCGTGCGTACAGTTCAACACAAACAAAACACGCAAGCTTTACCGAAGGGCCTTCCCTTCTGCCGGCCGGGGCTGTCCGCGGGCCGGTCCGAGAGGGGCCGAGCGGCGCGGAAGGCCTTTTCTCTTTGCGCGTCCGTGTGTATTTCTTGGGGGGCGCGCGGTAATCAATTTGTCGTGGACTCTCCTCAGCGGTGGCCGAGGGGGGGCGCGCTTCTCTCGGTCGTCGTCGCCGCCGTCGGCAACGGGAGGACACAGCTGCTGGCGCGGCAGCGCGCAGCGGCAGCGCCCGCCGGCGTCGTGCGCACCCGAGACGGCGGCTCCTCCCGGAAGGAGCCCGCGGCGTGGGCGGAGGGACGCCTCTGGCTCGCTCTCGGCTTGCTCGCCATCCCCCCCTCCCGCACTCCGATTACCGATGCAGGAGGGAGTGCACGCAGCTGCTTACGTATGCGGTCGCGGATCTCACCTCCCTCTCGGGAGCGGGCCGCCGCCATATGTCGCCTTCCGACGCGGGGAGACAAAAGGACAGTGCCCGTCGTACACACATACAAACACTTGCCGCCAGCCCCTCCTGCCTTCGTCCCTTGCGGCCGCGGCCACCTTTTTTTCCCTGGGCTCGCTCGACACCGGGCGCGCTGCTCCGCTGCACAGGGGCTCGGATATCCCGCCTCCTCTTGCGCCCACGCTCTCTGGCTGTGCCTTCGGATGGCCGAGCGACCGACATGTGACGCTGCTGTTGCTGCTGCTGCCGTCACCGCGTGCTTGATTTCGTTTATTTCATTCTATTTTGGCTGCTACTGCTGCTACTGTCGCTGCATCCTCTCTTTCGTCCTACTTGCTTTGTTCTCACCCATCCGTTTTTTTTTTTTTTTTTTGCCATAGTTTGTTGAGGAGCGCACGAGTGCCACCGGTGCAGTGCGAAGGTGGGAGGGAGGCGGTGAAGAAGAGAAAGAGCGAAAGTACGTTTGTATGCTATACCAAAACAAGGGATGTGTTGAGAGATGGGGAAATGTGGAAATGGAGAAAGTTGTTTGGACTTCCTTTCTTTCTTTTGTTTTCTATCTGGAGAGACTCGGCAGCTTGTCACTATAGGTATAGAAGAAACGACCTAAACATAAGTGGGATACGAGACACTCTGGGAGCAGTGAACGGCCAATATGTCGCTTCATACAGTGTTGTATATGGTTTCGTAAGGTTGTTACACAATGTACTTATTCTTTCCGGCGTGGACACTGCATGCACACGCATGTATACACGGACACTAAACAAGTGTCTGTGTACATATGTCCGTCTGCCTTGCCGGACATCTCGTTTCGATAACGTTGGCCCAGAATTCACTTCTATAGAGACTAAGAAACAATGTTTGCCAAGCGTGTTTAACGGTTCACCAAGCGTATCGCTCGACTGGGTGATATCAATCGTGAAAGTCGCTGATCACATTCGCAATGTGTATAACAGCATTGTTCCCAGACCGAAAGATATCGCGCTGCTTGTTTGCAATACATGTGGAGAGCGTTCATCACTTGTATAGCTGTACGCAAACTATATACAAGCTTGAATGAACAACAGGTGCGTACATCCAAGGACTTAACTGTACGAATACTTCACCGTGGCTCTTACCGCGAAGTACATATGGCCTCAAAACGCAACCGAACTCTTCAGTGCAGGTTGCCCCCAGTGACCTCCTCGTACAAACAGACGCAAAAGAGGCCTGCAAACAGAGTTTATGGGGAGAATATGGCTGAAACGCAAATAAGCCCCGGTTTTTCCATAATGGACTTGGCGGCGTTAATCGATTCTGCGGCAGCAAAAAGGAGGGGGGTTTTCCGCCGAAAGGGAGACGTCTATATATTCCCTGCATGGAGTGGGCGCGCGCAGATACAGGCCGTTTACTTTTCCCCCCAACACTGCTCTGTTTGTGTTAACTCTTTGGGCATCAATTTTCCAACTCGCGGCGCTGCAGAGATCTTGCGAAATCTTTGCCTCAGAGATGCGACCGCGCGCCGGTTACGCCTTTCGAGGATAGCGCGGCGCCCGCAGTCTATATGTGCAGCCGTATGAGCCTGCTGAGAGAAATTACGAATGCGAGCCGGCTATTATAATGAAGCGTGCATTTGCAACTGTCACATCCACTTGGCCCTTATATACCAAACGGGGCTGCATCCAGTGCCAGTCAGTCCCGAAGGAGCTGTACCCCTCGAGAGTGGCGCCTTGCTTTCTTTCTTCTTCCTTTTTGCTTTCCTCAAGAGTGCGCTGCGGACCAACTTCCCTATAAGTGCAGGCACTGTATATTCCACGAAGATACTTTCTTCGCCCACTCATTTGCATATTAGAGTCGTATACTTGGGCTGGCGAGCGTGTTGCGACTCTTTGCTTAAAAGTGAAGGATGAGCTTGCAGGATAACAGAAAAACGAGCACGCTTATATAGGTTTCCGAGTATTTAGTACGCGTATAACCGACAGTGCTATGCGAGTATGCGAAAAATTCACTCTTTCATGCTAGAACGTTGTTTTAATGGGCTGCTTTTGTGGCATTGAGGTGTGTTCGCTGCCCCTTTCATAAGACAAAGCTTCCGACCGAGGGATGAAACCGCAATGAAGGAAGTGTTGGCTTCCTCTTACGCATTTGTTGCTGCGCGGTTGAAGACAATTTCTGCGTCATGTACATACATACTTCCTTTGTACTTTGACTGCATATACGGAAAGGATTCGGCAATGAACACCATATTGAAGCGTTATTCGTAATGCGCTTTCAGTTCAATCTCACAAGTTTCTTGCATTATACCAGGGTGACTCACTCGCAGTCGTGCAGAGGGCCAACAGGACGAAATGTCAAAATGAGCGTGGAGTACACCTCCGAATAGAGGTGCCGTAACGTATGGGTTATTTAAGTTATTTTCCAGATAAATTTTCGCTCGGTAAAAGGCAAATCAGTATATTTCAACTGACTGCGTCCATTGTGCTAATATGAATCGTTTCCTACTGTGTCCGTATAATTTTATTGAATATTAGAGTGACGACTAACTGTTATCATTGTGTTATGCCCATGCAGGGGGTTCAGGGAGAGCAGGCAGCCTCCGTGTGTGCAAAAATAATTTATTGGCTATATTTTGGCAGCACGAGCTTCGCACTAATCAGTTAAATCACGTGAAGGCATGGCGCACATGAGAACATGCAGGTCTCTCAAGGTATACCGACAGTTGGGGCGCACTGGTATGCGTGATGTTCGTGTTTTACATCAACGCATAGAGAAAAAAAGAAAAAAAAAGAAAAAAAGAACCGGCGTGGCGCTGGTGTTCCGCATGCATGCTGCAGACCACGGACGATAAGCAGACAAGTGAAAGTTTACAGGGCATTAGTTGACGCCGATAAAGTTCGATACCGCTCGCACATTATACCACATAAGTCACTGGAAATATATGTTCCTTTTTGGTGAAGCTTCCCACCCTTCATTGGTATGAACCATTTTGTTTCTTAATCTTCGAAAATGTTAGCACCATATTGCCCAAGAAAATAGAACGGTCATGCACATAACTCGTTCCCCTATAGGAACAACGACGTCTCGGAAGATCTTTAAAATTGTTACCTTATCACGTTTCCACAGCACACATTTCATATGTGTTAGTCCTTATCAGACAGTCAATCTATCATGCCATTCTCAGCTGCCTCTTCCTTACGGCACCCGTTCTGTTAAAAGGTTATTGTTTGTTCCAGACATTGACAAACCATCGGCATAGTGTGTACTACTTCCTCTTCACCCCAAAGAGATTTCCATCCACGCTGGCTTGCTTTATTATCGTCAACTCTGTATCTATTTTACGCGGCACCAGTCACTTCCATTTCTCCTGAAGTCGGGTCCACATTTACTCTGAAGTTTCTCCAAGCGATGTCCGTTGATTTTCCTCCCTAGAGTCCCTATGGCATCCATTTTGCTGGTACCTAACAATTAGTACAACTTCCATTCAAATGTCAACTACGAGAGTCCAGTTCTCTTTATTTAGGCGTGCTAACCTTTTCTCTCGTTCCCAGGAAAAAAAAGTATATAGCGTTTGTCTCATATGCGCTCTTTGCTGTCAACACCTTTGTTTGTTGTGTGTGTGTGTGTGCCCGCTGTCTCAAAATTTTTCTTCAGAATGCATGACTGATTTTTTTTTCTCCAATGATCTGACAGACGGTTAAGGAACTTGCGTCGCGTTGTGATTCTCTATTAAAAAAAAAAAAAAGGAGCATAGCTTCCTTCGAGGGCTTTTTTTTTTCTTTACACGCATAATGTAAATGCCCATTCGGGCATTACATAGTCGAGGTTTAGACAGTTATGCAAACAAGGGCTCAATAAGGAACATAGGAACATTGCTATTATACAATGAAAAAAGTAAAGAAAGTGAGGCAATGAAACAAACAAGGGTGCAAAAACAAAAACAGACATTGTAACATACATTTAATGTCATGACATTGAAACAGAGCTACGAAATCAACAGTGCGAAAGGGCTTTATAGGTGTTTGACTTGACTCGTCCTGCGAGATCTCTGGTGTACTTATATAGTCAGGAAAGAAAAAGAAAACTGCCCGGCATGCTTACTATACTTCCTTGATGCCACGCACAGACAAAGTGATCAGCAGATGCACGCAAGTAGTCCCCGTTAACATCGATGTCGGCAGTACGTACACCCCCCACGCACCGACGTTATCGGTCGCGAGGAACGCAATATCGCGGCAGCCGGAAGTGCACCGACTCACTGCAGGTATATACGTTGAATGACAGGCCTCTGCCGATATATACGGCGACTAGCAGCAAGCATCGACGATGCAGCCCGGCCAGACAGGAAATCCATACCGCACTGAAGCGTACGTATAAATACACACGCCGATGCACGCCGGCATTCGAACGCACACTCGGGACTCTCTCTCTCTCTCTTTCTCTTTATCTTCACAGCGTGGCATGACGTCAACGAAATGAGGTGTCCGTGTTAGCGTCTGGAACGGAGGAAACAAAAGCAGTACTGACGTCCTGTCAGTGCTCCCGACGTCTCACCCCGCTGCAGAAGACGGGGACAACGGGATTCTCAGAAGGCGAGGGCCTTGCGTTTGGGTGTCCTGTGCCGGAAGATGAAGGACAGCAAGAAAAAAAAAAAAAAAAGATCCGAGTGACGTGAAAGAGAAGTAAACAGAAGAAACTCCCGGCCGTCCGTGGGCATTTTGACAGGGCGCCTCCTTATTTCCGTCGTCGACAGCAGCGCGCAGGAATATGGCCGACCAACGTCGCGCACCCTGCGAGAGAAGGACCGGTCGTGGTCTTCGCTGGATGGATATCGCCGTCTCCGGTTGCTGTGTGTTCCTCCATTTCGTTTTTTTTTCCCCTCGCCTCCTCGAACTCGGGCTTAGAGCAGACGACGGTTGTGGACGCGACGCGTCGCTTCGGCGTCTCTGGTTTGTTCGTGTATACTGGCTGTGACGTTCATGGCAACCCAGGGACGTCAAGTCGTCTTGAAGCGGCCTGTCAAGGCAAAACGCGAGGGTATACATTTGACGAGCACCATCCTGTCTCTGTTCCGGCCGTCTAGCTACGCGTCCGTGTGAGGTTCTGTAGTTTGAAAGTCAAAGCCTTCGAGTCCATTTTGACAGACTTGATGACATACACTGTTGCCTTGTCAGCAGAGTATAGCGACTACTATGCCTGGTGTACGTGCGTATGTCTCTATAAGGACAGGCTGTATCTAAGGCAGCCGGGAGTGCATGCAGCAAGCCTCTCCAAGTATCCATATATGACAGGTATATAGTGGTTCTAACTCGAAGTACTGCTGGTGGGCTTCTGGTGCTTGAGGCATTGAGAGTGCAACCAGTTCCCACGCACGCACGACGTTGAGGATGACTTCGGAATTGTTATGCTCCTGCCTCCTGTCGATGATAAATGTACGGGAACGGCTGACGCCACGGGCTCGCATAGAGCTATTTCTAAGAATCGACGCGACCTATAATTGAAATTTGCATAGAGTTGTAGGTCACATAAAGATGAAGGCATTTCATTTCACAGCCGAACGCAAGGAATCGTAATTATGCGCTAAGAGTTGCCATTCGCACCAGTCATTCATGATTTAGTGCTCATTCGCTCCATCGAGCTATTGGGCTCCCGACCCGTACCTTTCTACGGTCATTGGTTTCCCGTCGCCTACACTACTCTAACCAAAAACGCGTGAAACACATCAGTGTCCATTTAAGCTCACACGTTTTTCTTTTTGATCTTTTCTTCACGCCTCGTTCTGGGCCCCGCTTGGCGAGGGAAATAAAGCTTGCAAAGTGCCAAAACAAAACGGGGAGCCCTAATAAATGTCACCAAGAAAAGGCTCTCCCTTCAAGCTCCCACGACGACCATAAATCACAACAGCCGCGGACCGCTCAAACAAAATTCGGGGCCAAAGGTGGCGAGTACATGCGACAGGAGGATAAGTTTGGAGGGGGGGTGGACACACGCTTGACCTTCGGCACACTTTCTTTCTTTTTTTAACGCGCGTAGGCCTCCTACCGTGTTACCAATGTTTCGAGCAATTAAGCCCGAGTGTATGCAAATTGAAATTAATTGCCTGCATCCGTCGGCGCTGGGCGTAATGGGTCGCCGTGGTCCTCATTAGCCACCTCCCCTCCTGGTCCCGTGAAGTGGTGGGGACCTCGCGGGTGGCTCGAATAAACGCGTGTATAGTGTCGGGGCCTTGTCCGCTCACGGGGAGGCGGCGCAGCCGAGCACCGCATGTCGTAAAGGCATCGGTCAGGTGTGTGCACGGGCAGGCAGCCCCTTCACTTTAAAAGGGGAGCTGCGTAGCGTTACGGCCTTATTTGCAAATGGCGCTTCCGTGTTAGGCCGTGTCTGTCATGTAACTCTTATGTATAGTCCAGACGTATACACGTCCACGTGTTGGACGCGCTTATTTTACGAGCCGAGTCCAGCGAAGACGTATTGACACCGGCGGACGGTTAGAATTGTAGCACCTCACTCCCAATTCTGAGAAAGCCTCCCTCGTACGGTCTACGCGGATGACCATTCGGAAGGGTCGCTGGCGAATTATTTCTGAAGTACATCCGGGTCTCCTGGGGCACAGGCCGCGAAGGCAGCCTACTCGTACTTGTTTTCGACTCACAATTTACATTCACATGTGTCATACGAAGAACTTAGAAGTTGTATGCAGAAGATTCATTATACATTTGGGGAAGCTCCGAACTGCCTGAAAATAGTCTTAACCGGCGCATACTGAAAGTGTACTGCGGCCGAGTCTGCGTTTATATATTGCGCCTGTATGCCGTGTTCTTCTTCCCTTAGAGTAAATGATCTGTGCACTCTATATAGACTTTGAGACAGTGCCAGGCACCGACTTGTTATGACTATAGTTTCGCATTACCTAGTGCAATCGCAGTGGAGAAGACAATGGTAGAGGCTTTTCCCACGATACAATTAGACTATACACCCAAATCAAACCAGCAGTCACACGGGGCCATTTGCGAAGCACGATAAGTTTGTACTTACCGATTCACAGTACTGATTAACGTGCGCCCATTATTATTGTTATTATTACTTCACTTCCTACACTGATATTCTAGGCCGCGTGCTATACATGTAGCCTCCTGCTATAGTTGGTGTTTCAACCTCAAGCGGTTCGCTTGTGACCACTCGAACGAACTAGACGACCACATTACAACTATGTGTTGGCGTTTGTAACGAGTTTCTCGTCGAGTACTCCGCTCTGCATGTCGTGGTAACCTTGTAGCTCCTCATATAGAGCTCCGCGGCAGTAAAAGAGACATGGTGAAACAGGTGAGCGAAGGAGATTGCGCCTCACGCGTCTCTTTCACAGCGCCATCCATCTGCCGCTCAGATCGCGACAGCGGAGCTGGCGCCAGTTGGGTTCAGACCCCGCGGACTTCTATCGAAGCCTTTCTCCCTCGGCGCCCTTCACATTCGCGCTGGCTGTTCCCGCATTCCCCTCCCTCCCCAAACCGCTGTTCTCCTCCGGCAAAAGCACGCGGCTTTCCCCTTGCTGTCGTCACACTCTCCTTGCCCAGCTACTTTGCTCTGTGTACTTTATTGTCATCTCTTGTCTTTTCTCGAGCTCCCGTTCCATCCCTGTGCGCACACTTCACCGCACGGACGCCCCCCCTCTCCCTGGAGCAAGCAAGCGTCTCTTCTTCGGCCTCCAGCATTGGCTCTGCAGGTCTTCGCTGTCTCCCTTTTCTTGTATTTGCATTCTCTCTCGTTTCATCCCAACGCCCGTGCTGCTGATGTTGCTGCTGGCCTCAGCTGCCGTTTGTGCAGGCTCCTGCTGTTTCTGCCGCTCCCCAAGCCTCCACGCGTCTCTTTCCTGTCTCTCTCTCTGCTATTTGTTCTTCATTTTTTCTGTCTTTGTTTTGGCGATTGAGGAGCCGCTTGCTTGCTTCGCCCAGAGCAGCGAAACCTGCCGCTCACACTATCTCTGTGCCCCGCGTATCCCTCAGCGGAGACGTATTAACCGAGCCAATGGAACGAAGGGAGTATAAGAAAGGGCGTTGAAATACGCCAAACGAAGCGAGGAGCGCTGCTCCGCTCTTCTCTGTGCTGCTTCACTGCGGTTATTAGCCCCCTTTCTTCCGCGCCAATCTCACTTTGAAACTTTCCCTTCGAGGCCCCGCGGGCGCTTTGTGCGTTTCATTCTTCTGCTGCCTGTCACATCCTTTTAAAACCGGTGTCTGAACGAAGCCTTGTCTTTCAGCCTTGTTTCTTTTTCACTTGGTCACAAACTTTCCATTTCATCTGTTTACATTTTTTAGTACAGAATATCTTACATCATCTCTGCGTGTGTGCGGCTGTCACTGCATATAAAAAAAGAAGCGGCAGACTTAAAAAGCGTCTTACGTCGTTTTGTATGCGTTTAGTTATTGGTACTTACATTACTGTAGCTATAGTTTTCAGGGAACTCCTATATACTTGTTTAACTTCGCCGAAAGTTCCATATCTGAGTTCGCTCCTTGTCTTTTGTGCGTTCGGGCTTCGTTGATAATCTGGGTCTCAAGAGTGCACCTGCCCCGTGAGGATGACGTGCCGCATGCAAGTATATATAGCTCAGTACCTGCAGTATCTATAGCTCACGATAACAGCCCTTCTAATGCTTGCATAGCGGCCGAGTGCGAGTACCTCATGTACTGTTTTGTTTTTTTTTTTCATTTCTGTGTGGAGAAAGAAGAATCAGAGCCTCTGGGAATTTCGGAAGCCATGTTTACTGTTTCGCTTACGACATTTTCACTTATAGCAGTGCGCCTACACACCGCACTGGCTGCGTATAATGCATAGCGAGATGGGAACTTAAGCGGAGATATGAAATGCTGAGGAAACCGTCGAATAGGGAATAAAGCTCGAGCCAATTACGTTTCGACAAGTACACTTGTCTTCGTGACTTGCTGCCCTGACGAAGACAGGTCCACTCGGCGAAACTTTGCAGGTTACAGCGACATTCCCTGTTCAACATTTTTTTCCGTATATAGTACATAAAATTGATTTCTGATGGTCAATGTAAACATAACCACAGCAGTAAATGCAATCTGGCTTCTTTGATAAGCAATACGTCTTCGCTGAAAACAATCTTATGGCAGTATCAAACGAAAGAATAGGATTTGGTAGCCCGTTGGTATGTAAATGCAGGCCTCCTTCGGCGCTGAAGACAGAGAAAGTCTCTGTCTCAACCTGTAATGACCAACTATAGTAATCCCATAGTAATTGATGATGTTCCTCAAGGGCAAAAAAAACAAAAAAACAAAGACGGTGGGGAGG
Organism: Hyalomma asiaticum; assembly: GCA_013339685.2. Lineage (NCBI taxonomy): Eukaryota > Metazoa > Arthropoda > Arachnida > Ixodida > Ixodidae > Hyalomma > Hyalomma asiaticum. The sequence continues at coordinate 87,582,525 of CM023485.1, forward strand.
AGGTGACCTACCAGGATCATCCTTAAACGGGAACTATACAAGATAAGAAAGCTTTAGTTTGAGATAGTTCGTCGCACTTTGTTGGAAGAAAGGCTAGGCGCAAAGAAACGAGGTCGAAACACTGTAGAGGGCGAGCACCAACTGCCAACTGATTTTATTTCATTGGAATGTAATATATATACCACAATGCCATCAGATCATGCGCACCGCTATCATCTGAATGACGCCGTAAAAATCTAGCAAATGTCTGATCAAAGCGCTGCTTGGTGCATTTTGCATAACGGTTTACTCATTTACATCGTGGGCAAACACTAAGTTTCAAATACAAGATACACATTGTATTATATGGTTTCTGCAAAAATGCTATGCTTGGTTAGACCAATGATTCATCTTGCCCATGCTTTCTTTAAGGTACATCTTGTGCCATAATCGAGTCCTAAAGGTCCTTTTTTTCCTCACACGAAATTTCTTGGTCGACACGCCATGTAATGCTGCGTCTTACAGAAATAATCGTTACGGAAACCTATACCGCACTGGCCGTTTCCTGCACTCTGAGCAATCAAGATCAAGGGCCTAAAGCCTACTTTGTGCCTTGACATATAGATGTCATAAGCGTACTAATGTGTGTCGGTATATGCGAAGCCCGAAGCCCGCTTCGACGATAAGGGGAAAGAGTACATATAGGTTATAAAGTTACCGGCAAACAGTCAGCTATACTTAAAATTAGCGTTTTTCTTGATTGTGTCTGTAAGAGTAAACGAGAAGGAATGATAATGCAATGTTTAGACATATGCATAATGAATCAGTGTACTCGGACACGGGGCGCTTCTTCCACACTATCTTGAATGCCTGAAACAAACAACATTGGAATTGTACAATAAGTTTAAAGAACTTGGCAAGACGACTGCTCATCTGCTTGGTAAACTCAACAAAACCTGAATATAAATGATTGCGAAACAAACGCTTACGTATTAATTTTTTAAAAATATTTCAACCAGCTTTCTTTTTCTTTTTCCTTCCCATCGTCTTCAAATCAAACTTTCATCAATGACGCAAGCATCCTTTAGTTCGGATTCACTGCAGAGCGCGCCGACTCCTTTTTCGCAATCATTCGTCGGCGATGCCTTTTCCGAGTTTCAGCAAGCGAACGCTCCCCTGTTCGCGGTGTAAAAGGAATAAACGCCCCTCGCGCGACGGTTGTAAGAATAAGCAGCAACGTGAGAAGTTTCCTTTCCGAGCAGGCTATTACGGTGACGAGGCGTTATAGCCAGGAACCAAGTAGCTGCGAAACTTCAGAACTTTCTTTATTTCTTGCGCCGCACCGAGAACAGCTGTAAAATGTAAAGAAACAATCAGATTTGGATCCCGTATAACGCAAACACCAGCCGGCCCTATCCTTATCCACCTTATGCTACGCGAATCTGTGAACCTAGCTTTTCTCTTGCAATAAATCTCCCTCTCACACATCTAGTTCGCTATACTGCTATATACAACTCATATTCGTCATCAGCAAAATCATACCGGAGGCGCGAATCACAGCAAGCCTCAAAACTAGCGGCCGAACGTCACTGTCGACGAGTTAGAGGGGGGGAAAAATAAATAAATGAAAGCAGTGTGTAAGGGAGAAGCGTCTGCAGAACGTCCACGTTGTGCAAGGTGTTTACAAGGCGAGCCGGCGCCGCGTGAAATGCCGTTTAATTTCGATTGCCATGCACGATGTTCAACGCTTGCTTCTTATACTCGAGCAGAAAGACATCCGTTGTTACGGTCGCATTTTATGCTTACTTTTTTTTTTTGCCCCTCACGTTTATACGCTGTATTTCAACTTTCTTTGTTTCTTCGGAGATGCACGAGCGAAGCACCGTGCGCAAGCTGTAAGGGGTGCCATACGTTGCAATAAGAGGCAGCTCTCCGTCTGATAGGATGAGAAGGGAACGAAACAGCATAGAGTAACGCTTTTAAAAAAAAGGAAGAAAAAGGAAAGGAACACGGCGAGATGGAAGGGGGGTGGAATCGCGCTTCTCCGAATACACTAATTCCGAAATGGCGCTCCATCCCTCGTCACTCCCAAGAGCTAGCTTTCCGTCTCATTCATTGCCGCGCTAAAACTTATCTGTGCGAGGGCGCGAGAGAAGGAGAGTTAAGGGGGAAAAAGGGACATCGAAATAACGCGCCGAAAACTGTGGCACACGCTTTATTCTTTTTTTTCTATTTTCTTTGCCCGTCTTCTCGGCGCGCTATCCACGCTCACGCTCCCTAATGAAATGCAGAGGTGAAGCATGCAAAAGAAAACGACGAATCAGCTTCTATACCGTTGTTGAATACGCGAGCGGCCTTATTTCCTTGTTCGTTGCCGGAGCGCGCACCGTCGAGTCCTTGCAGCTGGGGGCAGCAACAGAAGCAGCGCCTCGAGATCCATATACATGAGCATCGAGAGGGAGGGGGGTGCCTTTCCTTCCTCTCCCTATACTTTCGCGTTGCCTCTATGCGAGCACGGCGGGCGGCATGCATAGACGAACGAAGCGAGCCGAGCGAAACAAAAGAAAGAAAGATCTCGTCGTCTCTGCTCGCGCGCGCTGATACACACGCGTGCGCGAGCGCGCACGGACAAGTGTAGAAAGAAGGAAGCGCGATTGAAGCTTCGAGGATTTTCATTATGAAAAGCTATTTTCCAGAGATGGCGGCGAAGGCGAGCAGGCGGGCTACAGCAAAAGACTGGCTTGCCTGTAGGCTCGACGAAGCTATGCGACAGTCGAAATAGATCCCGCGACCAGAAAGGAGCGGCGAAAGAAAAGAACAAGGCGTGGGGATATGAGGGAGAGCCCGCGGGAGATATCCCTAAAAGAGAGCGCGCGATGCGAGGCTATGGCTCGAAGAAAAGGAAAAGGAAAGGGAAAAGAGGGGAAGCAGCAGCGCGGTGGGCGTCGCGCCGTGCTAGCTGCGCCGCACCGAGGCGACGACGGTGGAGACGCTGCGGAGATTGAAAGAAAAGATTAGGGAATCGCTGCCGCGACTTATTTTCGTCGCGGCGACGGCTCGCGAGGGCGTAGGCGCGCGGGAGACAAGAACGAGGGATCGCTACGGGCGCGCGCGCGTTAGATGTGAAAAGGGTGGTGGTGTGGGAGGGTATAAGATAGACAGAGCTAGGGAAACTGTTCAAAGAAAAGTTGTATCTCCCGCGTGGGGCTTATAAAGACAAAGTTAAGCGTGCATAAGAGCACAGAGGAAGGAAGACCCACAAGACACGTGGATGGAAACTGTGGGCCTCGTGGTGCACGGAGGATGAAATAGCTTGGAGAGATTTAAGAAGTAAGGAAGGGAAAGATAAGCACAGAATACTTTCCTCGTGCAAACAATAGGTTGAGAAGAACATGAAAAAAAAAAAAAAAGCTGAGGCGGATTATAAGTAGAGTCGCGGAGCCGAATCGGACTCCTTTCTCCTCTCATAGCCGTTCGCTTGACTATATTTTCCCTCATATATACACCACGCTTTCTGTCATGCAATGAAAACGGCATAAATAGAGAAGGTATAGTGCGCTCCTTATATGAGGTATACCTCGACATTTACTCTGTGCACACACGCACCCTCATGCGAACGCGCACGCATACATATATCTCTTGTCGCTACATTACAGCCCACGATGTGAACGCGCGAGTATTCGGCGTAATAACGCTTTTCTTCTAGGTCGTCGCGCTCATTTTGGTCCCCCACTTCGAGAGATTCGAGCGAAAAGAAGCGGTGTCGAAAAAGAAAATCAGACAAAAAAAAAGAGAGGAGGAGAAAAAAATAGTGTCCCGTACGCCGAAAAGGCGCAGCGTGCGTTGTCAGCGCGCGCTTTGTTTTCGCATAAAAACGTTCGTTCGCGGAACGCGTGCAAGGCGACGAGTTGGCCGCTGATATTTTTCTTCTATTTTCTTTGCCTGTTTTGAGCTTTTTGTTCGGAGAACGACGGCGTCCCCTCCCGCGCTTTTAATTTCGCGATGTAAGATCTCGGCCCTCGCCTGAGCGACGGAGAAGAGAAGGCACCCGTATAGGAGAACAAAAATAAACCCACCCCGAGTTTTCTGTTTTCGCATCAGCTTCACTCCTTGGTTCCTCCCTCATCTCCCTGTTCCTTTTTAATCTGTCCTCCTTCACTCGCCGTGAAAGGTTTGTTTTTGCACCCTCTCCCAATGACTTCATTTTTTTGTTTCTCTTTAATCCCCTCCATACTTGCCTTCGCTGTCTCTCTACACATTGCTCGTTCTTTTTTATTCTCACCAGCATTCAGCGCTTGTACAAAAACTGGAGGCGAAGAAAGCGAAGAAGGAAGCTGCAAGCACAGGCACACTATAAGAGGAAGGAAGTGTACGCGTGTATGGAAGGCGGGGGAGGGAGAGGAGACCTCCTCCGATGCGAGCCGGAGACAAGGAGCCCAAGAGAATGGCTTCGGGAAGCTTGCGCTTCAGAAAAGCCGAGGGGACGGCGGCGGACGCCTTGGAAAAATTAAAAGCGCGATCCCTTCTTCTTCTTCGGTGGCCGTCCTCGTTGGAAGCGAGGCGGGTTCCGCTTTTTCCCCTTCGGAAGCGAGCGCCCTGACCGTTCGTATGCGAGAGGAAGGAGAAGAAGCCACGTCGAGCGGAAGAAGATCGCGCAGGCCTTGCGAGAAGGCCGAGCGAGAGAAGCTGCCGAAGAATCAACGAATGACGATGATACAAAGAACAGATGAGAGAGAGAGAAATATATATAGGGAAGTGGTGAAGCCAAACGTGGCCTCCCTAAGGCGCGAAGGCCAGAAGCGTGTTCGTTTGTGTGTGAAGGGACAAAAGGGAAAAGAAAAAAGAGAGAGGGAGAGGGAAAAGGCGCGTAGGGAAAAGAAGGGAGGGAGAAAGCCTGCGGGTAAAAAAAATTCACCGCCGCTCATCCGTTCATCTGGTCTTATCGCCGGAGCCAGCCACTGGTGTGGACCGGACGAACGAAGCAAGAGAAAGGGAGACGACAGGCTACGCGCCGGAGGGGGGTCGGGACGACTTGCAGCACCAACGTCAGCGGGCGCGACGAGCGTCACGGCGTAGCAACGTCAGGAATTAATGCAGCAACGAGAGGGACAGCCGCGGGCTCTCCTCCCAGAGCGCTAATTTTCCGAACACTGGCTCTTCGCAGTGCTCTTCTGCCGGCCACCCCCATTAATTACGTTTCCTCCTGAGGACACCCGCTATGCGAATCAAAGGCCGTGCGACTCGTACGGGGGCTTATATGTGTAAGCTCGTGTGTTCGTTTTGCTTATATTCGTTTTTTTCTGTCTGGTCATTTCGTATGCGATACGCACAAGGTGATGGTGAGCTGCGCTAGTGGTTGTCTCTGCATGTGTGAGCTGCGAGCGAACTGCTGTGGTGCGGCAGATGGAGGGAAGTGTCAAACATATATTTTCGAAGTGTTTTCGCGCAACATGTCACTGCAGCATTCGTGCGAGCGGTGTTGGACGAGATAATGCGATACGTGTTTTGAAAAGCATAATTTTTGTTTTCTTTGTGGAGAGCTATAAGAAGACATAAGGTTAAGAGAGTTGCGTTTCAGTATTACGTGCGCTGGAAGAAGGTATACATGACGACGCGGCAGTCATGTCATCGGCGCTGGATACAGCTCATGAGACGAATGCCGAGAAATATGGACTAAAGCGGAGTGCCTGCCCACAAAAGCATCTTATACGTTAAAAATGTCCGTAAGGGAATGTTCCAGCCATCGTGAAGCTGGACGTGTCATTATCAACGCCTGCCAATCAATGTCAAAAAAGTATACGAGAGAAAGCGTTTGTGAATTCGGCCCCTGACTGATAAAGTGTTCATCGAAACATTAGGCCAAGTCAGGTTACGACTAAATGCGGTCCTTGGGAAGTGGAACACGGGAGCACGTGGTCTATATTATGCGGCGGCTGCCATAGAGCGCCAGACAGTGGCATCATGAGGAAATACGTCTAGTTGCCTCAATGTCCTCCTTGCGTGGAAAGGCGGGCGAGGAGGATATCAAGACACTCTAAATACGTCGGGTCTTTGGCATCATCTATATTGACACGCAAAATAACCGGGTACGAGAGCTAGATAGCCAGAGTCACGCCCCGAAAGATAGTTATCCTGGCCGCATGATATGTGACGCCGTAAGCGAGTCTGGTTTATTTAGCTTCCATTGGCTTGTGCAGCTTGCAGTGGTAGAGCTGGGGCTGCATGTATGGTGTCGTCATCCCATAAAGGACCGCACTACGCTGAACACGAAACGGAAGCAACGCTGCCATTTACGACAAGGAGCCGCCCTTGTGTGTTGTGCGCTGGGGGAACCGTACACCCTCACACTTAGAAAAATGCGTAATTGTAGTTGCGCGCTAAGTAACACGCGTCAACCGCGACGAAGCCGACAAACTACGGGGCCATTTATATACTGTATCGACGGAATATATACGGCATACTATTTCATCTATGTCCTCCCTACTCAATTATGCCCGTCAATTAAGGCAGGTCTGGCTAATAAGGGGTTCGGCAGTGGTTATGTCAAAGGCAGAATTGACCAATCATGGAGGGACTAGCACGTAATAGTATTGGTTATATTGCGATAAGGCATAGGCGCCATCTTTGCCTATATCATAATGAAAGTATAACTGCTGTCCTGTCCCGCCATTGAGCTGCATGATGCATAATAGGGCTTCACATAACATGTCCAGCCACATAAACATGAATGCTTATGTATATTTCCTGGAGTTTGTCTCTTATTGTTTCGTTGGCCTGGCGTGACAGAACACGTATCGTGCGCTTGCAATAGATGGATTTACAGATGAATGTCGATGTTGACTGCACGATGCCTCGTTCTTTTCATGGGCTTGCAATTGACATCATCATCAGCCTGTCTACGCCCACTGCGGGGCAATGGACTCTCCCATAGATCTTAAATTATGCTGTTCCTGTACAAAACGTGCAGTCAATTTTTCCCAGAAAACTTGATCTCACCTGCCCACCTAACTTTCTGCCACCCCATGCAAAGCTTGCCTTCTCTATTGATCCATATATGTTACCTTTAGTGACGAACGGTTATCTTGCCTTCGCATTACATGTTCAGCCCAAATCCAATTTACGTTAATGAGCACCTGACGTCTGATAACAAGCGGCTGTTTTCGAAGGTACTTGCTCTAAAAAAAAACAAATGAAATGGGTGTTTCTGTGGACTGATGATTGCGTTATCAAGGCAAGGCAAACTGTGAATGGTTTTGTTCAGAAAAGTGCCTGTGGCGCTAATCTGCACGTTTTCAACGCTTAGGCATGAATTAACATTAGTCTTGGGGGGGAAGGAGAAATGTCTTACATCCTTGCTAGTGATTTCAATAACATTTCTTCGCAGATCTGCGATTTTTCTTCAATACATTTTAATGCTCGTAGCCTTCCTAAGAACTACGACAGCATTGCCGTTTTTTTAGGCTCCCTTAATCACCAGTTCTAAGTTATCTGCTGCTCTGAAACTTGGCTATCACCCTGTCACGGTGACTTGTATAGTTTCCTGGTTATTCCAGCGGATATTGTCATCTAAGCGGTGATCCTCATGGTGGTTCTGCTGTCTTTCTATCGAATAATATTCAGTATAAAAGACGCCGTGATTTACATTTGAATGTCACGAAATGTGAATCTGTTTGGCTGGAAATTGATTTGCGAGAATCAACTAAAAGCTTTTTCGGCTGTTGTCTATCGGTCACCTTCCTTGTGACTCTTACGGTTTTTGTAATTCTCTCCGTCACCTTCTTAGCAAACTTAGTGCTGAGCGCAAGAATTTAATAATTATGGGTGACGTGAATTTTAATTCGCTTGATTCCTCCAGCCTGACTACCCTTGAGCATTTGACTTGTATTTATAGCTGCGGGCTTCAGTCGCTAATATCTGTACGTACACGTTGTACAGATGATGGCTCGTAGTCATTAATTGATCGCATCATCACGAACATAGATGACGCCAGTCATGCTGGCATAATAGAGAGTGACATAACCGATCACTTTCCTGTGTTCTTGCATTTTGAAAAGCCCATCATCCGTAGTAGTATAACACGTCATAGGAACCTGACAAATACTGCATTGAACGTGTGGACTGGTCCAGCGCATATGCTTCAAATGATCCTGAAGAGGCATTGATCAGGTTCTACGATGCTATTTACTCAGCAGTTGAGCGTTCAACCACATTGCAATCGTCCAAAAGGCGCTATCTTTGCCCCACGTTGCGCTTGGCTGTCCGGTTCACTCCTACATTCTTTACGCAAGGCAAGATAAGTTATATAGGAAAACAAAACGTCAAGCATCTAATGTGCTCTTAAAATTGCGCTATAATAGATACTCCTGCGTTTCATTTCTAAATAATGTTAAAAAAATTATTATGAACATGAACTACAGCATTGCAAAAACGACACACGGAGAAACTGGCACTTCTAAAAGAATTTTTAAAAATTCTACTGAGTCATGCAGCAAAGTGACCTCTATTCGTGTCAACGATGCTATCCTCACCACGGCCGGAGATGTCGCCGAAGCTCTTAATGTTCACTTTTCTGCTAGTTTTACTGTTGCACCCCTCTTGCTATGTACCTCCTTTTTCTCGCAGTCCTCAGTCGATTTCTTTTCCTACCTGTGCTTCCGAGGTTTCTTCAGTTACTTCAGGATTAAAAGCTACAGGAGCTGGGTTAGACGATGTCCACTCTAAACACGTTATGCTTGTAAGATCATTTGTGGCTCCTATCCTAAGCCACATTTTTAACAGCTGTTTCAAATGTGCTGTTTTCCCTGAGAAATTTAACGTAGCCAAAGTCGTGCCAGTATTCAAAAAAGGTGATGCACCAAACGTGAACAAATATAGACACACATCTGTTCTTCCCTTCCTCGATAAATATTGGAAAAACTAATTGAAGTAAAGCTATCTAAATACTTCAGTACATTTAACATCATTTATTCTTCTCAATTTGCCTTTAGGGCTGGTATTTCGACTGATGCTGCAATTGCATGTTTCACTGACAAAATCAGATCACTCATTGACAATGGTGACATCGCAGGATCTATCTTTGTTGACTTTTTCCAAGGCGTTTTCGCCCCGCCACGGTGGTCTAGTGGTTATGGTACTCGGCTGCAGATACGAAGGTCGCGGGATCGAATCCCGGCCGCGGCGGCTGCATTTCGATGGAGGCGAAATGTTGAGGCCCGTGGGCTGTGCGATGTCAGTGCACGTTAAAGAACCCCAGGTGGTCGAAATTGCCGGAGACCTCCACTACGGCGTCTCTCATAATCAGAGCTGGTTTTGGGACGTTGAACCCCACAAATCAATCAATCAATCCAAGGCGTTTGACAGTAGTGACCATTCCATTCTTTATCGCAAATGGGAGCACTACAGTATAACAGGCCCTGCGCTAACCCCATTACAGAGTTTCTGCTTCATAGGTTTCAGGCTGTCTCGGTAAATAACTTCGCATCCAATCCTATACCCATTACCAGATTTGTTCCACAAGGTTCTGTTTTAGGCCCCCTATTATTTTTGATATATATAAGTGGCTTGCCGCGTTGCCTCAAGTTCTCTTCATGTTTACGTTACGCTGATGAAACAACCATCTTTTATCATCATTCCTATCCTGCTATTCTCGTTGTTAAACTTCAAGATGACCTGAATTCTTTGTAGAGCGGTGCAACTTAATGGATTACTGATAAACCGATCGAAAACATGCTTCATGTTTTTTCACTCACCAAACAAAACATTACTAAAGATTCCTAATCTTTTTGTGAACTCTATAGTCACTCCTTTGAGTGATCATACATAATATTTGGGAGTTATTGTTGATACACACCTCAAATTTCACCATCACATTAATTCTGTTTGTAAAAATATTTCGTATGGTATTAAGGCATTGGTGAATTCACGAGACTTCTTTAGCATAAACACTCTTAAAGCATTGTATTACGCATTCATACACAGCCGTCTTAGTTATTGCATTATATCATGGGGTAACTCATATTCAGTGCACATTTGGCCATTGAAGGTCATACAAAAACAAGCAATGCGACTGATAACTTCTGCTACGCGTCAGACGCCATCACACCCTATATTTGTCCAGCTTAACACAATGCCTATCTCTGCACTATATATTTACAATATACGAGTTTTGTTTTTCAAGATATTTCACCGCAATCTCATTATCGACATTTTTCCTGCCACCTTGCTGAGTAATCACAACCAAACTAGATTCGCGCTCCATAATAACCTTCTGCTCCCCAAAATACGCACGCATTATGCAAAATGAGCATTGTCATTTCATCAATTTCTTTATGGAATTCAGTTTCTCGAGATTTAAAAGAAATAATGCATATTCATGCTTCTAGGGAAAAAGTAAAAAGTTATCTATTGTTTGTATAACCGTTGCTTCTGCTCTGTGTATATAGAAATAAAACTTGAACTAGTGCACGTGTTACGAGTAACTGTTTTTCTATGCTACTGCTATTTCTTGTTCGCTTTCTTTTAATTTTCTATTGTATTAACATAGGAGGTCCCGCCTGCGGTTTGCAACCTTGGGACCTCCTCCTGCATACTAATCTGTGCTGTATTTATCTTTTAAACGAAATAAATACTGATTGATTGACTGATTGAAATGCTGTCGATATTCCTGTCACAGGCACGGTGGTCGATTTTGCTCTGAAACCCACCGATAATATTAAACAGCCAAATGAACACTGTGTTCAAACCGAAATAGAAACAGCCAGATATTTCTTGCAACGTATGCGGTGACGTCACAAGTGTACCTGCCATCAGAAATATGGAGCTGGTGGCCGAAAAATGAAAGCGGTGGTGTCATCCGACGATATATTGAGTTACATGACAGCTTTAAGCTTGACAGCGCCGATTTGAGCACTTAAGTGTCACTGTATTGCTCTTGACAGCCCGCCTACTCGGGTAAGCAGCGTAAGCACTAATGACGTCAAAAACACATGGTGGCCCGTATGAGGATCCGCTAAAATGTTTTAAAATTAGTTTTCAGGAAAACTAAATGACTTGGAACTGCCTGGCTTGGCATATTGTAACGGACTAGCGGAGAGCAGACGATGAGGAGGACGAAGCTGTACGGTGCTCGAGCGACGAGCTACTGCCTTGACTGAGCTACGCGAGTTTACCCATTGCGATCCATCGTCACAATATATTATTACAGTGACGATGAGAACATACACTGAAAATTTCATTGAGACCAGTGGACACTGAAAAATCGCCGGAGTTGTCCTTTATGATGGCTGTGGAGCCATTGTAGATATATCGTCTAGTATTCTTGCGTAATCCTATACACCCTGATTCCGCAATGCATGCGTGACTGCTGAGGTTTCGACCGAGTCGAATGCTTTCTCGTATATGAAGGCTATATATGGGTTGGTTATCACATGAGTGCTCAATGAGCAAATTTTCATAAAAGCAGAGCGCAGCTCGCGTCATAACCGGTTTCGAAGTTGTTTAATATTGCTGACTGGCAACTAGAGAAACGGCAGAAACATTCGTGAACAAAAAAAAAAAAAAGGTGGGGGGAGGGGGAGAGGCAGTGCTTATGTTGGTAGCATATTCATTTAAAAAAGGGCCAAGGTACTTTGCTTGGACAATCAGATGCCTGAAGACGGAAGACCAAGTGATGGGTTGAGTGCTTGCGCTCTGAGTCCATATGTAGATGTCATTTCTTGGTATATTCGAGACACTTCGCGGTTTCCTGTAGCCAGTGTTGTACGGAACGTCGTTCCAAGGAACGGCGTTCCTGGAACTAGTTCCTTTTTGGAGGAACGAAGGAACGCCACCGTTACATTAAAGGTTGGTGGAACTGTAACGGTAACGCGTTACATTTAAAAGTAACGGCAGAGGGAACGACGTTCCTTCTGCAAACGTTCCACAGCCGTTCCACATGCAAGGCGGATAGGCCGGGCTGCAACCCACATGCAACTCGAGGCCGGGCCTCGAGTCACCGCTTCCCTGTTGGCAGTCTCCTTCACTCAAAAGAAAACCACACGCAAAACGCCATTCCTCTTCTCTTCTTCCTCGAGGCTTCGACGAGGGCGAAACTTCTCTTTCGCCAGTGTAGGCACACCGCATGTGTATTTCGTTACTCCCTTACGGTAGCCGCACCCTGTGGCTGGACGAAAAGTTTCTGGCTGTCTACGGCAACGCAGACCGAACCACAGCCAGCCGCGAACGAAATTCCTTTCGTCCCTTCAGATCCCGCCGCCAAGGCTCCCTTCGAACTAAGACACTGTCAACGAGCGCTTTGCTCAGTGCATAAGTTCTGAGAATGCGGTTACGGCTCACACGTGTGGGCCTCGGCGTCAATGGCATTCTTTACGCAGGAGACCGCTCGGCAAAGCAGACGAACAGCGGCAAATGTTACACTGCGGAGGCTATAGTTGCACCCTGTTGTGAAGTCAAGATAACGTGACGTGGCTAGCAGGCAGGCAGGGTCTCGATCAACGTACCTGTCTGCGAGCTAGTGTTACAAGCAGCGGGGAACGTAAACCACGAGAGTTTGGAGAACAAAACTACAGGGCCAGCCAGCACGACCGAGTCGTCTGGGGCCTGTTAACAAAAGGGCAGCGCGGTCTCTTTTCAAACGACCGCTGAGAAGACATCGGCTGCTGTGTTTCCACGGACGCTCCCGGCTTGCTTGAGTGGGGGATTGTAGGATTCTCCGAAAGTCGTGTATCAAGCGACCGTTCCAACGCGGCGTACTCTACTCGACACGCTGCCGGCCTCTGCCGATGGGGCGACCGTCCGCCGAAAACGAGAAAACTTGGCCCTCCTGCTGTGACGAAAGGGGTCGACGAAAGGGCCGTAGTTATGGCGAAACAACTCTCAGGCGCCAGCAGGAGCGCAGGAAAGCGCGCGCGACGGCACCAACGATGTGGGGAGGGGTAGCAGTCTTTCGCTTTATTTGAGCCAGTCTGAACAGCAAGGAAGGGTCGTTCTGAAGGCTGGACACACTGTAGAGATCTTTCACTTGGCATTCGAAAATCACGGAACACCACCTTGCCTCCTGTGCCATCTAGATTCTTTTGCAATGAGTGCCGATGTGGAATTATAGATTGCTCCCTGGCCATGGCTACCCCCGATGTGTCAACCGAGTGAATACAGCATCGCACTCCTGTGTAGCCCAATGTATGACTTGTGCTCCATCAAACAATACAAGTGGGGTGTCGAAAAGATCGGCGAGAAACTTAAAGAAGCACGTTCAGGTATGGTTTATTTAATGTTCTTTCCTATTCGCATAACGAAAAGACAGCTTTGTGTTCCAAGTGTAAATCGGTCCATTTGTTACTTTCTTGTTCACTTTAAGTATTTCTACTATGTCTTGATCTCATAGGAACTAGAGCCACGCTCAGTAGCGCGTGCGCAAGTTTTTGCTACTTGGGTTGTGCTGATCATGCTGCTGCGAACCTTTCATGCGTGACATACAACTGTTCCTGCAGGCCTTTTGCAGCCTCTTCCTTGTCCTGCTTCACCTTTTGAAGTCGTTGGCATAGACCTGTACGGCCCTCTTCCGAAGACCTCTACCGGCAACCGCTGGATTGTGACGGCCGTTGACCATCTTACACGGTACGCCGAGACAGCGTGTCTGCAATCTGCCACAGCCACCGAAGTCGCCGATTTCTTTTTACGCAGCATCTTTCTGCGCCATGGCGCTCCCCGCGTTCTGCTCAGCGACCGTGGTAAAGTCTTTCTCGCGTCTGTTCTTGCCGAAGTTCTCCGTGCCACGGACACAGTTCATAAGACCACATCGAGCTACCACCCGCAGACCAACGGCTTAACGGAGCGCTTTCACCGTACGCTCTCAGACATGCTTGCGATGTATATCAGTCCAGACCAAACAAACTGGGACGCAATCCTGCCGTTCGTAACATTTGCCTACAACACGGCCACACAACGTACTACAGGATTCTCTCCTTTCTTCCTCGTCTATGGCCGTTCACCAACTTTCGTTCTGGATGTCTCGTTCCTTTCGCCACCTGTACACTCAGTGGCTCCTTTCCCCGAACAATTTTTGTCTCGCCTTGCAGACTGTCGTCATCGCGCCCGCATCAACACCGGCATCTCCCAAGAAGTACGGAAGTCCCGCTACGATTCTACTCACCGTGCAGTCAGTTTTTCCCCTGGAGATGAAGTTCTTCTTTGGACACCCGTGCGCGTTCCGGGCTTGTGTGAAAAACTGACAAGTCGTTTTATTGGCCCGTACGTTGTCACTGAACAGACATCGCCAGTGAATTACCGCGTTTCGCCTCTGAGGATTCCAGCTGACCACCGTTGCCGTGGGACAGAGATCGTCCACGTCTCTCGCTTAAAGCCGTATATTCGGCGCATCCCGTGATGCTTTCGAGCGGCCAGGCGGCCGCTTCCACCACCGGGGGGAATTAGTGTGAGCGCAACGAACGGTCGCCTTTTCTTCATCTGTACATATCATCATTACTTGTACATCTTCCTCATCTGTACATATCATCATCAGCTTCCCGGTTCGTTTTTGCCCGCGGTAGCTCGCGCTCGGCTGGAATAAAAGCGGTACCTCACAATATGTATATATATAGGCACTGGATCTTGACTTGCAGTGAAATGCCGGTGGGAGATTTCACTTGTGCATAGTTGAACCATGAGGATTCGTAGCGTGCGCGTTAACTAAATCAATACAGAACTCGGCACGATCTACGATGAACCTCCCGAGCTTCGCCCACTCACCAACATTCACTCCGTGGATATGCTGTAATATTTTTAGGTTGTATCCAACTATAGCTTACCAAGGGTCTTCTTCTCGCAAGATTGGTGTTTTGGTACTGTGAAAAGCTAACCTGCTAATACGCAAAAAATTTTTTCATTGCAGTGTAGAAATTAGCGTCCTCTCCCTAACCGAACCACAACTATCATCATCATCATCATCAATCAACATTGTAGTGTCCCTTTAAACAGCTACGCTTTAACGGTAGAGAGTGGTTGGAACTATGAAAGCCGGACGAAATACAGAAGAGAGAGAGAGAGAGAAATAGAGTCATAAAAGATGAGAGAGAAACAGGTACACAGAGAAAGGATAAGAGAGAACAAAAGAAAATTAAATCAAGCAAAAGAAAGAAAGAATTACCATGCCACCAGTTCCGCTGTATCACTCCATTCGCCACGTTAAGTCAGTTGACGCAATATTCCTCCTCTCACCTCCCTCCCCCATTTTTCTTTTAGTTATTCTTATTCACGAAGTGTTGACAAAACCTTATGGGGTTCCCTTTTTGTATGTACAGCTTCATACTGTGAGGTGAATGGCAATTTTGTTTTCATCATCTCCTTTACTGTTTTTTTTTTTTTTTACTTTCAGGGGTTCCGTAGAACTCGATTGTCTTAGATGTCCAGAATGTCAGGAATACTCTGCCTTATACCCGAACACCGTGAAGCGCGCGATCGCGTCATTTTCGTTGCAACGCACGTCAGATCGCGCTGTCTCCCGCGAAATCTCAGTGTTATAGGCATGCATGCCACCGGCAAAAACCAAGAAAAGAAAATGGAAATATCCCGACGCGTGCTCTGCATAACACCCGAAAAGCATAACTCGAATGACTGCGTGTCTTTCTCCTTTTCTCTCTATCTTTCCGCACGTACACGACAAGCACTTTGCCAAAGAACGCCTGTCATATAGAATACGCATACTTACTAGGTTTGACTCTGTACGTGAGCTCAGAGCTGCGGAGGCGTGCCTAGAGGTACAGAAAACAGAGACAACAGAGAGAAGAAAAAGCATATAGTTGGTGAGGAGGCATTCGCGCCGGTGACAGGCTCTTGCAAGAATGTCTTTATTAATACCCCGAGTCGTGCCGAGATTAAGAAAACGGGGCGACAGTGTCAGATGTTCGACCGTGGCTGACGGAGGGGGTACATAAGCACGCTTGGGGAGAGTCCTTCGTGTGTGTGGCAAGTGTAATTACCCCTTTGCTGACAAGAGACTCGTTTGCAAAAGGCACGCGCGCACCCCGTTATTCGTGGGAGAAAAACAGGAAGAAAACCCTCACCGTACCACGTGCAGCTTTGCCGAGCATCACCGCATACACGTCTCCTCCTGGAATGCCCGAGCAGTTGCCGTTGTGTTATTAAATTAAGACGAGTTCTCGGAGCGCGCACGGAATCACAAGAGTCCTCGTTCGTATTTAACGTTGCCGCTCTTTGCCCAGCGTGCAACGCGCCCCGTCAACTCTTGCCGTTGCTTCCGCCTCGTGAAAAATTCTTTTGCACCGGGGGCCACCAGAACAGACGCCACGCAGGGCCCGACACCAAAGCCCGCAGCGCGCCACACAAAAACGTGGCGTGCAGGACGATTTATAACGCTTCCTGCCACGGTGCCTTTATTTTTTATTATTATCCGCAGTCTCTCGGCTGTCTGCGGTAACAAATTTATGAGATCCGGTGAAAATCCTCTTCCCGCTGGCTCGGCAGCGTGTACGGCGGCTTCTCTCGGCGTCAACTAGCGGCTAAGTGGGATTGCACGGGTCAATTTGTCACATCATCCTCGGCTCCCACGCTCGTAAGAGCCTTGTTCTCCTTCTCACTTTCACTTCTTGAGAAAACGTTTCATTGCCTTCTTCGTTTCGTTTACTTCTCAGTGCTTCCAGACGCTTTCATGGTTAACCAGACTCCTGTGCGTTACTTTGAAAGATAGCTTCCCAACCAGTCTTGAAATACAGATAGATGTAGCTACGAACTAAGCTCGTGTCGCTGCATTTCATGATTGTTTGTTTGTGTGTGTGTGTGTTAAATTTGTCCCCCTGCGATCGAAAACAAATTAAAATAATGGGGGGGGGGGGGGGGTAGCCCGCACCTCCTGAAGGTATACATCGGGCTTACAGCCAATTGTAAAATAAAAAAAAATTGAGGGGAAATATTCCCGAAAGGTGAATTTGTAGGGAGAGCCAATTATCTAACTAAAAGGGTGGGGGGAGGGTGTAGGAGGCCAAGGCAGTGAGGGGTCAATCTGCGCAGGTCGAATTATATGTTGTGTTCGTGGGCACTCATTGGAGTAATGTAAGTCTGCTGTACAAATCTGGTTGCATGCGCAGCGGTCGGACATGGTAATGTTGAATGTCCGTGACCAGTCACTAAGTGCGTTAACTTTCTATTCGGGGGAAACCATTTTGAGATTTGGTAGACGCTTTTGATCCAGTGGAATAATGCAGTATTCGGTCCTTGTATCTGCCAGTGTGTATGCCAATGTTAAATCATAATTTTTTGTGTGTGCGTGTGTGTGTGATTTGTTTGCTATAATGAAGAACGTTAACATGCTTTATGTTTGTTCTTGTGTTTCGCATTACCTTTCCTCATTTTTAAACTTGAGTTTTCATTTATTCATTAATTCATTCATTCATTTTGCAGCAAACAACATGACTAGCTTATCAGTGTGGCCATCCGAGCAATATCCATCCTTCTCACTGCATAACATCGCTTATAAAGAACGGCACATAAGCGAGTGCAATAAAGCAGTTTCCATGTAGACACACGCTGGAAACGTCAGACACTGTCGTTCCAACAATCGCCGTAGCGGCGATGACGCAGTCAACGTGTATAGAAACGTATACGGTGGAGGCGTGAACAGAAGCCGTGCAGAGTTTCACAATAAAAGAAACCGCGCCGTATTTCTTCTATAGACGCAAAAAGCACAAAGGGTGTTATGTACAGTCACAAATATGAATTCACCGCGGACCCAGGGGAGAAGGCTGCGCAGCCGTATCATGCGTTCTGACTGCAACGGGCGCTATTCCGTTTGTTCCGTCGCCTCTGGCATTTTCTTGAGAAAAAAATACAAGAAAATAAAAAGGAAATAAGTCTGAGGTGTTGTTTGTTGAGTCGTGTACGTCCTGACGGCGAAGCCGCGGGAAATCTTGTAAGCAGCCTCAAGGTGTATCACCCGCGGCTTGTCGTCAAGCGGCAGCACTTGCACGTTTTCCCTTCAAACTCCCTCCTTTCTACATACACACACGCACAACAGAAACAGCGTCTATAAATCACACACCGATCAGCGATCCAGAGAGGCGACGCCTCGCTTTCCTTCGCATTCGCGCTTGCGCGATCTAGGCTGCGGTGCTAGACATGACCGTATCTTTTCGCCTTTAACGTCCACCACTATGCGTTTGCACTTCTTTTCCTTTTTAGGCGGACCTTCGAGATCCGAGACCGCAAGCTGCAGTATACAGTAACAGCCAGTTGTGTATAGAACCCAGTGGGGCTGGCTATGGGGGCCAGCCGATGCAGTCATCCGGCGCTGTAAACGCTTGGGAGAGGGTGAAAGCGAAGGCGAATGGACGTGTTCGTTTTTTTTTTTCGCACCACTCTACACCATTTCAACACCCTAACAGCTCCACAGCGGTTCTCCGAAGTATTCTTTCGATTTCTTTTTTTCTTTCTTCTGTCACTGCTCTCGGCTCAACAATGCTATCTACATTTGGAACCAGACCCCCTCCCCACTCTCGCTTTTACTTTTACTACAGGCTTCGTCCCCCCGGATGATATATATTTATATATACGAACGGGCACCACCAAGTCGCCCGGTGTTGTAGTGTAACGCCGTCCGCGGTTTTTCCTTTCAGCATCGGCAGCACGACTGCCTGCTTGGCGCGCGATATACCTTGATTTCGATTCTTCACGTCGCGGCTCAAACGCTGATACCTCATTGATTTCTCCTCCTTTTGTGCGGTGCGCGCGCCGACTTCTCCATTCCTTTGTCTCCGGTTTGTCTTCTTTTTTTCCGAAGGAAGGGGAAAGGGGGGGGGGGGAGGGGCTGTTCTTTTTAGGTTTATTTGACTGGGTCTGTGTACCTGCATGTCCGTTTACTGTTTCTGCAGTTTTTGTTTGACTTCTTATCGGTTCTGTTGAGGAAGCGATGTCCTTTTCGTTGTTCTGTATTCCTGTCGTGCGCGCTCAACGTCGCCCTGTTGCTTTCGTTCGGTCTGTCTCCTTGCTTGTGTACATTGGCGG
Organism: Hyalomma asiaticum; assembly: GCA_013339685.2. NCBI lineage: Eukaryota > Metazoa > Arthropoda > Arachnida > Ixodida > Ixodidae > Hyalomma > Hyalomma asiaticum. The sequence goes on from CM023485.1 coordinate 87,601,515, forward strand.
AGAGTGAAGAGAGCTGCAAAAGAAAAAGAAAAAGATCATAATAGTGATATTCATAAAACAAGTGGTACAAGACGAACTATAGAAAGCAAGCAAAGCCGGAAATGGAGACGTAGCTTTCGCTTTTGTAACGTAACGCAAATGATGTTCTTGTAGAAAAGGCGCTAGGTCTTTTGTGGGGGGCTAAGAGAAAGGAGGAGGAGAGAGGAATGTACCTCTCACATGCGATATGCATGCTTTCTCCTGTGCTTTCTTTCTTTCTTTCTTTCTTTCTTTCTTTCTTTCTTTCTTTCTTTCTTTCTTTCTTTCTTTCTTTCTTTCTTTCTTTCTTTCTTTCTCTCTTTCTTTCTTTCTTTCTTTCGCTTCGATCTATGCCTCGGCTTCTCCGCGATCTTCACTTCCTCAAAACCACCGACGTGATACCGTCCTATTCGCTGCTTCCGTCTAACGTGCGAGGTTCTTTATATGCCACTTATTGTTTTTATTTCTTTGTGTATATTCAAATATTTCACGTTATCCTGCTTTGCTTTGCCTTCCATTTCCGCTCTCGCTCAGCGCCTCCATCGCTTTCTTTGCGTTATTGGACACAGTTATTAGAACGTTATTTGATAGCGTGCCACGTATATATGTTTATGTTTCTTTGAACTGCTGCAGTTATATATACAAGCAAGCACATACGTATAGACACTTACATCTTTTGTCCGTGTAGACTCCTGTCTATATAGGTGAGCTTGCTGTCGAAACTTGCAGCAAGTTTTATCAAAGAAATCGCTTTTTGCCTCCTTCCGATTCAGTATCAGTTTTTGTGCTCCCTGGACCAACGGCGGCATCGAAGAGTTTTTTTTTTTCTCTCTCTCTCTCTTTCTTTATTCATATTATTTGATGTGATACTCCCCGTTCGGGCTGAGCATATGTGCGGGCGATGTGAGCAACGAATTTCAAGCTGGGACGAAAAGGTTGTTATAAATTCTGTTGTGCCTAAACGTTCATATAGTAACGTTAAACCCGTCGCGATGAAAGATTGTAAGAGATAACTTATTTTTATTTGCTAGGATAACATATATCTTTTAACTTTCACTACAACGCTAGCATGTGCGATATCGGTGGTCGCCGTGACGTCATCTTGACGTAGACGGTTGCCTTTGATAAGGCAGTGAACGTACTGTTCGTGCCTTTTCAAACCACTGCTAATTATGATGGCGTCGAACCTCTGCATGAGATCGAGACCTTGATGTTAGTAATGGGATCTATAAACCCGAGCAAGAGCTGTAAACCAACGGAAACAATCACACTGTGGGCTTAATATTACTTGCTTTCTCATCAGTTGATCAATTAATGAAAAGATCAATCAAGCAAGCATATATGTGTCGTCTAAATGCAAAAGGAAGAATCAACTGAAAAGAAATGAAAACTAGGATCGGGGGTGACAGATTTCGCCGAACATATATGTAACAACTTTGCTGACTGTGTACTTCCAAGTTTTATTCAGGCCACATAACACAAACCAAGAATCTGAGGGGGAGCATCGACTGAGCTTTCTTGCGCTTTTCTTTTCTTTTTTGTTCACGGAGGGATCACTGCTGGGTTGACTATAGAATGTGCGAGGCGACAAATTTTGGAAATAAAGAGATGTACATATACAGCTCTCGCGAGTAAATTTAGGTGGATGTATGCGGCACCCAATAAAAGAGCGCTTACAAAATTGTTATTGAGAAACTGTTGATGCACCGTTGATCAATGTTGAGAATAGTGTCGCAAAATTATTGCCTCTCCGTCGAAATACCGTTGCATTCAACGCTGACGCTTCTTGAGTATTGGTCACAGAAATATCAATGAAAATCTGTTGAGCAAGTATATAGTTGTTAGACTGCGGAGCTATTATTGAAAGGACGTTGTGTACTAAACATTCATTGTGACTTAGTTGGATATTTAGGCAGTTGAAATCAAAGCTGCATTGAAGTTTACATATGCACTTTCTCAACGTTTAATAAAGTTGGCGACGCCTGATCATGAGCGTTTTGTGCACTCAGCATGTATGGACACCCTCAAGCTTTTTCAAGAAGGCGTCCTTACGCCATCAGGTGATGAACGATGACTTTTTTTTTTTTTTTTGCAATAACATACCTACTTCACATGCTACACACGCTGATCCATAAGTATATAGCCAACAATATAACAACCACAAACACAGCCGTACATGGACACTGCATATACACAGACCGCCTTAGCATGAAGCGCGTCGAGGAGCTTATATCAGCGCTGAATTCCCGCCCCCCAAGTTTCAGTGAAGGTTTGATGTTTCTTCAAAACTGTGTATTTAGCAATTGCTCTGAAGGTGCAATACATTGGTATTATATTTGTCGCCAGAGCACACCGACACGTTAATCTAAAAGGTACAATATTGGGTGGTGTAAATACAAAACACTTTCATTGGTGTTTGTGTGGCCGCCATAGGCCACGTTGTTTGGCCACAAAATATTTTATTTATTTATTTATTTATTTATTTATTTATTTATTTATTTATTTATTTATTTATTTATTTATTTACAAAATACTGTAGGCACGACCGAGGCCCTAGCAAGAGAGGCAAAAGTGTACTCAAAAGCCTGGTAATACATAGACACACTTGCATACAGTGCATTGAAAACAAAAGACAGCGTCTAATCAGTACAGCAAAGCACGAAAAACACTTTGAATATCACACAAAAAAGGAACATAAGTAAAATAACCTAACATCAATCCTGAAGACTTCCAATTATTTTAGTTAAGGTGTGTAACATTAGTTCATACAGTTAGATGACCCCAAATAACTTTGCGCAGGATTTTTCGGATGCAACCGCACACAAGTGTGTGTGTGTGGGCCGCCCCTAAAATTGACTGGCCCGGATTCGAGCACATGCAATAAAGGTGTTGTGGGAAATCAATGAAAAATGAATGGTTTTTCGATAAAAAGTTATGGTATTCAGCTCAACGAAGCTTTGTTTAAGGTGTAGTTATATAGCTTATTGTATTTTTAAAATACAATGCATACTAGCGGGGTTAATTAGAGTTCAGCAACTTTGCAATGGAAATTCGATACCCAGTTTCATAAGGGACAAGAATCTGAAGAGCATTTGATGCTTGATTGAAAGTGTCATGTATGCAGTGCGGGCAACTACAAAAGCCAAATATATGGAGTAAGTCGGTAGCCAAATATATGGATGGTAAGTCGGTAGAAATGCCCGTCTATATCTGCGCTGTGGAAAATTTTGCCCTGACCTTTACATGTCAGCGAAGTTGAGAATACTCAACTCCGCCGCTACACATCAATAAATAAGCAACAAATCGATACTATATTCAATGCACACTTTTGGTTAAAAATATTCAGCTGTATTTTCATTAGATATTTGTTGAGGAAAATCAATGAACGTTGAAATATCATTGAAAATCCATTGATTCAATCAACCTCCAATGGTTTCTCAACAGTAAATCAATAACCATTTTTGTAAGGGGTATTATGGGCTTGTTAGTGCTAGGCTTTCAGGAAGCGTGGATTGGCCCCAGGTGCTCAAAAATTAAGTGGAATGCGAAACATAAGTCGCGCATAAACTCGGCCGAAACTCGAGCATGCCTGCATTGCATGGGACCCCTACACTCAATGTAACGTAAAAAAACTTGAACGTATCCAAAGACAGGCTATCCGGTTTGTTTACAATAGGTTTTCTACTCTCGACTCACCAACTGAACTGATGCAGTCGAATGATATTCCCACTCTTGAATCGCGTCGAACAAAATTACGGCTTGACTTTCTTTCACAGTTACTTACTAATAAACTCGCGCTCGATCCGGCAGCATATTTAAGTCCACTAATGACGAGGCCTACTCGACAACATCACCCAAATGCTCTAACCCCCTATTTTGCCCGAACTAACCTCTTCAAATATTCTTTTTTTCCGCGCACCATTAATGACTGGAACAACTTACGTATGTAAACACTGTGCACAATTGCATTGTTTAGGGTGTTCACTTAAAAGTGTGTTTCCTGTTTTTTTTTTTTCAGTTGTATGCTCAAGACTGTATAGTTCAACTTATAAGATTGTATTACTATTGTTAACCCATTGTGTTCTGCCTACCCTGCATGGACTACATGTCCGCAGTATGTATTAAATAAAAATAAAATAAATAAATAACGCTCCACCCTAGAGAAAATTGATTTATTGTACCCTTATAACTGCTAATGAGTTCCTGTAGGGTATAAATAAACTACATAAGGACTCGTGGTTTATAGAATGTTTTCCATAGGACGCTTATACAAAGTGTGAACCTGCCTATAAAACACGTCATTTCACACACAATAACAGGTGTATTGACGTCATATCTACTAACTCTAGGAAGTAACCTTTATAAAACGCCTTTAAAACTTCTAACGCTACCTTTCTATAGAATGGCTCTCCATGCGCACTCTACAGGGGATCCCTGTAATCCCTGTAATTGAGAAATCTCATAGCAGGAAGACATTTATGAAGGTTGATTACAATCATGCCCGAAGCCTTTTGTTGGCATGCCAGGCAGATACAATTTTTCATACTGCCGTGAATACTGAGTTCTCGAACCTAATTCAGATTTTAAAAGACATAATAAAGAATAGCCAACGTGAAATTTGCAAGCGTTCCTACGACGAGCCTGTTTGTGCATCGATGACTAATAATATACTTGACCTACTTAAAGTGAAAGACTACTGGTACCATAAATGGACGCACAACAAAGGCAATGGCTTCTACCTAAGTGAGTATAAAAAAGCCCGTAATAAAACAGTATCTGTGCTGCGTAAGAGGAAAAGAGATTACTACACCGGGCTGATTACTCGCGCGGCAGGCAATTCTAACAGGATCTGGCAAATTGTGAACGAGGTAATTTCCCAGTCTAGCAAGCAGCACATTTCTCCTGATAACGTATTGGAAAGTACAGTTGAAAACTTCAACACATATTTCACAAGCATAGGTCCTAATCTTGCAAAAATACTTCCCGATCACAACTTGCCCGCACAATCCTTCGCCCCCATCGTTAATTCCTTCGTAATGCGCGATGTTGATCTGCATGAAATACTTAACGCTGTGAACAAACTAAACATTGGAGAGGCAGCAGGACCTGACGGGATAACTGTGAGGTTAATCAAGGAAAACATTGATATACAAGGGTACCATTTTACTCCGCCCATTCAATCATTCATTGCGTGCGGGAATCTACCCATCGACGTTGAAAACTGCTAAGGTGACTCCGATCTTCAAAGACGGAGACAAATCTGACCCATCATGCTACCGTCCCATATCTGTTCTTAGTGTTATCAATACTATCTTCGAAAAACTTCTTGCTAAGCGCATTCATTCTTTTTTTAAAAAATATAATGCACTTTGTCCACAACAGCATGGTTTTCGACCTAAACACTCTACGTCCACAGCAGTACTTTCATTAACACAGATTATAAACACAGCTCTTCATAATAACCAACTAGTGGCAGTTATTTTTCTTGATTTAAAAAAGGCTTTCGACACCGTCAATCATGGCATCTTACTCAATAAGTTAAGCGCTTATGGTTTCGCAACAATGAACTTGATTTTTTTCGCAGTTATTTTGATAATCGAAAACAAATCGTACATATGAACGGCGTAACGTCGACCCCTCAGCCTCTTAGTACAGGAGTACCGCAGGGTTCAGTACTCGGTCCCCTGTTTTTCACCGTTTATATAAATGACTTGCCCCAAACATTAAAATTCGCTGATATATCAATGTACGCTGATGACGCCGCTGTGATCATTACAGGTGACAACATCCAGGAACTACAGGAAAAAGCCCAAATCGAGCTTGCGAATCATTCCGTATGGTTCGTTGCCAATAAACTAACCATTAATACTACAAAAACTAAATATACCGTTTTCCACTCACGTTCAAAAATTATCTGTAATGGATCTGTCTCATTACATATAAATCAATGCCCACTCGAACGCACCGATTCATATACCTACCTTGGCGTTATTCTTGATCACCATCTAAATTGGCAGCGTAACATCGAAGCTCTTTGTTCCAAGTTAGCATCTGGTTGTTTTGCATTGTTTCAGGCACGGGAACATTTTCCAAGAAACATTCTGCGTATCCTGTATTTTTCATTTTTCCAGTCTCACCTAACGTACTGTATTGATTCATGGGCCTGGACATTCAGTACTTACCTAGATCCTGTTCGACGTCTACAGAAACGAGCCGTCCGAACTATTAACTTCTCGCGGCGAAACGAAGCAAGCAAACCAATTTTTGCTAAACTACAAATCACACCGTTCGATTTCTTACGCGAAATAAGTATGGCAAAATGCATTAGCAGTGTAATAAAGGACAACTATCCGTTTAACATATCGATATTGCGTGTGCCAATTCGTCCAACAAGAAACAAAACAATTGGAAACTTTAATATACCACTGGCAAGAAATCAATATGGCGGGACTAGTAGAATTTATTGGTATCAAAATATGGAACGACATACCAATTGAGGGAAAGCACAGCAAGCACGTTTCACACTGGTTAAAAAAGTACTACCAACAGCAAATGTCATCTGCACATGTGTGGACACTTATGCCACGTGCGCAACCTGTAGACACATTCATGTTTTCTTTTGTTTTCTATCTTTTTTTCTATCAATGCTGTTATGCTTGCCACATTTAAGTTATAAACGACATGTCGTCTCGCTGTCTTATACTATTTATTCTGTGTCTATTATATTTCTTGTTATTTCTTTTTTCTTTCTTTATCTGCTATTTTTCATTTTCTCTATGTAATTGTCATTGACGATCGAAACTGCCAATTACGTGTCTTCAAATGTACATTTCTGTAATTACATGTTTGTAAATGGTCCCAATACTAGCCTTCGGCTACGGGGCCATACAGTGTTTGCAAGTGATCTGTATTTATTCCATGTGAATAAACTTCAAACTTCAAACATCATATGTACTATATTCTATAAAGTAACTTTTATAGAACGCCTTTAGAACTTCTAATTCCACCTTTCTATAGAGTGCGTTTCTATATGTCCTATATAACGGCTTTTAGAGGGTGTATTGACGCATGTAAATATTTCACGGAAGAAAGGTTCATCAGTAACCAGTTTACGCCCACTAGAGAGCAAAAGGCCTCTTCCGTACTTTTTTTCAATTAACCTGGTCATATTGCAACTATGGCCACGTTGTCGCAGCGTACATGTTAATCTCATCCGCCCTGATAGCATTCTGGCGCCTCGCGCCACGCATCACGCTTGTCTTTCCTTGGAATCCCATCTATCGCCCTTAATTCACACATGTCCTGCCCATGCTTACTTTGTGATCTTGACTTCTACTATAGGATATCACTAAAACAACCACAGCGGTGGCGACATGGTATAGTATGGGTGTCCAGTGCGGGAGGTACCAAGTCCGAATCCCAGTGCCTGACCAAGGACCATCGGTTTTTCTAACGGACAGGGCCGTAGCTCGGCTGAAGTTTGCCTGACACTTGAGATGACACCCCCTAACGGGGTGAGGTACCGGAATGAAAGGCTCTTTCTTTAAAGGTCCCATGACACCAAAATTTCAAACGCGAGATGCTTGCGTTAATTGGTTTTCCTGCATACGAAGGCAATCTTGACCAAGTATTAGCGGGGAACGTCGCCTCTAAGTAATTTTAATATGGTTTCAATGTAAGCGGGAATGCTCATCCGAGCTTGCAGCACCTCGCGATATCGCCACTAGTGTGACGTAGTTTGTGGGCCATCTGTGACGTTTCACTTTTGTAAGTTGATATCGTGACGTCACAGAGAGACACGGGCGCGCCGCGCTATGGCCTCCGAGCGTAGCCTCCAAGATCGGCTTTCGCAGCTGATCGCGGAGGCCACGCCAAAAGCCGTATTTTTCTGCTTCCTGTCCGTGTTGGTCGCTCAAGCGTACATTGTACACACGCTATGATGCAAAGCGAGTGTGGCGAGCTGGTCTGGCGCTCGCGCTCTCCGCAACGTCACCGAATCTTGAGCTCAAGTGATCAGTGCATGCGCTCACTTCCGACAGCCGCCGCGCTAGCCTCGCGGCGCTAGTTTCTTGCAGTTTTTGGCGCGCGTTTCAAAGCTGCATTAAAACTGAACAAAATTAACGATGCTGTGACTAATTAGACATTGCGCTGGAGAATTTGCCACTCGATGCCGTGATTACAAGACACTGTTCTACTCATTAGAACATAAAAGTCTCCAACAAAAAAATAGCTGTCATGGGCCCTTTAAAGGTTCCTATTTATTTATGATGTTAAAAGAAGCCCCATAAAAAGCTCTATAGAAATTTGTCCGTGCAGACTTAAAAGGAACTCCGTGTAAATTCTCTGTTAAAATTTGTATGTGCAATCTTAAAAGGAACTCGATAGATATGTTCTGTAAGGTAACGTCCTTAGAGTTTCTATAAGGGCGTGCAAATAACTTTTGGAACTCTACAGAAAAATTCTATATGATGTCAAAATTAACGCGATAGAATTTTATCCAGCAAGTTCAGAACAGTTTCCATAAATCACTTTGAAAATTTTCTAACAGCTTGTCCTTGGTGTACTTGAGCTCACGCGCTGAGCCGTCATGTAACGCAGTGACATAGGCAAGCGTTTGAAAAATAACCGTACATTGGCGGTGGTGTTCCCACATATGTACAAATGAGCAATTAAGGTTTCCTTTATACGTATGTATTTAAGAAATGATTTACACATAATAAATGCAATACGTTATGAAATAAATATAGAAGTTAAGAATGAGAATAACAACGAACCCTCTAAAGCTTATTGCATTGGTTGCACATGTGTGTACACACTCATTCCTAAGTTCTGGTACCCATGGAGTTCATGATGCGTGTTCCAGTTATCAAAGTTAAAAAGTCCCATATGCGATCATGCCCGCACACTTCTGCATGCACAAAATGGTTACGCATTTTAGAGTAGAACCTATAGCTGCCTCTCTGTCAGACTCGCGTTTTTTGGGGAGAGAAGTTTGACATCTCGCAACTCCGCTCATATCACGCGTACGATAGGCAAAGAAAGAAAAGAACTGCAGACAAAATAGCAAATGTGATTCGCACGCTTTACATTCGCGTGCGGCGCTCGCGATGACAGGAAGTGAGCACACAGACATAGCGTGTGACGTCGCAATAGCGAGGAGCAATGATAGCCGGCGACACGCATCTCTGGTTGAAGACAACATCTCACTCTTCTCTCGCCTCGTCTCGCCTCAAGGGAAGACAGATGTTGACGGGATTCGCGAAAATACCACGTACGCGGCATATACACACACGTCACTTTCGCGGTCCGAAAACTCCGCACCTCCCGCATCACAACGTATGTAAGCTCGCTCACGCACAATCGTCGCCCAATACGAAGGACTCGAACGTCATATACCAGAAGAGAGGAAAGAGAGCTCGCAATTTTAGGTTTCGACAGCGAAGCGACAGAGGGTGACGAACAGCCTGTTGTTGGTGCCATAGCCAACAGCAGCAGAGTCCCACAATCTAAGCCTCCCCCGATTCCGATCCCTTTCTCTTGTGTTCTTTCGACTTGACTCCGCCCCCTCGCTTTTGTGTTTGCCAGGGCTGCCTTCTTTTCCTTTTTTTTTCCGCGTATGATAATCACACACAACTTTCAACAACCGCCGGTTTCAGCCCCGGCGTATCCATACGCCGGCCGTCGCCGTAAGCTATATGCATCCTACGACGCACGCCCACAACACCAGCGCGAGAGCGGTGCCGAGAGCGGACGCAGGAAGGATCACCGTGCGTGCGTGTGAGCGAGCAAGCGTGAGAGGACAACACCGAGAACGAGAACGAGAAGAAATAAAAAATACGCGAGTCCTCCTATTTCAGCGGCGTTTCTTCTTTTTCGTTGCGCGCGCCTCCTACATGTTAGCGTGTTGGCACTTTCATCAAACTGTACACGTCCTATACGCCGCGACTCGCTGTCGTGCCACATGAGGGCCAACACGCACACACACACAGGGACCCCCACACACTCAGTCGTCCTCGGCTTCTCCTCTCGGAGGCGAGCGACTCGTCCCGCACAAGCGGTGTAACTACAGAGCAGAGAAGAAAAAGCGCCCGGCACACGACGGACGGCTTCGCCCCCTCGCACGCCCCCTTCTGTCTCGCCCCCCTCAAACACAACGCAGCGCGCTCGGGCTGGCGTCGTCGGCGTCTCCGACGCAGCGTGGTGTTTGGGGACTTTGATTATAGGGATGCGAGTTGGTTGCTGTTCCGCAGTTCGAGCCTCGAAACCTGTCATTGTTGCCGGCGGAGGGCGTGGGCTCCGCAGGCGCGGATAGCCGTGACCCGCTCCTCCGGCAGGACTGCCTTCAGCCAGCGGGCCACCGCCGTATACACCGAATGAAAGAAGGAAAGAGAGAGGGAGAGACAAAAGAAGCAAACGAATCGAAACAAGATCAAAATGTGAGCCGCACCGGCAGCCGAGACGAGGTTGGCGGGCCTGGCTGGAGCAGTGTCGCGTCGCGGCTTGCAGGGCCGACCGAGGACGGCCGTTGCAGAGGCGATGTGCCAGCTCCGGCTGGGGGCTCAACCGTTGCCGCATCCAACTCGCTCCCTTCCGTCTTCTCTCTTCTTTCCGTGGCCCGCGTCAGCCGGGGCTGGAAAATAAAAAGCGGGTTCTTGCGGTGGGCGGGAGAAGGAACAAATAAAAGAGGAGAAAGCGGAGCACGCTTGAATGCGAGTTTCGTTGACCTGGCCGCCGCATGTACGCCAGCGGCGGACGGTCCGCATCGTCGGCAAAGGAGAGGGGCCGGATGGGAAAAACATGGGCCGGGAAATCATAGTGCCCGATGCACCATGGGCTGACCGCTGTTGCCCGCTCGGAGGACTGGGGTGTCCGATTCTTTTATTCTTGTTACGTTCTCTCCGACATGGACGGCCCTGCATGTACGTACGGAGCGCGAGAACTCTATAGCTGTGGATGGGATGCGACGCGAAAGCGAAGGCACGGTAGATATTGCGGCGAATGGACCCCCTCGTTGTGTTGCCGGTCGCATAACCGCGTGACCGGGCGCTTTACTTTCCTCCCCTGCATCTCTTCGAGGCGGACCCTGGTATTTTTTTGGGAGCCGGATCGCGGCGGCGCCAACACCGTCCACTGGTCAGATGAGAGGGCGTCCGCCCTTCCGCTGTGGTCGCATCTGTACCACACCGCAAACCGATCACTGTGTGCCGTGCGTATGCTGACAGGGTATACCTATACTTTACATTTTTATTTCCTATAGCTCTGTGTAACAGCAGCTGCCGAACATATCCGCGATCACGGGGTATCCGCTATCTTTCAAAAGGAGACCCTCCCCGTTGTGGCCTGATTGCTGGTCGTTCGTCGCGTCCTTTCGGAGGTGTGTGGAGGGTGGTCTCTGGGCGCAGTCGAGTGCGTCTCCGCGTTCCCTGCGGTTTGAGTTCACCGCAATTTGACGAGGTTCATGCGAGAACAGTGGTGTCTTGGTGCGAATTATGCGCGCCCGTCCGGAGATGACGGAGTGGCTGCGAAACAGAGAAACTGTGAATTAAAGAAATTGGCGTGTCTCTATAGCGATCCATCGAGGCAAGTGAGAGACGAGACACGTATTGAGTGACATACAAGGGTGGAAGTCAAGGCGACTTGGCTGTACAATGTTATGGTTCAGTGGAACCTATATACACAACGCACAGAAAATAACGGAACAGACTCTCCTCTTGTCCTTTTCTCAGTGAAGGCTACCTCCCATCTTTTCAGAAGTCTGTTAATTCTGTGCTGTCCACATTGGCATCATTGAATGACAGCAGTATTCTCAAGCTATGTCACGGAGCTATCTCTGTAGCGAGTGTATCGAAAGATGACGAACGTGTGTCTGCGACGGTTCTGATCGTGCGACAGATGTTCGCACTGCTACTGGATACCGGATCGTGGACCTGCCAGGCCACGTAATGTATTCTAGCGTGTTGCTTATAGATTTTACAGTCATCATTGTGGTTTTCAGATCAGCTGGTTTGTTTTGCTAACTGTGTTAGAAGATCTTTACGCGAAACGTGTAATAATACACGTGCTTTATGGAAGTGATGTATGCATGTAACAGGTCTTGCAGAAGTGAGGCACGTGAATTTTCAAGGATGCTTAAAGAGCGCGATGAAATCGTTTCATTCGCATCGAAGTTCATGAACGGGCTTTGATCAGCATGCCAGCGTGCTCGCTAAGTTACTGCTCGTCAACAATAATAAACATTGTCCGTGCCTTCATCGGTGCACCGACTGCTAAACATCAATCCAGTCTCGCTATCACGCTGGCGGATTGTGTAGTCACTGTTCATGATGACTCACGTGACTCACTCCAACTCAGTAATCAGTGTTGTTCGAATAACAGCAACTGAAAGTTACGCTTACGAACTAAGGGTATATACTGAGGAAGCATTCATCCTCTTCACTCTCATAGTCGCGCTGCCTTTATCCTGTCATCTATTCGTTTCTAAGGTACATAACAGACTCCATCACAATGACACCGTGAAAACGCAAGGAACATGTGGAAAATCTTTGAGATTACACATAACGTAAGTACTTTCTCAGTATATGCGTAATCACGAAGGCTTTTGTCAATCCTGAGGCCTGGAGTGATCATTTTGGTACATGTAAGGCATAGGCTAAAAAATATTTTAAAAAACGAAAAATTGAGTAAAGGAGAGCGCTCTCATGGCAAAGAACGCGGGCCGACTTTTTGACAGGCAATTTGGTATAAAGCACGCCGCGGACAGAAAGGCTTATACGTACGACGCTGCCTTCCTTCCTTTAACGTGTTTCCTTAAGGTGCCTAAAAATCTTGGGCAACCAAAGGAAACCGCAACGGGGCAAGGCGAAAAGGAAGCCTCGCAAGGCAGGCCGGCCAAGAAGGGGGCCCTCGCGCGCGGGAAGAGTATTAAGTCGACATTAATCATCGTCTTCGAGCAAGCGCTCGCGCGCGCTTTTTTCGCTCGCTTGCCGCCACGTGTCCGCGCCTTTCTTTTATCGCCTAATTATCCTCTCTTATGCCTCGAAACACCCGGCCACCGCAGACGCACGCGGAGTACCCGCGCTTTTGTGAGCTTCGCGAGCGCGCGTTCTGTAGCTTTCGAAACGTTTATTCCCGCCTGCGGCGGCAGTGGATTGCGCGCTGCTCGTGCGGCGAAAACGCGCGCGACGTTTTACGCATGTGTGAACAGCGTGTTTTTACACGTGACGCGACGGAAATTACAGCGGAGCTAGTAAAGGCGGTGGAAGCGGCGTGCGCGAGGCGTGCTGTCGAAGCTTCTTTGAGAGGTTGTTGGTGTCTACTTGTCGCACTTTCGTTTTGTGGGTGCTTTCCTGTCCCTTCACGGCACTAATTATCGTTCCCCTTTTAAAAGGTAGCCGCTCTTCTTTGTTTTGTTTTATTGAGCGTCTTCCGCTCTGCTGTGATAGACCTGACAGAAGAGCTATAGGGAGAGAGAGAGAAACACACATATGAGGCTATAGCTGCAGCGCTCGCGCCTATATATACAGTGCAGTTTATATATTCTTGTAGTGAAACTGTATATATACCGAAATGGTAAATCTGATTGGTTAAACGGAAACCTTTGCTGTTTTTCAAGCTAGCACGTTCACGGAGCATGAGCGTGTCGTGATAAAGGGCTATTCGCGCATTAACCGGAGAAAACAGGACTGGAGGAATTAAAACAAAGGTAATTGTCATCATCTGATACCAATTCGCCCAAAAAACACTCTGTCCGTAGGATCCTCGGCACTGCAGGAAATGTGGATAACTTCATTCCTTAAGCTATTATTGAATTTACTTGTCATGAGTTACTGATAACCCGGCTTTGTTAATTGGCACATCTTCATGTTGTTGCACCCGTTGAACTGGTAAGCTAAGCTGTGCCCGCCTGTTCAGCACACAGGAACAATTTAGCAAATGAATCACCGTGCAGAACACAGCGGAAAGTACATGCCTCCGTGTAGTTGCCGGGCGTCATTTTGTTCATTTCTTTGCTGTACTGGGACAGTGTTGCAAAAGATGCGGCATCGTTATGCGTCCCAGTAATACCTCCTTGATTACAAACATGCCGAAGGCAGAAAACATGACAAATATAGCACATACATTTTATTTTGAATGACGCGTGGCATACTCAAGTTTCTGTGCGCATGTGTCTACTCCGTGTTACTTTGTTGAAAAGCCCATTGGTGTAACAACAGTGGGATCGGACACCATTTGCAAATAGTGTTTGCTCAATGCAGGGGAGAGCTCGATGTGTCCTCTGGTAGATATGTATCACGAGACACATTCTCTTGAAGAACTCCAGGGACAATTCTAGACGGCATGCCATGACACCAACCAGAAGTTGATAGCATCAGAACGTGGCCTACAAAGTCTACAACGTCAACAGGGGGAGCGACTGTGATCTCCCTATAGAAAGGGTAGACCTGTATAGCGCTCAGATAAAGGAGGCAGTGAGAGACTCCTTTGTGTCAAGACGCAAGAGGTGTACACAAAGACTTCTATACGTTGCCTGAACTAAAATGTCAAATATATGTCTATATGGTGCCGTATTTCCCGCAGTCTGCATGGTTACTATCAGGGAGAGACTTCTGGTGCACAGTTTACCGATATGCGCAAGCATCTTCAAAGCGTTTCATGCGGGCGGTCGCTGTTTCGCTCTGTCGCTGTGTTTCCCCTGGCTGCCTCGAGATTCTGCTTGCAGCAGCGTATTTCCTTGTCGCAACATTGTTTCGCAACGTCTGTCTGCAGAAGTGAGGGAACATATCGAGTGCTGGCAGCCTGCAGCAACGCGTAGCGACGCGACGAAGACACATCTGCAGCACAGTTGCGTTATATATATAGTTCAGGCCACTCATGGCCGGTTTCATGCACCCGCGGTGGCTCTCCGTCCGAGAGCTATACGGGTTATATGAATAAATTATGTTTGCACTTCATTTTGACAGGGCGCGCACACAACACCCTGCAGCTCTTCATAGTCGCAGGCACCTTTGATTGGCTGCCTCGCGCCGGCGGAGAAAGAAGAGTGACGTCGAGCATTTCCATAATACCGGGACCTGTCAATCAAACGTCGGCTGCTGCGGCGCCCCACTCTCCTCGCAACACATGCCGACGCTTTTCTCCCCGCTGTGACGCACTCTCTCAGCTGCCACTCAACGGCCGGGCGGACAGCAAGGAATGGGATATCAGAGAATAAAATAAACATGCGGCCAGCAAAACGGGGCAGGAAAGCGGATGGCAGGGTGAGAGAGGGGGTTTTTCACTTCCTCTTCCCTCGCTCGCCAGCTGAGCTCCACAGCGGGCTTCCCACGCTAAGATAACGCCACTGGACTGGAGACAAGGCGTTAGCGAGTATGCGCAGTATCTCCGTTCTTGTGTCATGTGTCCCTATAAATCGACTGCACATGGGGAGTTGCGTTAATATGTAGCCTTTAGTCCCGAGGCAAGCGCAATGGGAGAAAACAAAAGTGCACGAGTATTTTTCTTTTAACCACGATACTTTCGGCCATAAAGTCGCTACATCGTGCGATTTAGGTCCATCCCAACAACAAAACACGATTGCACAGTAGTAAGTTACAGAAAATACAGACTGCGTACTATACAGCGAGAATTACACTAATGAAGTGTCAAACATAAAAGCAAGACAGAGTCACAGTGCGAGCAAGGTTATCAAAACACGGAATGAATGTCAATGATAGAAAAAAAAAACGTTATATAATAATATGTACAGTAATGTGACACTAAGGAATCAGATTTCAAATGTGTAAGTGATCAGAAATGTAAGCGCATCCCTGTTTTTGCCGTTTGGCGCTCATATAACAATTCTGCCCTCGCGATAACCTAGGCCGAGTGCCATGGAATTAATTGCAAAAGGTGAAAAGAATAATTGCAATTTGATTTCTTGTTACGAGGGTTTCAGTCATGCATGAGCTACGGAAGAAAACAGGACAACATTAGGTTCCAGCCATAGAAATCATGATCGTATAAGCTGCGCTGTAGTGGGGGTTCCGGGATAAAAGTAGGAGATGAGCTTTCAGAAACGGCGTTGCGAGTTGTTTGGGATGTATGCTTGCGCTAACAAAATGATATGTGCGGTTATTTTTTATTTTTATTTACAAAATACTGCGGACCACAAATGGGTCCTTGCAGGAAGGGCACTACAGAGGAAAAATGATGGAAAAACAATAGAAAATACTTAAGTATAAAAATATAATACATTGATTCAGTAAGTAAACACATACACCGAATAAGTCAAGTATACATAACTGAAAACTAATGATTAACGCGCTTCAAAGAAAATTTTTATATCGGGTCGGGTGTTCCACTCAGACACTGTTCCGGGGAAGAAGGAAAATTTAAATGCGTTTGTCCTGGCGAAATGAGGGGTTAGTGCATGTGGGTGATCATGACGGGTACGTCTTGTCGACAAAGGGGTGACGTATGCCGTGGGGTCTAAGGATAGTTCGTGGTTAATTATCTGCTTTAGGAACTTCAGGCGAAGCATCTGCCTTCGTGTCTCGAAGAGGGGAATATCATTGGCCAACATGAGCTGTGTGGGGGAATCTGTGCGCTTAAACTTGGAATAAATAAAATGGATAGCTTTTCTCTGAATTCTCTCTATACTTTTAACGTTATATTTAGTGTAGGGATCCCATGTGATACAAGCGTACTCTAGTTTAGGTCTAATGAAGGTCAAATAGCTTAACAATTTAATGCTGGCCGGTGAATTCCTCAGTTTGTGTCTTAAGAAGCACAGTTTACGGAAAGCAGAAGAACAGATATTGATAATATGCAAGTTCCAGGAAAGTGTATTAGAAAATGTGATGCCTAGATATTTATAATTTTCAACTTCCTTTAGCGGGGAACCGGCCAGGGTGTATTCATATTTTAACGGGATTTTCTTTCGAGTAAAACGAAGGCAGACTGTTTTGTCTTTGTTCAACGACATGCCCCACCTATCACACCATTCCTGTATGTTATGTAGGCTTAGATCAAGTTCGGTCTGATCATGTACTGTGGATATTTCCCGAAATAAAACGCAGTCGCCCGCAAATAACCGAATTTGTGTATGTGGTGTAACGACCGTGACAATATCATTTATATATATGAGAAACAGCAATGGCCCCAGGACACTACCCTGGGGTACGCCGGATGTTACGGGAAGACAGCTGGAGCTGTTGCCCTCAATACAGACAAACTGCACGCGATCGGAAAGGTAAGCTGCTACCAAAGAAACTATTATGTCAGGAAGATTATTGTCCCTGTTTCTGAACTAGTTTACAGTGAACTACCCTGTCGAATGCCTTACTAAAATCTAGAAAAAGAGCATCAATTTGACCGCTATTATCTAAAGTTTTTGCGAATGTATGAATTACAGTTAACAGTTGTGTCGTAGTTGAAAAACCCTCTCTAAAGCCATGCTGTCGTTGTTCGCCTAAACAATTGAGGCCAACAATTACCAGACTCAAATGTAAGGTAATTTATTGAATAAAAATTGAATTAATGAAAATGCAGAAATAAACAGACAATTAAGTCATAAACGTTCAATTAAGTGATAATGAAAATTAGGCAGCCATGCTTCCTTCCATGACTCTTTGTATTACTTGGAAATACAACTCCACTATTATTATTATTATTACAAGTTAGAATTCATCAGCATTGTTAGGCTGTTCTACTTGTATATATACTCACAGGCTCCATTGGGTATGCCTGTAATGTTTTCAGCTTGACACAGCTTCGTGGTCACGGCAAAACAAGAGACGCACTTGTTCCCCTCCCGGAGAAAGAGGACACGGCGTGGCATACATGCTTGCCACCAGCCTTCGTGTTCCATCGACGCCCCAACCGCTGATGTTGCCGCCACCTCGGTAAACAAGCACGCGACGATATTCGAGAGGTATGGCTGGCAGCCAGCGAAGAAGCGAGCAATATACGCACTCCCGGCGTGGAGCTGCGGCTGCATGCGGCACAGTTTGGGACGGGGATCGAAAGAGGGAGGCTGGGTGCGAGAACGGAGGCGGTAGCGTCAGGGCCAGCTGTGGCAGATATGCGCCTTGTGATGTGGTTCCGAACCCCAGGCCACGCATGTGCGCTGCGGACGACAACCGAAGCGCGAGCTCGGGGTCCCTCGAACCAAGTCACCGCGGAGTACACACACTACGGGCTGAGCAGGGCCGTTGGCTGCGGGGAGACGAGGGGGCAGGGGAGGGATCCGAGGCAGCCTGCTCTGCCCCTCATCTCCGAGTCCCTGTCCAGGCGGCAGCCGACAAGCCGGCAACAACACGTGCGAATAGCGACGTTCCTGGAACGAAGGAGGATGTTCGTATCAGCTGTCGTCTTCGCCGCGTATCTTCGGGCGCGGTACCTGGGCCGTAGAAGAAGCGGGCCGGCCGATTTGGCAGAGATGAAGCACAGGCGAGCTTCTACGGCACGACGAGCGCGCGCGCGTACCGAGAAGCGAAGGGACCGCGCGTCACAAACGAGGTCCCTTGTGTCGCTCGTCGAACGGAACACGGCGGACACTTGTGCGGTTGTTGCCGCGTATGGTTATATGGTGCGGCTGCGCACAGCCAGTTGTGGGCGGCAGCGATGACGAAGAAGAAGCAGCAGCAGCGGCAGCATCGAGAAGACGAGACGAGGGGGAAAAAAAGAAGAAACCTTTTTTGGGTTCCTAACCTTCCCCCGCCCTGTGCTCGAACGCGGAGCGTGACAGGCGGTGCAGATAACTTGCCCTAGAGAAGGCGGGGATGCGTCTATGAGAAGAACGTAGATAGGAAGACCAGTGTCTGAAAGTTAGAAGGCTGGTGGAGGGGCGGGGGGATCTAGTTTCGAACCGCTGTTTGCTCGCGAGCTTGCGATATGCGGACTACGCTTGCACTGCAGGGAGGGAGTGATCTTGGCGTCGTATAGAAGGAAACGCACAGTTCCACGCAGCGGTATCTGTTCCTACAGCGGGCTTCACTGTCGCCGCGCGCGCCTATCGCCTCGGCGCTGCCCCAAAGAAGCCGGGTCCGTTTGTATACCTCCGCGGAATCTCGCTATCTGGCGCGCCCCCGCGAGCCCGATGCCGAGAACACTGTGGTGACCCGGCTGGGCGGCGCGCAACTATTCCTGGATCGTCTCCAGGTGACAAGTAGAACGAGAATCTCCCCGGCCCGTGCTGCTGCTCCCTTTGTCGCGCGCTGCGGCCTCGCGGACGTGCGCGTCTCGCTGCCTTCCGAGCGAGCACAAGGAGCAGCCGTTCAAGAACGGCGGTGCCGAGCAATCGGCGTTGCAAATCTCGCGGTGCGCCTCGCTTCGCCGGCACCGACAGCATCGCGCGCGTTTTGCGGCGAGAGGGTGCGCGGCTCTATTTCCACACGCGTTGTCTGGTCGCTTGCTGCCATGCCGTATAGATCGTTGCTGCGACCGTCCAGGCCGGAGAGACGTGGTCCTTGAATCGGAACGGGGACCAAAGTCCCCAGATATTTCTTCCTCTTTATGTAGAGGAGCTGGGACGTCAACCATTGCGTATGCGTGGGTGCTTCACAGTTTGGCAGACTAAGCTTATCTAATTAATGATTTACGTAGCGCGAGAGTGATGTCTCCACTAGTGTGCTCTCGTAACGGCCCACGTGTAATGGGGCTGCTCAGTTTAGGCTCTATGGCCGACTATGAAGAGCGCTGCCTGTGGCAAAGACAAACCGCGAACCTTGTGGATTCCCGTTGCACCTATTCTGTGATAGCAACTGGCTCGCGCTACAGGCATGCACAGTACTATAGAAAACAACGCTTTTTGTCATTTCCTTGACATCCTACCAAGGTCAGGGGCATTGTAGATGGTAATGGTACAAATGGAGATAAGGTGCCTTGCAAATTAAACGAGACACGGTAGTTAAAACAAGCGATTAAAACCAGTTGTAAGATACAGGGGTTTCCTTTAGCGTTAGACGATGAGAACAAAACAAAAAGAAATTACAGTCAGGCAGTATCAGCCTCTCGACGAAAGTTGTTTTCGCTAATATCTACAATATAAGCAGGAACGTGGTTTTAATGTGCGCTTGTGCGAGGGAGAAGAAGGGTCACAGGATAGTTACGCGTCCATTCCACCTTGCGAAATTTGGTACTCCGCGAAACTCCTAGACATGCACCACTACTACAACTGACGTCACACACCGCCTCTGGAAGAGGTGTTAGATAAAGAACATTACTCAAACCATTGATGCAATACTTTTATTCGCTGGATTTGCCGCGCGGTGTCTTGCTGTGGGTCGTTAAAGCGCGGTTGCCTGCTTGCGCGATATATCTACACTAAAATCGCCAGCAGTAACACGCGCTTTGTTTAACTCAGGCAAGGTTTGTTATTTGAATTTCAAATATCTTTTACTGCTGCTGCTGCTTTTCTAGGGACTGCAAATATTTACATTCGTATGCGTTTATGCGCTGCACGTTGGGGGAAGAGCTGTCACTATTCATTATTACTGTTATCATTACGGGCGCAATCACGACAACCCATATCCTATCGCCAACGTAATTCATTCATTCATTCATTCATTCATTCATTCATTCATTCATTCATTCATTCATTCATTCATTCATTCATGTCTGGGGTTTTACGTCCCAAAACCACGATATGATTATGAGAGACGCTGTAGCGGAGGACTCCAGAAATTTCGACCACCTGGGGTTCTTTAAACTGCACTGACATTGCGCAGTACTGGGGGGCCTCAACATTTCGCCTCCGTCTAAATGTAGCCGCCGCTGGCGGGATTCGATCCCGCGACTTTCGGATCAGCAGCCGAGTGCCATATAGACGCTAGACCACCGTGGCGGGGCAACATCGGCGCACTCCACAGATGTCTCGCGGTGTCGTAACTGACGCCCAAAAGTTATGTTCTGAACTGTGCTTCTGTGAAAGAACAAAAGCTGGACATGTCTGGCACGCAAGTGTTGCCTTCAACAGTGCTTTTTCTTTTTTTCATAAATCACATATCTTTTTGTCCAACGGATGAAGATGAGGTAATAAGAGTGTTTAAATGTTTTAAGATGTCTAAAAGAGTGAGGATTTAAATGGCCTAAAAATGGAAGCGATAAAACATGTTATTGATCTACTTAGTCCATGTCTGACACACATTTACAACGTTTCCTTAAAATGTGGCATTTTTCCACAGAATATGAAGGATGCTAAGGTGACGGTGATCCACAAAAATGGGGATAAAAACACTTTAACTAATTACAGGCCGATTTCAATTCTCCCGCTTTTTTCCAAAGGACTTGAAACAATTATTCATGCTTGACTTTTGAAATTTTTCGACAAACATTCCGTTATAACTCAATCACAATATGGTTTTATATCAGGCTTCTCAACCGAAAGAGCTCTATTGTTTCAAAAAGAATTGATTCTCAAAAATATCGAGGCCAAAAAGTTCACACTGGGAATATTTTTAGATATGTCGAAAGCCTTCGACAAAATAAACCAGAAGACATTATTAGGAAAACTACAGTGTTATGGAATTCGTGGTGTAGCCCTACATCTGATCGAAAGCTACCTAACAGACAGACACCAGTGTGTACCTATAAGCACGGCAATTTCGTCTGTGAAAACTGTTAAAGATGGTGTTCCCCAAGGCAGCATATTGGGTTCCCTTTTGTTTATCATATTCATAAACTATATTGTACATGTTGACCCTTCAGCCCAATACATAATCTACGCAGACGACACAAGCTTATTTTTTTCAGTTACGAATGTTAGTCATCTCGTAAATACAGCTAACTGAACATTACAAAAGATATACGCCTGGACCCTTAACACTTCTTTACTTATAAACTGTTCCAAAACAAAAGCTGTTCTTTTTCGCTCCAAATCCCCCCTTAATGAACTCACTGAATCCTACAATCTCAGGTTAAATAACAGCATAATCGAATTCTCTTCCACCGCGAAATCTTTGGGCGTTGTTTTCCATGAGCACATGAAATGGGATTATCATACAGAATTTTTATACAACAAGCTTTGCAAAGTCTTAGGTGTCTTGAGAAAATGTCAGGGTCTATTACCAGTTCCTCAAAAGCTTCTGATATTTCATGCGCTCTTTACATCACATCTGAGTTATTGCAACTTAATTTGGGGTAATGGAACAAAGCAATCTATAAGTAGTCTTATTATCTTAAAGAAAAAAGCTCTACGTTCTGTTGCTAACCTCCCTTTTAACGCCCATACTTCACAAATATTCGTTAAACATAAAATAATCAAATTAAAGCTGCTCTTTTAGATCTGATACCATAAAAGGTCGCAACTATATACGTAGTTTAGCTAACTTACAATTAAATCCTTCGACGCGCCTAAACCGACACTCTGAACATTGGCATGTGCCGAGGCCGCGCACAAATTATGGTTTTGAGGCATTGCGTTATTGCTTGCCAAATACACTGAATAAATTAAAAATTACTTGTGAAAATGTTCGTACGCTCTCTAATACTTCTATTTTAAATATGCTTTATTAGTTTATGTGCGTAGTATTATTTCTGTTTGTATAACTTCTTTCTTCCGATGTATAGCATGTGCGTTGCTGGTTTGTATAACTTTGTGTAACTTCTTTGCTCCGATGTAAAGCATGTGCATTGCTGGTTTAAATTGTCGTGTGGTTTACCTTGCTTTTGTCGTTTTGTTGTCACAGTGAACATGGGGATGTGAGGCATTTGTCAAGCTGTTCCATGCAGCTTTTTTTCCCTGTCCCAACCACTTACTGTACAATTGTACGTGGTAAATAAACTCAACTCAACTAAACATCTATTACATCTCGGCATATATGCCCTGCACTGATACCACTATAGTATACTCACTAGCACGCGTGTGTGCGAGTTTGTTGGGGTGTCCTCACCAGCTATGATATTGGTGAAAACATGTTTATCGACAAGAGAGAACGAATTGGGGTCTTTTTTTTTTCTTTTTATCTAGCACTTATATGGCAACTTCAGCAATGACCCGTGCCCACTTACTGGGTGTCTGCAGATCTTGGAGGTGCTGTCGTATGAGGGGCGCTTTCTCACCGCTTTGAGGTCTGATAGCAAGGGGCGGGGGCACGATACATCGCTCATCCATAGCTTGTCGCTCTAGCTAAATAAATGCCCTTCGCATTTAAAAGAGAAACTATTTAATGTGCTGCACTTTAGCAGCTGGCAAGCTGTAAACTGCCATTTAAAGGCACACTAAAGAGCTAAATGATTTATCGTAAGTAAAGTACCCTTTCATAATCACAAAAGCACCATCCTTGCCGCGAGGCAACGCTTATAAGTGAGAGTACACACAAAAAATAAAATGCAGGTGGCGATGCTGCCTGGACGTTTTTGCACCAACTCGCACTGGCGTATGATAGATTCTGAAGGCGCCCGCTGTATGGCGCCTAAAATTATTTTCTGCTATAAATGAATGACACTACGTGGCAGGGAGGCTACATGACTAAACGTCGCAATTTTCATAAAATTTCACTGGGAAAATCTTACCAAAACACCAAGGAGATACTTTGAAATCAGTTACATCACGCTTTTGTTCGGGTGAAGTTTTAGCGCCAAATGCAAAAATGAAACATTAACATTCACTTTCTCTTCTAACACTAAACCAATGATAGCGAGATCGACGACGAGGGAGTTCTCAGATGATAATCTATCAGTCTAAAGTGATTTAGTGTTTCACTTTAGCACTGCTTTAAATTACTGAAACCCAAATGCGTTGCCAATTTTGCGTCTATATAGAACAAAAGCGATCTATAAAACGTATATACTCCGGAGGGCTGTATCCAGCTGTCCCTAAAAATATCCTCATTGTAAATTCCTTTGTAAAATCGAAGTCAATGTAAGTTGTAGTTCAGAAAAAATAGGGGCGATTTAACATCCTGTGCACAACTATCAGAGAATGACAAGCTTAGCATAAAACGAGCGGTTGTATATAGATGCATGTACGCGAATAGAGAGCATGCTAAACCAAATGGACAGCGACAGGCAGCAGTGACAATATTTTTGTGCACATTACATCCGACATAGAAACTTGCTTCTCAGGGAACAAAAGCAGTTGTTGCAAGAGAATGTTTTTGGATAAACTGGAAAAACGAAGTGCGCTGTGCTTCGAGAGAGAGCATATCTTCTGGAAAATTACGACTTTTGTACTACTAGCATGCAAGAATTCAAAAGAGCAAGTTACAGCTTTATTACATAGAGAACAGTGCCTGCAGTGTAAATTTCGTTATGAGTACAAAAAGTGAGTTCGTTATTGTGCATAATCTTTCGATGTGCGAACATACTGGTAAGTACATTCAGCAGGGCCGCATATTGGATATCGGGAATCTACATAAACAAAAATTTTCTGAGGAGGTATTCTCAAAAGTTAAAAATGGCCACAAGAGCATCTTTTCGATGCACACCAATGCCACAACTCATTTCACATCAAGACATAGAAACTTTGATAAGCCGAAAGCACGGGCAAGCTACAGAAACTAATTTGATATTATGGAACGTTCTCTAGTTCTCACAACGTTTAGGAAAAAATCAAGACAGTTCTTTATCGAAAAGTAATTTTTGTCGTTCTTTTGTGGTCGAGTGTTATGTTGTTTCAAGAATTCAAGGATTCTGACGAATCGTGATAATGGATTTTCGGCTGTACTATCAAAATATTCAAGTTATTCCGGAGCATTTCTGTATCCTTGCATTTGGTTTACTGTACCTTTGCTTATTTGATTTGCTGCCGTTTATTAGTGCAATGAACATGCCTACGTGTAATTGTGATATTTTGTGTATAGGTCCGTATATATTTGCGCCCACCCGCTGCCGTCTGCTGTACTTTTGCCAGGAGCTTATAGTCAGACGTGTCTATACAAGTCTGACTATAAGCGCATCTATAAAAGCGCATCTATATGCGCTTTTAGCCGGGGCACCATGACATTCCATGAAAGGTCGTGTATTGTCAAAAACCGTCAATAAGCCTCCGAATCTAGCTGGCACGTTTGGATCATCAGGGAGTTATTATAATTTTTATAACAAGGCTTTTAAAACTGGTGTTTCCTATCGAATCTCTTCCTCTACTTACTTTTTTTTTGTTTCCTTGAAATCGCTTTCTTTTTAGCGGGGTATGGTGCTGACGCGATCGCAGACCATTCACGACGGTTTCATTTTTTTTCTGTCCATTTTTATTTTTTTGCAGGCAAACCCGCTCCCGACGTTAGCGACTTCGCGTCCTCGCGTCAACAAACAAGCCGGCGCATCCTGTAAGTATGCGTGGTCCAGTCTTGTCATCGTTGAATAGCACTTTCACCATTGTTAGCACTTATCATTAGCACTTGTTAGCACTCCGTAACATTCACCGGTGTAAGCTAACATTTGCAGCAACGCCTAAGTGCATGAGTTTAGAAATTTCGAATTAGTTTTTGACGAATTCATGGGTCACTCGACTAAGGTGGGCGACTTCGTTGTCGAAGGTCACGGATTCAACAGAGCTTGGTGACACAAGCCACCGCCCCTGTTCGAGGCGGATGTTCTTTATGTTCATCCACTTATCGAGAACGATATGCGCATATATGTGCTAGTCAATGTTGTGAAGCACTGCATGCGTGCCCCGCCACGGTGGTCTAGTGGCTAAGGTACTCGGCTGCTGATCCGAGGGTCGCGGGATCGAATCCCGGCCGCGGCGGCTGCATTTCGATGGAGGCGAAATGTTGAGGCCCGTGTGCTGTGCGATGTCAGTGCACGTTAAAGAACCCCAGGTGGTCGAAATTTCCGGAGACCTCCACTACGGCGTCTCTCATAATCAGAACTGGTTTTGGGACGTAAAACCCTACAAAACAAACAACAACAACTGCATGCGTGCAGAGAAGCGTAGTAGACGGCGCCACACCCGTTAATTTCTCCGTTTTTGGGACGATATACGGACGCGCCGACCGTCTTCTGAAAAACGTAAACGCGGTCCACATTTTTACGGTGTGCGTAACCATAAGAACACGGATGGTTTCTTTTTTTTTTTCTTTACAGTGCGTTGTTATGTAGACATTTTTCCTTGTCCAAGAATTTAAGGTTGTTAAAGAATACTAAAGTGTAAAATGAAGTTTACACTGATAGATCTTTCATTGAGAATTCTATTGCTGATTTAATTATCATGGGTCCAATATTAAAGGACATATTAAAGGTCGGAGCTTCGTCCTTGAATTTTGCGCCGAAACCTCTGCACGTCAACGCTAACATCACGCCACGGATTTCATTATCCTTTTCTTTAGTACTTTGTTCGCAATGGCTCCATGGAATTTCATGAAATTTGCTACGTTAACTCTCTTACTATAAACGAACACAATGCAATTCAATATTAGTAGCGGATAATTATGTGGGCCCTAAGAGGCGCCTCGAAAATCTACGACGTCGTAGTGAATTGGTGCAGGAACCTCATGGTGGCGTGACCACCTGCATTTCCCCTTTTTCGCGTACTCTCGCTTATGCCAAGCGGGCTCTCGCTGTAACAGTGCTTCTTTTGCTATTGTGTAAGGATGCTTAAGTGATAGAACAAAACTTGTCTTGTCTTTAGTTTTCCTTTAACGAATCATTGGTAATCACATAGCTGCCGTCACTACTATTACCAAATTTAAGCAGACATAAGACATCGCAAAACATGCAGCCGTGGGCGTGTTGGTACGTACTGAATAGACGAAAAACTGCGCTAGGACACAGGCACAGCAAGAAGACGAGACACACACCCAGTAACAGCAAATGTTATTCTGAACGCGTGTGTATACTCTTGTTCACACCAAAAAAACTTCGCATGTTGATTTGCAGTCGTAGAGAAAGCTCATTTCCTTAACGCATAAAACTGCTGATACATTACTCAAACAATTATGAAATTTCTTCTCGATAATATGCTTCCATAAGCTGTATAAACAGCCATATCAATAAGGGAGGACAAAATTGTAACAGTCATGCATGAAGCAAATGTGCTTTCGCTCTAACTCCTTATAAGCATGTGACGTTCTTACACTGAAGACGGACATATACATGTTTAGCCGTGCGTAAGGATGCTTATTGTCAGTCAGCGCATCTCTCGTTCTTTTCCGGTGTCCGTATCCTAGCTCACGCTGTTCCTTCCCCTCTCTAGACGCTGAACACTTTGATACAGTTCACTATTGTGGCAACATTTATTGTCGTAACAAAAGTCGGCCACTGCGTACCGTTCGCGCGTACAAAGAAAGCAATTATGCGCTCGTGTACATGGATGCTAATATTGAAGGACATATACTTGCGACAAGCCACAAGCGCGCGTGTAGAGTCGTAAACTTCTCTCTTCCGCCGAGAAAGGCGAAGCCCAGACGGCGTAACTACGGTGGGAAGAGGGGAGGAGTGGGGATTAAGGTGAAGTAGTGTCACACACCCGAACTAACTTCTCATAGAGGGTGGTGGACAAGATCAACACAGTAATGTGGCGATCAAAATTCTTGGCGTTTAGATACGCATGGCTCACTCCAGCAGTGTTGCAGCCGGTAATTGGGTTCGTAAGCTATGCGGCTATAGGTTGAAGGAGGAGGGAAAGGGGGATTGGTGCGTTTAGATATACGTATACACTTACACGCACGTTCAGAGACGTGAAAACGGCCGTAAAATGTAATAACGGCGTTAAAACGATCGCGCGCGCGAAACTGAGAACTACGAGAACGAAGCATCATTGCCGTAAACTAACACCGAAAGCGTGACAGGCATGTTGGATAGCAGATTTCCTGTAAGAGCGTGAGAGCGAGTCACGACACTAGTATCATCAATTTTCCAGCCGGTTCGTCCAGTGCGTTCATTTACCCACTTCCTGTTTGCGCACAAAGTGCAAACAGCTTTCCCTTTCTGGCAGTGCGCGGCAGCAATCTGCTTCTGCTTACCCGCCTGCACCCTCTGTCGAATGCCACATTGCGGAATTTTGTTTTCGTGTGGCACCCCAATGCGTGTAAGGGCTGTCCTATAACATGAACTGCGGCCAGCACTGCGGCTGCCGGTCGCCACACGTTTTGCTTGCAGGCGGAATCCGCAGATGACAGAGCTTATTATAATATATGGAGTAATTATTTCGTCGTTCACTCTTAAAAGATGCTCACTACTGCACTGTGTTACTCACATAGTGTTACCCACGACTATGAGGTCGCAAGTATTTGTCACATTTAATATTCACTTGTTTAGTAAGCATAGTAAATGCCGCAGTAAAACAATGTCGTCTTCGTTTTCGTAAACATTATCAAATCGTCTGAACTTCCGGATACACCTTCCGCTCGTTATGCCTGAAATTAGGGAAAGCCGTTTGCAAGCGCCTTAATTAGATAAATAAATACCAGGTAACGTCTGGTCTGCTTGCACTGACAATTCTCACACTTCATGTCATATAATGCTATGCGTAAATGATTCATGATTTGCTCTATGCATTTACTCCGAGTGTCATGCTTTATTTGCCTCACGCACAGCTCCACCACGTTGTTTTGTTTATCACATTTGTCCGTTCTGCACATTTGTGGGTGAGCTATTCCCTAAGTGAACAAGTTCAAAGGCTACTGAGGTGATCTTTGGCACTATAATGAACACTTCATTTGCATCCACTTCTACCATTATTAGTTTGCGTTGTTTGTACTGAATATTGCCGCTTTGCATGCAGTGCTGCCGCTAATTTAACAAGCAAATACTCTTAGTTACTTTTCTTTCATTGCTGTCATTAAATCGCACAACCCGAAGTTCCTTTTAGGGGCGAAGCTCCTTAAGGCGTAGGCTTGTCTGCCGTAGTTTTCCGTCGTAGCCACTTCGTCTTCATCGAACGCTGAGCTGCCTCGAGCGCTGGCACGCGCTCTTGTGTCACGAGTCCACGCCGGTTCCTCTTCGTCTACTCAGACATCACTCAGTTTCGGTTTCGTTTCGTCTTACATCACAATAGCCCCCGTTTTAAGTAGTTGTTCACAACTTTTCTGGAAGGTAGAAGATGCGAAACGAATACCACAGTGTTCTAGAGAACTCAGTTGTCTGTCCATACAGCACGAAGCATGGCTAAATTAATCCGGAACTCGGCACGATTTGCGATGAACCTCCGGAGCTTCGCCCACTCATCATCATTCACTCTGTAGATATGCGTGGATTTTTTTTTTTGTCTGCTAGTGGCCTATTTAATTACATTTACTGTTAGTATTTGACCTCTGTGTTTCTCCTTGTTTTATATTAAATGTTTCTTCCTACGACATAAAAAAAAAGGGGAGGGGGGGGGGGAGAGGCGACCAGTTGTAGAAGATTGCAAGCAACGCATCCTGACCGCATGAGATATCAAGCTTCAGTGTAATTATGGTAGGTTATATAACCACCTCCTTGACCAGAGAGTGTCGCGGGAACTGCTGTGTTACGCGTATTGATGGACTCTCTTACAACATGAAGTGGCAAGTGCATGGATGCATGTAGGTCGTACTGGATTCCCGCCTTTTGGATAGGCTTTCAACAATGGCTTCGGTGCGGCTAAGCTGCCAACAACAGAGGGCCATTACTGTATCTTGTTCATCTTCGTTTTCTGTTGTTGTAGCGGTGGTTGTTGTTGTTGCAGAGGTTATAACTGCTTGTTTGCCTTGGTGCCGATACGCTACGGGTGAATTCGGCAGAAAGCCCGTGGTTAAATGAGGCCAATGATCTAGCGAGGCAGGCAAGCAATGTAGGATTACATGAACATTGTACGCTGACGTTATTTAGAAATAGAGTAAATTTAGAAGGTTGAGTAATTTGGTTCATAAAAGAAGCTCTGTGGTAATAGAATAGTTAATCAAATTAGCAAAAGGCTTTTTCCGTGTGTTGCAGAAGAGTTCGCGCATGGAGATTCCGACGTTTCTTTTTTTGAAAGCCTCTGAAGAATCTCTCAAAGAGAGAATATATTTAGCGCTTGTATTTCGTAATTTCCTTTTCATTAAGGTTTCTCGACACGCAGCACCTCGAGCAGGTGCCGCAGTGTTGTGACGATGAAGGACACACGACTAAAAGCGTTAAATATCTGACTCCTTGCATTCCTGTGCGTTGCAAAGAGAGTGACTCACACTGTACAACACTAGCGGTGAGCGAGCGCCTGTAATCGACAGACTGATCATTGACGAAAGGCGTCTGCTTTTGTACATGCCTCATAGTACGTTCCAGCTATCTCACTGATGCTTACGTATAAGACATGGAATCTACTCCAATATGCGTTTCACGCATAAAATGTTCGCCGAATACTCGGAAACACTTGCGAAGCTACGCGCACATTGCGACAGAGCCTGCGTCGAGCCATATAGCAAATGTAATGTACAGAGAAATGCACTCGCCACGATGGAAAAAAAAAAAAAAGCAAGTATGTGTCAGTAGAATGCGTCAATGTGTCAATATGTGTCAGTAGAACTTTGCTTATTAATCGAAGGTCGGTCAGTAAAATATCTGTTCAAGTTCCTTAGGGCTGTGAAACATACAGAGGTGGCACCAGGCCAGTCCTGCATAAATAAAAAGTTAACGGTGGAATAAAACTGCGTAATTTTCTCGAGGGCGATTTCCAATTTACGCGGAAGGCACCATAGAAGACACGACGAGAATTGCTTAAACCTTGAATGCATTCGTATATTAATGCTCGAAAATCCTTGAAGTACAGAGAAAATTTCCCGAATCTAGCTGCATTGACGTATTATGGCGAAATTGGTATAAGAGACAGGGTATACAGGCCGACCGTGAAGACGATACGCCTGGCTAGATAAGGTCCAGGGGAAAGGGAGTCAAACTTGATCCCTTGAAATTTTTCGCTTTTTGTGTGGATGTACAATTATACACACACAAAAACATACATACGGTCGTTCATATGCATAAATTCGCATAAATTCGCCCACGCGTCAGACATTTTATTCAAAATTGTGTATACCGCGATGTCCCGGCGCCCATAGGAAATACAGCACTCGAAAGTTTACAGCCATTCCTGGTTTAAATGTAGTCGATATAAATGTCCATGATGATGGGGTGAGGTATGTACACAGTTCTAAAGGGTCGACCGCTATAACAGCTGTCGAATGACTAACAGCAAGTTTTCGAGCAGCTAAACTAACTCATTTTGCCTTAAAAAATTAGTCTGCAGTAAAAGGGGAAGCGTATTGTCCCCCGAGGACATACACAGCCCGCTGGCTCCCTTCACTCAGTACTGGCGAATCACTGGCGATTCAATTTAGTCTCAAGTTATCATTCGTTCACATTGCAACGATTGGTATATATAATTATGCAGACGAGGGTACCAAGGTCAATGATGGCATATGGTACCCTAATTACCGGTAGCAGAAACGATCTTCTACCATGTTAGTCAAATGTCTAAAGGGCAGCAAATAGGAATTCGACGGAAACCTATCAAACTTAATTTTTCCTTACACTTGCAACTCAGTAAGCATTAATGCGAATGTTATTTTCCTCATGTGCTCAGACAATCCTTGTTTCAACTCATATCGCCATTTCTGACCTATACAGCTCGTTTTTTCATTTAGTATAATTAAGAATAGCTGAGTCGCTGCTAAGATTATGTGAAGTGACGGGAATCAGCGGAGCAAGAGAGATAGAAAGAAAGTAAGGAGATTAACCAGTACAGGTATCGAGCTTCTTGCATCATGCATCAGGAGAATGCCCTCGACTGATCGTTGTTTATACAGGACATTACAGACGTGAGCGCTAATCTGGTCATTTTTAGGGTTTGTTTTTTATAATAATGCAGTAAACGCATTTGTAGTGCCCTGCTTCAGCGGCTGACAAAATCGCAATTCCAGCAGAAATGAGAGAGCGGGAGTTGCATTTAGAGCCTGTTTCTCTGCGGTGCGGGACGGTTCTGCTGTCATGAGCTCTGTGCCTTGAGACTTTCTTTAATCTTCTTGTCATGTTTGATACGCGAGTGGTCGTGCTGCAGTTTATGTGGCAGGGCACCGTGATAAATGGTGCACGGAAGCTGTCCTGCTAGCAGGGGCGTAGATTTCACATTTGTTAGTAAAGGGTGAACGGTCAGTTGAAGGGAGTGGGCAGTCAAGTCGATCTAACGGGGCACTGAAGTGGAGGCATAAAAAATGAACCTGTCATTATTGTGATCGAACATTAAACATTTGCACAGGCTTCACTCCAAGATTATGCCATAGCAGCTTAGAACAAAATGAAGCCGCTAATTAAGGCTGCTAAGATATGCAGTTCACGGGGACGTGGGTACCGGTCCTTTACCGTGGACGGGATCGAGAAGGCCCCAGGAAGGGGGGGAGGAGGCAGGTTCCCTCCCTTTCTTTCTACTAACCATGACTGACACCTTTGCCTCTCGTATTTCTTAACAAGCCATTAAATGAGTACAGCATCGGCGTTATTCGAGGGCGGAAATGATGTCCGTACTGTACCTTCCGGAGAGGATCGGCAGGTTTGAGCCTGGGCAAGTCACCAATGTGTGGCACAGATAGTCGGCACTCAGTGAGAGTGACGGAGTGGATACCAATGTATACGAGATATGCCGTCGAGGGTGGCAGAGCTAGACGGGGCCGCTAATCAAATTAAGAAATCCGCTGGCGCAAAATGGGGCCTTCTCGCTTAGGACACAGTAAAGCAGAGTTCATTGGGAGAGGCGTTCGTCCTGTTGTGGATACATAGGATGGCAATGATTACAATGTGATGAAGTTATGGGTGGGCTATTTCTGGCACTAATATCTCCCCGGGTGCGTGACGACCTTTTTCTGCGCAACGCATAAACTGCTTCGTTATGCACGGTCTCAAATATCCTTTCTTCCTCATACTATCATTTGCAATGACAAATTCTAAATCAATCTTTGTCATCTTAATGTGTATCCTATTAGTTGTGGTCTGGCAAGAACTCCCCTGTTTCTTCCATGCATGCATCCAAGGACATCTTAGC
Organism: Hyalomma asiaticum; assembly: GCA_013339685.2. Classification (NCBI taxonomy): domain Eukaryota; kingdom Metazoa; phylum Arthropoda; class Arachnida; order Ixodida; family Ixodidae; genus Hyalomma; species Hyalomma asiaticum. Next base: position 87,634,426 of record CM023485.1, read on the forward strand.
TCTTTCTCTCTCTCATAGACTCCCCCGGTGTGTTTCTGTCATGAGCATCGTGCTGAGCACCGCAGCTAGACTGGAATATCTCGCGCCTATGTATATTTCTGATCATTTTCAACCCCACGGTATTTCGCAGATGGGAGGTCCTCCGAAGTGATTTTTTTTCTTTCTTCTTACTGCCATTCACTGACCCACTTGACTGGACTTCAGCAAAACAACGCTGACAGAAATGAAACCCCATTAACGCGCTAACGACGTGATTCATCAAACAGCACGCTCCTGTGGTGACGAGAGCAGGCACTTTTTTGTCTACGGTGATATTTTTTTTTTCGCATTATTTCCTCGCGCAGTGCGAGCGCGAACTCTTCTTTCATTTTTGTCTCCTCATTAAGGTTTCCCTCTCGCTGTCTATGCACTAGCCTGCTTTCATTCTACGAATTCTGTCTGTAAAATTTTTCTCGAATGCTTTTTTTTTTTTTAAATTGCTTCTTTTTTGTCTTATTCCTTTCTGACTGGCTATATGATGATCGCATGTTTGAACGCCTGTGGACCATCTTCACGCTGGGCCGAAGCGTCCAAATGTAGCACCGCGGGAACACGGTACGCGTTTAGTCGTCCGTCAACAGACCGGACACTGTCGCACTGGCCGAGGCCTCCTACTGACCGTCGGGAACACGTGTTGCCAAAACGAAGCGTGCGTAATGAATGCCATGCACCCCGAGTCGCGCTTCACGCGTCCTGCAGAGCGCCGTTGAGCGCTAGTCATCCCGCTGCGTCTTGATCGAAGACGTCTTTAAAGCACACTCGACGCCGTCGTGGACGGCAACCCGTATGTTGTACAGCATATGTGCGACGCTCAGCTAGTGGCTTGCGAGTAGCGCAGCGCCTGCGCGTGCAGGGAACTGGATGCCGGCCACTGTGGCCTTCCTCACTTTGCGGCGTTGGTGGTTGGCCAAGTTCCGCTGCTCTAAACTCCAGCCAGCTTAGGATAGCGTCTGAGCTCTAGGCACGACCTGCTGGAATATGCAAAAGACGGCGCTGATATGGGGCCTCCTGGTAGCGCACCAACCATACCGTCCCACCGTTTCACTGAACTGTGGTCAACGTATGCTCCATTAGCCGTCTGTGGATTGCCAAGTGAAAGGTTATCTTTGTTGAGCCAAGTAAGAAGGTCTGACAGTTTAAGAACCGTAAGCCTGTGCGCAAAGAGCAAACATTGACATGCAATATCGATTAGCCTACGTTGAAGCCTTTGTCCATTTCGGTGCTTGTTCACTATGGATGTACTTTCGAACTGTATAAACATCTCGTAACTTTCTAGCAAGCGAACATTCTCTATAGCAAGTGCAGCAACATAATGTGATTTATCAAGCAGGCGTTACTTGTGCAGCTTATCAGCGGAGTAATGGAGGTTGACGAACTGTGCCAAATGGGTAGTGTGCTAACGGGAGCGCATTTCGCTACACATGTCTCGCATATGGCAACGGATTTCTGTTTAAATAATTTAGGTATAAGTGCCACCTGTCACGAAAGAAGAGCATGAAAAGGAAAAAAAAAAAAAGAGTGGCATGTACGTGGTGCACACGTGGACACTCTTATTTAGCGACTTAATGTTCGGCATAGTTTCAAGTCATTTCTAAAATGTTAAAAAAATTGCAGTCCACTTATTCATGGCATGAGACAACAAGGAAATTCGTAAGTATTTCTCAGAAAGAATAGTTTCCCAATTGGTGTAAAGTTTATCCATGTTCTGGATTCCAACCCTGGACCAATGTCGTTCCCGGACGATCGCTGAACCAGGAAGCTAGCAGCGAGATTTCCTTGTAGGTTTGCGCACCACACATGCGGATTCCGAGTCTCCTATTAGTAACCCTTCCACTACCTTGCGGGATTCTGCAGAACTGATTTGTCCTATTCGATGTCCGTTTTTCCTCGAGGTACCAACTCTTAATCAGCTCAAGTGGCAGAGCAGCCACTCCGGAAAGGCATTGGTATTGGATTCGAGAGGAGGTCACGAGACTGAGAGAGGATATGTTGCTGGTCCGAAGAGTGATGACTATTTGCCGGCCACGACAGTTTTGGCCGATTCGCTCTTTTCTCTCGAATCTTGTGTTCTATGACATGCAGGCACGTCTCATGGGAAAAAAATAAACCTATATTGTGAGGACAGCAGGGATGGGCTTTCGGTCTATACCATAGCATTTACCGCAAAAGGTGCTTCCTTGTACCACTCACATTTTTTGAGTCTATGTTGTTACTCATTATTAGCTAAAGCTCGTGTTCTGCACGCGTTCACGAACAGACTGAACTGCTCTTTGCAATGCCTCCACTATTTGCCCACACGGACCTCAGCAGGTCCACATGGTACAGGTCATGCCTCTGAGGGTGGCTCTCTTGCTCTGAGGGTGGCTTTCTTGCTTTCGCAGGAATGTTCTCTTGCAGTTGTATCATGTATTTGCGACTTCGGACGTCCATTTCGTCCAGGTGGCTCACTATGGCGGTATACGAAGCGTTGTTAAGTGCCTTACGATATCCAAACCCGGGGTAGCCTTGTGTTAGAGTAACGAGGCGTGGCGAACATTCTGCAGCGGCTGTATGAAGCTCGAACTAGGTGGACCATCGAGAAGGGTCAGCAGGGAAGACGAGGCGACATAAAAAACAAACAAGAAAAGTTTAATACATCGCTACAGGTAAGCGAGGCGCTCAAAGGAACAGTGCAGACGTGCACACAACAACGTACTAGAGCGAAGGAGGCCGCCGTCTCCGACCGCTGGGCTGCGATCCCGATGTCCTTCACGGTGCACGCTTCACGAGACCTGTCCTCCGTCCAGCAGACGCGCTGGCGCCTTGCAGGTTCGTCGGCGGCGAGGAGGGGTTGAGCGTGTGAAGGAGGAGAGAAGGGCTCATGCACACGGCACATACACAGCACACACACACACAATCACCACGTGCGGAAAGCAAGTTCTTACACGCCATCTCGGGTGGCTGGGCTCCACGGAAAATCCCCTCTTTCAGAGTTCGTTTGAAGTACGGTTGCGCCATATCAGTTGTAACAGAATGCCCCGCCGCGGAAAGAAATCCCGATGGGCAAAGGACGACATCCGTTGTCCAGAGGGATGACACTGGTCGTTACTTGCAGCCGTTGTAGCTCGTGGCACAGCTTTCTTGAGCCCGGAACACCAGGGTGCTTTCCAACGTAGTTCATCGTTCTGGTCGAATTTGAGATGCCTCAGAAGGTCTGATGGGGTTTTTCGTCCACGGCATGCGTCTGCAACATCCACACAGAGACTCAACCACGCAGTTAGCAAGCGCGAGACATTCGCACTGAGCTCCGCCAGGCTTATTTCCCGCACAAAAGTGACAACCTTTACTGAATTAACAGCAGCACTAAATACACACATGAATCTGTTATATGCTTCACAAAACGTGATTAAACCGAACTGCGTAAAACAAAAGAAGACACTACAAATCTTACATTAGAATAAAAAAAACAGAGTTTAGCGAAACTTTCGAGGCTTCTTCAGATTCATGGCTTGTTTCAGTGCTGCTCTCCCTACTGTACAAACTATTTTGCCGCAACCCAACAAGGCGACAAGGATAGCTCGAATTACCCGCTTTGTTCTAACCCTTTTAACAAAAGCCTGGCAAAACTCAGTAGAGACAAGTGCCGCACTCACCACCTCACATCCAAGAATCCGCGTAGACCATCGCAAGCGCTACTTCCACTTGCGGCGCGGTAGACGAGGCTCGGATCCAAATCCCGCAGCTGCCAGCCAGTTTGCTACGTTGGCGTGGCCTGGCGAACATTCTGTAGCGACTGCATGAAGCTCGAACCATGTTGACCATCGAGGAGGGTCAGCAGGGAAGACGAGGGGACGTAAAGAACAAACAAGAAACGTTTAATACATCGCTACGGGTGAGCGAGGAGCTGAAAGGAACAATACAAACGTGGCCACTGCAACGTCCTAGGGCGAAGGTGGCTGCCATCTCCGACTGCCGGGCGGCGCGTGCTTTCGTGAAGAGATCCTGATGTCCTTCACGGTGCACGCTTGTTGAGACCTGTCCTCCGTCCAGCAGACACGCTGGCGCCTTGCAGGTTCGTCGATGGAGAGGGTGAGTTTCTGAAGGAGGAGAGAAGCGTTCACGCATACGGGCACATACGTAGCACATACGCGCAACAGCCACGTGCGGAGAGCAAGTTTTGACACGCTGGCTGGGATCCATGGACAATCTCATCGTTCGGAGTTCGTTTGAAGTGCGGTCGCGCCATTTCTATTGTAACGCCCTGGTAAACAGCATAGGTCTCGTGCAGACATTAGATGGCATGTTGACTTTGCAGCATTATGTCCTGTTGACAATTGCTGCTGAAGTCAACCACTGTAGGGTTGTGGATCATCATTTGCATCTGCGTAGGATATTAGTCGGTTTAACGCCATCACTTTCCACCAGGCAGGAGCTGAGGAAAGTGGGTCTTATGCTTTCGAAGTTTAGTGTCTTGCCGAGCTGAGGGGTAAAGGTTACCCTGCCGTGTTTTTAACTTCGTGACAGGGTTCCAGCCACCCAACGTTCGTGCAAAAGTTCAGTAACTGCTGCTACGGATTTACTGTCCAGACTTCGCGAGATCCTTGTTGCACACTTGTCTTGATCCCCTCACGAGCCAGCCATGGTGCAAATACTATTCAGAACATCGCGTATTTTGGCCTCGGCGATAGCTTCTTCTTTACGCATTAGAAATCACCCAGTATTCGGACGTTTGCGAAGGACTCACCGGGTTTTATAGATATAGGTCCTGTGATCTAGGTATAGGTCCCAGGATATTAATATACAACTGCATGTATTTTTGGTCTATCTGGGATCTGCGGGAGCTCATAAGAATCTCGGCCGTGAGGAGCGCATGAGAAACTTATGCAGATTAGTTGCTCTGTAGACTCTAACAGTGATCAACGTGTGACGACTGTAAGTCTACAAAGCAGTCCGTCGGCTGGCTTCGTGCCAAGGTCCCTCCTATTCATTAAAGGGGTAACAGGTTACTTGCGAATAATTATAGGCATATTTCACCGACTAATCTTTTGTGCAAACCGATAGGGCATATTATGAACAAAGCAATCACCATCTACTTAGAAGATAACAAGCTACTTCACTCCAAACAACGCGGATTCCGTAAAGGTCCTTCCGTCATAACTCAACTTCTCGAAATAGCACATCGCTTTGCTACCGTAATTAACGCTACACCTCAATCTGACGCACTATTGATACACTTCTCTAAAGCATGTGATAGGGTGCCCCATCAAAACATAATTTACAAGCTGAAGATTATAGGGATTGAAACCAATATAGTACATTGGATAGCCCCTTACCTCTTAAACCACATGTACTCAGCACGTTAAAATAAACGACACCGAATCTGAAGAGGTAGACGTTCGCTCAGGTGTTCCGCAAGGGTCTGTGCTAGGCCAGATTCTTCTTCTCATTTGAGTTAATGGCATTCATTCTTATGTTGAACCTGATGTAATCGTCAGGCTGTTTGCGGATGACTTGTGTTATCTAAACCACAGTGCGAACGATCAACGACCAGATATGGCTTAATACATCCCACACTAACATTTAAAAATGGCGTCAAGAGTGGGGATGGAAATAAACGAAGTAAAAACTTCGCACATGCATATAACCCGAATATGGGCACCCTTAAAATTTGCATATCACCTAAGCGGACTACCCGTAGCTGACGCCCAAGTGAAATACTTGGGCGTCACTATCACGAACATATTAAAATGGAATGTTCACATTAACCAGACGTGCACAAAAGCATACGACAATTGGGATATCTTCACAGGGTACTTCCTCTAGAACCTGCCAAAGACAGAGTAACAAGTTATAAAGCCCGATTAAGGCAGTAAATCCTTGAATACGGCAGTATTACCTGGAATCTGCCGAAATTTATCTTCTTAACCAGACTTAGGAAATTCAAAATAAACGCTCCAATTTGTGTATTCCCAGTATTCACTTGATGTTAGCACGACCGCACTATACGCAGAGGGCAAACATTCAAACTTTCACGATCTCGCGACGCATTGCTGCGTTAAAATTCAATTATCTGCTTTATCACGACAGCATTAACATAAACAAACTCGAGTACTTAAAACCACCATACCAGCGCTCCGCCAGAACAAATCACGACAAGAGTATCAGGCCTTCCATCTGCCGTTGCAATACGCTTAAGTATTCCTACTTTCCGTCAGTCACAGAATCATGGCATAACTTGTAACGTGGCAGAGTGTCCTCAGATACTGTGAACTCATTCGTCACCGACCTTTAAACATTTTTTGATCAGCAAGTAGCACCGCTGTAGAAAACGGCGCAGCTAGTGGCGGAATGTGCGGTTTTGACCCTATATGCCACTTGCAGTTTTTTATCTCAGGTCTCTAATGTGTTCTCTTCGCGTTAGTCCGTACTGTTATTTTCTTCTATTTTTTGGCTCTTCGATCAGATGTTGCAATCTGTATTTGTATCTGGTAGTCTGTACCATTATCCTTTCTTCTTCTCATTTGGTTATTATTATTATTATTATTATTTACTTTTCAGTCAGATGTGTATAGTTAACAACCTGTGTATTTTTGTCTCCAGCCCCTCCACCCTTGTATGAGTCTGTTAAGGCTTACAGTATTAATAAAATAAATAAGATAAATTTACTGACATCAGGAGTTCACTAGAAAGTTCATCAGAAGTCATTAGACACTTTCACGAGACCGCTGCGTAATGACATGAGCATCTGCTGAAGTGCGTTAAATCTTGCTACCAAAACGCGGCCGGACGAGTTGCTCTTTATCGTCGCGTGGTTTGTGCAAATAACACTTGGACAACAATAACCGCAAAGAAACTGCTGGTTATCCCGTAACCGAGAGTGCACGTAAGCTTGAATTGGCTAGTGACAAAGTAGATTGGTTAGAAAGGGGGCGGGGCCATCTCTCGGAGGTGCAGTAACCGTCTTCCTTCGAACCTCGCACATCATGGAGCACTTCAATAGACATTTTTAGTTTAGCGGGCTTAGCGTAATAGCGTAGTTATCGGAATAGCGGGATGGAAGTGCGCATGCGCAGTACCGTAAACGGCCAATACCGTTTACCGTGCCCACGGTATTTCGCAGACTTAACGTTACCGTGTTTGCGTGGTTATCGTAGTTCACGTAAAACATGGCGGCGGTTTCGGACGCCCGCTTCGATCTGAATTTAGCGTCGCTGTGGCAGGATTCACTTCGTTCGCAGCAAATGACTGTGCAAAATGGCTTCGCTTGCCTTCAGGTAGCTTCGACGATGCAGTATTAGGAATAACTTAGCCGAATTTTCGAGATCGCTTCCCATTTCGAACGTTGCTAAGCCTAGCGAGAGAGCATCTGTTTACATTTCTGCAACATGTCAGTTTATGCTCTTGGCGCTTGGTTCGTATGTATTTATTTCTCTTTATTCTCCAAAAGTTAGAATTCCGCTGTACGCGGGAGCGTACGTGAGCATTTCAAGCTTTATTTATTTTCACCTTTTTTTTAACGCATGTATCCTTCGCTAGATGGCGCCACAATCACAGCTATCGGGCCGTAAACGCTTCTCCGATCAACTAAAGCTCGTTTCTGTAACGAATGTTTGCGGTACGGTAACGCTATTCCCATAGCCCCGCTATCACGCTAACGCGCTAAACTAAAGATGTCTAATGTCGCGTACCGTAAGGTCGCCAAGCTGCCCTTCTCGAAGCGGTGAACACTGACTGAGGCAAAAGGCACTTCTAGAGAGTTTATTGGTGCAGAGCACTAAGCTGCCCTAATGTGGTGCACAAGGTGACAAGCCTAACCTGCACCTTCTGCCGGTCGCGAGCCAAGTCCGTCTGCGTCCTCTTCAATTCTGGCACATACCCACCCTGGGGGATTGGCCAAGATGTCAGAAGTTGAAATAGTTAAGCCGGAGGTACTATGGAATACCAATCAGAATCAAATAATCAGGATGAAATTAACAGTGAAGAGTACCCCTTCGTCTTCCTCTTCGTCTATGCAGTGCACGTGCGTTCCGTTATGCGTACCGACCAATCCACTCGCGCAGATCCACGCGGCCCTTTGAGAATCCACCAACTCAGGCTTCGAATATGACAAATGTATGGTGTCTCTTACTTACCTTTTGAATGTTGCTGTTCGAAATACGAATAAAGCTTCAGCGTATTTAAATGAAATGATCCGGCGATATTAAGAAACAATTAGGAAGAATTCCGAAGAAATATTTTTGTGACTTGTTTGCCCGCTAACAGCGTACGTAGTGCGGTGCTCTAGCTATATGGCTGCGCGCAAAGTCCGATCGGTTCTAACTTTGGCTGGATTCCCGGGTGTTTTCGTATATTATGTAAGTGGTCCTTGCCATTCTGTATCAGGAGAGCTCCGACAGCTCTGCGATAGTAAAGTGCAATTGCCTTTAATCGTTCACACTTGTTTTAAACAATCAACTTGAGGCGACATCTCGTGCATTCGCAGTAGGTTTTAGCGCTTCTGTGTAGTCCTCTTATGTGTGCAGTTTCAAGTGTGTTTTGCTTTCTGCGAACAATTTCTAACCAACAGGGACATCTGAGTACCTTTGTATGGATGATAGTTTTGTTTTATTGCCTGGTACCTATCGTTTCTGTGATGGCCCTGTTCATTTACGGTCAGCAGGACCGCTGAAATGAGTACGTTAGGGTACCAGGATGATCTCGTTCGCATACCCGGATGTTTCTACATGGGTGTGCTTGCATGCCTCAGTTTGTAGACGTCCATTTTGCATGCCATGTTGTAGATGACCAATACTGTGGGTGTTACCCTCTCTGGAAAATCACCATTAAAGATACTTGGTGCAAGTGAGCAAATCCCCCTCCACCCTCCTATAAACGTAAACAAATGATCGCAGAGTACACTTCACAGCCCTCATGAAAGTAGAAATATGTTCCCTGCAAGAACTCCAATATTTATATGATCATATGATCCCATACGCCTTTGCAAAAGCTCTTCGATCGAGACAAAAACTACTCTCACTGCTTGTGCACGGCACTCAACAATACCAGCATCCGCTTTATCCTATGCCTGTTCATTCATCAAAACATTGCAGTCCTCATTAAAATAAGTGCCACGTGGTCGTCAACATGATGGACGCCGGATACTTCAAAGCGTTGACTGTCAAACTATTTATTTGGCGCAGCTATTCCCAGTAAAGACGAGCAAATCACAAAGCGAAACAATAGCGGCCTTTAACAAGCGTCGGTCGACGATAAAAACTGACCCGCGGTGAAATCAGTCGGCTTTTATACGTTCGACACAGCACGTTCTGGCAATACCGCTGAGGTTCGATAGTCTCTTTCACTTGTTCTGTGCAGCAGAGCCAAGGCTACGAGGCCATCGAGCGCAGAATTCTTCCGAGGCGAAACGAAATGGCGTTTTTCGGACACGCACACCTCGCTTTACCTTCCTCCTTCCAAGGCTGCAACTGTCACTGCAGCGCCCGCCATTGGCAGATGACAAGCCGCGGAAGGACACGTTTAACAAGTGTTCGTCCCCCGGATTGGCCGAAGAGGGCTGTAGCTTCCACAGTGCTGCACGGAACTTCTAAAACAGACTATAGAAGGCGCTCAAGTGTGCGCGTGGGGCATGCAGAGTTTGTAGAACGCTCAACATAATTCCCGAGGCAGCACGCAAGATAAGCACGGCCTGCGCTGCGCATCTTCAGAAAGTGATAATTGCGTTCCCCGTAAACAAACCAAAACAACTGCGCCTGTCATTAGCATCTACACGGATGCTAGAAAACTTCGTAGAACCGATATACATTCAAACCCGGATATATCAAATTAGCCGAAAAACGTTTATTAGTTCGATATGTGGCATAATTCGATATAAGCACGCTGTAGTATTTGACGGCATAAAAGGCACATACCACTAAGAAAAGCACTTTATTAATACAGTGGCTTACTTGCCTGCCCTATTTTGGCACAAAATAGGCCAGGATTTTCTTCTTTTTCAGCGACTTCACTGTCTGCGACAGTACGCATGCCTCAACGTTGCCTCCGGTCGGTCTAAACGACTTTTTCTGGGCGGTAGCGGCGGTTGTCCCCGCCACCGCGAGGGAAAGACAACTTGCGGGGGCACTTTTGAGGCACATGAAGTTTGATATATCGGCTGTTGCTGTTTTCGTTCGGTGTAACCGTACCTTTGCTATATATTATCAATGCAAACTTACCGTGTTTAGAAATTGTTCGACATACGTGATAACTTGATATAAAAGGGTTCGATATAGTCGTGCTCGACTGTAGTTAGTATAGAGTAACTTACAGGCTACTTTGTTCGAGATACTGATTTTACATTCGCTGGCAGTATACCTGGAATTGTTTTCCGTACAGATCCTCGCGATCCCATTATTGCTCCTCTACAACGGCCGCCTCCTTCAGTGAAAAAAAAAATAAAAAATAAAGCTGCGGGAGGATATCATGCATACAGCCTAGCATTATGCTAGGCATAATATATCGAACAGAAGTCAGACAAGAAATCATCATCAGCAGTTTATTCAACGACACACTGCTGAGACGTTTTTCGGGGAATTAATCAGGTGAAAATATAGGAAGGCTGCAATAAAGGGGTCCTGAACAACTTCCCGCGATCGGTGAAAAAAAGTATTATACGGCTAGTTAATCATGCAATGAACAGCTCAGCCTAATTCTGTAACCGTACGTGGCACGTAACGTTCACAGACTGAGTACAAAGTTTCCACTCACTCAGGAGCCCTCTTGTCAAAGAGAAGCTACTCCTCACTGCGTACAGTAACTCTACACCCGCAGAATTACTGCATACATTAACTCTACACCCGCAGAATTACTGCATACATTAAATCTGCACCCGCAGAATTACTGCATACAGTAACTCTACACCCGCAGAATTACTGTATACAGTAACTCTACACTCGACAGCTCCGCCCGAGCTGTGCGTATTATCTGCCATTTTGTTGTGGCATCGAAGCCTGGGCAAATAAAGCGGTGGGCAGGGTAACTCCCTCACCGCCACCCACCAGCGCCACATTCTGCAAGAGTTGAGAATGAACAGGCAAGGGAGGTTATAAGGTCTCAGCATCTTCGCTCCCAGAAAATCCCGAAAAAGCATTCCGGATGTGCATGTCCGGGAGGCTTTCAATACACACCAAACCATTGTTTCCAAAACCACGCTCGAAGGGCGGATCAGAACCCCTTTAACAGCTTTCAAATATAGTAAAAGTCTTCATGGTTCCCCAAAACACGTCGCCAGCAATTCTTTCACTAAAGATATCACAGGTGGCAACGTTTAAAAAGTAAGGGCAATAGTTTTACTCCAGACTTTATAAAGTTATAAACGCTATGAAGTACGAGGACCGATGTTTGCACAGGCGGCAAACATGGCCGCGAGAGCTCCGTATGTTTGTTGCTGCGTGAAACAGCATTGGCTGCTTGTAGTTGCAGGAGACAGTGGCGACGTCCAGCGGTCGTAGGGCACTTGTAACTGCATTCTACGTAAAAGAAAAAGAAGAATAAGAAGAAGGCATTGCTATCGATGAAATATTTCCTACTGAAAACGTCCTTTTCTGTATTTCAATAATTACGATTTTCTATACAAAGTCCATAAATTACCTTTATATTTTGGCGCATATTGTCGGTGTATTTCCATACGAGTCTTACGGAAACATATGGAATTGTTGGAACGACCGTAGGGAACGTTTCAGTAGGTTAATTTGCCTTCGGAGAATTCCACAGCAGCGCAACGACACCAGAAATTGAGGCGAAGCGATAAGCTGGAATGAGAAGGCATCAAAACAGGAACACTTTGATCTCAGAAATAGTAAAACTTCAAAAGGTTATTCCACTTGGACATATAAAGAAAAGAATAGCGCCAAAAAATACCTTAAATGCGAAGCATTGCTGTCACTAGAAAACCCACAAGTTTTTTGGCTATAGTGGGTTCTTTTTTTGTTATTGTTCACACGTGCTGCTCTTCTCTTTCTGAGGACGGGGGAGAGTGCAAAGGCATACATAAACTGAACGCTGGAGAAGGCAGTCGCCGCCCTTACGAAGACAAGTCCACTTGTCGAAACGTTGGCTCCTGCGACATTCCTTGTTCTAAATCGTATTTCGCGATCTGTTCATCGATTATAGTGCTCATTGTATTTCTACGTCATTAACGTCTACTATAAGATAAAACAGGAACATATAAAATGTAAATAAGAACGAAAGAAGTGTGGGCAGATTACACTAACGCGGCAAGGCTGTACTAAGAGCGGAGCTTGAGGCCGATCTAGTTTTTTTTTTTTCCTACATGCTCAACTGAGCCACGTGATTTGTCACGTGACCAGCTGTCACATCGAGCAGCTTCCCACTAGTGGTGTGAAGACTGAGGGAACAGCCCAGCTGGTGCCCTTCCCCTCCTTCATTATCTCCTCCTCATTTTCATATTACTCTTTCTCACACTCCCCCGCTCTCGTTCCCCCTTGCTATACTATATAGTAGTATACTATATACTATAGTATATAATATAGTATATACTATAGTATAGCATAGTATATATACTATACTACATAAGTATAGCAAGGGGGCATTACATAGAGGCACACTCTATGCTAGAGTGTGCAATGTGTGTATTGCCTCTAGCAATGAACACATTGCTAGAGGCAATGCGGGGCATGTGCCTGTATGCAATGCGGGGCATTTAAGCGCACACTCTTTTCGTCTCGTGCTCAATTCTTCAGCCCACGACTACATGAAGGCGGAGACGCTTCATCTGACTACCTTGTTGTGTTGCGCTCATACCTCTAGCCCGCTGCTACATAACGGAAGGTGTGAGGCACAGAAAGCGGCTGTGTGACACAGCCGCAGGTAAAGTCCCTTAGGTAAAGTTGCAAGTACCGGACAGAAGACACAAGCGCACAGTCAAGCAACTAAAAAAGTTTTATTCGACATACCTAGGGCTTACAAGAGGAATACAAAACGAAACCAGTAGCAGTAAATAATGAGTAAAAAACAATAGCTCTCTCTCTCTCTCTATGTACCTTCCGTATGTTGATCATCGGTCGTGAAATCTCCGAGCATGCGAAGAACTTGTTCTATCGAAGACCACGCCGAGCAACAACAAGAGCTTGCGAAAAGGCAACAAACATGTGGCAAGGCTCCCGAAAGAGTCTTGCATCAGAGAGGGCACAGGGAAATAGGAAACAGAAGGTACAAGTTATACAATGTTAGTCGGTCAAAATAAAAAGACCAGTACCCAACAAATATGGATTGCACAATTAAAGGACCCATGACACCAAAATTTCGAACGTGCGATGTTTGTGTTATTCATATGGCGAGAAAAATTCATTTGGACATAGTGGCACTCCCATTCTTTTCTTTGCTCACATGCCTCGCAGACATACTGTCAGCCGGTTTGGGGCAGAAATATTCAACCTGACTGTCGTATCCTGGCGCTCGATCAAAGGCCAAACGCGCTTGGCGGCATGCGCAGGAAGCTAGACATGAGGCATGTTTTTACGGTTCGTTCGAATGAAACGCACACGGACCGTGTAATTGCACTCACGCTTTCAGAAATAAGCTTGACGTTCGCGCAACCGAAGCAACAAAGCCTTCCCTTGTCCTTCGATTTTAACGGCAGCGATTATTGCACCGCCAGAGTTGCTCTTTCGCCATCCAGAAGCGGCGACGTGGCATCAGAAGGAAGACCACCACCATGATTACGTTCGCAGCAGTCCCGATTATCACCTTACATTTATTTATTTATTTATTTATTTATTTATTTATTTATTTATTTATTTATTACATACGGCACGCCCATGTGTCCAAGCAGGTGGGCAGTTTGAATAGTAAAACATAATGCAGTCGACAATATAAACTGTTTCTCAGCTGGAAGAAAAGCAAATAACAAGGTATAATAAAAAACAAAAGAATAAGTTATAAAAAAAAGCGAGGAAAACCGAAAAAAAAATGGAATACATTCAATAATTGTTGTAACAAGTATTACAAACAACATGAAACACAAAGTTGGCTTTAGAAACTATATTCAGGTTAAGGAAAATTTTAGACTAACGCCTGAAGACTTGACCATACTACCGGAAAAACGCGTCGGCGGCCCGAGGCGGGGTTTCACGGGCCTGTTACCCTACTATGGGCGAGCCGTGGCGCAATCCCCGTGAAAACGCGAGTCGATTATTTCCATTAACCCGAAAACAGTTTCTAAAGCCAATTTTGTATTTCATGTTGGTTGTAGTACGTGTTGTTCCAACAATTATGGAATGGATTTCGTTATTCTTCCGATTCCGAAATGGTTTCTATTGTCGACTGCATTATGTTCTACTGTTCAAACGGCCCACCCGCTTGAACCATCCACGTGATTTCGTAAAGGAGTACACAACCCCGACCAATTGCGAAAGGCAAGCGTGCCTCCGTACGAGTACGAAACGAGCCTCCGGGCGGGTGCGTATGACTCCTCGGTGGAGCGTGTACGTCACGGACGGGGACGCTCTGACTGGTCTCCTCCATCCGCGGCACGGGGCGCGCAGCAAGAAATTGAGGGTGGACCCATGCCTCTCGCGCCAGGAGAATCCTGCCGCACGCCAGGAGAATCTTGCCGCACGGCAGCCTCGGAGGCTCGCGTTTCTCCGCCGTTTTACCGCTAGTGTGGATGTCAAGTTCAATTTTGGACATCATGCCGTGATTACAAGATACTGTTCTGCTCATTAAAACACAAAAATCGCCGACAAAAAATTGGCCGTCATGGATCCTTTAAGGAAAAATGACTCTAGGGTATAAAAACACCAGCAACTCATACAAATGCTGGCGGGTTGAAGTTGAAACACCCAGCCAGCTTCAAAAACATGATACTAACGCAAGGTAAATCACAATAAAGGAAGCAAACAGCAAAAATGCGTGCAACAATAGGGTTTAGTGAGGCGCCCGGTATGTTGTAATTGTCGTCCCACAGTTGTCCAATTCCCGAATTTCCAAAAACAAAAGATAGTGCACTTTCGAAAAACGGGCAAACCTGGAGCATGGGACGTAGCAATTACTGCAGAGTTTTGCAAGATTTCTGGGGTCTTGCGTCCCGAAAACACGATATGTTTAGGAGAGACGCCGAAGGGGAGGGCTCCGGAAATTTCGACCACCTGCGATTCTGTAACGTGCACTGACATCGCACAGTATACAGGGTGCTTTTTTTTTCTTAGTTGCAACAGATTTTATAAATAAGAAAAACATAAACCGCGGGAATGTCTTTTGTACCATTCGAGTGTACGTATTGCGGGCCTCTAGAAGCAGAACGAGTTCCGTACTCGTGTGCATAATTAGCGGAATTACACTAATCAACTTTTTAATTATCAGTAATTGGTGGCTACACCAAATGAGTACTTTGGAGCCCGTCCTCGACACTACCTATCCCAACAATCAAATTTTGAATAGCGGAATGCATGTCGGAGCTAGGCGAACAATTATTTCCCCTTGGCAGGCTCCTTGAAACCGAAACTGGCCGGAAAAGGCGTCTGTGACGTCGATCTCACCGCCCCCACTGCTTTCGTCACTCGCCCGTGGTCACCGCAGCTACGGCCGCTCCGGCCGCGCGAGCAGCTTGCGTTATGTCTTTGCTATCTGCGACGTTGGGCGCCGCGGGCGAGTGACGAAATCCGGGGGGAAGGGCGGCGACGTCGACGTCACAGACGCTCTTTTTCCGGCCAGTTTCGATTTCAAGGAGCCTGCCAAGGGGAAATAATTGTTCGCGTAGCTCCGACATGTACTCCGCTATTCAAAATTTCATTGTTGGGATAGGTAGTGCCAAGGACGGGCTCCAAAGCACTCATTTGGTGTAGCCACCAATTACTGATAATTAAAAAGTTGATTAGCGTAATTTCGCTAATTATGCACCAAATGCGGAAATTGTTCTGTATCTAGAGGCCGCCAATCCGTACACTCGAATGGTACACAAGACATTCCCACCATTTATGTTTTTTCTAATTTAAAAAATTTGTTGCAACTAAAAAAAACACCCTGTATACACGGGCCTCAACATTTCGTCTCTGTCGAAATACAGCCGCCGCGGCCGGGATTCCATCCCGCTGCCTTCGTACAGCAGCCGAATGCCTTAACCGCTAGACATCCGTGGCGGGGGAAGTTTGCAAGACAAACCATAATTTCCGAAAAGAACTACTCGAATATGGCAAAGCGGGCGAGCAGTATTCACGGCAAGGTAACATAATGTTCATAAAGAAAAAGCGTTTAATATACTGCTTGCAAAATGATACTTGGCATTATAACCAAATGCTTATTTCAGATAATCACATTATCAAAATTCATCAACATTCAAACAGAGATATGAGACACGAGGAGGCGTGGGTGGTACCGGCGGCGCGTTTCAGCTCATTTCAGCGCTTGGGTCACACTTCGCCATGCATTCAGAATCATTACACGCCAACCAATTTTGATCTACTTCGTTGTGCAGAAAGCAAGTTACGCCTGAAACTCGAAAACAGGAGAGACAAACTTACTCGTGTTTTTAATTTATTTTTATTTGCCTTTTGTCACTCTACCAATGTTAAACTTTGCTTGTGTTTTCGAAAATGATATATCACGATTTTATTTATTTTTTTCTCCTTTTGCATTGTATGAAATACATGACTCTTTGCTGCCGTAGTGGATGTAGCCGGCCCGCCAAGATCCTTTCGCACTTTCGTCGAATGATCTTCTGTCCATAAATATAGCGTAAGTTTTTCGAAATCTTCTAGCGTAAGTAACATGTTTTGCAACGTTCAAAGAGTTATCAGTAAACGAGAATATTCGCTCCTCTTATTGCGCCGAAGATGCAGTTGTGTAAACAGAAATTTGCCTTTCTAGTAAAATTGCTCTCGGTGAACTTTTAGACACTCAACAAGAATAAATGCTTTAGATCTTACAGAAATAGGAAAGCAGACTGTGGTGCGCTGATTGCAGAACGAACGCGTCATTACTCTCAGGTCACCCAATTATGTGCTCATCAGTTAAATGTGCTTGTTAATGTGCACTGCAGTCACGTTTGACGACTCTTTGCGTGGCACCCCAAATAGTATTCTCCTAAATACCGAAATTATCCCCTTCTATAATTTTAGGTGACCTTAATTTTCTAGATATATTGTTTGGCAGTGGATATCGCTCTTCTGCGCGCATTCTAATAAATGCTGTTCGATCAATCCATGTCATTGTTTCAACTTCACACAATTACTTAAGCAAACTGCACGAACTACAGTTACCTCTTATAACTTATTAGTATATTTGCATAAATTTGAGATACGCTTTTGAACATTGACGTATTTGCCTGAGCCCGAGCTCAGCGACCAGCGCTTTTCTCATTTTCTTTGCTACTTTGCTTTGGTTCCAGCGCCACACAGCGCAGGAAAACTGCAAGAGATGATGCCAGAAGCAAATGACGACGCTATTGAAGTCAGGATGAAACGTTTTCGCAATGTGTTCGTGCCCCCCCTCTCCCCCCCCTTTTTTTTACACACGCAACAACTGTGTAACCTAACCGCATGCCCGGCCCTTCGTGAAAAATTGAACCCCCCCCCCCCCCCCCTGGCAGAGATCCTGGGTGCGCTACTGAAGCTAGCACATAATAAATAAGTATACAAATATATAAATATATACAAGCAGTATCCAGCGTTACCGAGCAACTTTCGGGGTAGAGAAGATTCCCGTGGTATGGTTTATAAAAGTTACCTGTCGCGGCGTGAACGTAATGCAGCGCGTATCCAATCAATATGACATATACATAACACTACGTATTCTAAAAAATAAGACCTCTCTTTATTATTTACCGCGGAATAAGCCGGTGAAAAAGGCTAAGGATAGAAAAATCGCAGACTGCTTAAAGGGCAACTCCGGCGGTTTTTTCAGCATGTTCTGATATCAATGTCTTCCAATGGTACTGACAATCCTGTAACAGCCAGGGTGGTTCAGCTTGCTCAGAAGCGGACCAATAATTTTAAATAACCAAATGAAAGGCGCTCAAACCGAAACTAAAACGAGTAGATGCTTCGTCCAGCCTATGCGATGACGTCACAGCCCCCCTCCCGCCATCAAAAATATGGAGCTGGTGCCTGAAAAACACCAGTAGGGAGGTCATTCGAGCATGTATTGAGTTATGCCAGCCTTCCTGAACTTGACTGCGACGATTTGAACGCTGGGGTGTCACAGTTTTGCTTTTGACGGCCTGTTGCCTCGGGGAGGCGGCGCCGAAGGTGATCTCGTCAAAAACACAGGGTGGCCAGCGTGGGAATCCGCTAAAAAAATTTAAAATTCATTTACAGGAAAACTAAATGACTTACAGCCTTACAGACTTGGGACATATTATTACAGTACCGAGGAGAATATATAGTGCAAATGTCATTGAGATCAGTGGACACTGAAAATTCGCCGGAGTTCGCGTTTCAAACACTAACGCAGTGTGTCTTTTTCTCACAGAGAAGTTAATGTCAGTACAGTGAAGTGCGACACCGCAGGGAAAGGACCACATGAGACAAAGATTAAGTTACTAAACTTCGTCCACATTTAACGTGATTGCTTAAGTGAAACTATCGATATCGGTTTCCGGGCTGCTGAACAGAGACGTGAATCTGACCCAGCCACGGCGGTCGCATATGCCATGGAGGCAGGAGTGCTGGAGACCCGTGTATTGTGCAACAATGCCATGCACCTTAAATGAACTTTTCGCACTCTTAAATACAAGTTAGTGAGAAGTTAGTAACTGCAAGCAAATAGGTAGTATTGCAGCGGTTGCTACCTTTTTTGGTTCGTTAATAACTTTTCTCTACCTTTCACTATCTACGTTAGTAAATAGTTACTAATAGCTGCATGCAATGGGGTAGTAACTGTAGCGGTTACTACCTCTCTTGAACCTTTAACTTTTTGCAACATGTTTACTGTACATGCGAAATCGTCGGTGCTACCTCGCCTCCCAAGTCAGAGCGAAAATCATCTCTATCGAAATATTAGTTTTTTATGATAACTGCTGAGTACGTCCACTGCACAAAGAAAAAAAAACACTCCAAGCAAAACGTAACCGAGATGGGAGCTTTTACCAGCGTATCAGTCCCACAAACTCCCATGCCCCTACCATTTACTCCGTTATAGTGGAGCGGCACATGTCATCATTTTACCATCGTTGCTAAGTGGCGCAGTATATAAAAAGACCATGATCAATTTTACGGAATTTCATGTCACGTGGTCAAAAACTCCCTATATTGGAGTTTTACCAAACGTTTTTGGTGTGATGTGTGTGTGCGCGCGGGCGCCTGTTTAGTGCGTGCGGGTGAAGTTCATTTGTGAAACAACGGATCATCCGTGCACAATGTGGTTGCATCCGCCGATTAGTGTTTCTGTAAACGTGTCAATGCTATTTGCACTGCTGAATCATACTGTACAGTCAACCACAAAGGTTTACGGACCACGCGAGCGCGTGTCCGTAAACCTCTTCGCGACACTTCTATGTCACCTGCGATCGACAGCACCGCTACGTTCAAGATGCCTCCCTCTCGTTAGATCTACGGCCTGTTTTCCAACTGTGCGCGAGCATTTTTTTTGTCTTTCCTTTTTTACCGCGGGTTCATATGTGTTCCCCTGTCGCCGTTGGGCGACGTACCGTTAGATGGCGTGAACGTGGGTGGTACCGGCGGCCCGTTTCAACTCGTCATTTCAACGCTTGTGTCACACTTCGCCATGCATTCAGAATCATTACACGTCAACTAATTTTGATCTACTTCGTTGTGCATGAAGCAAATTACGCCTGAAACTCAAAACAGGAGAGACAAACTTGTTCGTGTTCTTAATTTATTTTTATTTTCCTTTTGTCACTCTACCAATGTTAAAATTTGCTTCTGTTTTCAAACTGATATATCACGATTTTATTTGCTTTTTCTCCTTTTGCTTTGTATGAAATACATGACTGTTTGCTGCCGTAGTGGATGTAGCCGGCCCGTCAAGCTGTCGTAATACTTCTATATACTTCTCTGGACATAACGATGATTGATTGAAATAACTGCCGCAGACTGCAGATCCTTTCGCACTTTCGTCGAATGATCTTCTGTCCATAAATATAGCGTGTTTTTCGAAATCGTCTAGCGTAAGTAACATGTTTTGCAACGTTCAAAGAGTTATCAGTAAACGAGAATATTCGCTCCTCTTATTGCGCCGAAGATGCAGTTGTGTAAACAGAAATTTGCCTTTCTAGTAAAATTGCTCTCGGTGAAATTTTAGACACTCAACAAGAATAAATGCTTTAGATCTTACAGAAATAGAAAAGCAGACTGTGGTGCGCTGATTGCAGAACGAACGCGTCATTACTCTCAGGTCACCCAATTATGTGCTCATCAGTTAAATGTGCTTGTTAATGTGCACTGCAGTCACGTTTGACGACTCTTTGGGTGGCACCCCAAACAGTATTCTCCTAAATACCGAAATTATCCCCTTCTATAATTTTAGGTGACCTTAATTTTCTAGATATATTGTTTGGCAGTGGATATCGCTCTTCTGCGCGCATTCTAATAAATGCTGTTCGATCAATCCATGTCGTTGTTTCAACTTCACACAATTACTTAAGCAAACTGCACGAACTACAGTTACCTCTTATAACTTATTAGTATATTTGCATAAATTTGAGATACGCTTTTGAACATTGACGTATTTGCCTGAGCCCGAGCTAAGCGACCAGAGCTTTTGTCATTTTCTTTGCTACTTTGCTTTGGTTCTAGCGCCACACAGCGCAGGAAAACTGCAAGAGATCATGCCAGAAGCAAATGACGACGCTATTGAAGTCAGGATGAAACGTTTTCGCAAAGTGTTCGTGCCCCCCCTCCCCCTTTTTTTTTTTTTACACACGCAACAACTGTGTAACCTAACCGCATGCCCGGCCTTTCGTGGATTCAACAACAACAGCTGGATTCAACAAAAGCTCCTAGATGCATGTGAACATGTTGTTGCGGTGAAGAAGGTGACTAGAAG
The DNA here is from genome assembly GCA_013339685.2 of Hyalomma asiaticum. NCBI lineage: Eukaryota > Metazoa > Arthropoda > Arachnida > Ixodida > Ixodidae > Hyalomma > Hyalomma asiaticum. The sequence continues at coordinate 87,655,441 of CM023485.1, forward strand.
CAGAGGAAAAGGAGGACTCTGACCCTGTCCGTTGCCGGAGCACCATTCCGATTGCCTGTAAATAAACACGAGTCCACGATCCCGTGCCTCCTTCCTTTCCGCAACAACATACTCCCACAACTACCCGCAAAACAGGCCCGTAGCCAGGAATTTTTTTCGGTAGGGCCCACTTGCTGAAGGCCTTGACTATTCGAGAAAAACATCTATTTTCATTATTTATTTACGGTAGAAATCGCCGTATTTACATTCAAGTGACTTTTCTTCAAGAGGAGCGTTATTAATAAAGGATTACATTTTATGTTATCAGCACTATACTATCTTATTAACACTACCCCACAAATCGAAATTTCCGCAGAGGCCGGGGCCCCTAAGACACCCCCACTGGCTACGGGCCTGCCGCAAAAGCTCGATGAATGGAAACATGAACTCTCATCAATCCGTGCTAAAGCTCCGTGCCCGTATTCACAAAAACAACTTACGAAAAAAATATTCGTAAAAGAAAATTTGATTCAATCCTGATGCAGGACATATCGTTAGTCAAGCCCGCTGGCCAATGGCAAAGAGCACTTAAGGAAAAACAAGTTTTGTGAATTCGGTCCTCGTTCACTGGGGCAGTAAACCTTTTCCGTTGCTTGACCGGAGTATATTAAGCACTCACCGGTGAATGCGCTAGAGGACAAGTCATTCACTCCCATTTCGGCTTAATTTTGGATTGAGTGAAGCACAATCTTTTTGTTTACTACCTTTCTTCAAGCCGCCCCTCCTAGCTATAGATTCTTTCGATCTTCGAGGTCGTCACTTCTGCATGTGTAGGGACGCCGGGAACACTGCTTACTGAGTTATTACAGTATTAGTTCAAAAATGAAAATAACTCCATCGCGAAGGAACGCGACCAGATGCATGTGAAACGCAGGTGTAAGCGGCACATTTTTTTTTTTTTCAGCGACATAAATGAAGCTGGGTGGATTTTTTTTCGTTTCTCTTTTTTTGGTTTTTTTTTCTTGTGCGCTTGGGGTTTCACATAAGCAAAGATGGCGCCACATGCGACTTTGAGGACGAAGTCTAAAAAATAATATTTCTTGTTGGTGCAATACAAGTAGGCTCGTTTCCATCAATGTAAGAAACAATCCTCTCCTTTTGACCACGACAAAGATATATTTTTTTTTTTTGCTTGCGGTAGGCAGTCCCTTTACTGCACCCCAGCTTGTAGAAGTGTTCGGAGCCGCCCACCTCACCGTGCCCCCTTCTCATATCGCGGGTTGGGCGTGTGAAAATTTAGCAGCTATTATTGGACACATCACACGAGATATTTGATTTTGTGGCGGTGGATGGTCGATGAATGCAAACATATGCTCCCATTAGTCCATGCTAAAGCTCCGGGCCCGTATTCACAAAAACAACTTGCGAAAAAAATGTTCGTAAAGGAAAATTTGATCCAATCCTGATGCCGGACATAGCCACGAGGAATAAAGCAGGAGGATGAGAACAGCAGGACCTTGTGATGCAGAGTGCCTTTCTGAGAGATGGCAAGCCGCCCTCCTCAGCGGGGCTCCTGAAGAACAAGAGTGGGCCGTCCATCGGGCCAGAGCCATCATCGAGGACCTTGAAAGATGTTCCTCGAGCGGTGGACTTCTGGCAGCCTAGCCCCGGGCACAAACTTTAGCCGTTGGACAAATAAAGTTTATCCAATCCAATCCAATCCGTTAGCCAAGCCCGCTGGCCAATGGCAAAGAGCACTTAAGGAAAAACAAGTTTTGTGAATTCGGTCCTCGTTCACTGGGGCAGTAAACCTTTTCCGTTGCTTGACCGGAGTATATTAAGCACTCACCGGTGAATGCGCTAGAGGACAAGTCATTCACTCCCATTTCGGCTTAATTTTGGATTGAGTGAAGCACAATCTTTTTGTTTACTACCTTTCTTCAAGCCGCCCCTCCTAGCTATAGATTCTTTCGATCTTCGAGGTCGTCACTTCTGCATGTGTAGGGACGCCGGGAACACTGCTTACTGAGTTATTGCAGTTTAGTTCAAAAATGAAAATAACTCCATCGCGAAGGAACGCGACCAGATGCATGTGAAACGCAGGTGTAAGCGGCACATTTTGCTTCTTTTTTCAGCGACATAAATGAAGCTGGGTGGATTTTTTTTTCGTTTCTCTTTTTTTTTGGTTTTCTTTTTCTTGTGCGCTTGGGGTTTCACATAAGCAAAGATGGCGCCACATGCGACTTTCGGGACGAAGTCGAAAAAATAATATTTCTTGTTGGTGCAATACCAGCAGGCTCGTTTCCATCAATGTAAGAAACAATCCTCTCCTTTTGACCACGACAAAGATTTTTTTTTTTTGCTTGCGGTAGGCAGTCCCTTTACTGCACCCCAGCTTGTAGAAGTGTTCGGAGGCGCCCACCTCAGCAGGTCTCCTTCTCAAATCGCGGGTTGGGCGTGTGAAAATTCAGCAGCTATTATTGGACACATCACACGAGATAATTGATTTTGTGGCGGTGGATGGTCGATGAATGCGAACATATGCTCCCATTAGTCCATGCTAAAGCTCCGGGCCCGTATTCACAAAAACTACTTGCGAAAAAAATGTTCGTAAAAGAAAATTTGATCCTATCCTGATGCAGGACATATCGTTAGTCAAGCCCGCTGGCCAATGGCAAAGAGCACTTAAGGAAAAACAAGTTTTGTGAATTCGGTCCTCGTTCACTGGGGCAGTAAGCCTTTTCCGTTGCTTGACCGGAGTATATTAAGCACTCACCGGTGAATGCGCTAGAGGACAAGTCATTCACTCCCATTTCGGCTTAATTTTGGATTGAGTGAAGCACAATCTTTGTGTTTACTACCTTTCTTCAAGCCGCCCCTCCTAGCTATAGATTCTTTCGATCTTCGAGGTCGTCACTTCTGCATGTGTAGCGACGCCGGGAACACTGCTTACTGAGTTATTGCAGTATTAGTTCAAAAATGAAAATAACTCCATCGCGATGGAACGCGACCAGATGCATGTGAAACGCAGGTGTAAGCGGCACATTTTTTTTTTCAGCGACATAAATGAAGCTGGGTGGATTTTTTTTTTCGTTTCTCCTTTTTTTGGTTTTTTTTTTCTTGTGCGCTGGGGGTTTCACATAAGCAAAGATGGCGCCACATGCTACTTTCGGGACGAAGTCTAAAAAATAATATTTCTTGTTGGTGCAATACCAGCAGGCTCGTTTCCATCAATGTAAGAAACAATCCTCTCCTTTTGACCACGACAAAGATTTTTTTTTTTTTTTGCTTGCGGTAGGCAGTCCCTTTACTGCACCCCAGCTTGTAGAAGTGTTCGGAGGCGCCCACCTCAGCAGGTCTCCTTCTCAAATCGCGGGTTGGGCGTGTGAAAATTTAGCAGCTATTATTGGACACATCACACGAGATATTTAGGCAGCGATGATTTTATGGCGGTGGATGGTCGACGAATGCAAACATATGCTCCCATTAGTCCATACTAAAGCTCCGGGCCCGTCTTCGCAAAAACAACTCACGAAAAAAAATATTCGTAAAAGAAAATTTGATCAAATCCTGATGCAGGACATATAATTAGCCAAGCCCTCCGGCCAATGACAAATAAGACTTAAGAAAAACAAGTGTTGTGAATTCGGGCCTCGTTCGTTAGGGAAGTAAACCTTTTACTCGGCTTGACTGTAGTATATTAAGCTCTCACCGGGGAATGCGCTAGAGGACACGTCATTCACTCTCATCTCGGCTTATTTTTCCTTAGAGTGAAGAATATTATTTTTTTTATAGTTAAGCAACCGGAACGTTTCCTAAGCGCCCTTCAGCTATTGTAAACGTAGAGTAATAAGAAGTAATCAAATATGTTGTGATCTCATGGAAAATTTGGACGAACACGATTATTTTTGAATATGTTGGAATAGCCGTCTTGTGTTACCCACCTGACACACGCATATGTAAACAGAAAGGCATGAGAACGTTGGCCCAAAACATCGATTATGTATGTAAATTCCTGGCTACTTCCCCGTCAAACTCGCGCTACCCAAGTGGAGGGCCATATAGTACATAGACTTGAAGTTGCTGTTGTCGTATGTGTCGGGTATAAGGTTGGACGTTATTTGTATGTGTGAGTACAATTCTCGTTCATTGTTCGGTCACGCCATGTACATTATAACCTGGATATGCCATTGCACACTATATCCTTTGTTGTAACTACACGATGTAATTAATGATGTAATTGCACTTCGTAGCGGTACGGTTACATAGTTACTCGTGGTTATTAGTAACGGCAGGGACTACCCTGGCCATTACTAACTGCAGTTACTAAGAGGGCAGTGACATATGTGACAAACATGTTACTACCCCAAAGAAGCAAGTAGTACCACTTTTCTTTAAGAGTGTACCGCCCTTCCTAGGTACAGAATTTATTGAACTTCGTGGCCATCACTTCTGCATGTGTAGAGACGCCGGGAACACTGCTTATTAAGTTATTGCAGTAATAGTTTAAAAATTAAAATAACTCCATCGGGCAGGAACGCCACCAGATGTGTATGTGAAACGCAGTTGTAAGCAATACATTTTGCTTTTTTTTTTCAGCGATATAAGTGAAGCTGCGTAGATTGTTTTCTGTTCTTGATTTTTTTTTTTTGTACGCTTGGGGTTGCACGTACACATCAAAGATGGCGCCACACGCGACTTTTTCGCGACCTTCAGGGCCAAGTGTAGAAAAATATTTCTCGTTGTGAAATACAAGCAGGCTCGTTTCCATCAATGTAAGAAACGATCCTCTCCTTTTTACCACAACTGATTTTTTTTTTCCCCGGACAATACGGAGTCCTTTTATTGAACCCCAGCTGGTAGAAGTTTTCAAAGCCGTCCAGTTCAGCGTGCCTGGTTCTCATATCGTGTGTTGAGCGAGTGAAAATTCAGCAGATTTGGCATAAAAGCGATTCGCTTTTATGTCATTTGATCATCTTGTGAAATTAATATGTTTCGGAGTTTCGCGTGCCAACAGGACGGTATCATTGAGGCACGCTGTAGCCCCACGGATGATGGCGGATTACTTTACGCCTCCTGGATTCCTGTGAACATGCACCTCACTCTATGCGTACACGAGTGTCCTTGCAATGATCCCCCCCCCCCCCCTTCCCTTTTCTCTCTCATCGGAATGCGGCCATTTAATCGAACCTACTTCCTCTAGGTTAGGTCATGGAAGAATACGGAGGATGCCAAGCTCACAGTCATCAACTTAATGTCTCCGGCGCATACAAAAGCTTCACCTTGCCTAAATCAAATAAAACAAAGAGAAGATGGAGGTGGAACGGTCCATACAGGAATCTCTGCGTAACATAAGGCTAAGCTGCAACATTTCAATAACGTAGATTATTAAAGTCCAACAAAGAGATCACCGCACATCAGCTCTTATAAAACTACATACTTTCGCCTCTGGTGCGATATCACCCCGCCACGGTGGTCCAGAGGCTATGGCATTTGGGTATGATCCGAATGTTGCGGGAACGAATCTCGCCCGAGGCTGCTATACCTTGATAGAAGCGAAATGTTGAGACCCGTGTACAGTGCGATATCAGTGCAAGCTGAAGGACCCCAGGTGGTCAAAATTTCCGGAGCGCACTACCACAGCGTCTCCCACAATCATATCGTGGTTTTGGGACGTCAAACCCAGAAATCAGTTTGTCTGGTGCATGGCATAATGGCAGCAAAAGGAGGCAACGTTGCGAACGTGACTGCCTAATAGCGATTTCCGTGCCCCCCCTCCCCTCTTAGTGGTATGGCCGACACGACATACCGACAATTTCGGCCAGTGCGGGATGTTGGCCGAGAAGAGAGACGTTGAAATGTCGAGATTTATGTGGACGACATTCCCTCAAATATCACTTCAACATAGGGTTATGCTCACGTTGCAAATTAAAACGGCGTATGAACAGCGTCACTGAAATAAAGAAAAGGAAACGACACGAAAATACAGTGCATTCGAACAGGCATTCAACGTTCTAATGCATGTCTTAAATCGCTCGCTACCACGATACGACGTGTGAGCGTTGCCGATCTCTGAAATGTACGTTTGGGTCTCACGTCCGCCTGTGTGTCCCTGATCTCCGTCCAGTTGAATTCCTCCCTAACGACAACGAAAACCAATTCCTAGCCATACATCGTCTTGCATACCAGCTAGCTGAACATTCATTCTAGCTATCTCCGAGGTTTATAACGACAAAACTCTGCACGACAACAATAGGAAGGGTCTACAGACATGGTGCCATGCCTGTCGAACCTTTCTACTCTCTGTCTGCCTTCACTGGGAACCGGCCTGCATGACATAGGCATACAACTGCGAAACGCTCCAGGTCTCTTGCTCAACCGCGTTGCCTTGCGGAGCTGGCATCGCTGGCGGTTGGGGCATCGCTGCCGAGTTGTTACTGGTAGTCGGCATCCAAGCCTGGTTCTGGCGTCCGTAGCACTCGCCGTACCCTGTGCGGTTCGATCCTCCCCGCATGCAACTGGTTGCCGGTGGCCCGCTAGTAGGCATCGGCGCAGCAGCAACGCGCTGACGCGGCCATGGGTCGACGATGACTGCATTCACATGGGATACCTGCTCGACAATGCAATTGCGGAATCCCTTTGCGCTGACGTTACAAGAGTAGTTTTTGCGCCGACATTGCTCGAGTATGTCAGCAATCGCCTCCTCCTCCTTCTTCGACGACTTGGTTCCAGGTTTGATGCCAGCGGTGAAGGCCTTGTTGTGTCTGCTGCGTGTGGAGCAAGCGCAGGTTAATCACTTGAGCTTTTTTTTTCTTTCTTTTTTTCTTTTGTTTCATTTCCTTTCTTTCTTTTTTTTTTGTCCTCATTGCAGCATCTCTTGCACTACGCCCTATCTCTTTTCTCTTTGCACTAATCATCTGGCTTTCCGCTGATGTAACCATACAATATATATATATATATATATAGAGAGAGAGAGAGAGAGTGAAATAGCAGACACGACTTCGCAGTTATCGTTTATTGCCAACAGTTTGGACCGCGGGTCCGGTCTTTTTCAAGGCATAGAGAGAAGTGAAGTGATATCGCTGTCAAACTGGTCGGAAGAAGAAAAGGGAGAGAGTGGTACTAGAGGTACACAATTCATTCTGCAGGTGAGCGTTATGGGTGCTTGAGAGAAGGCTGTGCGGGAGGGAGAACAAGGAGGGCAGCTAGCGACACGGATTGGCGGCAAGCAGTGCACAGTGAGGGGCAAAACTGGAGTTTGGGTGATGCTGAGTATTCCTAGCTGAGGGCACCGACAAAAGGTAGCCGTGCTTTGTTGGGGTCGTCCTCGGGGTAGCTCCTATGGGCAATAAGAAGATTTTTTTCTTTTTTTTCCTTTTCTTTCTTTCCTCCCTCCATTAGTTCACGTCTGGGAATTGTCGAAACTCACTTGTAGGCCATCTCCATGACGGAGATGGCCTACAAGTGCACTGCAAGTATGCATGTCCTATAATCGGAAAAATAATACAGCCATAAAGAGATAGAGAAAGAAAGTGAAAGAGAGCAAAAAAATAATATATATATATATATATATATATATCCTTCCTGTCGCAAAAATGGAAGGGGTTCCAGGTTCAATAGGGCTGTAAGGCGGAAAAGTGTGTTACAGATATAAATGCGCACACATGAATAAACACACATACAACCGGGTACATTGTATATATATATATATATATATATATATATATATATATATATATATATATATGTGTGTGTGTGTGCACAGAGATTCGTATGGTCCGCTTCCCCGAAAATAAGTTGTGGTGCCAATTTTATCGCGTTTCGTGATGCCTCATTTCTTTATTATTTACTTGGTGATTTTTATTTATATTTCTGGTCTGTCCCTACGCTCGAAGAAACCAGAGGGACCCGATGTTTTCATTAATGCCATGTGTTACGGTTTTAAATTTATGAATAAAATATGACTCCCGCTATATATATATATATATATATATATATATATATATATATATATATATACCACCACCATGCCTCATCAGCGTAACTCACCGAAGCACCAGATCAGGAATTGGCCCCCTGTTGCAACACCACGGTCAGCACCTCCAAAATGAAGCAAACCCTGTACCTACGACGACAGTAGCAGAGCAGCAGCAGCAGCAGCAGCAACGGAACCTCTAGACAAGGATCCAACTATACTGGTTTTGGCAACAGAAGGCTCCAAAGGTCTCTGGACTCGGACAGGCAGCCATTGGAAATTAAACGTAGCGACTGTCAACACGCGAACGCTATCAACTGAAACCAGACAAGCTGAACTACTGGAAGAAATAAATGGTATTAATTGGGACATCATTGGCCTTAGCGAGGTTAGGAAACCAGGGGAAGGATACCTGTTGCTTAACGAAGGGCATGCCCTCTGCTGCAAAGGACAGCCAGAGAAGGGCGAATATAGCGTAGGATTCCTTATCCACAAAGACATTGCAGGCAACATTGAAGATTCTATAGCGTCAATGAAAGGGTAGCAGGAGTCGTGATAAAACTAAACAAGAGATACAAACTAAAGCTTATACAATGTTATGCCCCAACGAGCAGCCACAATCGATGAGAATGCAGAACAGTTTTACGAGGATATGGAAACAGCAATGAACAAAGTACGCATCCAATATACGCTAGTAATGGGGGACTTTAACGCGAAAATAGGAAAGAAACTAAAGGGAGACCAGGCAGTCGGGAACTACGGCATAGACGATAGGAATAACTGAGGGGAGATGCTAGTGGAATTCGTAGAGAGAAATCAACTCCGTATAATGAACAATTTCCTTAAGAAACGTAAGAACAGGAAATGGACATGGAAAAGCCCTAACGGCGAAACAAAAAGCGAAATAGACATCATACTAAGCAGTGACTCAGGTATAGTAGAGAACACGGAAGTGGTTAATAAGGTCAAAATTAGTGATCACAGACTACTAAGGGCAAAGATAGCTCTCAATCTTAAAGGGGCCCTGCGACACTTTTTCAACTGCCGTCTGCAGTACTGCAGTGTGTGTAGGATCGAATGCTGAGATGAACGCAAAAAGAATTATGCAAATCGGTGGTCTAGAACTAGAGTTATTAGCCCTGGAAGTTCAAAACACGAGCAGACAGCATGAAACCAACATTCCCTTTCGTATTTCGCTCTCCCGCTGACGTCAGTGGAGGCGTCCAATAGCAACGCGGGTCTTATAGAGCAACACCGGAAGACGCCGGGAGCAGAGCGCGCCCGCGCAGACAGCGTCCGGCCGTCAACACACCTGGCGTCGTTTTGCAAGTAATGTCAGATACTTTCTTTCTATCTTACGAAGCATGAAAACTATTTTAGTACATTTTGGTACTGAATAGCGTGATCAAGCAGACACCACACGTGTGTAACAAGCACCTTGGAGCATCAAGCCAATCAGAACGCCCGGCCTGGCCCCTCCTATGTCGTCACTCTATGTCACTTCCTGTAACAAAAATCTCCGTTATGTGTCGCCTCAGTTCAAACAGAAGGCGATTTTGGGCGGTTTGTTCGCTGAAATAAAATTATAGCCACTCTGCTTTCGGCGTTTCTACTCTCGCTGCGACATCCCCGCGTGCAACAGTTCTAGAATCAGTGATAAAAACGGTCTACTCAATTTGTGTCGCAGGGCCCCTTTAAGAGGACAAGAACAAAGTTACTCGTACGGAATCAGGCCAACCTCGATGCCGTCAGGGCAAAAACAGAAGAATTTAGAATCGCACTTAAGAACGAGTATGAGGCTCTAGGGCAGGAAGACAATGAGTACATAGAGAAGAAGAACGAAAACATCACTAGGCTGATCATCGAAGCCGCAAACGAAGTGGGAGGCAAATCACTGAGACAAGATGTGAATAGGCTCTCGCAAAATAGTAAAAATTTAATTAAACAACGTCAAGAGATGAGAATAACTAACTCAAGAGATAAGATAGAATTCGCCGAGCTCATCAACAAAACTAGAGTCAGCGACATACGCAACCATAACGTGAAAGAAATAGAAGCAGCCTTTAGAAAAGGAGTCTGTACCAAAACAACTAAAAGAAAGCTTTGTGTGGGAAAGAACATAATGCATGCAGTGAAAGACAGGCAGGGCAACATCGTTACTAACTTCAATGATATAGCCAAGGTGGCCGAGCACTTCTATTCGGAACTCTACAGCTCAAACACGAGACAACCCACCGGGAGTGCAATAAACGCCGATCAGGACAGAGAAGTTCCATGCCTCACTGCAGACGAGGTTAGGAAAGCAATTCAAGGCATGTCCCGCGGGAAAGCAGCTCGAGAAGGTGGCATAACCGCCGACTTAATCAAAGATGGAGGAGACTTCCTAACTAGAAAACTCGCGACTCTGTACACAGAATGCCTCAAAGCTTCAAACGTACCAGTAAGTTGGAAAAATGCCAACGTTCTATTATTACACAAGAAGGGAGATGTAAAAGACCTGAAGAACTACAGGCCAATAAGTCTTCTCTCAGCACTATACAAAATATTCACAAGGGTTATCTCAAATAGCAGAAAAATCCCAATACAGAAAGGTGTCAGACAAGGAGATACAATCTCTCCAATGCTATTTACTGCATGCTTGGAAGAAATCTTCAAAAGACTAGACTGGGACGAAACAGGACTCGGGATTAACGGCGAATATTTGAGCAACTTACGCTTCGCCGATGACATAGTACTCTTCAGCAATGATGGCGACGAACTACAGAAGATGATTGTAGACTTAAGTTGGGAAATTGCTAAGGAAGGGTTAAAGATGAACATGCAGAAAACAAAAGTAATGATAGGTGGCACAGCGAAAAAAACGTGCCTTCGCAATTGAAAACCAGACATTAGAAGTCGTAGAAGAATACACATATCTAGGACAGCTCCTGACAGGAGAACCTACTTATGTAAAAGAAATACACCGAAGGATAAGCATGGGATGGCGCGCATACGGGAGACACTCCCAGCTCATGAACGGAAACTTACGATTGTCACTTAAGAGTAAATTGTATAATTACTGCATTTTGCCAGTACTGACATATGGGGCGGAAACTCGGAGAATTACGAAGAAGCTAGAAAGGAATTTAAGAACCACACAGCGGGCGATGGAACGAAAAATGATAGGCGTTACTCTTAGAGATAGGAAGAGAGCCGAGTGGGTGAGGGAATAGACAGGGACCGCTGACATAATAGTCGAAGTAAAGAAGAAAAGATGGACATGGGCAGGTCACGTGATGAGATGGCTAGACAACCGATGGACAGTTACAACGACGGAATTGATACCAGGAGAGGGTAAACGCAGCCGTGGACGACAGAGAGTAAGGTGGAGTGACGAAATTCAGAAATTCACAGGCATCAAATGGAATCTGGTCGCACACGACAGGAAAGGATGGAGAGCATTGGGAGAGGCCTTCGCCCTGCAGTGGACATAAGATGGGCTGATGATGATGATGATGATGATGATGATGATGATGTACATATATTGCTGCCGCACAGTCACTATCCTTTACCTTTACCCTCTGAAACTAGCTGCACCCTTTGGGGCGTCTGTCTGTCGCCCAACAACCATAGCCATCCGTGACTCGCTTGCATCTTCTTCCGTGAAATCTTCACGCTGGCCACTTTCCTAGCATGAAATGCTATGTCACGCCGACAGTGCAAACACTCTTGGTCCGCACTAATGTGCAGAACACGCATCGTGAGAACAGGATCGAGACACGCGAGACGAAAGGCGATCGCTGTTGTGCGACTAGAATACGCCCCAGAGGCTGCGAATCTTCTGAGCGTAAGAGTTTTCAGATGAATACCTTGACGACGGTGAAGTGCTGGGGTTACGAAACAATTTTTGAACATCGAAATGAAACGCTGTGAGCCAAATATTGCTCCGTATGCAGCGTGAAGTTAGCAGACCACGTTAAAAGCAGACAAAAAAAAATCGCTTCTGGGCGGATCCAGAACAAACACATTGTCCTGGTCACCATGGACCTACCCTGAAATCGCCAAGCTCCCACTAACGGCGGGCTCAAGGCAATCTAGGAAGCCGGAGCGCCGGCCGTCGCGGGTTTCTCACCTTTCCCGCAGTGTTCAAGGCGCGAGGGCATGCGAAGCTGCTTTTGCGAGAATCAAGTCTTTTATGGCTGTTCCGAGACTATGCTCACAGAATTATTATACTTAGAGAAACATGTATCGCGATCAGCAAGCAGCATGTTTGGCTTCTTAGTTGTATGTGTGTGCCAGCAAAAATACTCATCACGGAAGGGACGTGCACTGGTGTGCACGTAGGGAGCACTCGGTCACTTGTCGCATCGCTGGTATTATTTCACAGCAGAATTTTCTTTCATGTTCGTTTACTTGTTCCGATGCCACAACGACTGTGGTAATACCTGTATCAGCGAAGTCGCTGTTGCAAAGTGTTGCCACGTGATACTATGGAGTACCGCTTAATACGTCGATCTCCGGTCATTGCTGGTAGTCTTGCAGTGCTGGTAGCTATGTAGCTCGCGTAGGTAATCGTGGCAAAATATTAGAGCACTAGAGAAGAGCACGTCATATGCACATGGATTTCTTGCACTTAAGACAACCTAAAACTGGTTATTTGTATTTTATTGTATCTGTTTCACAACTGTGATAGGCAAAGTCGGAGACTTTGCGGATTCGAAGACATTTCGGAAGTGGCTTCGCCACGGATCTTTAATAACAACAATTTGTGGGTTTTACGTCCCAGAACTACGATATTACGAGAGACGTTGTGCTGGAGAGCTGAGGAAATTTCGACCACCTGCAAGTTCTTTAACGTGCACTGACATCGCACAGTACACGGGCCTTAATATTTCGTCCCGGCCACATCGATAAGATATCGCCGCGGCCGGGATACGATCCCGTGACCTTCGGATCAGCAGTCGAGTGCCATAGGCCACTAGACCACCGTGGCGGCGCTTTGCCAGGGACCTTGTCACAAACTGTGCTTTATACAAAGAACCTCAACTTATAGAAGCGCCCCTAGGAATTAGTTTCGATCAGCCTCCTAAATATTAAGTGCATATAACGCGTTCTTACAGTTAGCGATTACTCGATTTTAGACATTGAGCTCTATTCATTATCTTCAGTGAGCGTGTGTGGTCATCTCATTTATGCATGAACTGCTTCTTCAATAAGCTGAAGAATCATACGTGATGTTGTCGCTCCCACAAGGAAGGAGCCATGCACAAAAGAAAAGTAAACGTGCCACTGGGAAGATCTTTAGGAGCATGTGCAGCGTAAGCATGCTCATGGTGATAATACGTTGCACAAAACGATTATGCGTCTAGGACGCCGCGCCGCAAGGCAACGGAGCAAAGGTGTGCTGGGGTTTTACTTGCCAAAACCACAATACGGTTATGAGGGCCGCCTTAGTGGAATGCTCTCGAAATTTTTACCAACTCGGGTTCTTTAACGTGCCCTTGCATCGCAAAAGTATACGGGTCTCTACCGTTTCGCCTCCATCGGGCTCCTGACGAAGACGGAAACATTCACACGAGGTATAAGTGTAATGAATCCACGTACTTAGATTTATGTACAAAATAGGGAACTGCTGGTGGTCCAAATGAATGCGGAATCCTTAACTATGGCGTACCTCATAATCACAATGTGGTTTTGGCTTGTGAAATCACAGAGTTATGTTTTTACTGAGCGTTCATTGTCTGGCGACAGCGTTCTTCTTTTTTTAACTGAAACTTTGTAGAGTGACAACAGCAGCACTTAATGTACAAAAGACAAAAGGGCGGTACGTCTCCCTCTGTCTGTTTAAAACGGCGTAAGGCTGTCACGGGTACTTTTAAAGGGCAACTCCGGCGGTTTTTCAGTGCACACTGATCTCAATAAAATTTTCAATATATACTCTCCTCGGTACTGTAATAATATATGCCAAGTCAGGCGGATGTACGCAATTTAGTTTTCCTATAAATGAATTTTAAAAAAAATTTGCGGATTCTCACGCGGGCCACCCTGTGTTTTTGACGTAATCACCTCCGCGCTGCCTGTCCGAGCTAGCAGCCCTTCAAAAGCAAAACGCGGATACTTCAGTGCTCAAATCGCCTCTGTAAAGACCAGGAAAGCTTGGATGACCTCGCCATTGGCATTTCTTTGGCGCCAGTTCCATATTTCTGATGACGGGGAGGTTGTGAATGCATGCTCCACAAAGCATCTACCGGTTTCGGTTTCGGGTTGAAGACGACTTTCAGTTGCTTATTTAAAATTAATTGTGCGTTTCTGAGCAAACTGAACCACCCTGGCAGCTACAGGACTGTCAGCATCATTGGAAAACATTGATATCTGAACATGGTGCAAAAACCGCCGGAGTTGCCCTTTTAACTGCGATTGGTCAACGTCTCTTTTGTACGTAGATCATCAGAGGGAGCAGCTGAAGGGACACATCTGAGCTCACCTTTGTGTCTGTAAGCATGGGCGTAGCCACAGGGGAGGCACATCTGCCACGTGCCCCTCTCGAAATGTATCCCTTCATGACACACAGGACATAAGAAGACAACAGACAACAACCCGCCTGCCCAACCCCCGCTTCGTGTCAAGGGACCGAAATACCCTACCGAAATAAATTCTTGGCCGCGGCACGCTCTGTAAGCAAAGTAAGTAGGGGAGGAACGATAGGCAGGACAAAGGTTGATTGGCTCTCCCAACATGCTGCAGTAAGCTGCAGTTGCAAACGTTCCTTTGATGGTTGTGTAGCTGTGGTGACGATAGTGACTGGCTGAGCCAATATAAGGTATGGAAGCTTGCCTGTTGTTATGACCCAGCTCAGATAGCATTAGTGCGCGTTCATTGCGTATGACTGACAGATAGATTGTTTTCCTTAAAGAGAGAATGCAGTTGTATGTCATGTGCTGGAGTTAAAGGGGTACACGGGTCACAGTTTGCGGCAATAAGTTCTGTCGAAAATTAGCGCTCTTACCACTTTCTCCCCACATTAAAAAAATATTTAGTGGTCTCGTTCGAATCCAGTTGAGAGCAATCTGCGCACGGCGGTCGAGCCCCTCGAACGCGATCACACGCGTAATCTGCTTTCTAATCTGCTTTCTAGCACTCGCAGAGCGCGGAGTCAGCGGCAAGGTTTGGGCGGCCGGCGCTCCGTTCTCCCATAGTTCGTTGCGGTTCACCACCAGCGGAAGGCGCGGCGCTGCGGCTTCTGGAAAGGTCCATTCCCGGTTTTCATTAAATATACATTAGGCGCAGGCGTTTTGCGCCCACAACAATTATAGCTTACTTTTGTGCAAGAACGTCTCCGAAAACGCTATACACATTTCGTGTTTTGCATGTACTTTTCTGCGATGTTTGCGACTTCACAACTATGAGCACACTTTCCCTAAAAAGAACAAGCAAAATGCCATTGTCAAGTAAAATGCCACCATCGAATGGCCCAGCAGACAACTACTAGCAATTCTCATTGCGGTTTCCTAATAGATACTTCCTAATAACGCATTGAAACACGTGATCAAAGTCAGACTCTCTGCACCTAGTGCCCAGGGCACAGGCCTCCCACCTTCACCAGTTAACATGGTGCTATGCTAACAGCTACGACGTTGCCCCCCTCAATTTCTTGATCTCATCCGTCAACATAACACTCTGTCGCCCCCTACAACGCTTCCCTTCCCTGCCAACTGCATTAATTTCTTAAGGAAAATGATAGTTGTATTTTTAAAAGACAAAAGAAAGTGGAGTGGATCGGGGAGCACGTGTTAATGACAGAGGCATGTAAGTCTCCCTGAGTGCACCGAATATCAGAACATGGCACGTATGTAGGTACGATGACGTCAATTGATGACGCCATCAATGTTTCACATAACTTTTGGCACGCCGTCGGTGAGGCCTGGTGCTTAGCATTATAATACGCTTCCGCAGTATATAACAACCCCTGCGCTGCTGCCTTCTTCGTGATGAGCATGCACCTGCGGAGTTTCTGCAACGCGATGCCGTTCTGACAGTTTGGCGGCTCACCTTTGCACTTGCGGCAGACCTCGGAACGGCGCCTCCGGGGGGCCGCCACCGCTGGCCTCACACGTCCTGTCCACTGGTGGCCACTCCTTCAGAGGCCATGGTTTACCGGCGGCAATCCTTTCCTTCTTTAACCTCATGCGCCGATTTTGAAACCAGATCTTGATCTGTTGTTCCGTCAGTCCCAGGCAAGTGGCCAGCACTAAGCGACGTGTCCTGTTCAGGTATGGGTCCCAATAAAACTCTTTCTCCAATTCCACCAGCTGAAACCGCGTGAACGTCGTTCTCGATCGCTTGCGGTAAGCTCCTCCGTCGCCATCTTTGGAGGTTTCTGCGTCAAGAAGCAAAGAACAACGTCAGAAACGGAGGGCCAGGCGGAAGCCGCTCTCGTGCAACACGAATGACAAGAGTTATTTCTTGAGCTCTCGCATTGTGCCAAGAAAGGCTTGCAGGCCATAACATGAAAGACCTAAGGCTCAAAGGGGCTGTCTACCGCATTTCATCGGTTTTCCGCGTTTCTTTGTATTGCAACAAAAAGCTTACCATTCGAAGCGTACAAGCTTGCCGTGGTTGCACTACGAAGTCGGCAGATATTCTCAGAGCAGAATTTCTTGCTTCATGTTCACTTATCCTGCATGTTCAGGGACGCTGGAAGCACTGCTTGTCTACTTGGTTTCGAAATATAAATTTCCTTTAAAAATCCGGGAGGCTACGCACGAGTAGTGCGACGACTGAGGATACAGCGTAGCCGGTGGCTTTCCCTTCCTCCTTTGCCTCGCCCTTACGTCCTTTCCCACTTTGCTGCGCTATATACACTGTGAAATACTATGCTATGCCTTACTCTTTCCCCTACTCTTCACCTTCACTTCACTTTTCCAAACCTTGCCCGGAAGCTGCATTTCGACGGAGGCGAAATCTTGTGGCCCGTGTTCAGTGCGACATAGGAAGGAAGGGAAGGGGAAAACAAAGGCAGGGAGGTTAACCAGAAAGGCTTCCGGTTGGCTACCCTACACTGGGGGAATGGGAAGGAGGAATAGAAAGATGGGAGAGAGAGGAAGAAGGGCAATAACGAAAGAGATGAGGACCATTCAGGGATGGTCGATTAATTTTTTTAATCGATTAATCGCCAATCGTTCGTCGACTTAGCCTTTCATCGATTAATTGCTTTCGCTGTGATGTTATAATCAATCAATCGATATTTTTATAAGTGCTTGAAAAATGATACCTCGTTGTTTCAGAGGCGTTGCTTGTGTTTGATATCGACACAAGTATATAACCGACGCGCTAGAGATCACGTGTGCGCGTTAGCGACTGCGTGAAAATTCGCACTTTCGCCCACTCAAACAGGGAGCCCGTCGTCTTTGGATGTTGTCAAGGGTCTAAGATTGCGTGGGTGGCCATGATGACGGACGGTTCGGCAGCAGGTCGTATATTTCCTCGAAGTCTACCTAATAGAGCGATCCGAAATCGGAGACTCTTTCGGCGGCCACCCTGGTAGGAAAGTCGTACCGGAAACATGCAGTGTGGCCGAGGGTGAGGAAGTACCGAGAAAAGGAAAGGAAAGGAAAGTTAAAGACGCTCGCTCTTGTAGGGACGGCAGCATTTCTCGGTTCGTCTGTTAGAAATTGTGGAAGCCCTCGATAATAATATAACAACGAACTGACGTGATCTCTTCCTTGAGGTCACTCATGCTAGATTGCACAGCGACATACTGGTCTCAAACAGGTCATCAGTGCAGGCGTCAGCGGGAAATAGAGTGACACGATTTTTTCCTCCGGGCTAGAAGAGACGGCAGCTGTGCCAGTATATACTGCACAGGTTTCACCTGGACGCCGAATTAACTCGGCGCTAGGCGCACCTTTTCAATCGTGCGTACAGCTCGAACTGTGAGCGCTGTCTAATGTATCAGAGATTAGAACACAGTCCTTCGCCACTGTCCTCCATTCGTGCCACAGGAGGAGACGGCGGCCTCTAGGCTAGCTGACATGGAAGTGCAAGCAATAGATGAAAGCTGTATTTCACCCGAAATAGGCGACCATACAGAATTGCCAAATGCTACAAGGTCATTTTTTTCAATAGAAATGGACTGGAGCTTCCAGTTGGCAGAGCGAGCGCCCCGGATAGGCGTTCGTCCCGGGTTCGAAACCCGTACCAGGACGAAACTTTTCGGCAACTAGGAAGCGTTCATTTATGAGAAATCCGTATGGATTTCCTTGTAGCCTTGTGCTACAAAACAGGTGGATGCCAATTTTCCCTTTCATGGATGCTAGACGTTCGGTATACCAATGCGCAAGGTTATGGATTATGAAAAGCGACTATTAGACTTAAATGCAGCTAAAGTGGCTTCTTTCTATTATGCGACTATTAGACCTTTTTCATAATCCTTGAGTGCGCTTCCCTGCACAGCATGTTCGCTCAGCTATATTGGCGTCCCGTGTCACGCTTCAAGTGGAGGCGAGGTCCCAGTTACACGTGCTGGGGTTGGACTATTAAGAGTGTTTATGTCAAGAGAGCTGAGTCGACATTTTCCGCGTCATAGCACGCTGTTTTGCAGAAGTGAATAGCTGCCATAAGTTGGGCTAACTGCATTGCAGGGAAGCTAGCATTACAGTTATCAAAGGGTGTATAGGCGTTAAGGCGGACATTTGGGCTAGTTTATATCAAGCGTAATGAAATATGATTACTGGCGTCCCTGTCCCCTTTGCGCAAGCAGTCATGTCTTATTATCTATATACGGATCACTCATTGTTATCCCGATCATCATGCTTCGTCACTCTTTCCCCTGTTGCGTTGTCCCCGATGTAGAGTAGAAGGCCGGGGCGTACTAGATCAGGCAACCCTCTCTACCTTCTAATACCTTATCTCTCTTTCTTTCATTGGTGACAAATATTCTTTAATTCCCTAAGGAGTAAAATACAACGTCAATGAGAACTGAACCAATCAAGAAATAAGCAACGCATATTACAATGTGGCACTTACACAAGAAGCAAGTAAAATCTGGGGGTTAATAAGACGGCGTAGGCGATGGAGATCGGGTCGAGTTCATTTCTATCGCTATGGGGTATGACCGCCTGCGGCTCCGGGCTCCTTCTACTTTTATTTATTTATTTATTTATTTATTTATTTATTTATTTATTTATTTATTTATTTATTTATTTATTTTCGTCGGTACCTTCATCGCCATATGCAGGCATTACAGCAGGGGGGCGGAGGGGGTATATACATCACTAAATCAACAGTCATTCATTTCTGCACTCAAAGCGCGGTAAAAGTCATCATTACTTTGTAATTCAACAACGTTTGACGGAAGTGAATTCCACTCGCTCGTGGTCCTACAAAAAATGAATAACGCAAAGTGTCACCTTTAAAAGAAAATTCGCAAACTTTCAAGGCGTGGTCCCTTCTACGCGAAATATATGATGGCAATGAGATTTATTTGTTTCTCTCTATGCCTATGTAGAAATATGCGCTTGAAATCTGCGTCTCGGCGTCGCGCGCCTCGCAGTCACGCGCTCCGGCCAAGGGACGGTGTTGCGGCTGGATGGGGAAGATGGGGGGGGGGGGGGGGCAATCGATTAATCGAAGAGCTTTGATTAATTCGATTCATTGAAAGGGGGAAATCGATGATGATTAATCGATTAACGGTGTACATTTAATCCATTAATCGATTAGTCGTTCATCGTTCTTACCATCCCTAGAACGACTCCATCAGTCAAAGGCGTTCGCGCGATAAAGAAGCCCAGGTGGTCAAAACTTCCAGAGCCGTCTACTACGAAGATTCAAAAATCATAGCGCGGCTTTGGAACGTAAATTCTCATAAATAAATAAATAAATAAATAAATAAATAAATAAATAAATAATAAATAAATAAATAAATAAATAAATAAATAATAAATAAATAAATGCTATACCACGGAAGGCTATGCTGTGCTATGAAACACATGCGCCATTATGTGAGCTGAGGGCGTAAACCAAGGAGGTTCTTGGCGTAAACGCAAGAGGCGAAAGAAGTGCGCGCTGCGTGCAAATACCGTCCATTTCATAGCAGAAATAAATGCCCGTGCACTTATTTCATTGTGATGGTACTTTTATGTTTGTATTGGACGGCGCTACGAAAAGCTTAAGCGGCTACGTTGTTAAAATGAATGTCGCGAAGGAACGCTACCATATCTGTGTGAAGTACAATTGTAAGTGCTACCTAGCACGTTTTTTTTCTTTTTTTTTGGGGGGGACATTTAGGACCAAGTTAGAAATTTCTCTTCTTTTTTTCGAGCGGTACAAATATGCTCGTTTCCGGCAATATAAGTAAGGGTGTTCTCGTTTTCACCACAACAGGAAGAAAAAAAGAATAGCTTGTCCAAGTGGTGTTAAAAAAAAGAAATAAAAGCAAAGCGAATTCAGCGTCTGTGAAGTCTCGTCAAACGGCTATACATGGGGTCAAGTTCGCTATCACTGTCATGCAGCACTGTCATTGTGGCTATCACTATGAAGTAACAGCAGGGTGAGGGCAAGAATGTAGGTACTGGGTTGAGGGCAAGCGCTGGCACAGCTGTTCCTTTCTGCGCAACCCGAGACATCCTTAGGGGCGAAGCTCCTTAAGGTTTGGGTCTGTCCGTCCGTTGTTCCTAGTAGCGCGTTACCTTCAAAGAAATGAATGATGCTACGTGTGGGAGGCGCGCGAGCTCTCTCACTCTTCCATCTACTGTCTTGTGAGAGAGAGAGAGAGAGACAGAGAGAGCGAAAGGCGCGCGTTGACTATGGAAACGCTCTTTCTTCGATGAACGTTCTACCAGCTCGCAAAGAAGGAGAACGCGCCCTCACCCGCGAGGGACAAGCTTGACGCAGGCAGCGTCTTCTAGCGAGTTTCTTGATGGAAAAATACCGACTGCTCGCGCTGGAGAACGGTTCACCGGCCACCCACATATATATATAGGCACTGGATCTTGACTTGCAATGAAGTGCCGGTGGGAAATTTCACTTGTGCGTAGTTGAACCATAAGGATTCGTAGCGTACGCGTTAACTAAATTAATCCGGAACTCGGCACGATCTACGATGAACATCCGGAGCTTCGCCCACTCATCATCATTCACTCCGTGGATATGCTGTGGATTTTTTCGTTGTCTCTTTCTTTTGTTTTTCTTCATTACCAAGTAGCGCTGTCGCTATCGCTGTCGTGTATCAGTGGGCTTGAGGACAAACGTGTGTGTAGTGGGTCAACCAGATGCCTTCTGCTGAACGAGATACTTTCCTTCCTTCTTTCTTTCTTAATTTATCTACTTCTATATTGTCCTTCTCATAATCAGTACCAAGGGGCATCTGTCCGTAGGGGGTCAATTAAGGGAAGGGGGCGTGTCGGCTTTCTCCTGCTCCGCTGTTAACTGCGAACGCTCCGTACGGATCGACCTCGACGTGAAACAGTTCAGCTTTTAAAAAGGAGCATTCGTGTAATAGGCTCAAAGCTTAAAGGTGGAGAAGCTCTATTTTTGTTTCTTTTTCTTTTTTTTTTACAGAGTTTAATCGTCAACCACCTTCCTATCTCTTGGTTCTGCTTTGTTCCTTGTAAAAATTTTAAAGCAGACTTTTTGTTTGCTCCTGTGAAAGGAAGGTAGACATGCTTGGTAGTCAGTCACAGAAGCCAAGATATACCCGTTTGCAAACGTTTATACTTAACGTATGTAGGCGCGTTGATGCTGCTACGATGACGACTGCTACTATATAAGTGAGCACTAAAGAAGAAGGCGAAACCGCGTGGTGTATTAGTTGGGCCAATAAAAAAAATGATGCTGCAGATGTTCCAGTTATGGAACATTGGCAAGTAAAAGGTTCACTGTCGTATGCTAAGTCCGAAAAATGCAAGAGCGAAGAAGAAAAAATCATTTGCACTAGCACCACATTTACTTTTCTTTCATTTCACTCCACCTAGGTTGCTTAACATTCAAGGGTGATTAAACCGCCCTGTTCATCCACACTAAAAGAGTACGTATGCAGACACCGACCGGAGAGAATGAAGAAGATTCCTGCAAACGCAACCCCTCTTGTAAGCCTGTGTGCACGTCAAGGACAAGCAGAATCAAGGACCAAAATCATTACGGAGCAAAAGGGCTTTTCGTACCTATTGCTTATTCAAACAGGATTGCTTTATTATGCAGCTTCATTAAAGAGTCAAAACGAGAGAGGCTTCGCTGCTGCGTCCGTTCGAGATTTTCGCGTTCCCGTCTAAGACAATGACGCGCGTGTCGGCATCGGTCTTCACTGGTGTTCTCCGAATTCGCAAAATCCACCACGCAAGGCTCTAATCGTTTGCCGTCTGATTAAGACGGTCGCCGAGGAGCTGTTGAGCCCCGAAAAAAAGACAAAGAAAAACTCTTAGTAGATACGCGTCTCGAAGCTCCTAGCTAATTGACAGGCCGTCCTCGAGTTAGCGTCTCAATAAATCTTTCTCTGTTTATTTACTTGTATGGTGGGATTTCTTTTTTCGCTTCGACTCCGCCACACCTTTCACTAAGTCGCCTTTCAGGCTTATAAAAAGCTTTATATGTATATATAAAGCTTTACCGGACCATTGCTGTTCCCTTTCTCAGTGGTACTGAAAACCTGCGTCAGCTTCAGAGAGGCGGGCGCCTTTGCTTGTTCCTTTTGAAATGACAGTTTCGGTTTTGCCACCCCCTTTCATTTTCTGTCGTTCGCTCCGAGCCCATTCACACGATGTAGTCCGATTCTTGCTTTTTAAATCCCGTCACAGTTCGCTTCCTTTCTTTTGGTCTCGTGATGCGGCCTTTGCTTCCTATCTTCGGAGAGGTTCCCTTTCCATTTTTATTTCGAAATCCCCACCCTCTCTCCCTCCTTCATTGTCGTTTTCTTCTCGGAACTGGCCGGGCTCCTTGTACAGCCGCTTGGTGCCGTGTGTAACAGGGAAATGCCATTATGGAGTTGTACGTTTTAGCGAGCCTTTGCGCCAGCAGTGGTTCGGCGTCTCACGAGACGTATTGCGTGGGGGGAGCAACTCATTTCGTACAAGAAAGTTTAATTAGAAAACACTTTCGCTGTATCGTTCACGACTGCGCGATTAAACGCCTCCCTGGCCTCCCGGGAGCGGGCGAACACTGAAACGACGGTGAGCATATCTAGGGCCATTCGGCAACGTTTATATAACGTAGGGACGCACTCGTCGCGTAATGCCGCAAGTGAAAAGCGTTGTTCCGCTACATTGTTTCCTTCAATGTGCATATTCGAAAGCAGAGAGCTCATTGAAGAAAGATGCGGGCTAGAGTCGTGCTAAGGCGCAGCATTTGGAAAGAGACAGTGCTGCTATTGCGAGCTAACCTATCGTCTTTAAGTTTGTCACGTTTTGGAAGCACCTGGACACGGAGTTTATTCAATAGCCTTTCGGTTCTCATAGGGTTCAACCCTTATATATTTCAAGTTGATTGAAATAACGAAAGTGGAATAATTCAAGGGTTCGCTTTTTTTTTTTTTTGTTGGACAGAACTTCATGAATTCAACAATAACACCAGGCAAGGTATAGTGTGTCCGAACGGAGGACCAAAACGTCATGAGTTCGGTCACTACCTACGGTAAGTGTTTTTCTTTCCTTTTTGTACACTTTTTTTAATTCCTTTCCGTTTTCGTCATAACTACTACACTTCAGCTAAATTCTGGATTTCCTTGGTCTCATTGTTTGCTGGATTCATTAAGATGATTGAAATGCCATTTTAAAATCTCTACCCATGTATCCTAAAGAACCACGAAAGTGCGCGTTGGTTGATGCGAGCAAATTCAATAGCTTAATTGGACAGCAAACCAAATATTAAGAATGATTAGGGTGATAGGGTATCTGTGTAGAAGATTATCGCTGCTTTCTGCGCCAGTACACGAATATGTCACGTCGAAAATTGCCAACAAAAAATACATCTGGCGCCGCTACTCTGTTTGAACACCGGAAAGCATGAGGTCTCCATCTTCGCTGCCATATTCTCCAAATCAGCCGGCGTCCGAGAGGGAGAGAGCGGTACAGTGTACAAATATGAGCGAATCCATTTTGTAAGGCACAACACAGAGTCTCTACCAATGGCAACTATTACGCTGTCAAGCGTTCTCGTGGCAAACAGAGGCAATAACGTAGCAATAAGGAAAGTGTGGGCACGGCCGACCGACCCCAGAACTTAGGGAAGCTGTCGTGCAGTTAGCTCCGCGACCGTGATAAGTCAATATAGCTTTGGCCTTCTCTTTGTTCCTTTATATTCAAGGTTTAGGTAATTTACTTTCCATCTGCAATATTCAGCTGTAGGTGAGTAAATTGAAAGTAGTGGTGGCGTCATGTTATGATGCACCACAGCGTACTACAGGCGGTCCTGCTCCAATTTCTCAATGTACTGTTGTCTCGCTTGCAGAGGTGAAGTTGATTACTGAAGAAGGCAAGCTTGTTTCAGTATAGCTCGAGTCATTATTACTCTTAATAGTGTCCCCACCAGCATGGCGCAATGACCCGTAAGTAGTTAGCAATACTAACCTCATGCTTGGTTATATTCGGCGAAATTTCTCTTCGGCTCCTACATCATTGATGTTAACGTACAAAACACTTATTAGAATTAAGATAGAATACGCCTCATCTATCGGGACCCTCACTCAGCTACCCTTGTTCAATCCCTTCAACTAATCCAAAACAATGCCGCGCATTTCATTTACAGCAATTATAGCCGAACTTCAAGCGTAACTGCCATGAAAAACTCCTTGCTACTTCCTCCGTTCTCATCCCGACGTAAATGTTCTCGCCTTGCTTTATTCCACAACTTATACTTCCACCATTCCTATACCTGCGTGATTACCTTATATCATCCCCTACTTACATTTAATCTCGCATTGATCATCACCATAAGGTTGTAATAATGCAATGCCATACCAGAAGCTGTCACGATTCATTTATTCCCAGGACCTCTCAGAAATGGAACCACCTTCCCGGCACAGTTTTCGTTATCAAGGACAACTCAATGTTTCGTGCTGCCATATCAGACATCATCGCTCCCGGACTTTATTAAACAATCAGCGTTTGTAGCTAACTAACGACGTTGGCAATTTTTTATTGCTTTTTGTATTTTTTGTTGCCCGCTCCCCTCTGCTGTAATACTTCGGGCTTGAGGGTACAATAAACTGAATGCAAAGAAAGAGAATACGGTCGACATCCCAAATCACCCACGCTCACGTACCGCGCTTTGAATCCCACGGACTGTACACACGCTGCATATTATGTTTCGTCAAAATATGTATTCAGTAACTATACAATACTTCGCTGTCGCATTTGAGGCTCACGTCCGGCAAGGCAAATGACATTTGATTCACGCGGAAACGTGTTGACGTGCGCAAAGCTATATGTTACACGTAGATCTAGCCACACACTTCTAGTAATCCAGACGGGCCGATCAGTGGCGGAACCGAGCTTCAGAGTCTAGGCGAGGCCTGCGTCAAAGCTGGCCAAAGTTGTCGTCGGGCGGTTCCTCCGTGTTCCCTTCTTTTCTTGTTTTCTCTGCCGACGCGAAGTAGGACGACTCCCGCGATGAAGTTTTATCGCACTGTCACCACGGCAAAGTACGTAAAACAAACAAATCGACACAACAAGAGCCTGTATCAACGCCGGACCCCAGCGCCGAGTTAATAGTCGTGAGTGCTGCCAGCACGGCCGAACCCAGCGTCAAGCAGTGCGGCGTATACCCATTTACTCAGGCCGCCCCCGAAGCGGTTCCTCTTGCCAGACAACCGCATTAGTTGGCGCGCGGACGTTGCGAGGACTTGCTCAGCGAGCATATTTTCAGTTAATTCGATTACCTAAAGCTCACCGACCAGACCGTCGTAGCATGCACTCCTCCGGCGCCGCCGAGGCTGCATCCTCTTTCAAGCAAAAATGTACCCGGCCGTTGCTGGCACTGTACTGTCCCGCGGAGAGAAACAACACGCGAAGCTGTCGAGGAGCCAGGCCAACGGGTTGTTCGAGCTAGCTACACAGACAAGAGCAAGCGAGTAGCAGAGGCAGTTTTCCGAAGGACGCGGCTCAGGCATCAACCCCGGACTCGACAGAGACTGGTTGTCGCGGGCTCGGGCTTCTCGCGATGAAAGCATGGTTCGAGGGAAAGGCTTGCAGCACGCCAACCAAAACTCGCCAACAGAAGCTCACACGCGAAGTATGTGACGGGTGTACAAACGCCAGCGACCGCTGCTGCAAGCTGTAGGCCGCAGTATACACTGGGATTGGGAAGGGCCCATGTGTCCCTTTAATTCCATTTCCGGGCGCAAATTTGTCTTCTGGCGTGCGTGCGGTATAGCAGCACTGGCTAGCGGTTTTCTTCCGCAGCGGGCGCGTCTAATCTTCCTCAAGAGGGTTCGCTTTGTTTTCATTAGGCGTTCGCAAATAAATCCTGCTCTCGTTCGCTGTCTGCCTTCGTGCTACCGTATATAGCGGCGGTAATTCGACGCGTACATATACACACGTCGCACATGTCGAAGCATGCGTAGCGAGCGCTCATCTCTCGCCAGTTGTTTTGTTGGTGGTCTACGAATAACTGTGCCCATCCGCCGCAATATTTAACAAGCTCTGAATGTCGGTGCGTAGGCCTTCCTGCAATATTTCCTTTCTGTTGTTGCTTCCAAAGACAAAGTGGTGTACAGGTTATATTTTCCGCGCCTGCGTTCGTACCACCCCTTTTCCAGCAAAGTTGCATGAGGGCCACAGAGGCATTACAAAAATCCCACTGGATATATGTATTTGACGTCCATCATCTGTACTTCCTCCCCAGCATCAATTTGGAAGCGGACATGATGAGGGACTTTCGGTTGACTAAGAAACCTTCGGGGGTGGGTGCATGGGGTAAGTCTCTCGATTTGCCAAGGACTTTGGGGTAAAGTACCATGGCCTACCGAGAGAACGAGGTAACCTGAAGGCGGGAAGGATGGTCGAATGGCAATGATAGCTTTTCTGCTAGTGTGTGGCAGAAGACCTCTACTATGAAAATACTTTTGCCTTGCCCGTGTATTGAGACATTTTTGTCAATCATACACGTCACGCATATCCACAGTAATTATTAAAAGGCTTTGTTGTGCTCGTGTAACTCCGCCAGATAAGAGAGTCGCGAATTCGCGCATACAGCGCGGCAAGCAGTCTTTCAATGACAAAAACTTTGCAGAAAAGCTATACTAACAGATTTTTTTTTTTTTTTGGAAACGGTCAGTTTACGTGAAATTGTTTCAGATAGTTGGGCGCTGTCGGTCGCGTTTCATTTCGTTAAGCGTCAACTCGCCTAGCCGGAGAGTTGAATTCCACAAACATGAAGTCACTTCATTGCTTTGGAAACAAACCGCTCATAAACGTGCTCCATATACCGTTCAGTGGTTTTTCGAAAAGCAGCAAACAGGCTCCGCCTCCTTTTGCGTCCATACCATGCCCTCTATTGTTCTCGGCAGAAATGTGCTGGTTGATCATTGGATGTCTCATAGCATGTAAATTTTTACGTAGAAGACTACGTATGTCCGAAATAGAATGCAGCCGGCGTTGCATTGCGTGGGAGGTAGTCATGCTAGGCTGATTGCGCATTATCGGGACTGGTGCTTAGAGTGACATAGTGTTCAGCTTGTCGGTATGGACTTACAATAAAAGGATTTACAAAGACGGACACACACACAAAGAAATATAAAAAAGAGCCGCACAACACTAATGCCGTGAGCTGCACGACATAAATCTGGCGTTGTGGTGAACAAAATTAGCAAGCTTGTGCAAGAACCCTTGCAGCCTTATTCTCCTTGTCCAGAAGAAATTCTGTAGCTGCGAATATTAAGCCACGCCGCTGGGAGGGGGGGGCGAGACAACCCTGGTGCTTACAGACGCTTCGATTGGGAATAGAAGAGTGCTTCGACATTGGAATTACTGTGCTGTGTGCACTAAGAAAGGCGTTCTGAAAGAATGACAGAAACCGAAGGCGGACACATGTTACGTATGCAACAATGGATATAATTGTTTCTATAAGACAAGTGAAAGTAAAGCGAAGATTCGAAAGAACATACGATGAGCGCACAAGCAGACCAGCAAAGATAAAAGTAACAATAATACTACACGAAGGAAACAATTTCTTTTTATAGACCATAACATAGTGGGTAGGCTTGTGCATGTCGAGACGAATCGATTCGGTCTTATTCCAAGTGTCGTCCGGACGAAGACGTTGATTTTGTTGAAGTCAGTGCCGTTGCTACTGCTGTAAAGTGCTCCGCGAATAACCACCGTTCCGTCGGCGATTATTCCTGACCAAGCGTTGCCGGCGCCTTGCGCAGCCGAAATACCCTGCCCTTCCTTAACAACTCCAACCAACCCACGCAAAAGTAAATTTGCATCTCGACGTCTTGTCTTCAGAATTGAAGGTATTCGACGGAGTAAGCCTGCATATAGGCGCACCTGTAACAGCGGCTTCGCCCTGTCTCGCTACCTCCAAGGTTGTGAGGCGCGGCGATACGAGTGAGTTGGTGCGTGATGCTAGTGCCACCATCCTGCAACAACTTCTTGATTTTTCTGAATTTTTGGTCCGATTCGGTCGTAGGGTTGGCAAGAAAGGGACAGGCGGGATGCGGTATCATGACCACGCGTTTCAAAGCCACGGAAACGCGTGGCCATTCGAAGAAGTGGCCCGCGGGACATTTCCTTCGGTCGCTGGCTTGCATGAAATGGAGGAACTTGGCCTGAGCGCGTATCCTTCAGAAACTAGCCCAAATTATCCAGTAAGGCACGCATGACCACGCTTGCTTGTGCATGTAACTTACAGGCGAGAAAACAAGAGGGAACGGTCGTGTACAGGAAAGGGGAGTTTTCCTCCGCAGCCCTTTAGTGACCTGGGTGGAGAACAGTGGTGCAGGTGTATGGGAGGTATAGGGACAGGCGATTGCTGCTTGTACATTGTGGTGCTTCCGTGGTGGCACACGAAGAAAGACGACCACGGAGAATTCGCCACGGAGAACTCAATAGTATTTCCCGGGAGCTGACTGGCATGAACGCTTAATGTACTTTGAAACTTCACAAGTGCTCAATGCTATCGCGATGTCCTCGACGGTTAGGCCAGTATAGATTTCTGTATCCTTTCTTCCATTACCACTTTCTTATGCCCGATGCAGTTCCGCACACTTCCTTGCGGAACTACATCGGGCACATTTACGAAAAATTCCTGCAGTTTTCAGCTATAGTATTGTGTGTGTGTGTGCGTGCGTGCGTGCGTGTGTGTGTGTGCGTGCGTGCGTGCGTGCGTGTGTGTGTGTGTGTGTGCGTGCGTGCGTGTGTGTGTGTGTGTGTGTGTGTGTGTGTGTGTGTGTGTGTGTGTGTGTGTGTGTGTGTGTGTGTGTGTGTGTGTGTGTGTGTGTGTACCAAACGCTTGACGATGATGCTGCTCTGGGAAAAGCGGTAGTATCAAGCGCAGCCCCATGCATCATCCTCGCCGTGCAACCACACGAAATAGAATGAAGCGCGGTATTTTCCAGAATATACCTCATTGTTCCCTTAGATCAACTAAGCTACAAAAGAACTTTTTTTTTTTTGTGCGCTGCCGAGCCCTTAACCACAGCCGAAAACCGCGCCCCGTGCTTTCGCTTACACTGATAGACTAGTGCACATTTTCTTTTTTATTGTTTTACGTGCTAATAACTACCGCACACCTGCGGTACTGTAGGAAAGGAATAGACCTGGCATGCATTAATTTCGGCATTTGCAGTGCTGGTTTATTTATAGAGAAGAGTAGCTTTAGGAAATGACAGGCTGTCGGTGAATATTCAAAAAATCACAGCATATCCACGGGGTGAATGATGATGAGTGGGCGAAGCTCCGGAGGGAATCATCGGTAAACCGTGAATCTTTCGCGTAAATCGCCCAGTCGATCATCATGTAAAGGCGTGAGAAACACTGTATTCGTACGCTGGGATCTCGCGTTTAAGGGGGATATGCTGTGCTAGAGCCAGGCCTGCGCGGAACTGCAGGACAGTGACAGCGTAAGCAGGAGGAGCTACCTTCTTAGAGGCCACTTTAAACGCTTGAGGAAACTAGTGCAAGTAGAAGTGGTAGGTATCTCCTGCGCCATAACTTATCATTTTGCCAAGTAGGGAAGTACCCACTACGCCATAATTACCAGTGCCTCCGTAATGGGTTCAAAGCTACAAAGCACGCAGCTCTGTGTTCTTTCAAATGATGCCTCGACGTCGTTATACAATCCATTTTCGCGTCGTGTAGCGGTGTATTACTATTTTTCAACGTAACATTACGTTTGTTAATGCGATTCCGCGGGAGACATTATACCTGTTTAGGTCTTTTAGCGATAATTTTTCAACCACAGGCGTAGCTCAGTGGTAGAACGCTCGACTGCCACGCCGAGAGCCTGGGTTCGAATCCAGGCAGAGGACAGTGGCTACGTACATCACCAACGAACACCATGGGATGTACAGACCCACGCCCTAAGGAGCTTCGCCCCTAAAATGCTTATACTTCGTCTTTCGTGGCAACAATCAAAGCACGTGAGTCATGCGTGACAGCAAGTTTGCCTCATCAGCGGCGTCGGCGCGTCTAGTGCGCTAGTGTGAACGAGACGTTAACGTGCCTTAAGCAAACAGGAGGGACCGGCGTCTTCCGGAAACCTCTTTCATGGTCACTCGCTTTCCTGAATATACCAAGGGGGCCTCCCGCCTATTCACTCGCGAGGCACAGTGCATGGCTCGCAAGATCCCCTGTTCGAAGTGCCCGACTGTTCCTACGACAGCGAGACCAAAGACCTGCGAGACTTCGGTCGTGTGCGCGGTGCGGCTGCCGAACACTCGCAAACCTGTCACTGCCCGTCAGTGACCTGCCGAGTAATCCTTTTACGCGCAGACAGTGCTCTGCAGGATGTCGCGGCGCCGTGGCCTGTCTGGAGCTGAGCCGAAAGGAGATGGTTTCAAAAAGGACAGTGATGGCTATTTGGAGCTGACCTTGGAAGGAACCAGTCGGGCATAAAAGCGTCGCGTCTTTCAAGTGGCATCCTTTCTTGGGTGTCAATCATTCAAAAACGAGTAAACTACTTTCATGAAAAGAGAAGTAGGTAAACTGCGTCGTTGTCGAGCGCTTTAATGCACACATTTAAAACATTTCATTTCATTTCATTTCATTTATTTTCCCTAAGGGCCCGAGATTGGCCATTGCATAGGGGGGATAAACAGTGCATTCAATCAACCAATAAAAAGGTTCAATGAAGGCAGTAATAAGTATCGCAAAGCAAACACACGAAAAACAAGAAAAGTAAAGAAAACTAACTAGAATATTTCGAAATATAAGTAGCATAATAACACAACGCAATAATGCAAGGTCGGGTACAGTGCTATAGGGGTGATGAATAAACACATGACAGCGTACAAAGGTAGCTTTAAAAACAAGAAATAAATAATATAATAAAGGAAATTTAATAACCAAAGAGAGTTCAGCTAGAACGGCAGGACTACTGACTTAGGTACGTTAGCAGAGCTGACTGGAAAGAAGTTAAAGGAGTACTGACACGAATTTTTGACATTCTCGTATTATTACTGTAAATGAAAGCACTGGCGTGGAGAACCCCCAAAAGAGTATGCTGGTGTCTCGCAAGACAATGAATATATTTTTAATACGGCTTCCTTAAAAGCCCACTTTCGGTTTCGATTTCGAGGGGGCGGTTTCCTAGTGACGTATCAACATCGTCGGACGAAGTCTGAGTCACGTAGGGGCAGAAATTCGTGGTAGTGTCGCTGCAACTCTGTCGTCTGTGGTCAGTTACACGCGGGGCACGCAAACAACGACAATTTTACGGTCGCCCAGTGACTCTGACAGCGATTTCGGCGGTTTTTATAGACTGCGCTCATACGTCATCGTAGTGTCCATTGCTCTGGGGCTGGCGTGCAGTGCTGGGCGACGAAAACTTTAAAACCAAACTAAAATATTTTGTACGTGTTTCCTGGCTTCCGTGTGCGGAGGGCGTTAACAATACATGGCTAGAAAACGAAAAATGTACATTTTGAGCTGCCGAAAAATCGTGTCAGTACTCCTTTAACTCCTTTATCTTGGCAATGGATTGCGGAAGGGCGTTCCACTCATTTATTGATAACATCAAAGGTGAGTGGAAATATTTTTTCGTCCGAGCAAATAGTGGGCGTACCTTCCGATAGTGGTCACTTCGAGCGGAAATATTTGTTGCTGGATGAATAAATCGGCGTGAAAAAGGACTGTCACTAAAGTAAATACAGTAAAAGAAGGATAATCGCGAGTATTTTCTGTGTATGACGAGCGGTAAAATACCAAGAGTTCTTTTTATGGGTGACACACTGTGAAAGCGTGAATATGAGGACGAGATTAATCTAGCGGCTTTGCTTTGAATTGACTCCAGCATATCAGTTAAGTAAGCTTGATACGGATGCCATATGTTGGAAGCATACTCTAAGGATGATTTAATGAGTGAATTAAAGGCCTGAAGCTTAGTGCCTGAAGTAGCAAGACGTAGGCGGCGTTTTAGAACGCCAAGCTTTCTAAATGCTTTGCTAGCTATTGATTCCACATGATTGTCCCATTTCAGATTGTAGTTCAGGAGAACACCTAAATATTTAATCGAGGATACCGTTTCAACCGGAGAGTGATTAATAAGGCATTCGTTCGGCAATAAATTGGCACCACTACAGAATTTAACATGTTTCGTCTTTTCAACTTTAGTTTTCATTTACCATTTACAGCACCATTTAGAAAGAGTCGTTAAGTCAGACTGAAGGGTTAAAATGCTGTTCTGGTTGGATATTGCTTTATATATTACACAGTCATCAGCAAAAAGCTACGTAAAGCTTTGAAGTATAGCTACGAGTATCGATATACTCGTCGCCATACTTAAAAAAAAATTTGTTGCTCCCGACTACACTTTCACGACTGCCCACTTCCCTAAAGCAAGGCAGGCTGACACAACGCCCACTCAACGTCATGAGAAAAAAAATAATGTGGGCAGCTCTCACCAGTTGCGCATGGCTAAGCTAAGAGCTTGTGGCTGACCTATCTTCGAGTTTCTAGAAGCTCAACTAAGTCGTGTGCTTTGTCACGTGACTACTAGCTATTACATGGTTTTGTCGGGAACATATATGACGTCACTAGATGTGACGCCATGCTACGTGATTTGGGTCACATGTCTAGATTCCAGTAGGCTTGGTGGGCAATGTCCGATTGCGACGTCCTCTTTTACCCCTCGCGCTCACTTCCCTTTCCCACACCCTACTACCGTACATGCTTACGCAGTGCTTCACCCACTCCCCTCCTCTTCACCCTCAATTCTTTCCCATACCCTTTTACTCGTTAGCGGGGTTCTATACCATACCATACCACACCATAGCATATCACTCTATACCATAGCATAGCCAGGGAGACCCTGGCTATGCTATGCTTTACTTTATCCTAGCCTCCTCACTTTCGCTTCCTTTTCTCATACTCTTGCTTTACTGTATCAATCTATGCTATGCTATGAAGCGCATCCGCCTTTATGTAGTAGGAGGCTGAGGGCACGAACGAAGAAGAAAGTAGACGCGCAAATGCCGTGCATTTCATAGAAGTGCCGCACGCACTTATTTCCTGGTGACAATATTTTTCTGTTCGCGGATTGCGACGGACGGCCGCGGCTTAAGAAGCTCCGTTCTTCAAGTAAACACCGACTAAGAATGGGCAAAACTCTTTGAACCAGGTGGGCAGCTTCGTCCTGTGCAGGAAACCATGAACATCGGCAACCCCCAGGCCCGGTCAACCCCCAGGCCCGAACTTACGCTCACCTGACTCAAGCCACGAATTTTACTTCAGTCTGGAGCAAGAACTAGCCTTCCCAACCGCGAGTATATGCGTACATATTTTTCGAGAACGCCACAGCGCAACAATTTGAAACCGCATCGTTAGAGAACTCAGGCAGAAAAGAAAGAAAAAAATGTCGTGATTATTCTCGTAGGTGCTAAACAAGGGCGGTATGAGCCAAGTGAAAGCAAAAAGAACAGTGTTGCGTCACATCGTTACAGTAGTTCTGCTGCATAAGTAAAAAAGAAAGCTCGAAATAAATTCAGGAAGTCCCTCTGTCCGGATGTGTTCCGGCACTGAACTAGGCGGCGGTCCTGTCGGGTGTTACAGCACACGGCGCTCTTTCATGTAGGAAACGAAAAAATGTTTCGCCTCTGCTGCGTTCTCGCATACCGGGCATCGTTGGCGCTTTTGGGATTCCGGGCAGCACTTCACCGGTAATTAAGCACGGGGCGAAAGATTAATGCGTCATTTGCAGAAGGAAGCCTCGTCTCGGCTGCACGGAGAGCCGCCGAAAGAAGAAACCTGTGTGCGCGGTCGCACGGTGTGTATATGCTGGGTGTACAAAGGGAGGGCAAAAGAAAAGGTAAAACTCTGAGCTAAAGCCAACGCGAGAAGACCGAAGCGCCTGGTTGGGGACTTCGGAGCCTTCACCACGCCGCATTCCGCAGAGACTGGTCGTTCCGGCTTGTTTACCTCGTTAAAATCAGTTCTTTTTTCAGCAGTCTTATCTCTCATCCCTTGCTACTATGGTGTCTTAGTTCCGCCGTTCTTTGCTCTCTTGATAGTTACATCATGGCTGCTCTGGCATCGAATATAGGTGTGTGTGTGTGTGTGTGTGTGTGTGTGTGTGTGTGTGTGTGTGTGTGTGTGTGTGTGTTGTGTGTGTGTGTGTGTGTGTGCGCGCGCGCGCGCGCGCAATGGGAGAAGCGAGCGAGGTGCGTGGTGACCCTTACCATTGAGTGTATCCTCACCACTGGTGCCACATTTGAGGCCCACGCTGATCAAAACTGTGCTGTTGATACAGCTTAAATTGTCCTACTCCGTAGCACCGCATTAAGAAACCAAGTGACAACTTTGACATCACACGTTCATTTAAAGCCGTTCTCACAATATCGCAAGCTGGAAGCAAGCTGGAGTAAATTACGGTTGGTCCACTCGAACACCTTGATCAAGTTACATAAAAAAAAGGACTTCTTTACTTTTGCTCCCGGGAGAGAGAAGAGCACTTTCTCTATTGTCATCAACTTAGTATATTCCGTTGTCAAGTCTACGTGTACAGTTCGGATATTATGACATTTGAAGTAGACCACCGTATCCGTGTTTTAAACAGCTTTCTCTAACACATTCGAATACTAGGGGTACTGATTTACTGTGCTATGAGAACTTTATTTTACTATCTTTTAGTACTTACAGCGTGAACTTCTTTTTCACCTATATGCGGAACGAATTCTCATTTCAGAGAAATGACTTCTTTGAAATTGCTTACATTAATCATTTAATTTACATTTCACCTTCGTTTCATTTTTAATTACTCCAGGCGCTATAATGAATTCTGTTATGCGTCCCACAAAGCTTTTATCTGCCTTTCACTTAAATATAAGTTCTCATGCTCGAATGCACTTCCTCCATACACTCTTAGCACGGTTACCTTTAGTTTATTTTATAGGTACAAACAAATTTGAAAATATGCTCCTTTACAAAAGGGAAGCGGTCAAGGGCTCGTTCTTTATTTGTTAGAAACGACTTATTGTAAGTTTCATTGTAAGTTTACGTGATCGTAGGCAACGCGTCGGAAGTGACGTAACCCTACAGGTACCATACTGTGGCCTTCGAAACTTGCCCGCGCCCTGTCAGCTCTCGGAGGACATGGCCTCACAGCGTATATGCGCTGTCGTACCAAGCAATACGAGGATGGACTCATTTGACGCTACAGCACGGTTGGATTTCGGTTTCGGTTCTGCGCATGTTTCCAATCCACCGAGTATTTCTACTGCCACGCGCGTATCAGAAGCGTCTGGAGAACATAGAAGAGCCATTACTTTAACATGAAAAAAGAAAAAAATAGGGGCAGCTGCACACTATAGTGGTGCAAGGACTGAGGAAGCAGAGGAGCTGGTGGCGGTCCCTTCCGCTTTCCCTCCTCCACATCACCCTCACCTCTTTCCCACCCCTTATTATACTATACTGCACAAGAATGTCATGCTTTAGCTTCTGCTCTTCTCCTTTCCACCCTTCTCAGCCTCGATTTCCCTTCCGGCTTCTTGTTATACTATACCATAGAAGCCGACGTTGTGCCTTACTCTGCCGATCCTCCTTTCCTTAATCAATCCTCCTTTCTTTAAGACACCGATAATACACATATGCATCTAAAGAAACTAAAATGATCATTAGTATGCGGACCGTACTTTCCGCAATATTGTGTGCAGAGCAAAAAAAAAAAAGAAAGAAAAGATGAAAACACGAGGTGATGGCTTCTCACACCGGCAGTGATTGCAGTAAAGCTGTACTGTGGTTACAGTTACCTGTTTACTGCGTAGTGGTATATCTTATTTTATGAAAGAACACACCGGTAGGCGAACTCACTGAGCTGGAGCCGTGAGTATAACTTTGGCGAGCTTGAGTCTGAGTTCATCAATTTTAGAAAAAAGAAAAAAAAATAATGTGAGAGTGAACATCACCGAATAAGAGTTTTGGTGAAGCTGAGTTTGAGTGTAATGTTAAATTTGAGTCTGAACAACGAAACCGACTGAGCTGAATATGCGAGTTTGAATCGGGGCGAGCTTTTCCTCCCCCTTCTCCGGGTGAATAAAACTTTGGTAGGCGAGTGAGCATGACCTCGTCTATGTCAAACTTTGGAGCGTAGGATTCCGAGTGAGGCTAGGACAGTTTGTTAGGGAGTTCTGTTTACTCTAAGGGGAAAGCCTTGCATGTATCATTGTGAGGCGACCTTGAAAATATAAGGGGGAAAGGACGCGAAAAACATGTACGAAAAACCGACAATTCTCTCTCACCACAAACACATTACATATATCAATCGCAATAGGTAATTACATGAGAAATACCTGTATAAATAGTAATTCATGGCCAGTATTGTCATTACATTATAAATTAGCATGACAAAGCGGGAAAGGATCGAAAAGAGCGAAGGTGTCCAAGAATCACAAATAAATTATCGTAATGTGCACACATTACATTGTAATGGTAATGATAACAGAATATTGCTGTGGCTCAAGCATGACCATCATCATAGCAAAAAATTTATACTGAAAGAACGCTGTATAATGTCGGACGTGGTTGTAAGTGAAGAAAATGCTAAAGGATGATAGTATAAATCGTAGTCACCAGCATAACTTAACAAAAATGATATACTGCCCGAAACAAACGAAACACTCAAGGACATTGGAATAGGTTGGAATGTACGTACCGAATGAACGAAACACTAACGGCGGTAGAAGTCGACAGTCACGAGCATGACTCAACAAGGAAATGAGAATGACTCGGCGAAATAACAGTGATACTCAGAAACCTATTTAATGGATTCGGACCCGTTCCTTGCATAGAATCACTGGATTATACTTTCTGAATGTGGAATTAGGCGGAGCACAGGTGTACAATATTCAAGGACAGCATATTCCGTGAACTGTATCTTTAGTAGTTGTACCGTACGTATCATGAGGCCATGACTCATCACAATGTCAAAAACATCTCCGTAAAACACATGTGCGTGAAACTTAACGCGTTAACATACTACCATTGGACTTCCTGAGCGAAGTTGCCCGATAATGCTGAGGGCATGAACTCAAGAGAAGAAAGGAACGCGCTTGCGAACATAATACATTGGGCATAACATATAAGTGCACGCGCGCTCTCGGGGAACAGAACTAATGATGACTATAGTATTGTGATACGTGGTCCACCTAGCGCGCTTTCCCGCAATGCTTACGCGTTGTGCGGTTCTGCGTGACGTGATGTAAGGGCATGCACACGCGCCGCGTGTCTGCGGGCACAGGCGACCTGTGTAGGCGTTTAGTGGCTGCTCCGTTTGCGACACTGTACGCGGACCCTGCGGGGGGCGGCCAAGCAACACCGGCGAAGCCAATGGCTCGCGATGGAAGACTAAGTGCCCCGTTGAGCGATTCGCCACCCGATCGTGCGGCTCGAGAGATGGATGAAGCCTAGCCGGTGACTGATGGCCTCACGGCGCTCCAGAAGCAGCCTTGCTACAGGTTCTTTTCCTCACTCCCATCGGGACCTTCGGTTTTCTCCTTTTTGCCCTCGTATATGTATATATACCTCCTCGCTGATGATGGCGACGTTACGTCAAAACGCGGCGGGTGTCCCCTTTTGCACGTATATATAAAGACGCCCTTCTCTAGCTCCCGTGCCTTGACTGCTATAGGACAAGGTGTATATCAATTTGACGACGCCGTCTCTTCTAAGAAGCTCGCTCTGTCTTCTGACCCGTAAAGCTCTCTGTGTAGCTGACGTTGCCGTTGACTCGCTTATCGCTTATCGTTCGTGTCCGCGCGCGCCAACAGGCCAGCAACACGTGGGACGACGTATAGCAAAAGGTGCTGGTGCAACGCCAAGGTGCGCTTTGTCATTTTACGTCAATCACAAATGCCCGTAATGGACCTTTTTTTAATGTATGGAGAAGCGTCAAAAGTACTCATCGCCCAAATCAAAACCTGGGATTCGTGCCTACGCAATCCTCCACCTCGACTGCGTAAGCACGAATCCCAGGTTTTGATTTGGGCGATTACCTCTGGTGATGCCTCTCCGTACACTAAAAAAAGGTTCATTACGGGTATTTTCTCTGAAAGTGGTGCGAAAAACGCCGCTAGCGTCACCCGTCAGCCTGCTTGTCAATTTTACAGCATAACAACCAGGTCACGCAGACATACATATTCTCGAAGCTATACGTTCTGAAGCTATACGTTCTGAAGCTATACGTTTGAATACATATTCTCCTAAAAACAATTATGTGTGTCTTACAAATGTTCTAACACTTCATCACAATACACCTCGCACAAATGAAAATATATGTACAAAATGACAACACGTGCCATCTGTGGTTATCGCAGTTCCACAAGTATGATGACGGCGCATTTGAACCCAGCGAATGCGAAATTGTGCCTTCCCCCATGTACGCCGCAAAGCTAACTTATAAGAGCGGATCAAAAGCTTTGGGTTAGAACAAGACGGTAAAAAGATCCGTACGAACTCGGACAATACGCGTGGGCCGTGCCGATACCACAAACAACTGCCATCCTTGTATTTAAACCGCAGGTATGAGATTAGGAAAGGCACACTGGTTATACAACATCCTTCAACACAATGCGTTGTCGGGCTAGTTGGTGTGAATCCATAGTGCTTATTTAGCGCAAAGAAACAATACACAGGAAGGAAGGACAGGACAAAGCGCTTTGTCCTGTCCTTCCTTCCTGTGTATTGTTTTTTTGCGCTAAATAAGCACTACGGACAACATCCTTCCCCCGCCCACCCGTCCACCTTTTTAAAAAAAATAAAGCAGTTTACCTACGACTCCGTATCCCTCCTCCCCCACCCCCGCCCCCTCGCCCCGCGTTGTGGTAATATTATGACACTGAGAGACAGTTACCGTGCACTGTTCACCCTATTTTCTTCACTTACATAACTATAATCTCTCTCTAACTTTATGAGTATTGTAAGATCCCCCAGAACAGAAATTCTGGACAAATCCCTGCATACCATTCATTGTTAGTACACAATGGACGTTTAATAACACCCTCCGTTCCAAGCCGGCACAAAAACGGGCAAGCGCAGTGAAAGGAATAGCGTCACAGCACGAACAGACAAGGACGAGAAAGACACAACAGGACAAGCGCTAACTTCCTCGCACTCCAACCGTATAGTTGAAAGTTAGCGCTTGTCCTGTTTTGTCTTTCTCGTCCTTGTCTGCTCGCGCTATGACACCATTTCTTGAAAGGAACAAACTAGCCCAAAAAGCCGCATTGTCAGCAAAAGAATGCCTCTACGCGTGAACTGTCTTTACAGAGAACCGTAAACAGAAATTGCACCTGACAGCCCAGTTGAGTAGCTATGGCATGGACGCCTGCACGGCGACCATTCAACGTGCGGCAGCGGGCGCATCCAGACGGCGGACAGCGCCGAGCACACAACAGAACCGAAGAACCGGACTACTCTCTCGGGAAGACTCCCTGCCGGCTACCAGAAGAATGCTTTGAGAGTTTTGTTCCTCTACCGGCAACCAGGCGGCTGTCGCGCGGCCCCTAACCTAAAGCCGCTCTACCTAGAGGGGCTTAACCCCATCCTTGGCAGGAGAGAAGTGTACTGGTTCCCATCTTTTACTCCTGTTGATAAGCTAAAGCTAGTTTCCCCCGTTGTGAAAAACGGGTTGGCATTATCCTCCCCCCGGGTCACGGACCAGGTGCGGACGAAGCGAATCTGTGACGTGCGGTCACGTGACGCGCCGTCCGACCCGCCAATACTAGATTCGGTCCTTCGTCTGGATGCACCTTACAGGCCGGTATGGGATTGTCCTCGTCCTTCCTATCAGCTCGCTAATGCGGACACCTTTATGTTACGTCATTATTAACCCGCAACCCCATTGTGCGCCCACGTGCCCTGAACGCTTCTGAACGATAATGGCGACAAAGTACGACAAAGTACGACAAAGCGACAAACAAGTACTCCGGCCCGTCGCCTTACGAGAGCACGGGAGGGGTCGGCAGTTCCCTATTCATCGACGTCGCTTACCTGAAGAGTGCTTGTCTCTTCCGCCAAGCTTGGACTGCCGTTCTTTCATCCACTGGTACTCGGGATGTGTCCCGCTGTGGTCGCTCGCCGGCGTTGGGTCCCTGCCGACGTCACACCCCAGCGAGTAAAGTGCGGGCCATGGTGCGTCTAGGCAGGTCCCGACCTGCGTTTGCCGGCCCTGCTCCGTCGTCGCAGGCCTGTGTGGGACCTCGTTGAGCGGCGCTAAGGGTCCTTGCTGCACCTTCCTGATTGCACTCGTAGCATATCCGGAACTATCAGAGGACTGCTGCTGAGTCGTCGTCCTCTGATGCTCGCTCGTAACAGTGAACGCTGACGGGAGGTGCTCGTTCAGGACGAAGGACGCAACCGAAGGCGAGAGCGACCTTAACACCTCATTGGTAATATCATCGTCCTCGCAATAACACCCGAGGTTGGTGCCACGGCCCTGGTGGTATTGGTAGACTTCAGCCATGCTGTTCACTGCAGAGCCGTGACAGTATCCATCCTGCTGCGTAGGAGCGTAGTAGTTGCCTCGTAATCCGGAAGCAGCTGACGGCGCCTTCATGGTCGGCCTGTGGTCGATCATGGCTAAGCTGCGGAAGGCCGAATTAGCTTCAGCTAGTGAGAGATCTATGCGGCCGGCTCCTTCCGCAAGTCTGAAGTAATCTCTCTTCCCTTCCTCTCGGGTTTCGTTTTTGCCTGCGCGTAAACTTGTCGCTCGGTGGTGTGTGACGGGGGTTGGCGAATATTACCCTTTCGCGAGTTGAGAGAGAATCACGTGACAACTGCGCAGCGTCCAATGGAGAAGCTACTACGGAGCATGAATGACGGTAGCAGCTTCTACAACTGAGTGCTGCGGGTGGTGCATGAACTGTGTGGACTGAGGCCGGTTTTGCTGTCGGGAGCAGAAGAAAGAAAAATAAATGACGAAAAAGGCTGTACGCTGAAAGAGCTTTCATACGCCTGAGTTTTGGTGTAGGCTTCAGGAGAGGAAGGGGGGGGGGGGGGGGGGACGCTCAAAGCTTGCCGCTCGAAGGGTTAGACGTGGAAGTGAACCTCGTAAACCTCCGTTCTTTTCTCCCGTCTCTGTTCCTCGTACTCGAACGAGGACGGCGCGACAGGTGTGTGGGCTTTTGTTGGACCGGTGGGGCAGCGCCTGTGTTCTCACGACACCACGGCGCCGCGTTTCCACGATTTGGCGCGGGCAAACCGTGCAGAAACAGAGAAAGCATTGACGAAGGCCGCAGGTACACAGGGGGTCAGGCAAGGTGCCGCCACTGCGAAGTACGAAGACACCTTTCTGCGCCTTGATTTCAGGATAAATATGCAACGTTGACACTTTGCGCACGGAACGGATGACACCGCTTAGAGAAGCTTTCGGCTCTGTAGTAGTCGTTCCGTAAGCTGCGTACTAAAATCCGGGTGTGGCTTGTCTCATCACTTAAAACGCATTCATGGACGCTCTACTACGACGAAACAAAACGTGCGCAACAAATGCTTCTTTGTTGCGTGGCACCTTTCTGTTCTTATCACTCAGCCAAAGCGGGTTTTCATTTTCTTTCAGTTCTTTAGTGCCTGTTGATTTGTTTTCTGCACAATTACAGTTTTGGTATAAGCTCGCTCTGTGCAGGCTTTGCTGGGTACCATTATCCTTAGTGAGCACAATGCAATCCGTCATGGTGCTTCTCTATTTTTCTTCTTTTGTTGTAACTCCAGCGCAGATGCGGACGTGTCTACGTCGGCTCCGGTGTTCTTTCAATATATATATATATATATATATATATATATATAAAAGAAAGGTGACCAATAAACTGGGGCCTTTCGTTCCATTTGATTGATTGATTGATTTCTGGTTAACCTCCGAAAACCTCAATCTGATTATGAGGATCACCGTAGTGCACGACTTCGGAAATTTCGAACACCTAGAGCGCCTTAACGTCCACTGACATGGTACAGTACACGGACCTCAGCATTTCGCCTTCATCGAAATGCAGCCGCCGCGGCCGGGATACCTCCGTTCCACTTTAAGCCGTAAACTCTATACGCTTATAACCCGATGACGCGGTAAACTTGAAAAGGCGGAACAGCATGTTGATAGAGTCCGACCTTAACACGGAACCACGCTCATGGATACGGAAACATGGGCACGGGAGCGCATTGCTCTGGGACACCGGTCGTAATAAATCTTTCACGCAGTTCGGACGCCAGAGCAGCTGGCGCGCAGAATCCGCCCCCATCCTGTGCATACTATATACCGCACTGTGCCAACCCTGGGTTCAGCGCCTAAGGGCTGTTGATGACATGGCGTACTGTATGAATATTCATTGCGTCTAGCAGAACGTACGTGCAACAGCCGGGTCGTCAACGTAGGTTTCGGTAAAGCTTGGTGGCGCAGGAGACGGACTGGCCCACGCAAGCATTGTGTCGCTTGCGTAAACACGTGTACACACACACACACGTGTCTGTGTTCGTTTGTATTGGTGGGGTTGTCCGCCGTTCGGATATGAGACGAGGCGGCAATGTCACGTGATGCCGAGATGCACTACGCGTCGACTCTTGTTACCGAGGGCTTCTTGCTGTACCACGAGGGCTGTGATGCAACTATGGACTTCCCAGCGTGCAATATTTGTGTGATGTATGCATGAGGGATCGGAGTCGAGCAGAATGCGCATGGTTTCGCTGGCGGTGCTCACTCTTATTTTGTTGCCCTTGCGCCGGGATAGAAATTATTTACTGCGCTGCGGATCTTGCACGCTCGACATAACTGTTATCGTCGTTGTCAAGTCTGCACCGTATGACGTATTGCGAGTGTATATATATATATATATATATATATATATATATATATATATATATCGAAACGAACTCCTTCCAAACGAACTGATGTAACTTTGTGTACACACGTAAGACGTGACGTGCATGTCATGAGCGTACAGTTTTGTGCCTGCAGCATTGTAGGTGCGGACAAGCGCAGCCCGATTTTCTCCGCCGATGTCAGCGTTTGTCGTCCCCTTGCCTAAACCTGGCAATGTGTTTACGCCCCGAGACCGCTCCCTCGCTCATGACGACTTCACCGCCAAACCACCCAAGACCCCGCACGAAGCGGCGGCGGCACTACAACGATGATTGTTGGTCGTTTAGGAAAGGACGCTAATTTCTGCAGCCCATGTAGAGAAGCACACGGGCACTTGCAAGGTCCTTTGAACTAAAGCTTTTTTACTTGAAAGGAGCGGGCGCGCTGTCACACGAGTGCGCGGAGGGAGCATTAGTTGAAAAGAGCTTCGAGCTGAGGGAGTCCGCGCTTGTCCCTTGAGGCTGTAAAGGGCTACCCTCGTTCGCAGGTGGCAGACGGCAGAAC
The DNA here is from genome assembly GCA_013339685.2 of Hyalomma asiaticum. NCBI lineage: Eukaryota > Metazoa > Arthropoda > Arachnida > Ixodida > Ixodidae > Hyalomma > Hyalomma asiaticum. The sequence goes on from CM023485.1 coordinate 87,699,362, forward strand.
GAAAAATGTTTTACCTTGCAGCCAATACAACTCGCTTTTATTAAATAAAACGCACGTATTACGGTATCCTAGACGCTATAAACCCTAAAAGCTCTTCTGATGGCCACAATATGTCATATGTCGCCCGAAAAGCGCACAACCTTAGGGCGGCTACACTGTAGCGGCAGGGTTGCAGTCAGCTGCTAGGGTAGTGTAGCTATAGCTGGGCCTGGGCGTTAAGATTTTGTCTGCTGCAGGCCGAGGTGTCTTTGTCATATCTCTTTCGCACCAACGGTGGCACGTTTTTGTACTGTCGCACATTCGCGACCATGCGTCGTATGCCGGTGCGTTTTCAGCTGCTGGGCAAAGGTCAGCTAGCTATCCGAACGTTGTTTTCGGCGTAATGCGATATCAAAGAGCGGCTTAGGGCGCCGAACTGGGCGCTCCGATGAATATTTCTTCCTCACATGCTGTGCCTCGTCGCACATCTTTGGAGAGATCGTGATTGAAAAACAATCGAGAACAGAAACAAAAAACGGGAGCGAAGTATACGCATAGCCGGCAAAATACGGTGTACACAGCGGCGCACTCCTACCACTATGTGTTTGGAGAATTAACTCCTTTGCTTTTAGACGTTCACTATGTTTTGAAGGATCAGTGTACAAAAAAATCTTTGATAAAAGAAAAGGCAGGAGCATTGGAGCCCAATTAATTTTCTCATCTGGGAGCGATAAGGGCGCCAAACGGACGTTGTGGTTATTGTTGAAAGCTTCAACGGAAACCGCATAGCACCGACTCAACTCCCTTGACCTTCGAAATCGCTATGCTCCTTTACTTCAAAGGAGCTATGGTGTGCCCGTGCGACTTGGGTCCGTGGGAGTGGGGGAAAGGCAGTGAAAGAGATACAAAGGAGAGAACAGCCGTAGTGGAGGGCTCCGGAAATTTTGACCGCCTGGGGTTCTTTAACGTGCACGGGCCTCTAGCATTTTCGGCTCCATCGAAAATGCGACAGCCGCGGCCGGGATCGAACCCGCGTTTTTTGGGTGGCAGCCGAGTACCGTAACCGGGGCGGACACTACAACGACCGAGAGAAAAGATGCATACGCTGTACCGTAAGAGACCTTAGGTGTGCGTGGATGTCTCCCTCCCTATTCTAGTCGAGGAAGGGGCGCCCGCCGCACTACTGGGGGGGGGTTTGCAGGGCGGTTTCCGAACTGCATGCTGTGTGCACCGCGCTACCGTTTCCAAGTACTGACATCGTTGTTTATTTTATTTTACATTTCTTTAGAATCGCGTCAAGCGTCCCGTATTGGCGGAAGAAGGGACGTGTGTGGAGCCACATCGGCGACAGCGAAACCTTTATCTTTGGAAGCGCCCCTCAGTGGTGGAACAAGGGGCGTGTCCAGAGCCCGTGGCGGCCTAAGGGAAATCTGTTTTCCGCGGACGGGTTCTTTCTTTAGTACCTGTCGCTTCAACTTTGGTCGAGACAACGGCCGCGGCGGGTGTTTTCCACTGCAGGATGCATGAATTGAGCCGCGAAAGCGATTTCCTCCATTCTGGCATGTGGCGTGCAATACCTTACGTACAATGACGCAACAGAATGTAAGGTCGAGGGTCGAAATGTTCAATAACGGCAGACACTAGTTTTGTTGGTGAAGAAAAGGGGAGGGGTGACGGTGCTGCTTATCTCCTGAACTGGTCACAAGAAATAGACAAATATCTGCCTGCCCCTCGTCCATCCTGGTGACTTGAAGTTTAAAAAAAAAATAAGGAGAAAAAGACACGATTCCGCTCTCCGAGTCGAGTTTTATACATGCAGACATGTGTTCCAAACCAGTGCTTTTTATATACTCAATCCACACTACTTTGCGCCCAGTCGCGAGTTCGACTGTCGACCGCGCAAGCCGCGTTTCGACAGAGATGGAATGCAGCAAAAGATTGCGCAGTATTCCGAGTGCACAGTTACGAAACCAAGTCAGAATTTATCCGGACTCTGTCTCCTTATATGGCGTTCAAGCTCTCTTAACGCAATCGAACACTTTTCAAACTGATGCCGTAAACATTCGTAACATAACTGCTACAATTTATAACGCGCGCGGGATGCAGCTATTAATACAAGTATTATCGTAAAAATGCACCAGGTGGAGTGAATTTAAAGTATAGCCTGCTGACAATGAGTGCACGGCGCGTGCATTCATTCAACCGACTGAACATTAGCGTACTCATTTTATTTGAAAATTAATTGCAAATTCGCTGGTGCATGCACTCCAATGATATTTGGTTCACTCACTTAAATGAGCCTCCGCGACTGAACAGCATCCTTTTCTGACTCTGCTCAAGATGTGTTATGGTGTCCCGCACGGCAAATTCGATATTAGTCAATGTGGCGAACACTAAAATAACGGTGCCTCCAAGGAAAGCGTGATCGATGGCTGGAAACATGTACGAGTGACTCGCTAAAAAAAGAAAGAACAAGGAAAGAAAAGTCCGAATTTACTCGCAAGCGAAAATGGCAAGTCTCGGAAGCTCGCCCTTGTAAGAACTGCGTCCTCGCCCTACCGCATTCGAGTGAAACCTCTCGAGTACCACAAAAGGCTATTGAAGAAGCTTAGTGTGCAGATGCGGCTGCTCGTACTACCCTCTACGAGGAACAGGGAGGCAAGAAGTAAGGAGTCGAAAGAAGGAGACGAGTGTTCCACGGAAAAAGAGAGGCTCGTTTCCTAAGGTGGTCTGGGCTGGAGCGCCAGCACGTACAGACAGTGGCGCTGCCGCCCGGCCAGAGCGTTACATGGTTGCCGCCATGGTTGCAATCGATGCAAGGTGGCGCTTACGTGTATTAGTTTGACTCGACTTTGACTAAAGTACCACTCCGTGTGCATGCGTGCGTGCGTGCGTACCACATTCCATTGGCCGTGGCGGTCGCATTTTCGATGGAGGCGAAAAGGCGAGAGGCCCGTGTACTGTGCTTTGTAAGTGCAGCTAAAGAACCCTAGGTGGTCAAAAATTCCCGGAGCCCTCCGCTACGGCCTTTCTCTCCTCTCTATCTCTTTCACTCCCTTTCCCCCCACTCCCACGGACGCCTAGCCATGCTCCCGACATGGGCTGCAGAAATCAGTGTCTTTCCTTAATCGAACCACGATAATCATCATTATCACCATCATCACGTCCTTTCTTTCCCATGGCGATTAGAACGCCTTACCTATGTCAGAAGGGATTTTGGGCGTGACCAACATTATCAGCACGTTGGCTCCGCCATGGTCGCGGGGTCTCAGCTCTCAACAATGCGAAAATGTGTTGGCACGCCAGGAAACGGAAACTTAAATATTCATCGTGCAGCACTACAAAAATGTGCCTTTAATGCTCAAGTATGCGGATAGGAAATTGTTGTGATAACACAAATGAAGATTTAAAGCGTCCATAAAAAGGACTTCACGCGGAGAACAATCCACGATGCAAATGCTACTTCCCGTCACTCGAACAATTTCGGTTGCATGCGGGCTTGCATAGCTATGGCGTAAAGCCCAAAGGCGGCGATCTTTTTACGGTGTCAAGATGATGGAGATGCAGTGGTCCTGAGGCACTCTTGCCACGTGCTTGATGGTAGAAAAAAGTAATGAAATTTCCTAATAATTTATGATGGGTGAAAAATTCGGCGGACTCCACTCATTGGATCTGTGCAATGCGAAGCGGTGCTATGCTGAACTGTTTGGCGTTTTCCCAAGTATTGCGAAGGGGATCCACGTCTTTGTACAAATTGACCAGGTTCGGTGGTTCAGGTGTCAGCTGACGAGCAAGACAGTTGCTGCGATCTCCACTACTTACTTTCCCCTTTCCTCCCACCTTTTGTATCCAACCAACTGGTTCTGTACGTAACGTGGGGAGGTAAAGGCGAAAGAAGTTGGTAGTCGATCTAGGGGTACTAACCCGCTACCTTTGGTAGTCAAACATCACGCGAATGTAATTTGGCATTCGCAAAGACCGTAGACCGTAGCGCCATACAGAGCTTTATCCTGACCCGATCTAAGAAATACTGGGCAGTGAAGAGTCTGTTCTCTCTCTCTCTCTTTTTTTTTTTTTTACACTTTGTACGCTCACAATTTGCAAGAGCTGTAAAAGCCAGATGTGGACAGAGTTCCCAGAAAAACAGATGTCCCCTTCGTGAACAGCGAAATATGCCAGTGATAAACGCAAGGCGATTCGATTTTTTTTATACGTACATTACTCAAGAATTGAACCGTCGATTCATATATAATGCTGTGGATTTGTTGACTACGTTGTAAATTTCACAGTTCTTGCACGTATTTTTTTTTTTGAACCGCTTTTTCAAGGGCACCTCAAAAAGACACGTATATGTGTATTTCTGAGCACGGGCTTTTGCCTTGACATAATGGTCCTTACAGTAATAATCTGTGTCCGAAGCGTGTATCGGAAGGCCAGTGCACAGTAGTAGCCGGCGCGGTGGTTGGTTTAACAAGGAAGAGCAAAATTTCAGCTACATGGACGTCCGCGGGATATCTGATTTTAGAGCCATTTTCCCCGGTAGCATAGCAGAGCTTAACAGGTGCTACTAGACCTAGTGTTTGTCGTGGAAGTTTGATTTGATTTCTGAAGTTTTACGTACTAAAACGGCGATATGGTTAACACAGACGCCGTAGTGGAGGGCTCCGGAAGTACACGGACCTCAAGCTTTTCGCCTCCATCGAAATGCAGCCGCCGCGGCCGGGATTCGATCCTGTGACCCTCGGATCAACAGCGGAGTGCCATGGCTAGACCACCGTGGTGGGGTGTCGTGGCGGTTCCCTGTCATGGAATGACTTTTCTTTCGAAGAAGCAAGACATTGATCGAACAGCAACATGCGTGCTCAGTTGAAGGAAGAAATATCTACGAAGGTCGCAGAGCAACAACGTCGGATCTGCGGGCCTCAGTGAGACTGCTAGTTTTAAAAAGCAGCATTGTTGCGTTTATGTACTCGTTCCACTGACAAAAGTTCCGTTCAGACTCCGCTCCAGAACGAAAGAAATAACGCTTCGTCGCGGTTCGTAACGGCATTTTTAACAAAATATTGGGAAACGAATTAACTATAAAAATGTCGTAATCATTTCAAAAAGTGAATTATGAAATTTCAGCTCATGTTTAGCGCCTTAATTCAAAGGAGTGAGCCTGATGTCAGAACGTCATCGATTATATTTGCCGACAGACTGCGGTTCCGATAAAACAAACTTCAGCGGCGAGAATGCCCTCTCCTCCCATATCACTGCAGAAAGGTATACTTACGCTAAATGTGCGTAATTGTCTCCTCACTTTTTTTATTTAATTTTTAGGAGGCGCGGCCCTTTATCAAGCAGTTCCAGCGAACATGCCCCTCCGAAGTTAGAATAGCCGTGCTTTTTGGAAGATAACTGTAATACTGGTTTTGCTGAAGGCTTCCCATTCCCATACTGTATTTTATTTATTTATACATACTGCCGTCTCTTTGCGAGACATTGCAGGAGTGCGTACAGAAAGTCTGAATAGGAAAAAAGCAGAACGTGGCATGGATTAGCGTACATAACAAAGAACTGCGTGAATGAGCAATTAGATGAGAAGCATGTTACACGTAGGCGTATTACAAAACATTGCCTCCAAAAGCACGTGTTGAGGGGTGAAAAAAATACATAAAGAAGGACAAAGGAATAAGAATATTCAACGAGTACGCAAGCTTGATTAAAAATTATAAGAAAAAAAATGACAGTAAGTTTCATGAGGAAATTGTGCCGAAGGTAACTGCCGAAGTGCACCATCAAGGCCATTCCAAAGTTGGACTGTTGATGGTAAAATTAATGGTTAGGGTGCTGGCTTGCAATGCTCGAGGTAGCGGGATCGAATCCCAGTCACGGTGACCGCATTTGGATGGGGGCGAGATGCAAAAAACACCCTTGTACTCAGCTTTATGTGTACGTTAAAGAACACTGTGTAGTAAAATTTGCTCGGAGCCCTGCGCTACGGGTCATACCTCATGTTCATATCGCGGTTTTGGGACGTAAAACCCAATCAAATACTGCTACTGCTTGAATTATTCTCGGGCAGAAGTTGTTCCGCCGTGTCACATTTCGGCAACTGCAGACTTCAACACCGAATAGACGTACCAGCAGGAAAATGCGCAAGTTCTTCCGCTCAAGCACCCGCCCCGATCCGTTAGTGCACTGATCAGCATGCATTGAAGCAGCTCCGTTACGATTCTAAGATGCTGATCCAGCTGTCTCGTATTGTCACAGATAAGTGCAAATGCTGTTGCCTCGCTGATGCAGGCGTTGCCTAACGTGGGCTGTTCAGATTCCAAACTTTTGCCTTGAACCGAAAACCGATCGAAGATATTCTGGTTCCACTGGGAAACCAAGTAACAACGTTTCGGGTACGTTTTCGTCCCGGTCAAAAATAAATTTTTCTTTCTTTCATTTTCTATTTTTCGTTCCGACACTCCGATTTTACAATACCCTTTTCGAACGAGAGTCGACCGCTCTTCCCACGCATATGCCGCGGCAATGGCGAGAAAGGGGTATTGTGCTTAGGGACCCTGCCTCTGTCGCCTGCGTTTAAAGTTAGCTCGTGGCGCCGACGTACTGCGAATTTCGTCGCCGACCAGTGCCGCGGTCGTTTGCTACTGTCAGAAAATCACCGCGTGTGGTGCGTGGGGGGTCCTCGAGCCGCTGGGAAAGCTCGGGCCGTTTTTTCGATGGAGGCGAAAATGCCAGAGGCCCGTGTACTGTGCGCTGTCAGTGCACGTTAAAGAACCCCAGGTGGTCAAAATTTCCCGAGCCCTCCACTACGGCTTTTCTCTCCTTTTTATTTCTTCAAGTCCCTTTCCCTTTCCCACACCGATGCTTAGCCATGCTCCCGACATGGGCTGCAGAAATTAGCGTCCTTTCCAAAAACCAAACCACAATCACCATCATCGTCGCTTCCTACTCGTACGCCGAAAACGTGTGCAGATGTCTACGGGTGAAGGAGGCGGTAATCCTTCTGGTTCGATTTAAAATGTGGTGAGGTGAACATATCTTGTAAGGCAGAGTTCGAGCACGAAGAAGTACCGCGTTTGCACACGTAACCTGCGAGATTTTTTTTTTTCTTTTTTCTGGTGTATCTAAAGCTAACTCTGGGGTGCGCAAATTAAGCAGAGTTCGTGAGAACGTTCAAAGTGTAAATAGCGTGTGCCACGGGTTAAACATTACAACTAAAAGTGAAGTAGCCAGCCGAGAAGTCCCACTCGGGGTCATCGTCGCGAGCGCTGTCAGCGGCCTCCGAAGAGAACTTTAGTCCAAGCTACAGCGGTTATGGCGGCACGGTTTTTCGTTACCTTCCGCAAACTCTATGACTCTGGAGCCCATTGCTTCTGAACCAAACAGCTAAGCTCGTGCTGAAGCCTACGCTACCGCAATAAAGCAAGAATGGGTTTCGTCTCAGCCTGGTTGCACAGACGGACATGGGTTTATGCAGAATTTCGATATTAAAGGGGGGAAGGGGGTGTTGCGCATGGTGTAGCGAGAACGCCGTGGTGTATGGGTACCAAGTCATTGATTATCTGGAAAATTCTAGGGAGGTGAGGGAGAGGGAGGGCGTCAGAGGGGCGTTTGTGGGAAGAGGAGGGTGCGGGTGGGGAGGGGTATAAATCCCTGGCGATGGATCTGGGGCTGATAGGCACCCGCATAACTTTGATGCTGTTAAGACTCCGATTTGTTCCAGACTGGACAGCGGCGTGTTGTGTGCGCGCTTTCTCACGTCTGAAGCGAACGCGAAGGTTGGGGAAGGCACGGGATCTGCATGATATCCGAGCCATTTTTCGTTCTCTTTTGCTCTTTTTGTTTTTCTATTTTCGCGGACATTGTAAAACATCGCAAAATTTAAATCACAATCGCGTACAGTATTTACTCGTAAATTACGCAAGTAAACGCGATTTGCGTGAGTGAACACACATGAAGTGCTGCTGTACGAAAATTTGCGCTGCCGGACTGTCTCGTTTCTTGAAAGCAGCAGTGAAGCCGAGTATGCGTCCGTGTTCGTGTCCTACATGTGTTTATTCGCTCACTTTCGTTAATTGTTCACAATTTTCCAACGGCAACCACTACGTAAGAGAACAGGACTACTCAGCACCAGAGAAGGGCGCCGACTTGTCGTTACGTACAATAAATGTCTCACTAAAAAAAAGGAAAAAAAAAAAGAGGGGGTGGCTTACTGCCCAAACCAAAGAATATAGGAAAACAACATGCTGTTTAAATGACCGATGACAGACAAATTTTTGTTTGGGACTTTTAAGCTGCGGTGCATGGGCCTACGTCCAGTAATCACGGTATGAAACGTTGGGTTCCCCAGAAGTGGCGGCTAATTAATCCTAGCGTCGCTGGTTAATTTTATAGTGGCGTGGAAGCGCGTACTAAAAGACATAAGAAACTAGTACCTCCGGGCAGCGATCGCAACCGAGCGCACTCAGGATGATGTGAGCTCAAAATGCGATGACATGCCATGCGGAGAGCGCTTGTTGAACTGCAGCGTTGACGTGTCTTTGCTTCGATAACCACTGTAACTCCAAGAATGCATCCATGTCCCGTCATGAAGTCCCGCCTTGATGCATCGTCCGGTGGTCCCACTGTCCCATCGTATTACCGCGCATATTCCTCTCTCTGACGTCAACGTTTATAGTCGCTTAAGGCCAACCACGGCGAGCTGTCCAAGTCAGTCGATGTCACTGAAATTTTCTGGGTACGTTCCTTCGCATACTTCCGTCATTTATGCAAGATTACAGACTTCCGAAATTCCCAGATTGCTCACCAATCAACTTTTGGTAAGTACTTCAAACGACCCTCCTGGCTTCCCACAATTATTGGCCGCAATCTCTGTTGACGTAATCGTAAGCAAGTGACGTTGTTGTTGTAATCGTATACGGAAGTGACGGAAGTGCACGGGTGCCGACCGTGGCCTTAGATAGTCACTGTACATATATAGAACGAAAGGAAAGGGGCCAAGGGCTCGTCTATTTGTTAGAAACTTAATGAACCAACGAACAATGAAGCCTAGGAAAGCATAGGGGAAGTTATTGAAGTTCCTAATTGTGTTATTGCAATTTTGGAATAAGTAGAAAGGAATGAAAGTGGACGAAAAGACAAACCTGCCTTCGGTGGGAACCGAAGCCACGTTATCCGAAGGTCGTGGGTTCGGTTCCCACCCAAAAACGGGTGTCCGGTAAGTCCGACGGTCGGGTAAGCTCGGCTGTGGCAGCGAGGTGTGCTGTTTAATTCTGCTCCACGGCGCAGCGTCACGACATCGATAAGGAATGACTTGTGGAACAACATACCTCTATTCGGAAAGCGGTGAAATTACTTTCAAATTACTTTAACAAAAGTTGTTCATCCATGCAGTTACCTTTGCATCCTGTATTGCAACACATATACGTTGAAATCACCACGTGAATCGTCACGGCGACAACTTGTACCCGTGTTAATGATGCGCCTCTCTGCCTCGTCTCGATGCTTATGCGAATTTGCCTCACTCAAAGATAGTTCGCTGGCAGGGGGACCTGACCACAGAAAAGCCCTCCCTCAAGGTGGGACATGTTAACGCGTTTCCAACCTCTGCGTGATGTTGCTGAGCTATCCCACAGACAGCAATGTGTGAAGTAGTCGTACACACCTCTCTGTCTCGAGTTTCGAGGGTCGTCAGTTCCCAACAACGTTATTTCAGGCATCGGCCTCGGATGCTGCCCGTCTCTTCTCAACTTCTGTGGGCCTCACACTCAGATTGACCTGTCTTTGTTTTTCTTTCCTTTCTTCGTTCAACTTCTTATGCCATAAGGAAAGCGGACATGAGATAACTTAGTAAAAGGTAATTGAGAAAGCGATGAGTGATTTTCTTAATGTTACTCGCTTGAAGCAATTCATCACGTTATTAAAGTACCAGCCATCAAAACTAATTCCTTACAATATTTATTACTTCAAAGTTTAGTTTAATTGCTGTAATTTCATTGCTGCCAATTCTGCCATTCATGGCTATGTTATGCTAAGAGTACTTGCCACATACCCACTTTCGGTGCCGCATACCCCCCTCCCCCCTTCTTTATGAAGTATTGGGCCGAGTGCATGAGCGCTACGGAAGAAAGAAGTATGAAGAAACGCCTCTGTCTTTATTTGCTATTGCTCTGAAGACATGAGCGCAAGAGAGGAAAGGAGTGGAAAGAAACGCCACCGCCTTTATTTAGTCGTAGGCTGAGTCGTGGGCTGAGGGCATAAGCGCAACTTAAGGAGTGCGCGCGCAAATACAGCACATTGAGCATTTCATAGTAGTGCACGCGCACTTATTTCATGATCATTTCTGTTCGCGCCTAACGGAGCTCCTTCGAGCTTGAGCATCCACGCTATTAGAAGGGGAAAATTCAGGGACTGTAAGTGAAGGCCCTGCTGCTGTAACGTCAGCGACAGGAAACCCGTCGTTGATCTTTCCAAATGCCGTAATAATTGCAGTAGATATTAAATGAGTTGTTTTATCTAACGTTCATTGCCGGATTAAGAAATTTCGGGATCCCGGGACTCAATGCGTCCATGAGGGCCTATAATGACGATGACGATAATGATGACGACAGGTTTTAGCCGCTGAATTTCTTTAAATCAGCGCTGGTGTATTGGATGATTAGTCGCGACTATGCATCATCCTTATGTGTTCGGAAATCTAATTTATTCTCATGATTTCTACTGTTCATTAACGGTTATTATCTGACGCACGCGTCGGTGTGCTTAAAGCACGCAGCATGGGCCAGAAAACGGAGGAGTACACTCTTCGATACAAGAAAAATTCTATTAGGCATTCAATCCTCAAATTACAAGCGCAAAACTGCAACAAATTGATTGATTTGTGAGGTTTAACGTCCCAAAACCAGCTCTGGTTATCAGAGACGCCGCAGTGGAGGGCTCCGGAAATTTCTACCACCTGGGGTTCTTTAACGTGCACTGACATCGCACAGTACACGGGCCTCAACATTTCGTCTCCATCGAAATGCAGCCGCCGCGGCCTGGATTCGATCCCGCGACCCTCGGATCAGCGGCCGAGTACCGTAGCCACTAGACCACCGTGGCGGGGCAAACTCCAACAAAACGTACATGAAATTAATAACATTTGAACAGTGAAATAACCATACGAATCGCGTACAATAATTTCACGTATAAATCTGTTTACATTCAATACAAGGAAAAACAATGACGTCATACACAAGGTTCATAGCTCGTGACCAAATGGGTACAAAGAATGACTTCCTTACGCTCGTCATTGACGAAAAGCAAACAAGTGAAAAAAAAAAAAAACTAGCTGTAACGTGAAGAACTATGACATTTAACAGAGCATCTTGGGGTTTTCAACCTCGCAAATTAACACATGGCGTCATCAAAAGAAATATCTCTCAGCAGTTTCCTTTCTATCGATATTGTGGGTAAGTAATTTAAATTCTTCCCGCCGAGAGCGAAGCGCTAGCAGTCTTTAATGAAGGTCAGTTTTACAAAGAAGAAAATCGCTTTAGTCTTGCAGTTTGTTGCAGGAGTACTTCAATACATCCTAAGCGCAAGGGAGACATGTGAAAAAGAAAAAAAAAACGCATGCGATATCTCTTCGCTCCAACATTTTCTTTATCAAACCACTCGCGCTTCCGTTTTGGCAACTGCGACCCTCAAGGTATTGTGAAAAAACTGGGCTAGTTCAGCGGAAACAGTCGAGTCAAGGTCGCCCTTAATTGTACACTTCCACTGATCTTAACTTCATTGACCACACCGTCATAGCAATAAAATTCTTTGAGAAGCGCAGTACAGTGGAATTCCTACGCTAGCGTGGGCAGATATCCATGCCCATAGCACGACGCTTAAGTTGTCAATAATTACATTAATGTACTGAATAATCATTGTTAACCAAGAAACAAATCGTTCCAGAACATCAAGCTAGGCATTCATGGGGTTATAACGATGTTATTAAGAACATAGACTCATGCCGACTGAGTTTCAAAAGTTCATAACGTTTTTGCTTTTATTTTGTGTTTCTATTAGAAGTTGGTAGTGTGCGTGCATGAATATCTCCTTATACAGAACCGCCCTGTACTGAAAGTGCCGGAGTAGAGTTCGGGATTCACAGAAACGAATGCGACGGCTGCCAAGAACTTGCCCCGGTCCGCGGTTTTAGATGGAATCTTTGGCAACAAGCACGCTCATCAACTCTTCTTTTCAAGTGGTTGATCGAGGTCCCTGAAAGTTGTGGGCACGGGGCTGCAGCCCACGTTGGCCCCCACCTTAATCCTGCACTGATAACGCTCCTATTCAGTTTCGTTTTAGACTCGCATGTCTAGTCACTGGATATTCATAACTAACAAACGCCTAAATAAAGCGAATATGAACTAGCTTGAAGTTCACTCGCATAAAGAGCGTCAAGTGACGCGTGATCGAGCGCAAAGCTCTTCCAACCGCAAGTGAAGGGAACGCTTCAAACTTGTTCTAAGGCTCTCGGATCAGTGAGCTCAAAAACAGGAACTTGCTGTAAAATAAATAAATAAATAAAAGAAAGAAGATGAAGAAAATGGCTGAAAGAGAGAGTATGAGTCTTCGCAACACCACCGACGCGAGATCTTAGCCTAGCATGCAACGTGCGACACAGCTCGCCCACGTAGTGGCAGCGTCATGCTATCAGCTTGACGCAAGGATGGCACTGAGATAGGGCGGCGGATATAATACAAGAATAAAAAAAAAAGGTTTCTCGGGAACGAAGCCTGCCAGGGCAGAGGAGCTCGGAGAGTATAGAGGTAAGCGACGAATGTTTACTTATATAGATTTTTCGACGAGACTGTGAACCCTCCGCCTATTCGCGCGCGCCGCTCTAGTTCGTCAAGTTTCCGCTTTCGCGCGCGTGCCTCTTTCCCTTTCCTCCCGATTTTTCTTCCGATCGCTTCTCCTACAACGCTTTCTTCCCTTTTATTTCCCTACTCTCAACTTTTATATTCCTTGCTTATCGCGCTGCTTCCCTTTCTCCCCGAACAACTAGAGAGGAATTTCCCTCCTCCACTACTTTCTCCCGCATTTCGTCCCTTTTTTGTTTTTCCCCAGAAGGGAGCGAGCGACTGCTCTCTCCCACTTTTTCCCCGTTCTAGCCTCACCCCACTTCTTCTAGCTTTCTTCTTGTTTTCTTCGCGCTTCAGCACCGCTTCCTTTTGTCCCGACAGTGACGCGCCGTTTTGATTTTAAAGGAAATCAATGTCGGAATTTACGCTCCAGGAGAATCGGGGGGAAAAGCGCGAGAGGACGGCTGGTCGGTGTATAGTCGCGGGATCTCGAAGCCCTGCAAGGCGCGAAGTCGCGGGAACACCGACGTACAGCGCCGCCGGTGGAACCCGAAACGCGTTCGTCTGTACGCCGCTCTCCCCACTTTCGTTATCTTGCACTTTCCTCCCGTTGCTGCCCTTAGTCCCTACGCAGTCTCCCCGTGCTCGCGTTCCTTTTTTTTTTCTCTCTCAGTTCGCTCTGTATATCTTCATCTCCGTTTCCCCCTTCTCGTTCCCTTTTATTTTTATTTTATCGTCGCTATTACTGTTGTACCGTATACGCTCGGCTTTTCGTTCAACCTCTCCCGCCGCCTTGCCCGTAGAACGCGTTTCTGATTCGCATTTTTCATCGTGATTTCGAATGTGCCGAGCCTTTCCCGAATCCTCCCCGAGCGCTCCGCGAGCCCCACGACCACTCCTGCGGCGAGTTATGCATGCGCAACGGCGGCTGCGAGATGATGGCCGTTTGGTGACGGTGTTGCGCCGTTAATTGAAGTTCGGCGCGGGGACGAGTTCGTAAACGAAAACTGCTGGAAGCGTTTCTTTTGTTTTGCTTTTTTTTTTTATTTCGCGCGGCTCGTCGAGTTATCTCACTGTCTACGGGGAGTGCTTTTGATTCAACAGTGGCTTGGGTGTCAGGTAGATTTTTGTTTGACGCGTACAATAAAAAAAAAAGAAAAGAAAACGGCTTCTCGTTTAATTACTCTGTCGCGGTGTCAATACAAACTTTCCGTTACCGATTCGCTACACCCCTTTAGAATAGAACGTGGCGCAGAAAACACATATGGACGAACTGAGACAATCACGAGTCCTTTCTGCGCCGAGTTCCTTGATCGAAGTCACACGCCGAAACTACGAATTCAATGGCTAAACCCCTTATGCTTGTTTAATTGTTATTTTAAATGCGAAGCATTTCTTCGCAAACTTCAACAACTTTGACCGTATCTGTCTATATATCTAACCGCATACGCTTCGTTGGTCTGCTGGTGGTCTCGTCCACACGATGTACACCAAAATCGGCATAGTGGAATACGAATATAAGAGGAACGTAAATTATTGATCCTGACATCACTAGCATGTTATGCTTATCACATACGTTACGATAATAAGTGGTTCATACATGCCCGGACAATGCGGGTACTCGCCAGAGGCGATTAAATGTTCACATTACAGCCTGTGTCAATCAATGACGAACAAGAAACACTGAAAAATTTGATGAGAACACACTTTGGGCGGTTTAAGCAAGAAAAAGAGACACCGTTCATATTAGCAGACAAACACATACGAACGTGCTGTAATGATGACCTCCCATGCTACAGGGTTTGGGAATCGAACCCAGGCCCTCGTGGTGATCGGGCTCGAAGCACGCACGCTGCGACTCGTCCACGATAGGCTGCTCGAATGCGCTTATGATGTGTGTCAGTCGCTCTTATATCATTGTGATAAACATTTCACGTGTAGCACCATCACTCAGCGGGTTATCGTCCGTCTTTGCTCAACCTCGTAGGAATAGTGCGACGAATGGCGCGTATGATATGTTTGTACATCAGTGCGCCGTAGCGGGCATTTCTAGAACTTCGACAAAATCACCTACTAAATTTGCACAGAGACGTTTACGAAGGCTCGTAAGTTGTAATGTTTGGCTCATTGCCAAGAAATTCGGCGCAGGCAACTTGCTCGCTGGTTGGTTCGATGACATCGATTCCCGCAATGCTTGGGATATCTATCGTTTTTTTATTACCTTTTTCTTCCTACTTCGCAATATGTGATGTCGTTGGCCTCGATTGACTGTGGCTTTTGTTTACACAAACAGCAAGAGTTAATTCTGGGGCTATTGTACCTACTACTACTACTACTACTACTACTACTACTACTACTACTACTACTACTACTACTACTACTACTACTACTACTACCACCACTGATGCTACGTGGCATCAGTAGTTGTAGTAGTATAGTGTACACTATGCTACTACAACTACCGCTTCTGCTACTACTACTACTACTACTACTACTACTACTACTACTACTACTACTACTACTACTACTACTACTACTATTGCTACTACTGCTACTACTACTACTGCTACTACTACTACGTAGAGAAATACTCTGTCGGGCGAGTTGGAAATTTTAAGCGTGCCCAACTCTGATAATACCAGCGCTGGCCAACAACCGAGGGTTTATCGCGAAAAGAAAAAGGTTTTATACACAATAATTTTATAGACGTCACAAATTCATAACCATGCAAAGCAAGCTGAAACACGTTGTGTTGCCTCATGTATACGATCAATCACGAAACATACATTTTTATTATCGTATGACACTGAAGCTAGGCTACGGCACCCAAGCTAGTGTGACTTGGTCACACACACACAGAGAGAGAGAGAGACAGACAGACAGAACATGATCGTGTGATCGAACTGCACAGATACGGCAAGGAAATCTACATTTCCTGGAGATGAAGCTTTGCGCGTCTGCGAAAGCTAACCAAGAAATGTCCCAGCGTGCTGTTGAGTAGTGTTTTCTGAAGTTAAACAACACGCCGATGAGCTTTAATCTCGCTTGTTACAGAGTACCGCGGAAAATATAACGCAGAGAAAATTTACTGTAGCTCAGTCGTACATCTGAAAAGGCTGGCGACGTAAGTAGTGCGGGAAATGAAGCGAGCCGACAGCCGCTTCGTAGATCAACATGGAGCAGCGACGCCACCTCACGGCAATACCAAA
Organism: Hyalomma asiaticum; assembly: GCA_013339685.2. Classification (NCBI taxonomy): domain Eukaryota; kingdom Metazoa; phylum Arthropoda; class Arachnida; order Ixodida; family Ixodidae; genus Hyalomma; species Hyalomma asiaticum. The sequence continues at coordinate 87,715,383 of CM023485.1, forward strand.
ACTGGAGGACTCCGGCGACAGTGCAACAGATGGATTGATTGGGTGATTTGATTGATATCTGGCGTTTTCCGTCCTGAAACCATGCTTTGATTATGAGAGACACCGTGGAGGGTTCTGGAAATTTCAACCACCCGGGATTCGGGGTTCTTTAACGTGCACTGACATCGCAATGCAACAGGCGGAGAGTTTGAAAACTGAACCTAATCTAGTAACGTCGCCCCCCCCCCCCCGCTCCCCTCCCCCATCTTTCTTTTTATGTTTTAAGATATGCGATTTACCAAAGTTATTCTTTAGTTAAAAGTCACATGCGATGAATAAAAGTTATAGTGGCAGCACTCGCTTTGTATAAAGATATGCTTGTTATTCTTGTTTAGTTTTTCCTTGTTCAAGTTTCTGCGCGGTTTCTCGCCATTATGTCTTCCGAAGCGGTCGTGGCCGAAGTCAAGTCTGAACCACACGTTGTCTGCCCCGGAGCATTCTTCGCAGGTGAGGTTCTCAAACGCCCGTGGATATGCGGGAGAACTGCACCCTTTCCATTTTCAGCACCTTTTCGGACTGATCTATTCTTCGCAGACTCGAACACCTACCTCTGGTATTCATTTATTATTTTTTATTTTTTGACATTCTCGGCTCTCCAAACTCGCTGAAGGCCAGTTCCGGACTCTGGCACACAGAACAGAAGTCAAGTTTCGGCAAACTGCGGAGGTTCCTTTCTAAAAGGGGTCTTGCCTTGAAAAGCCGCCGCGGCTGACTTTTTCAAGACATCCAGTGGCCCCAGTGGGGCCTGCGGAAGGCGGCGGGCCACCGAATGTATCCTCGACACCAAGCGGATTCGGAGCCGACTGATTGATCACGCGCTCAGGAGGTCCGAGCCAGTGTGTCAAGGGTGAAGTAAAGGAAGCCGCACGACGCCGCTGTCTCCGCCGACGTCTCGCGGAGCGCGCGGCGTCGGCATGATCCATCAGCGGGCGTCGTGTTTGCAGAAGGGGAGCATCCCACACAGAAAGGGAAGCACCCCTGCAGGTATACAGACGGACCGCGGGAACTTCAAGAAAACCGAACGAAAGCGACAACGCGACGACTGCACAGGTCGCGCCACTGCGTGGCGCTGTGTGTGTCGCGACGCTCTTCCCAAGTCCAGCCTTGCCTGATTGAGACCTGAAAGCGGCTCTACACGGGACAATGTAGGTTAGGGACAAATTTGACCAGCGGAAAGCCCGCCCCGGCTTCCTTATTCGCGCCTCCCTGCGGCGCAGCGCTTTCTCATGTCGCAGGGACTTATCTCTGGTCGATCTTCCGAGCTCCCCTCCCGGCGGCAGACAGTGTGGCCGACGCCTGAAGTCCCGTCGCTGTTGCTTCCTGTTTTTGCAAACAAAAGCTGCCGGCGTTATTGTCCGAGTGCTGCGGGTTCTCGCCCATGCAGCGGGCGCGCGAGACGGTGCGACGGGAGAAGACCGTTTCATCAGTCGTCCTTGGACAAAGACATCACCCGGCAAGCCATAGGTACACAAGAAAGAACGGAAGCCGAGAAAGAAATAAAAAAAAAATAAAAGCCCGGGATAGAAGCAGTGTGGTGCGGCAATCAAGAGCGGAAAGTGGCATGCAGCTGGCTTAAATGATCGATTAGCGCAGATCACCGCAGCCGATAAAAGAAAGGAAGGAGGACAGAGGGAGCAAGGGTGCGGGGACGGAGCAGAGGGTGCGAAAGGAGCGCTCGGGGTGGCCGTCTAAAGGGTGCGTCATCCGTGCGATGGCTGGTGACAGCCATCGGCAGCTTGAGGTGTCACTGCAGGCGCGACAAAGGTTATGCTAATGCCGTAAGAGCGAAATTTCGGGCGACATCATAACTGCTTCTGTGCGTTCACGTATAAATAAGAGCCAGTGAATCGCGCGAAATCCGCTTTCATCATGTCTATATAGCTAGAAGTGGTACGGCCATTCATCGGCATATTTACGGCAAAGAGCTAGTCATTGTGGAATAGATGCGTATACCGTTTTCACTGAATGAACTCCGAAACGCTACGAGGGAGTAAAGGAGAGAGAAATCTCTGCACGATAAACAGAATGAGACAGCAAAAACCTCACTTTATTATTTTTCCAGTTTGTTCGAGCCATTTCTCTTCGAAATCGGCTAAGCTACTAGTATGTAGTGTTGTCGAAGTGAAAAACCGTGGCAGGTCACTTCTTATAATACTGACGAAGAAAGCACATTTAGGAGAAAGCATGTCTCATAAACGACGACATAAATGTGGATAGAAGGAAAGCAAAAGCCTATCTTTCATAGACTCGAACAAAGAAGTTAACTCAAACAAGTTAACACAAACATAGTGCGCATATCGCAAGGTTTCGCTACGAGTATTTGGCGTGCGAAAGCCCAACTAAATCGATTTTTTTACATTGTCATGGCATTGGTGATTCTGCGTTTCTGGGACACACCTGTGACGCGCCTGGCGGTACAAATTCCCAGGAATCTTTTGATTACTAGAAAGCGCAAAACCGAAGCAGAAACCCAACAGAGCCGTACATATACCGCGCCACGTAGGTAGTAGTGTGCACTAGCATCTACGGCTGGCGAGTTCTGCAGTGCAGCATGACTTGCTACCAATCTGTTGACCGTACACACTGAACATTCAAAACCAGCAAAAGCGACTGTTAGCGCTGCACAAATGCTCAGGGACACGGCACCTTCCTCATACTCCTCGCGTGTATAATATGCGCGACTGATTTTTGCTCATCTCATAGTTCGTCATTATGTTACGTTAAATTGGGGTATAAAGGACGATAAAGAATGAGAAATAAAAGAATAAATAAAAAACTAAAATATATATATAAAGACGATGAAGGCTCCTAACGGCATCCTTAAAGAGAAGAGGAAGAAAAAAAGAAGGTGCGAAGGTATACCAACCAGTCGCAACCAGGAATATGGGCCAGTGAATCAGCGTCATTTACACATTAATTAAGATTATATATGTGCTTGCGTTTCTTCTTCGGCGCTCATCTTATTTCTTCATTTTGTGGCTTTCCTTGTGCCTTCGCCAGTGGCTTCCTCTTCGATGAAGGAGTGTTACTTCTCTCGCAGGTCAAGTATTCCTTCGTCGCCTTGATCTCTGGGCTTGCTTGTCATGTAAAAAGTACGCGTGTGCTGGCGCTTTATATTGCGTTACAAGCATCGTGAACTGCAGGCTTTACTTCGCGACGTCTCCCGCTCTCTTTCATTTATTTATTTTTTTATTATCCTGTTTGCTACGCGACAAGGAGTGACCGGGGCCGACCTAATGGCGCCATCGTCTCCTATTCACCGCTCTGAAGTTCGCGGACACCGTTGTTGTGTGGACATGCGTCAGAAGCCTTCCGTGAACCCTATGTGTTTCCCACGCTATTGGAACACCCCCGAGCATACGGGCGAACTCTTGCACGTGACAACTCTTTCGTCGAACGCACGTCACGACGCTGCTTGGGAGACGTGGTGTCTTTAGGTTCCCACGTTACCTGAAGTTCACGTGAAGCGACTGGAGTCGCAAACAAGAGGCGCGTGTGCCGCGTCTCTCTTACATGGCGCCCAAATGACGTCCACTGGTGCCGTCTCGTCGGCGAGAACCCGCAACGCTCCGCAACCCTTTGCCGATTTTACCGTGCCCGCTGCTAGTGTCGTGCTTCGCTTTCCAGTTATCCATGCATGACAAGCCGTGACAAATGGCGATTCCTCTGTAGTACTCCCTACCAAAGGCGGCGGCAAACATCTATGGTTCTTTCCTGGAGAACCGGCACAAATGCGTATCTTCTCGGAGGATCGGCCAACCTCTTTTCTGGGGTTGTTTGGGAAAGGGTGAGCACAACACTATAAACCGTACATCCAACTTCGCGTCAGCCAGGCGCGTTCACCTACCGAAGACCTCTACTTGTAGCGGAACAATGGGACCATTTCCGCTCTGAGCGAGCGAAAGCGAGCGTAAGTTGATGGTGAACTTGTAGCTGAATTGCCTAATTTTCTTGGCCTTTATTTAGTTTTATGGTGAGGTGCAGTACCCTTAACTTGACGAAAGGACCGTGCAAAAGTGAAAATGGGGCACCACTTGTGCCTGCCATCTTTCTTCGCGAAGCTGCCGTCCCTTTGACAAGGCACGTAAGCACCTAAAAAAGAGTACGAAAGAGGCGCGCTAATCATACGTAAAATGGAGAAACGCAAACCGCGGTGGTATATCGGCTGTGGTGCTTGACTGCATACCCCAAAGAAGTGGGCGCAAACACGGCCGCGGCGGTCGCATTTTCAATGGAGGCGAAAACCCCAGAGACTAGTGTACTGTGCGTTGTCAGTGCACGTTAAAGAACCCCAGGTGGTCAAAATTGCCGGAGTCCTCCACTACGGCTTCGTTTGCTTTTCACTGTTTCACTCCCTTCCTCCTTTCCCCATGGACGCTCAGCGGTGCTTCCAATATGGGATCCTAGCGTCGTTTCCTTAGTAGAATGACAATGATTTAGTAACAAGGACTCCATCATTCTGTTCTTTGTGCATTCGTTTGATAACTCGCGTTCTCAAGAAAAAAGAACAATCAGAAGGTACTAACATCTTATCAAATTATTATAGTTATTTGATGTTAATTAGCGTAAGTCTTGTCACTTTTTTAAGCCATTGTTTAATCGTATGTCGTCATATGCTTTTTGTTTTTGTAAACACGTGTGTTCTGCGTTCGTTATGCGTGTATACATGTAAAAGTCAAGTTCTTTCTTTCACGTGGAGTTTCTGACCATCCCATGGTGTCCGAAGCTAAATTAGGATGGTTGTTTTTGTCGCCGCGTTAACTAAAAACATACAGTGCTTACGGAACTAAATGCGGCCTTTTGTAGTTAAGTGATACACGCAATTTCGCTTCCTCAGTGTTGTGTAACACTGCCATAACAATGGCTCGTACACTCACATATAACAGTGCACATCGCATTTAGTCATCTCATTCGTGGCGCTGTCACGGGGTTACTCCGAGAAATGGCACCTACAAGTAGTTATGACACGTTAGAATATAAAATTTACCGAGCTGGTATTGTTGTGAGAGGTACTAGACCTCTAATGGTTAGCATGACGCGTGCGCGGAAGCCATGGCCTGGAGGGTATCTAGGCAGCCACGAGGCAAGATATAGTAAAATAATGTGTTTAATTGAGACACGACAGTAATGAAATTGCTGTAACAATTACAGTAGTTACAGTAGGCCTTGCTGTAACGAGTAATGCAATGAACTAGTCTCGTAAACCGGTGGTTTAGTAACACAATGATTTCCTTCAAGCGTGCAATTTCAAGAAAATTACTTATTACATTCCCGATTATTTTTCACTAAACCATAGCATGCCCGCTTCCCTTGAAGCATAAAATATTGACTAATTAATGAAAGAAAAAATAACGAAGGACAGTTAATATGGGTGTCAGGCCCACAGAAATCCAGCAAAGCCGCGCGCAGCGTCCGAGTTCGAAGCCCCGAATAACCTTGACGGGAGGCCACGACCCTCAAAACTCCATACAAAAGGGGTAGGCGCCGACTCCACGCGGTCAGACCGCCAGAAAGATGATGCAAAGGTTTCAAACACGTAGGCATGTTGTAGAAATAGGGCTTTTCTTTAGAAAAAATATGTAATAGGTTCTGTGGTCCCAGATACCAACTACTCTTTAGCCTAGTAAGGTTAGTAAGGTCATGTAAGCTTCGAGGCAGGTTAGAAGGACGGCTCGTCAAAACGGGGACAAGTTGTCGTCGCGACGTTTTGGTTGTGAATCGATATGCAATTATGCGGTAAATGCAAATGCGCTGTACTTCAGAACTAAAGCAGAGATGGCAAAATTACTTTTATAGTGTGATTACATTACATTACATTACTAATTACTTCTGTATAATTTTTTGCAAATGCAGTTATATCTACAACTTACACGTGGCCGAAAAGAACAAAGCCACTTTGAAATTCAGAGGAGAAGGTCGCAGCACGCCGTGTCCGTGCGCGTGCAGTGTTCCAAACGAGAGGGAGGGGAAGGGGGGTGCTGGACAGGAGGAGCGCGTTCCGACATGCCCGCAGCTGGACAGCGAAGCACCCTTTCAGGGAGCCGGCTGGGGTCCAGTGGTGAAGCGTCAGCGGGGAAGCCTTTGCTGTTAATTAAGGTGCGCCGCGCGTTCATGTCACTACACAATTTGGACCTGTCTTACGATAATAAAAATTCGGACTTAAGTTCCACGGAAAAGTTGTTTTATTGAGGAAAAATAATTAAAATTCGTAATGGAACCACACAGTTGCTTCGCCGCAGTACGCTGAAGACACGCAGTGAAGCGCACAAAAAAAAAAAAAGTGGAAGAAGGGTTAGGCAGTTGCCTTCAGGTACTTGGCACATTTTGTCCCTTATTTACAAGCGTGTGCGTACTTGGTTCACCACCACTGTGATTACCCGCGTCTCAGAACATGACTGGCAATCATTCGAAGCAGTCTACGACGTTGCTGCGCCTCTGAAATACAACGAACATGAACATAACGTGAGTTTTTTTGTCACTCTGTTGTCAGCAGGATTTATATAATCTGTATATTTACGTATAATGCTATGCATTGTGTGGTTTTTATGTGTCTCAGCAAAGGGCCGCATATTTGTGCGTAAGATTAGACTGTATTTTATTGTACTCATGTAGTTGTAATATGTATACCTTGATTTGGGTTGCTGTCCTATTGCTATGTCACTGCTGGCTTTGTCAACCTCTCTAAATGAAGGCTTTTTCGCCTGCCCCTTGATATCATTACGCTCTATTGACGCGAACATAAACATTATTATCTGTGAGGGGGAGTGAGGGGGAATTTAAACCAAGAACACACGAAGGAAAATTGCGAACAAGAAAATCAAACGAAGAGCATCCATGTGGAGCCAATCTGACCGTTGCTCTTTGATTGACAGAATAAAAAAACTAGACATGCAATCACAGGTGTGGGTGAGTACGAAACTATCGCGGAAAAGCGTTTACAGGAGCTGCAACCAGTTTTAATCCCCCTAGCACGCCTTCGCGCTGCACTCGAGATCAGCAACAGGCCGTTTGAGTGACGTAAATTGAAGAACGATGCCGACCTGTGCGGGAAGCTCGTTCGGACGTGTTTAATGCCGCCAGCAGCTATACCTCAGCGCCCCGCTGAGGTTGACAAATGACAAACACCGCCGCCACGCACCGCGGTAACACGAAGATCGCGGATCAGAAGAGCCTTTGCGGAGACTACACGGGAGGACCCTCATCAACGCGAGCCGCCTTGATTGGCGGCATCGTTTAGCGATCAGAGGGTGAGCGAGAGCGAGAAAGAGTGGTGTCACGTGGTGCGATACCGGGATGTACGCGCGACACTTTTTGACGCTAAGCTGCGCTCCCGGCGCGAGACTGATAAACAGCGCGTTCTATAACTCAACATAGCCTTCCTTTCAAACACTTTGTTCGGCGTCTGCGACTATACGCCTAAAGTTTGTTATCTGCTCTGGTGTTGAAGATTAGCGGGGACCAGTTTCTACTCAGGCAGGTATACTTTTGGGAGGAAGGACTTTTGGGGCAAGCTGTCGCGCGCCTTGATGTCGACGACATGTCTGCGGAGTGTGGGCGAGGCAAGGATGGAGTGTGTGAAATGTTCTATGGTGATTTAGAGTATCTCGCATTTGCCAAAACACAGCAGTATCGCTTATTGTGCTGTTTGGACGATGGCGAGTGTTTTCGTATAGTGGTCGCTTTTTAAGGAGTGTCACAAGAAAAATATCAATCGGGCTCTTGGTGTTCGCTACGTAAAACATACGTTATAAAACAACTGAACGTGCAGGAGCCGCTTGTGTGACAGAATTTCTGATAAAAGGCGTCCTTAAGTTGATGGATGTATGAGCTCGTCATGTATGAAGTCCATCTTCCACACGCGAAGGACCCCTGGAAATCCATGGGTTGCTATTTAAAAGTTAAGGGAGACAAAGTGAGCAATATATCGTTAACAGCCATAAAATAAGCACAAGTGGTCCGTACCCACATTGTGCAGAGACCCTTCTAGCTTGTGCGCGGTTTTTAGGGAAAAAAAAAAGAGAAAGCAATCACGAGGAAAATGTTGTGCGAGCAAGTTGAAGAGCAAAGTATCTGCCGTGTTTGACAGACGGACGTGCGCTTAGAAAGCACATAGGAAATTGATTAATTAATTAAAATATGTGACATTGTTTTACGTAATCTAATCTAGAGAAAAGATAAATGAGCATTTCGTATTACTATTTCAATCAATCCACCCGTGACGAACCCGTTTCTAGCACATCTGCATTCTCCTCAGCGGCCTTAATGTATGTACTTGGATGGAAGTTTATCACATTAGAAGGGGCTTCCTGCAAACAGTCGAGTCTTATCACGCGATGCACGTAAACACTAAGATATTGCTGTGAATGATCGAAACAGCTGACAAATAGGTACACACTATTTAAATAATTGCGATCGTATCCGAGCTGACTAATACATATATACTGATATAATGTTTTTGATGATCGTATAAACAATATATATATATATATATATATATATATATATATATATATATATATATATATATATATATATATAATCGATTGATGACCTAGGGTATACAAGTAAGATTTTAAAATTATCTTACAGTACATACTGTCTGCATGACTGTCACTCTTATATCTATCTAGCTGCTTTTCGTGCTTCTTGCGATCTTTTAATAATTCCTCTTAGCTCGCTACACCTCTTGGGCAAAGGAAGCTCCCCCCCCCCCCACCCCCCCGCACCCTTATCTTTTTCCCGCGCACCTTTACAAGCGGCAACTTCAATACTACAACATATACAGTGTGTCCCGCTTAGATTGTAACGATGTCTTTAAAAATAATAGAGCGCGCTGGTGATTTACAACAAACTTTTGAGTATCAAGTGCCCTATTGTAAGGCTGCTTTTTTCGTTTTGTAATGTTAATTGATTGGCATAAATTGCATTAGCTAACTTTTCAATTATTCGCATCAGAAAAGAATCGTCCTTACGAAAGTTACTTAAATATCCATCAACGATACCTAGCTGGGCACAGTTAACGTTGGTCACTTTTAGGTTTAATCTGTAACTTTTGTATTGACAATTCCTTGCTGGAGCGAATGACTTAAAAAGTTATCCTGTTAACGTATACTAATTCAATGACCTTGAAAAATTAAGAAAATATTAAGATGCCTTACACTAGGGCACTTGATCCTCAACACCCTTTGTCTCTGATTGCTATCGTTGCTTAATGAAGTACGATTTATACCGATGAAAAACTTTGCCAAGTGCAACGCGAGGCTAGGTTGTTAACAATAAAGTACCCGATCTTCCTTCAATGTCCTCGTTATCACCAGTGGAAATCCTTTTTCCATGTTACTAGCGGCAAACGCTGTGGCGCCATCTGGTAGGCGTAAATCGAAACTCTGTCAGAGCTCCAGAGAGAGAGAGAGAGAGAGAGAGAACAAAAATGTATTATGAAATATAGAAAAAGAACTGTTGCCCTTGAAGGCGGGGCATCGCAAATGGTCGGGGCCCCTATTCCAGGGATCCGCTGGCCTATGCCATCACCTCTGCCCTTTGGACCAGCCAAACCAGATCCTCAGAGACCGAGCTGGACAGCAGTGCCTCCCATTGATCCTCTCTGTTATTCATGCTGTGGTGTTCTTCATTGTCTAGTGTACACTCCAGAGGCGTTACAGAACTGATGCCGAAACGTGCACAAGTGTCAAACGATTGTAACTGTAACGAAAACTCGAGGTCTGTAAATGTCATCCCTGTCAACCAAGTGTTACGCATGCAGGCTCCAAACTGCATGCTTCTACGAGAGGGAAATCAGTTAGCTTTCTGGTTCTTACCTAAACACTATATAGCAGCATTGGTCAAGCCAGGCCACTAACCAGGCTAACATCTGCGGATTCATCAATAAAATATTCTCTCTCTCTCACTTTTTATATATTGAAATTTTTGCCATTTTTTGGGAACAACCTCCTATGCTGCGTTGAGCAGAAAGGGCGCGGTGAGGCCACGTGGGTGGATCTTATATTTATTCTTAGGTTGTGACCGACCGTAGGAGTACGGCATAGGAGGCGTATGCGAAAGTCATATCGCTCGGCCTTGGTGTTCATACCCGGGATCTTGTCATTCGAATGACGAAGGTAATGGGTTCGAATCCCGTGCCTATGTATATACCTGCAAATCGCTAGTCGAGTAATGCGCGTATTGTAACGCACGTAATTTCATTATCGTTTATCGTCACATAAATGATAAGCACGTCAAGTTAATGATTTCACGGCCTATATCAGCCTTGTTCGTTATATATTCGTGACCTTCCATGCTAATTTTGGTACATGCCATGGGAACGAGATAAGAGTTGGAGCTTTCGGTATTACGGCAGGTGAGACAACGGCCGCATCGCGTATCGCATTAGCAAAAGTTCAGTGTGGCTTCACGAGTCACTCCATGAAACTCGTGCTTTGTTAGTATAATAATGCATAGAACATGAGTGTTAGAGCATAAAACACAAGGCCAACAACTTTATCCAGGACTTATAAGGAGTGTCTCGACGCCAGAGTTCCTTACTCATGCAAAGCACATCCTCCCACCTTATCATTCATCCACGCGTGTTTCGAATTTTTAATGCGCGTTTTTTTTTCTTTTACCGCGTCCGTCACGAAAGCCATTTCAGCAACAAATGCCGCTCTCTTAGCACAAACTACGCTCTTTGTTTCCCCGGGACCGCCCCCTGCGCGCAAACTTTTTTGCATTGCTTACAAGGTTGCAGGAAAAGCACGCTTGCAGTGGGATCTGGGGACGTCATTTGCATTCAGAATAAGTTGGGCTCTCCCGGACATTTCTGCGGACTTGCGCTTCTTTTGCGCTGTAAATCGGGATATTTCTTTTCGTTATATTCGCAGCGTGTACCGTAACTGTGGCGCGCTGTACCGACTCCACGCGAACCCGTAAAAGAGCACAGAATTCTCCGAACAAGTGGGGAGCAAACAATGCGGATGTTGAGAGTGAGTTTTGGGTATTTCTTTGTTTGTTTCTCTTGAGAAAAAAAGCTCACAGGTGATGCATGTTGGTTCAACGCTCCAGAAAGCAAACGAGTGGGTTTGGCTCTTCGAGATCTGAGACGCTGCTGCGGTGTTTCGTTTTCTGGTCTATATTCATAAGTAATAAATGCGCAATGCTGGAGGTCCGAAACGCGCTTTGAATGACGAAAAGGACATTGCAATGTGGCACCGTGGGTTCCGGTAGCAAATGTCTTTCTGAAGTCATTTATTTTTCTGCAGATGTCATGCTTTCCTGCTTATAAGGACGGATTTTTTTTCATATAGATATTTTTAGTCGAGGGTACATTTTTCCACATCTTTTCAGGCATATGCGGCCTTCTTTTGCTGTCAAAATATGAGGAGGTGTTTCCTAGGCCATGCGAAATCGACGTCGAGAGTAAAATCTCACTTGTTTATTTTTGATCAGATCAATCGAGGTAAATCGAATTCGAGCTAGGGCACCAAATTTCAAGCCCGTAGTTTAGATCAGTGGTCTCAAACACGCGGCCCGCTGATGTTTCGCTAATGGCCCGGCCCCATGCGGTCAACATGCGTCGAAATGCAACCATAGAACAAAAGCGATATACTCCTGTATCGGCGCCTAGACGATAGCCATTCTGGATACCGGCATCACGAGGTTTCTCGAATCCCGATGCTAAATCTTATCCAGAAATTACCTTATATGAGATATATGGGAGAGGCCTTCCTTCAAATTCCAGCGCCCCTCCCCCCTCCCCTCAACTTTTTCACTCTGTCATGAATGTGGCCTGCTAGCCTGGTTTGAACGCCAAAACTAGTAATGCTTCATTCTTGCAGGTTACCCTGTAGCTTTCGTCTCCGGCTAACTACAGCTACCGATGTCAAGGTCAGCATTTTATCAATATAAATGGTCTCCTAAAATTGACGCCAGCAACAATTGCAGGTGAGCTCTCTTGTCTTGTGTATTTTTCTTTTATTTTTCACGAGTGACCAGAGATACTCTATGAGTACTATGTTTCCTACGCCGTTTTGGGAGATGATAGAAGGAATGTAATCTTATTCTCGTCAAACGTCTCGGACGTCACTTGCGATTCCAAGAAAAGTGTCCCGCTCCCTTAATATAATCGCACGATATTTCATTTGATAATAATAAAAAAAAAACCAAAGTTTGACGAACCAAATTTCAAACGGTATCAAGTGTGTTGCCTCCAGGAAGGGACGTCTATTGGAACCGCACGTTTACATTTTATAGCACTAACAGCCCAAGAAAAGGAAATAGGATTCCAACTTTGCTGTCAGGCACAGCCCGGTTGTTGCAACGTTAATTCGACCATGCTATTAAGCGTGAAACGCATGCTCAAGACCTCCTTCCGCGTTCTGCCCCTCCCAAAAACACGACCAAGTGGTCCTCTGCAAACAAATAACTACAGTTAATGGCTACGATCTACGCGAATTTCAGCCGCTGCATAAGTAGTGAGCTTTCCATAACGGTGTACAGCGGCATTCGCTCTAAGTCGAAGTAATTGTGCTAGCAAAAGAAGTGAACCCCTTAATAGAACGACTGGTAGTTTAGCATGCCAATGCCCAATACTACATCCTACCTGAGGCTCGTGAGTTTCGTGTTAGTTTCACTCTTAACGCCTTTGAGAAAAAAAAAAAAAACTTTGCACTTGTCCCAGTGAGTAACTTGCAGGACTATTTGCCTCCTTTTTCTATGTGCATTATGCAGTGTAAATTACGAAATAATTCCCTCTTAATCGCCACAAGAGGTCGCAGTGAGTATTACCGGGAATTTTTCTACCGACCCATGAGGACAACAGCATCGACACGGTGCCGGCATTCCTCGCCTCTTCGGGATTTTCTGGCTTCGCACTCGCGAGAATCGAACCCACGATCTGGTGCCATTCATTGATTAGAAGCCTTCAGCAAAGTGTACGCTACTATCTACGCATGTAGGCACTACTAGCCCCATCTACCGCCAGTCAGCCGCACCACGCGAGGCAACGCACGGCAAAGTGGTTTGTTCGCGTGAAAAGGCGCACTCTAATCGTTCTTGTGCTTCTGCGTACAATGCACTTCTTGGTATACAAGCGTACAGCCCCTCTCGCTAGCTTTTCTCAGAGCTCACGAAATACAAGGACACTTTGAGGCTCGCCGCTGCTCGTGTTAGGGGAGCGTACGAGGTCTAGTTCTCCAGCCCACAGGACGCTTGCAGGAAAGAAGCAGAGCGGTCAAAAAGAAAGACACCAACACGCACTGTTCTGTCCCTGAGACACCAGTTCCGCGAGAACCCGCGGCAGCGTCAAGCACGCAGTCTCAAAGCGCAGCTCCCGCGCGGAAGGCCGCAGACCGGCGGCAAAGAAGACTGCCTCAAAGCAGAGGGAAGCGGGAGGGCGCACCAGCGGCGTTGATAAATAGTCTCCTTGTCGACATAGTAGTCAACTTCATACGTCTTTCCCTTCGCCTTTGTACAGAGCGCGGTCGCACGCGACCGCGCCAGCAGGAGCGAAACGGGAGCCTCAGTATTCTTGTCTGCCGGCTCGCGGACCGTGTGTGTCTCCTGCTCGCCCTCGGCGAGCTATCTTGCTCGCCGCCCGAGAGCCCGCCGTCACTCGGTGCCGAGACGGAAGATAGTTTCTTCAGCCGCGGCATTTTTCTGTCCGCTGGCGTGGGGGTGGGGACTGTCCCCTCCCCATCATCTTCTTGCCTCTTTTTCTCGCGCGACGCCTCTCAGCGCCCGCAGATCGCGTTCTCGCACGCGCCAAGGCAAAGCGTAGGTACGCGCGGACTGCGACAGTTGTTAAATGGGCTCCAGACTATTTGGTATGCGCTGCCGCGTGCGGCAAGCCGCACGCGGTCGCGCCCGCATCGAGCTGCTCGAGGCGCGTGGCATCTTGGATATGCTCCCGTTCTCACCCGTCCCCCACCTTATACCTTCGGGCGTGACAGTAGTCACTATGTTTCGAGGGTGAGGGAGCACCAGCGTGTGTGGCTGCGTACCTGAATGGCTGCGCTTTCTTCGCCCCCATTTATTTCTTTCTTCATCCTTGCTACGCATCTGTCGTGGGAACATTTCGCCCGTTTACGCGTAGCGCCACGACGCCGTGCATACATGAAGCCAGCTTTTTCTGCTTTCTGCGTTAGAGAACTCTTGTATGCGCGGTGGGTGCTGTACAGACCGCGGCATGTGAACCTCAACAGTGTTTAGTGCGTGATGGTGGAAAGGTGAAGGGTGCACGTCACGCACCTCACGAGATTGTTGTTTGTCTTTCGGACGGACTGCCTTCTTCGCAACCTTGCATGTGAATAGCACTACATATACATGTATATCAAAACAAACTTCGTGGACGAAGGTATGCGTCGGTGGTTTTGTGCCTGACTTTTGCGAAGACCATTGGCAATTTTTTTTTGTTTTCTTTTTCTGAGACAGGAGGCGGGCATGCCATAGCATGTATTGCGTGGAATGCGAGCGTATCTAGGCTGCGGCGGGTTCTTGTGCTTCTTTAGACGAATAGTAGCATGGCTGCCCTATGGATGTGATGTGGAAGAACGGTGGCTGCCAGCCGGCAAATTGTTAGCACGCCAAAGTGGTATCACACAAGGTTTGCCGGTTTATTATGCTCCACTATATAGTCCATTTCATTGCGCACGTTGCGGTATTCAGCCACGCGAATCATTCAGCCTCAGCTGAGAGACAGCCGGTGTGAATTGCTCACGCGCTCACAGTAAGTTTGAATGATAACTTGCGGACGTGTCCTCGGTGCAGGTACACTTCCATTAACCCGCCAGAACTATTCAAACGAAAGTCTCAGTAAGGTGACCAGTAATCGTGCACTGTTCTGATTAGATTGCACACGTTCGCGTGCAGTTTAATCCCTGTTCCTCCTTCCTGCGTTTCCTTGTGCCCGTAAAATCTCACATTGATTAAGAACTTTGATTAATCAATTACTTAAGTACTTAACATGCGCACGTCTCAACATGCCTACGTCTTAGAGCTGGTGCACGCAAGAGCAATAATAATAATAATAATAATAATAATGTTCAGAAACTTCAGCTCCTCTCCACACCGCCCACGACATATCCGATCACGAAGCAAGCGAATTCAGCAGTGAATTCACAGCACTCTAAATTCAGCGCTGTGAATCGACGGCATTGACACAGCAAGCACCTCACTGCTGTGAATTCAGCGGTGAAGTTCTTGCGGCGTACCGTTGAGTCCGATCACCTTGCAAGTATAAGTCGACCTAATTAGGCATATACTAACCGTACTTACTGCCCAACATTTCCGTGGGCTGTAGACCCACCTACACCCATATCCACTCCCGTTGATTAGCGATTGTTCACTCACGCTCATGGTCACGCGACAGTCGCGATCGCACTCCCTTCCACTCTTACTCAACGTCGTGCTCGTGCCGATGGCTTCTCAACTTGCTTGCCGCTCAGTTAAATACGGCAAGCACTAAGTGCCACCAGCCAACGTGCCACTTTCATAGCACCTCTACACTTGGCGATCACTCACACGGCCCGAGTCGCACCAGTCCGTCCTTCCTCACTCACTAACGTCCAGTCCTGAGAAATCAATGTGCCACGAGCCAGTTCACTCGCGAGGGATTACGCCGAAGTACATTGCCGCATACATGGGCCTCTCTCGATCCTACGGCTTTATCGAAAGACAAGCACATTGGGTGGTACTGGACGTCAACACGCTGAAGTGGTTTACGTTCAGTGCCGTTGAACGTGTTTGTCTGTTGATAGAGCTCATTGAGCTGCGGCTCTGTCAGAAGACGGACAGGTTTTCGAGAGCTATGGCCACTTGAACACTGCGAAATGATGGCAGAGTACAGGAACCACGCAAAATCTTTGCACACGCTGTAAGCGTGGTGATGAGGAATGCGTACCTGGGTTTCTGTTTAATGCAAGTGACGCATCCAAAATGTCATGTCACATGCTATGCGTCTAGAATCGCAGTATGCTCAGGAGCTATAGCTTCACGGCACAACAGGGATTCCGTTCGATGAACCGACATGTCATGAATATTGAGGCAGACAGCGTCGGTCAAAACGCAACGCGTGGAGATGCGTCCGGCCATACATTATATGCTTTTTAGCTTGCCGTCCGAAGTACGCATACACCCGGCAACAGCCTACAGAAGCTTACAAGGCATATGCACCCAACCAACAGTCACACACGCATCGACTCCTCTCTAATTCGTCAGAGCACTTTCCCAAGCATAAATGAGGTACATCCTTGTCTATACCTTTTTTGGGTTTGGAAATAGTGAGGTATGCTTGCCCCTCGATGAAATCCGCTTCTCTCGTGCATGTGCGTATCTTATTTCGTCAGTTATCAATCGTCATCGACTGGCTGTCTTCAGGGTCTTAATATTTTGCGTTGTACGTCCGCACTTTCGTCCACACGTTTAGAAAGTTCACCGTTTGTTATCGCCCGGGAGAGTTGTACTGCTCACTTCGCCGAGCGTTTGCGTTTTAACGTAATTCAGGCCTCTATGAGGCTTTCAGTAAGGCTTCGGCATTGCTCAACCCTTCAGCCACTAGCAACAGGCTCTGACAACAAGCGTGTTTCTGCACGGGAACTTTCGCCCGAGAGAAGACAGACGTCGATGTCGATGAGCATAAGTGATCGAAGCGTGTCTTTGTAGGGCGTTACGTGTTGCGTATCATGAACTGGATGCAACCGAACGCGCGAATGCACTCGGCGAAATGGGCGCCATTTTTTTCCATGCTCCTTCAGCAAAGTTTCCATGTTTGGAAGACTTCGCGCGCTGTCCCTCGCTATCTCTGCAGTCTCACGTGCTTTCTTTTTTGTTTATCTTATCGTATATACGCGGCACTCGTACATTTTTATTGAGCGGCCTCGGGCCTTCTCTCCCTCGGGCCTTCGCTTCTCTCGCGTATATATCGGGAGCCGACAAAGCCTGCTTTTGAATCGAGTCTACGCTGCGCCGGGGCTCTCTTTAGCATATCCCGGAGCGAGCTCGTCACTAGACACCACCCCCCCACTTCCCTTCTTTGCCCATCTTCCTACGCCATCGCCTTGGGCAACGTTATCCTTTGTTTCCTACTCGTGGCATATCCACGAGAAAGAAAAAAAAAACGGGAAGAAAAGGAAAGGAAGAAAGAGAGCGTGTTCGTAAAGCCGCGGCGCGCGTTCCTCTTTCTCGCTTTTATCCTGGACCAAAAAAAAAAAAAAAGGAAAACAAAAATATCGCGGCGGGGCGGGCCTCGGAATCAGCACCCCCTGGTAGAGAAGAGCGCAAAACTCGCTTAAAAGGGCTTAAAAACCTACTACAGCTTCAGGGATCCTGCTGAGGATCACGGGGAAACTTGCGCTCGCGAGATGACACGGGCATGGCGAGAAAAACCCCCCGCCGACGCGGGGGTGTGTAAGGCCTTCCGTCGACGCCCCCGAGTGCTGTACAGCGGCAGTGCTGTACGTGCTCTTGGGGTAGGGAAGTAAAAGGAGAGAAAATAATAATAAAGTTTTTCGAATTTCCCCCCCTTCCCTTCAACCTTTTGTTATGTTCGCTCGCCTATGTGTGCTCCACTCGGCTGGAAAAGACGAGAAATTTAAGCGAATAAACGAAAAGACGGCTCGGAGCGCTGACGAAGAAGAGCAAAGTCGGGCCGATGTCTTCTGCAGCGAGAAATTAAACAATGAAGAAGAGTTGACGAAGAAGAACCAGAGCGCGGGTATATAGACTAGGCGAGCTCGCGGGAGCCGGAGTTTACTTTCCTTTTGAACCGAGAAGGGCTACATTAAAAGAAAAAGATTATTTTCAAAATAAAGAAGAGCAAAAGTAAAGAGGACGTGGGGAAGAAGTGGAAGGATGGAAAGCTGTATGCAGGAATGAGCTTGATGCGAGCGAAATTGAAAGGGAAGATGAGAGTGGCCAGATCGAAACAGAGCGCCGCGCGGCTTCAAAGGGGAGACTGTCGGTTGAACGGCACAAGCATGGCACACGCCTCACACGCGCAAAGCGTACAAAAAGGGAGGTGTACAGAATAAAAGGGGGAAGACGGTTAAATAAGAGGTGGGGCTTGCGCGCGGGAATATAGGGATGGTGTGTGCATGGGGATGGAAGGACGCGAGCATGCCGGATCGGAAAGGAAGCTCCAGAGACTTGCCGGAAAGAAAGAGAAGGGAGAGGATAAAGGAAAGACGTGCCAACGAAGAAGTTGAGAATAATAATGATAAGAGAAAAAAAGGATATACATGGGCAGGCCGGATCAGAGTCATTCTTCTTGCTGGTCCTCTGCCGGAACTACGCGCTAGAGGGCGTCCCCGACAAATGCGCTGCGGATTGCAATGGTCTATGGAGGCTCCCGGCATGCAGAGACACATCTACTCCACGATCAGTTGAGTGCAGCGACATTTGTTTTGTGACTCAGATGTCCGTACACACGTGCGCACTTAGATCCTGAACAAAGCATTAGAAAATAGACTTTCGAGCTTTCCTCCAGGCATGCGTATGGCGTTATATGTGTGTGTGTGCTCTTGATATTGAGGGGAGTCGTCACAAGGCGAGGAAGACTGGTGCTTATATATTAGTATACGTTTGTCGGGCAGCGCAGTCCGTGGAGAATGTATACACTCGAAGCATTGTGCTTGCTGCCTGTATATATTTTTCGGGAGAAGACCTGTATGGGACGACATTTTCTTTACGAGGGAGTGCATTAGCTGGTCAAAAGTTTTTTGGCTCAAATGACTTTTTCCCTGGTCGAGTTCGTGTGGCAGACGAAAAGTTTCTAAACAGGAAGCCGAGTTCGCGAGTAAGCTATGACGGCGAACAATGCCGAAGAGGTGCATAGATGCGTGCTGCCTCCCTGCGTGTATACGTACAGTACGGTTGTCAAGGTTGTACTCTTTCCTTTGAGGTAACTGTGTTTTGACTCCGCACTCTTTTGTTGCTTGTTCAGCTGGGCATTGTCCGCAGAATGATTTTTCCCGCAAACGGCTCCCTGGACAGATGGTATACTTCGCTCTGTGAATGAGCGTGTGTGCCACGCAGTCATATACAGGACCATACGTGGAACGATAACGATACTGTAGTTGAAGTTTAAATTATGCTCTCCATTCGCTTCGCGAACACCATAACAGTGGTCCATGAACAGCACTGCGAAACGCACGGTGACATGAGAGAATGACAAAGGCGAAATTGTTCGTGTCGCTGAATAGAAAAGGCATTGCATGTGTGCATATTGGTATTGCTTAATTCCGCTCACATGGTCAGTAACTCACCTAGCCTCAGTATCGGTTGCCTCGGAAATTATTTAGCCCACCGCGAAGCTCCAGCTCCGTTCATAATTAGAGCTGAAATCAACTTATGAGTGCGAGTTTGGTTCTCGTTCCAGAGCAGAAAAAGAATCGCTCAAGCAAAACAAAAAATGAAGAAAAGGAAAAGCAAAGAGGACTCAATGGGTATCATGGTATACTAACAAGTGTTATCAAGAACGACATCGGAGATTCAGATTTTCGTCGCAGCGGTCGCATCAGGATGGAGCCTGGTCAACCAACTACTAATTAAGTGACACTGAACCATTTATCGCTATTGTTAGTACCTTCAAAAACGATTAATTTTTCTATTCACTTGCTTATATATCATGCGTCAGTGTCTACACCACCTGCTCATTCTAAAGTGTATATATGCGCGGTTAATTACGTGAATGTTGAATAATCTTTCTTGACAAGTTACAGTAAATCGGAAAGCATGAAACTGATAGGTAAATATGTTTATGGTGTGCCTGACTAGTAATGGATGACAACAGCATGTACGCGCCTTTTTTTTTTTTTTTATGAATATAGTATAGAAGTTCAAAACAGCATGGCTACATATCGAGGCATCAATGAGAAGAAATTGTCGCAATTTTATCTTTAGTTTGCGTTTATATTAGTGTCACACTCTTTGTAGCGAGCGTCCATTTACGATTTCTTGGGGCGCGTGAGAGCAATTCGTAATACTTAATCCACCATTCCGCAATCAATGGAGAGGGCGAAACGGAATAACTATACAAATATGAGGGAATTCTCGGAGACACGTGTTCCTGTCTCACTTCGGTCTTTATGCACCTCTTACTATTACAACTTTAACTAAGCATACTGGCATTAACAATTATAGACTACGCTCATTTTCTGGCTACACTGGTACTGTTCTACGTAACGCATGTTCAACCAAGTTACTTGCTCTAGTTTCCGCAACAACACGACAGGAGCAAGTTATTTGTGGCTAACACTAGAGAAACATTATAGGAATTCCGCACACGCGTGAGGCGCATAGTTTCCGAAATTCATAATTTCTCCCGCACGCGGTTGCTTCGACGTTCAACGTTCGTGTCAATGCGCCCAAACACAGATGACTCAAGAAACGAGCCTGCAGCCAACTCTATCTCGGGATACACAAGGCGACAACTTCTATAATCCCGAATCGTCTCAAAAGTGCACGTTTCGCGCACTGCACCCGTCTCCTCATAGTATGAGTGTTTCCAACCACAACACGTAAGTAACGACGCGGGCTGGCATTGCCTTGGAGACCTGTTTGGGAGAACGTCCATTGGCTCTATGAACTTTTATCGCAGCATCCAAAGCCATAGACGACATAAACACGTATACAAAGGAAGGAAGAAACAAATGAATAAACGGTTGCCGACCCCCCCCCCGCCCCGTGTGGAAGAGAGCACTGAAAAGAGGGGGGGGATGGGGAGTTGGAGAGGGATTTCTCGTGTCCGCGTTGTGCCAAGTGCTGGGCGGGTTCGGACTCCGGCGCGGCGGCGTCGGGGTCTCGCGCGCGCGGTGTACGCGTGCGGGAGCCTTGTTGATAGGAGGGCGCAGCAAGCTGTGCCGCCGGCAGCTGAAGGGTCTCCCCCACCGCCGCCAGAAAAGGAACATCGACCCCGCCCCCAGATCCTTCATTCCTCTGTCGGTCACCGTGCGTTCGTGGAAGGGACGCCCGTCAGTTTGCCCGGGTGCCCCGAGGGAAAGCCCCCCTGTTCTCGGTCTGTGCGCGCGCCCGTGGTCCTTCTTCGGAGCCGAGCGCGCGTTCGTTCACACGGAACTGCTTTATCCAATGCCCAGCCTATACGCGCGTGTAGGTGTTGTTGTGTTTGTGTGTTTGTATTTACGCTTGGTTGTCAATGTGTGGAAGCTTTATAGGTAAAGACTGCGACTCGAGCTCGCACAGGGGGAAAAAAGAAAGAAAATATGCTACCCTATGGAAACACATGCCGCGATAGTTTCCGAATACGTCTCATACGAGCTCAATCTTGCAAAAGCGTATCTCTCGTTGTGCAAGAGAAGCATTGAGTACTTTCTGGTGCCCTGCGTATTTGAACCCCTCTACGATTGCGAGGCATAACGTATGGCAATACTCGGGATAAGTTTTGACTATATACCTAAGATGTTTCACTAAACGACTAAATTGAAAAACACAGTTAATAGGGCATTTTCATCTAGCGGAAATAATTATTGCCGCTTTTGACCGGTAATCGAACCCGCGTCCTCGTTCCTTAGCAGCGCAGCACTTTGTATAAACTGCCAATGCTTCCCTACACGACTCACGGTTCCCACTGTGAGCGTTGTAGGTCGAACATGTCATTACACCGCTTATGGACGTAACACCAGAGAAAGAAATGCCCCGCTTGTCTTCACCTCACGTGCCTTCGCCTGTTAATTCATTGCCTAGAGATATGACGTCAATCAAACTCTGTGGATGCACGCATATGTACACACACCAACTCGATAGTATAAACTCACTTGCACGCTGAGGGCATGCATGGACCGTACAGCACCAACAGTCGATTCCATATAGGATTCCTATATGAGTGCGCGTCGCGACAGCCGAAGCTGTATATATACTTTCCTTTTTCTTTCTCCTTTATTTTTTTTAGCCTGCGTGGTGGACACTCTTGCGGTCTGTATAATGATGATGGGGGTCGGATAATGTTGAAGGACTGCGAGCCTCGCTTGTTCCTAAGAATCAGGCCGTAATTACAGCGCATCATTAGCGCAAGAAGGCGTGCGGAAATATTTTGACCAGGCGTACATAGCGCTGCCGTCGCACACCGTGCGTGGGAAGATCACGTTTTGCGCCTGCTTCTCGCGATATATCAATAATAATAATATTCGTATCAATAAAAAATAATAATCACTAAGTTAATGAAATACGCCTTGTTTCTTTTGTCTAATGAAAGGAACGGGTCCGGCAGAAATTATGATGTCGTCCACGACGTATGTGGGCCGCGAACGCGAGTATAGTCCCATGGTTCGTGCACCCAAGACCAAACGACGGTGGGCGTTCTTCAGCCAAGAGTAGCACCGATACGTACGTACATACGCTAATTGAGCGAAGCGCGCGTGTGTGTGCCACGTGCCGGGGTTATATAGTGACGAGGAAAAGCACTTACGCCGATGGGAAGCATCCGTCGCCGTCTCGGGAAAAGCGATTAATTTAGTCCTAATAAAACGGGGGCACGCTTGCTTTAATTAGGAACACGAACCGTAATCGCCGGCAGGAATATTAATTTTCCTCCTCCCTTCCCTGTAAGGTGCGTCCCTCCTTCATTGCCGTCAGCGTGTACGATCGCGTACACAGTGATACACTGCGTCGGATAGCATTATTTGGATACCATTAGGTTTAGAGAATTACGTATGCACAAGAAACGGGCACGGGAGCCGAATGCGGCGGTGGGTTTGGGAAATTACGTACAAGGTCGTGACAGAGGCATGTCAGGGCTCGTCACGTGTTGAGGGTCTCCGATTAAGCGCACTGAATTAAAATCAAATTCGCATTCGGGGTGTAATCGGTTATGGGACCACGATGCGTTTAGTTGATTGGCTGATAGGCCAGCGAACTTAATTAGTTCAAATTATCACGTCGTATTGTAATGTTGCTGTTTGTGTGACAGTTAGGTGAACGACCAATCGTATAACGTACAACCAATACAGCGTACAGCTTCTCTTACCCTCCCAGTACCGAATCTTTTTGTTTTTCTCCTCATTTAATCAGTAGTGCGCAAATGCGTCTTCTCTGGTTACTGCTCAGCGAATCTCACAGAGATTTCTGAGTGTATTCTGTAGCTTACAAAATGACCTCTACATATTCCAGCAAAATCTATTTCGAGAGCCGGCTCTGAATGTTGAGTATGCAGGCCCCATCGCGTTTTCAACAAGCTTTAATGATTTCATAAGAACCTATGAGAGAAACAAACCCTTCGGGATATCCCATGCATTGAGCATTATTACATCATGGTCTCTCAAAGCTGTGGTATCTGCGAGTATGATCCTACAGCTTAGAAGGCACAATTTCGAACTAATTAGTCATAAGGGATTGCTTGATTGGCGTTCACCCTAATGCCCTTAACTACACAAAAACGAAGCAGCATTTACGCTGTCTGCGCACTTGTGTCACTCTGTGATCATTGGGAAGTGACATTAACAAGTACAGTTCCCAAACATTGGAGCGGGGCAGATGGAGTTTGCTTGACGTCATTCGTGAGCACGTACAGGCCCACAGCATGACGGTATCGGCGCGAAAAAAACTCAGCCGCCACACCGTCGAGGAACGGGCTCCCGTGACCGGTACAGAACCGCATGCGTCGTCCCCGCATGCCCCGTTTATGCCAACAACATGCTGCCTGTAACGCCCAGCGTCGTAGCGTTTTGGCTGCTGACAGGCAACCGGCAATCCCCAGAAAGCTCCGCGTATATCTGCCCCCTTCTTCCCTCTTCGCTGACACAAACACGCCAAGACCACGCTTTCCGCTCTCATCCCCCTGCTTTTCCGACAACGACAAGACAGCTTCCCTGTAGGCGGCCCGAAACACTCATCAAACAAACAAGCCGCGGCTCTATAACAAACAACACGACTCCCAAACGCTTGAACCGCCGAGCGGCGGCTTGTGTCGCGAGTGTAGACGTCGCGCGGTCGACCGCTCCGGCCAGCATCGGCGGCTAGACCGTGGGTCCGAGGAAGGGTCCCTTCCGGCCGACGAGGATCGTCCCCGACGCTGCTCACGCGGCGTCAAGCCGACCGCGACGAGGTTCTTCGTCCCCCCACCACCGGCGCGGCGGCGCAGACGCGAATGAAAGGAGGCGCCCGCGGGGTGGGGATGTGTCAGCGCTCACAATGGCTGCCAAGCACTGGGCACGTCGAGGAAGATTAATGAGTCCGGTGGCCCTTCGCCGCCGACCACGCCGTGGCCCCAACACCACGGCTGCTGCTGCTGCTGCTGCCTCTGTCGCGCGCTCGAGCTCGAGACACCGCGGGAAGCGAGCGAGCGGCACAGCACGCGGTGGGACCCCCGGACCCCGGGCCGCGAGGAAAAAAGCGCGTGGTTCGGGCGCCTGCCGGTGGACCCCGCCACCGGGATCCTCCTCCTCGTTCCTCTTCTCTTCGGACCGGCATCGGCTGCCCCTTTTCTTTGGAGAGAGCGCACGAGTGCGTGCGTTCCCGGTGTGTGCGAGTCCACGGTGTGTGCGCGATCCGGCGCGAGCGCGGGAGGCAGCACCCCTCCCCCCCTTTTGTTTCGCTTTATCTCTGCGTTCTATATATCCCGCTTACGTGATCGATCACGACGTATTGTGGTTTTGCTTTCACTTTTTGGTTCCTATTTGCACACCCCGCAGGCGGTTCACACCGCAGGCGGCGGAGACGGCGCCCGTGCTCGCGGTCATATAGGCGCGCCGAAGCCCAACTCGCGGGGCCGTGCCGACGAAGGCTTTGACTTGCTCGTCCTTCGTCGCTGGCTGCTCGAGCTGCTGCCTCTCAGCGACTGTCTTTGTGACCGATATCTTTCTCTTCTTCATCCCATCCTCATATCGCGCGCTGCGATCTTGTTGTGCGTGTCTGACGAGCAGAGTCAGCAGCAGCAACAGCAGCAGCAGCAGATTCAGAGGCACATGCTTTTGCGTAGGTGGAGATAGCGCACCTCTCCCCATACCTTCCTCTTTTATTTTATTTTGAGACGGAAGAAAGGACAAGACTCGAGAACGCAGGCACGCGCAAGGCAACGCGCGAGTTGACGATAAAGAAAAAATGAAAATAAAGTGAACGTCGATGAAGAAGAAAGGGCGGGTTAGTGGAACGGGTGCATGCAGGGAAGAAGAGAAAGCGCGTTCGAATTTGTTCGACAGAAGTATGTACAGCAGCAATCGGGCGAGTGCGAGGGGAAAGGCGGTTATACGGCGAGCGGCGACCGACAAAAGCGGGGACCCACGAGCGCACCAGCACTTCGATTCCTGGACGCGAGCTTCTCGGGCGGAGAGGGTGGTAAAGGGATGGCTCACTTTGTCACCGGTTCCCTTCAATACGCGGAGGCGCTATCTGTGGAGCCCCTGTTCGGAACTACAACCCCCTTCCTTATTAATCACTTCATCGGGTGACACATAGATTTCAGTTTTCTGCTCGGTGCTACAGGCCCGTGCTTTATGATTTGGTTTCGGGTCTTTTCTTCTTACTTTATGTTTTATTGGCTATATCTGGAGAGACCGGCTTGTTCTCTGGATCAGCTGAGGTATCTCCCTGCGAGCGTATACAAAAGGCGCGGCCGGCGAAGCTTGTGGGGTTGCGTTGAACGAGTTTCACGCCAAAGCACAAAAGGTGTGCTACAGACGCATTGTCAACTTGTTAAGTTTTCTTTAATGATGCGCTCACGCGAAAGTGAAATATAGCGGTTCCTGTTTGTAGAGTCTTGTTCGCGCCCGGGCTTGACAAAGTGCAGTTTTGATATCCTTTGCAGGACCTGATTTCCTCCCTGATTTCGTGCCACGTATTGAAAAAGGGGGGAAAAATGAAAGGACACATTTTTTTTTCTAATTTCTGGTCCTACATAATGATTGCTTTCTACATAGAAAAGGGCGATGGGGTGGTGCTGTTGGTATGCGTCATGTCAGGATCTTTGTATTCATATATCAAAAGCGGAGAGCAGTTGTGGGATACCTTAACCAACATAGACATAAACACAACCCCAGTGTATTGCAGGCATTGTATAAGCACTTCCCCTCTGTCTCAGTTCTGTCAACCTTTTATACGGTATTGGTGTCAATGAGGAGCTTCCCTGCTAAGCTAGCTTTCCCCTCTTGACACTTTAGCAAGCTAATTGCAAGCTCGTCCTTGTGCAATAGTTTCGTATTTTGTGAGATGTCATATACGTGATCCCTTACGAAAATGCCATATCTGGACTGGTATAAAAATATCCATATACTATTCTATTGAAAACTGGGCAGATATTGCCCGATATGGCATATCATAGCCAAGCACGCTAGTATCTATCTGCCTTCTTGTTACGCCTGAAACAAACGCTATCAGTTTCTCTTGTTTAACCAATGCGAAATGTGTTCTCATGAAATTTTCAGATTATTTTTGTCGTTCTTTGACGGGCATAAACTGCAATATTAACGCTGAGTCGCCTGTGGCATGCGCGTATCCGCATTCCCCAGGCCTCGCACTGCGGGTATGGATAACATGTGATTGTATCCGTCTTAATCTTCACGTGTGCGACAAGTACATCAAGTTAGTAATGTTAAGATTAGTCACTCATGTTCGTCATGAGTCCGTGTCATACCATGGATATTTTCGTGTACGTGAAGTAAATAAGACGACCAGGAGAGCACGTAAATAGATAGATAGATAGATAGATAGATAGATAGATAGATAGATAGATAGATAGATAGATAGATAGATAGATAGATAGATAGATAGATAGATAGATAGATAGATAGATAGATAGATAGATGCGGTGACTGTTGCTGAAATTTGCCGATAAATGCTTCGCATTTCAAAAAAATTGCAGTGGCTTAGCTTGGTTATGTCAGAATATATGTAGCGTTAGATAAGGTTCAACTGATTATTCTTAACTTTCCTGGTTGTCTAGGATTAGCTTGATTATCATGCTTGCTGTTGCTTCAATGACACAGACACAGTATATACGCATCATGTGGCACATGTATATTCTTGGTCAACGTCACGTTGCTTCTCTATTGCCACAAAGACGGCTCTCTCCTCCATGGCTATACCACACTGGCGAACGCAGCCAGCCGGTCTGACAACTGGCTAACCTCCCTGTCCTTCCGTTTTTCTTTTCCTCCTCCTCCTCCCCGCTGTATGTATACCCCCACTGATACGTCCCCGCATGCGCTATCAAGCGGCTCCGGCGCAGTGTCAGACGGTGACTGCACAACGGAGGCGCACAGCTGCGCGCGCGCCGGCGCTAGTGCGCCTGCCGCGGTTATGACATCACTCCTCTGGAATTCGCAGACCGGCGAGGCGCGCGCGGCGGCGGCGGAGTGCGCGGAGGCGGTGGCTCCGGTGCGCCATTTGTGTGACATCACTGCTCCTCGCGCATGCGCAGCACGGCTCCCGGACACGAACGCGAAACTGCTCCAGCTCGGCCACTGTAGCTAACGCTACAAAATAGAGGAGTCTCGCATCATCATCATCATCATCATCATCATCGCGGCGCGGCGCGATTCTATAGGAACAAAACCAATGGCGGTACGACGAGCAAAGGTGTCGTATCGTTCACCGTCGGGTGCCATTGAGCATCGTAGGGCGTCTAAATTGCTGCAGTTCAATGTTTTACATGAATTGTTCGTGCATGGGGCGTTCACTAACATTCCCTCAGTGCTGCGTGTGCAAATCCTGGGGACGGCTACCCTATGTCTTCCACAGGCCTAAATTGATGAGCTACCGATGTGCAACACGGCTTTCGCATTTATTTCTTGCACGAGTGTCAAGCATCTGCCAATAGTTTTGTACTACCGGTTAATCTCAGTCTCTCCGCCCTCCCCCATTTCTAGCTCAATCAAGAAAAAAAAAAGGTGGGGGGAGGCTTAAGCTTCGCTCTTAAGAGTGGAACGCGACAGCGTTATCGTGCTCCGTTCTCATCGCCATCTCATTCGCTTGCCATGCTCTTGAGTCACATAACTGCGTAGGTGTCACGGCACAACACCCCTCTATTAGCTTACACCCTGTCTCCGTCTTGCATGGCCCCCCTCGCGGTCGTGTACAAGTTGGCATAGATGCCCCATCAGCGCTCGCCAATCAGGAAGGCTCCGCAATGCATGCCCGACACCCGAGCACGGTACGGAATCCATTCCGAGTGTGAAGAGCGAGTGCGCCCTGCGGCGCACTTTGCGCTAACGATCACGTAGAAGCGCCTTCTGCCGGCATCCGCGAGCAGCGGAAGCTTTGTACGCGTATGCAAATGTCACACGCACAGGCGCTGCGATGGCGCCTTCTCTATAAAGTGCTCGAATTGTGTGGGGTTTGTCATAACATAATTAGTTTTCTTCGTTAAAGACGTAACAGTTTCCGCGTAATACAGTCCGAGCTACCATGTTTAGCGAAATGGCAGTTTACAGTTTTCTTTACGGATTTTACTTTGATAAAGTGGATTTTGTTCGTTAAAGGGCTTGCGTGGTGTGCTCCGGATTGCTACGGCGGTAGCAGTAGCCCGAGATGATTATATCCTCCGGACACCTATGCCGGCACCTGATTTTCCGTGGTACGAAATACTTAACGCTCTCGCTTTAAGAGTGTGAAATTAGTTATTGGTGCGGAAATCGTGGACTATATGTGTACAATGTCCTCGGTACAACCTCCGTGCGTTATGTTTAATTATGTGTAAGAGAATATTCTGCACTGCATTTGAAAAGGAAGTGCTCGATATATGAAAAATTTTAAATCGACTATTTAGATTATAAACTTAGAATATATGGTTGATAAATAGCCAGGACTTGAACGTTATGAATTACGAGGTACATCGAAATGGAGCGTTTCAGCGTGTCAGATTGACCATGTCTATGTGCAGCTCTTTTCATGAACACGTGCATCGGGGTGCCAGCCCGACGGTTTCTGCAGCACACGAGCCTGTCGGAACACAGCAGCGAGCTCGGGGTTCGAACGGGTGGCTTCGTGTTCATCAGCATAGCCCCGCAAGCATCAAGTAAGTGGTAGGTACAGACCGATGAAGCAATCATCAAGCACGGAAACCAGGCAGAAAAATAAGTTAGACGGTCATCTTTAGCACCAAACGTGCAAATCTTTCTTGTTTTCCTTGAGTCATATATACGCGAAGCAATTGTACGTAAGCAGTACTGCCTTTCTCTTTTCTTTGACCTTGAGAAGGCATATGACCTTGAGAAGAACCGTATAGGGAACGCGTGTTTATTTTTTATTTCTACCCTAAAATTGTACCCTACAGAAATCACTCTCATCGACATCTGGTCAAATGCCATTAAGTGTAAACGCGCGTCACCTTCGCCAAATAAAACATCATTTAGGAACTCATGGCCTTAACTACCGAATGTCATTTCTTGCGCTCTTGTGCACGGATCTAACAACAAGCATTTTCGCGATACATATTTCCCGATGGCCAATCGCAGTAGGAAAACCAAAGCAAATGAAGCGGCACGAGCAGTCGAAGAAGGCAAAGGAGCCTGCTGTCGGTGCCTCTCGCGTTACATCCTTCCAGGAATAACAAACGATCATTATTGTTTTCCCGGTATTATGCCCGGGGCCGCTGAGGCGCGCGCTGCAGTCGGGCCAGCATGGTCCGTGCGCGCACCGGCAAACCCCCCTCCCTTCACGTACTCGAAGCCGGCACTCACTAAGCGCGTTGCTCATTTACTCGGTCACTGCAGGAACAGCCGCTGCGAAGCGGTCGCCACGACGAACCCGGGGAAGGGAGCCTGGCTCCAGTTTCGCTGCCTTCTTTCTCTTCGCCGCTCCGCCCGCCCAGCACGATCCGACCCAGCTCTAATTAGGAAAGTCATAAACACAAACGACTCTGTAGCCGCGCGGTACAAGTATAGCGGTACAGTATAACGGCAGGGCCCACATCCCGGGCTGGCCTGGAAGCTTCAGTGGGATGCTAAGCTGCAACAGGCCTTTCACACCAGGTTATAAAAACATAACCAGGGAAAAAAAACGAGAAATAAATAGTGTGGACGAGAGGAAGAAAGAGAAACGGCTTTTCGGCAGCAGCAAATGATGAAGGATCGAAGACATTAACAAATCGCCCCACGTGACGCGAGAAAGGAGGGAAGGGGGAGAGCGGCGTATACGTTTGCGAAGTCAGCAGGGGTTAAATGCGCACCCCCCACTCCCCCTCCCCCTCTTGACTTCTCTTCGTAGCCTTACGCTATGCTTTCTTTTGCCCTCATCCTAACGACGGGGCCCCCGCAAGGTAGATGGAAGAAAGAAGCTAACGCTCAGGCCGAGGGGCCTCAAAACGGTCCCAGCAGCGGCGAAGAATGGGAGAGCCTGGCGCACACCTCAACGCGTCGCTTCCCTGGTCCGGACGGCGACGGTGAACGGAGCGGCTGCCGGTGCTCCGAGAAAGAAGCGAGCCGCGGTTGAAAAATTGCTCCTTATTCACCTGGGTCTCTACCTCCCAGCCGCCTTCTTTTTGTATTCCTACGCCTCTGGGCCGTTCTGCAGCTGCCGTTCCCGAGGAGCTATGTAGGCCCATATAACGACGATCCTCTTGCACCACTCACTTCGTGGTCTGCCCGGAGGGGGGTCTGGCTGTGCCCCGACCGCGGGGCTGTTTGTGTTTCCCGGAGGAAGTCATCGGTCTTTTTTTCGCCCGGAGAAGAAAACTGGCGCTGGAAACCGTGGACTGTCCCACCTGGGAAACGGCGCTTGCTTGGCGGCACCCCTGAACCGCCACGTTTTCGGGCCTGAGTTGTCTGTTGCCTTTGGCGCTGTGCGGTTCTCGCCTTGTCCCAGTGTCCTCTGGTGTCTACTTCCATCTTGTGTCGGAGTGTTCTTCACGACTGCCTTTTTCGTGGAACAGAATTTGTCTTCCTGGTCTTGCCTTCGTGTTCAAAGTGTTTTCCCGCTCGTCATACCTAGAAGAACCCAGCCTGCGGTTTAGTCCCTTCGGAATACTCTTCGTGACTGGTAAGCACGCTGCATAGCTTTGACAAAGCGAATGTCAGCCAGTGTGGCAATGCGCGTTGCCTTGTTATCGTGGCGGGGGAGGGCTAATCATTGTGTAGTCATCCTGCAGGATGTGTACGCCCTGTACAATACTCCTCTTGCTGATACACTTGGGATGTTGGATATGTGCATCTGAAAAGGTCAGATCATGTAACTAAGAAAATAAGCAGGAGTAATGCTTGGATACTCATGACCCCCGAATATTTACGCTCGCTTAATTTTGAAGCATACTGTACTGTTGTTATTCCTGTGCGCATGTCAGTGCAGAAAGACTGTCAAGCACCCTTGGTTAGTCTTAAGAGACGCACGTCGTGTTAGATGAGCGGTGCGTATAAAAAATCATGGGATCCAGAGGCACACGCATAACCATTCTTCCCGTTGGTACGCGTGACAGAGAGCGGAAACAACGTCCTTCCGTCTGGACTCTGTTTCCATCACCAGTAGGTCGTCTGCTATAACTGCTAACTTAAATACCACATGCCGATGCGAAGGTTTGCTTTAGGAAGTCCATCGTCGGGCATAACTGTAAACAAAGCGGGAAAGTTTACATGTATACTCGAAATGCTTATCGTATATAGCGATTGTTGTCTCTACGATAATTGAAAGAAAAAATAAGAAAGCTGCCCCAGCCCTCAAAATAAGTTTTTATCGTATACGTCACTACCCGCCATCCGATATGCCTCTCGGCGCAAGCGATAAAATTCGGCGGTGTTCCCCATGTTCTCAAAAAGAACATCGGGCTGGAAGTGGAGAGTGTGTGCGGTAGCACAGTTCCTACATGAAGAGCTTTGCACATTCGCAAGCCCTGACGCAATAGTGCAAGTATAGATAGTTATTGCTGTTAGGGATGTTTTAGACTCAAACCTTCCCCGCCTCACAATGTGGCGGCCGCACCACCAACAATCGCGAGAGTGTGTAAGATGAAGCGGAGGCATCGCCATCCCTTTCCCATTTGCTGGCAGTCGGCCCTTGGTGGGCTGAAATCCACCAAGAAGACTCGCTCTGTGAATAATAGATGTACCTTTATTATACTTTATGTTTCTTTTGAAAGAGATCCTCACGGTCATATAAGTATCCAGGAGGAGTGGCTCCACAGCACATGAAAGAGGACGTCCTGTCAGAAAATATGCAACTGTACAAATATAGCAGAAGACAGTACTGCAGTAGCAATGGGAGGCAGTACACAATGTAAATGCAGTATAGTGTGCTAACAATGCATAGTAAATCTCTCGTAGCAGAACGAAAACAATACCTAAGTTAAAACTCTGACAAAACAGCAAACCAAGGGCGTTTATAAAATGAGGAATGGTGAGGTCGAAAAATTAGCAGATGTAAAATCAGAAGCACAGAAATGCAGTGAATACGGCTGAATTGATTATACATGTAGATTATTTTAATCATACAGTAGAAAAGTGAATGAGATTTTCTTGCAGGTACCTAAACATGGAGGCTGCTTCACATGTAGAGCGAGGCTTTTCCAACTTCCAAGTATAGATAACGCTGCGATATATTCAGATTATTTGTTACAATTAGTGTGTTAGTGTAAGTGCAAATTGCAAAGAGCTGCAATCCTGTGTGATATATAAATGACCGAAAGTAGCAACAAGAGTTATATTTAGTAGGACAAGATTTATTATTTTACACAGCCGTATGGATAGTTTATGTTTGACAAGACCATTTACATATTAATTTTGCGCTTTTGAATTGTCTAAACAACTCCTCAACAAAATAAGCTGTACGTTAAGACGCGGATTACCTAATTTCTGCAAGCGTAGTGGTGACGCATGTGCTGGATAAGTTTACGACCCTCTTTCCCTTTAATAGGATAATTGACGTTTGTGATTCAAACAATAACGGAGGGTTAGCAGTGTTGCTTTACTGCAATAATGCCTAGCTTTCAGTAACATTCTAATGCCAGAACGGAGCTTTCGTTTCAAATGGGCAGTATGCTTCGTAATGTTTAAGTGGTAGTGTTAATTAGCAGAAAGACTGAGTTACCTATTTGACCCTTATGAAAAAAATTATGGAGATACCATAGATACAACCGTTGCTCAATGTTGAGAATTTTACTCAAGAGTCATTGTCTACCAATTGAAATAATGTTGTCACCTCTTGAATATTGTCCACCGAAATATTATTGAAGATATGTTGAGCAAGTAGTGGTTGAATTGCTGTTTAGTTAGTACTGAAAATACTTTGTGCACTAAGATTTATTGTGATGGTTTCGTGAAGTAGTTATAGTGCTAAAATTGAAGTAGCATTGAAATTTATATATACACTCTTTCTGCGTTGAAAAAAATGGCGATGCCCTCTCGTGGGTATTTCGTACCACGTGCGTGTCCCAACATAAATATCCTCCTTAAAGAAGGCGCCCTTTCATCGCCAACGAACGAAAGCTATTATTTGCAACAATACGCGTATTATAAACACATATTATAACACATATAGACACATATAAACATTACGCACATTGATCTTTAATGTACACAGCCAACAACGTCTAAACCCGAATACACCCGCGCATGGACGCTGCATATACAGTCCGCCTCTGCACGAATCGCAGTGACGGTGAATTTCGACCCTACAGGTTTCAGTGAAGGTTTAAAGTTTCTTCAAAACTGTGCATTTAATAATTACATTGCAGACACAATGGCACATTCATTTTATATTTATTGCTAGGGCACGCGGACGTGATAACCTGAAGACACACAGTGCGCGCTGTAATTATAAGAGTTTCATTAGTACTCGCGTGGCCACCTTGGGCTGCATTATTTGCAAGAAACAATATAGCAGGCCCAGCCACGGTAGTCTAGTGGATATTGCGCTCGGCTGCTGATCCGAAGGTCACGGGACCGAATCCCGGCAGCACCGGCTGTATTTCGATGGAAGCGAAACCCGTGTGCTGTGCGATGTCAGTGCACGTTAAAGAACCCCAGGTGGCCGAAATTTCCGGAGTCCACCACTACGGTGTCTCTCATAATCATATCGTGGTTTTGGGACGTAAAACCTTATAAATCATCATCATCATCAATGTAGCAGGCCGAGTTAAGGCGTGGTACATTGATCCGCACAGGGGCGTTTGCGCAGAATTTTTCGGGTGCAAACTGCACACAAATGTGGGTGTGGGCCACCCCCAAAAATTGATTTTGTCAAATTCGAGCACGTCGCCACTAAAGTACACTGAAAAGTAAAAAAAAAAATCAATGATTTTTCAATGGAGATGTTACGGTATTAGAAACAGGAATCTCTTTGAGGTCTATTATCACAAGCTCAATGGATATCAAATATCCAATGCATACGAGCCTAGTCAAAAGAAATTCAACACTCGCCTTCATAAGGGAGCGTCCTAAGATACTGCATCGTCCGCGATAAGATTTTAGCCCGGACGAGTCATAGCGGCTGAGGCGCAACCATCTAAGCTTGGGACGCAACCATGTCTCTAGAGCGTCAATCTGTGGGCTAATGCATACGTTCCAACGAAGTTAGCAAGGATCTCTCAGATTAATGGACAGATAAGTGAAGCGCATGAAGTCATAGGAAGGTAAAAAGGGACCTGACTATCACTGATAGCAGCCATCCGAGGCTGTATGAAACTTAACGATATTTTTCTTTTTTGCGTTCATAAGAGATAAAAGTTGCTTGCTTTCGCGCTTGCCTAAATTGCCAGGGAACCATCGACTATCAACGTACTGCAATGTCGTAATGAAAAGTGCAGCTAGCATATATATGTTTCGCTCTGGAAGAGTATTACCGAAGGACGTCAGGTGCGACTTCGTTACATAAAGGACTCCGGTTATATTCTGAACAATACCAACAGTGCTTCTAGTTTCAGTACATCCTCCATATCAAAGTAGCTGCGACCAAAGAGCTATAACTGTGTGTGAACGCATAAAACATGGAATAAGCTGGCAAGTTTTTCACTTTTCCACTGTGGCGAAAACATCAGTTACATTTTGTCCACGATATATAGTTAGAAGTACAGATGATGACCTCCCGGATACAGCGTGAAAACCAATGGTAATTTATTATGAGGCCACCTCATACTCCGTTTCATACATCAGGCGCAGAGCTGTCAAAGCTAGTGCTCGCGTTTACGCTGTGTACTTCCGCGACCGAAAAGTAGTGCGTTGCTAGCAGTGAGCGAAAAACAATAAATACATCGCTGGAAGCTTTAAACCATAATGGATTTCTGTTCATCTTGACAAAACACGCTCTTATTGCTGGGGAAGCAATCAAAATTTGCGGGTTTGTATCTTATGCTCGTCGATGCGGTACACCTCTCCTTTTCTTTTTCTTTACGCACTACTTGCGTACAATCTTCAGCCTCACTCGTAGTATTGAATAGCGGACAGTTGTTACTCAAGAAATCAGATACCAGAATTATGGCACAGATGAGTAGGCGTCTTCTTCGTCTACTTATCAACGTGGACAGACTATTAAATGAGAAATAGCTGCAATGACATATGCAGTTATAGTTATGCGCGATGAACGTCAATACATGTGTGCGGCGCGAACGTCAACAAAGTTCGTGTCCGACGCGTGTGTCAGTCGTGCATATACGTGCCTATTTTATAATTTTTTTTCACTGATTACCCTCCTAAGTTTCTGCAATTGTTTCTGGACCCAGCGAAGGATAACTACCGCTTTTTCGATAACCCAGTAAAGCTAGGAAAATTCCTAAGAGAGATTATAAATGAGCCAAGAGTCGATAATACATTTTTAATGAAGTTAATAGATATTGCAAAACCAGCTCTCCCCGAGCGCGAGTAGCCAAGCTAAAGAGCAAAAAGAACAGAGAAAAGGCAGTCGATGCAGTCTTCACAAGAGAGCACATTTTGTTTTGCATAATTTATAAATCACGATGTTTATTAGACGTGACTAATTTTGTCTAAAAACAGGGCAATCTGATCAAACGCGCGAAAACTGCGAACTCCCCTGACAACCGGATATACAGTTCTTATGAAGATGATTAAAAAAAAAAAAGAATGAGAAAAGAGAGATAACAGATTAGTCAAATGTTCTTACTGCTTTTACAGGAACGCTGCTTGTGTCAAGGTCCGCGAATTTTCATTATGGAAAAGCGACGTTAGTCCATATTATCGAGTTTGTCATATAGCTCTCTTTCCTCCTGATATCGCACGAAGCGAACATTGCAGCCAGGACTCCTACTCATCGGAATTTATCAGCAGTTGGCATTGATGTATGCTATAGTCCTGATCCAAGAAGGCCATTAATTTATTTTGTTTTAGTAAAATAGGAACGAAAGTTGCGTCATCTATGGCAAGCCCATCAGCCCTCACAATTTAGGCAATGTAGGCGTTGGTTTGTATAGTCCACCATATTCCATCACTGCGCCTCGGCAAGCTCACCGACCGACAACGGTGGGGGACTTTTCCGCTCCACCCTCTCTTCACATTGTTATAAAAACTCAACCGACGCTGTCACGGGCAGATCGAGTGGCTGCAACCCCGCCACGGCATGGCTTGGGAACCAGCAGACTGTCTAGAGAGCTCATGCACGCTGCGTTTTGCCTCACCATTTGTAAAGGACTGAACGGCGGCTTTTGTGTAGCAGCTACTTGTTAGTAAAATATGAAACAAACATGTTACGGGCTGGTAAAATACACATTGTTGGCAACCAGCTCAGAGCTGCAGACCTGCTTCACGTTGTGCATTCCGTTACTTGCGATATCGTCGTGAGAAAGTGGCGCAGTAAAAAAATGTCTTCTCGAACTAAGCAGGGCCCTACCGTCTTCGCTTGAAGTTTCGATGGCTATGGCAGCCGCCGCTGCCGGGATTCGATCCCGCGACCTTCGGACCTGCAGCCGAATGCCATTTAGTCACTAAGACCATTGTGGCAGGGTTATGGCCGTAGTAGGACACACTCGCTCGCAGCTGGCTCTGATTGGGGCACCAAGATTTTGTCTTAACCGAGCTTGCATAATTTATGCATCGCTCGTTCACAATTGCTTGCTGCGGCACTTCATTACTTCATCATTCTCTGTCACCTTGAAATGCTTTTCACATCACTAATTGTGAATTCAACCGAATGCGTTAATCGTCGCCTCAAAAATGATTTGGCAAACGGAGCTCATCGCCGTTGTGTCATGATGCTTCACCAAATATGAGCAAAAAAATAAAAATAAAGGGAGGTCCGTCACTATGAGTTTATTTGAGGCACCTTGTGCACGTGTACTAACCATACAATCATATTCAAAGTGCTAATGTATGAAGAAAGTCCGAAAGGTAGTACGAGTGAATCCAGTTATGTGGTTCTTATGAATGAACCAATTATGCATTCATAACACAAAGTAGGTATTTTAGTCGGCGTTCGTAACTATAGTTCATCAAAAGTTGTATGTTGGGAGGCCTGCCTAACTGCACGCCGCCGTAGAGCACCCATTTTTACCCGATTCTTGCATTCCGAACGTGGTTCAAAACATCGGGTAAACCTATATTTCTCTCTGAATTCCAATACGACATACCAAACTGTTTTTTATGGTGCACGGAGTTTGTGGTGAGCTCGTGGTGCACACGTACGCGCTATAGCTGCCTTACCTCGAAACAAATAAGTTACAAGTTATGCCCCTGTCACACGGCACGTGTAATGACATTCGCAGCGAATGTGGTTATCTGTTAATGTCATTTTTCTTCCTGCTACACGGGCATAGCGAATTACATTCACACCTAACGACATTCGCCCACTGAATGCGTTCGCCGAACTCATGCAGTCGCGACACGCGTAATCTCGACGACAGGGGCTTCGCAATAAAATGCAAAATTGATAAGGAAAAGCGAATATACGTTACGCTTCTTATTAGTTGCTCTTATAGCCCTTTGATAACTTTCCGGCGTACAGTACGATAGCTGATGCAATCTGTGGAACTATATTCTTGCTCTCAGATTCCTAGTTTGCTCCCACGCTGTCGGCCATGTTTACAAACGCGCGCTTGACCCGCTTGAGCCGGTTTCGGCTCTTTGTTGTGAACACTTGCAATTAATGTTCGTTTGCACTGATCGTCTTCCATCATGACGACAGAAACGCAGGCACGGATCACGACACCGCCGACTGCGGAAGAAATCGAAGCGGCTTTGTGTTAGTCTTGCTTTGGATACTTGAGCGGATTTCTTGCCTATTAACGCTGCCATGTCACGCTGCTATATGTTTTCACATAGCCTGCCAATGTTCACTACTACATGTGTTTCTAACACTAAAGAGAAATGTTCAAATAAAAGGCATAATTTGTAACATTTTGTTATCCTAGTATCCGGCGGGTAAACATCGATATCACTGGCGACTGTCATTTTGTATAACCGTGTAGACGAGGAACGCGATACCACAATGACATTAGTTATAAAAGTCGTTTGCTGCGAATGACGTTTACATGCGTCGTGCGACAGGGGTATTACACACTGTTGGCTTAAGTCAACTCTGTTGATGTGTAGGTTATTTCGCAAGCACTCATGCATCATTGTGGATAATACGCGGTTTCCATTTGCAAACTTAAGATTGTATGCATGACCTGAAAAAACCGAAATTCGGAATGGTCCAGCAATAATAACAAAAAAAAAACGATTTCTCTCCCAATACCACCTTCAAAAATAGCACTAGATTTTTACCCCCAAATTTTTATATATATATATATATATATATATATATATATATATATATATATATATATATAACCCGAAACTTATGCGCACAGGATACAAACTTCAGAACTTAGAATTCTAATTTGTTGAGAGTAGT
Source organism: Hyalomma asiaticum (assembly GCA_013339685.2). Lineage (NCBI taxonomy): Eukaryota > Metazoa > Arthropoda > Arachnida > Ixodida > Ixodidae > Hyalomma > Hyalomma asiaticum. Next base: position 87,754,122 of record CM023485.1, read on the forward strand.
GTCTTGCATGAAAGTTAAGAGTATACGTTCGTATAAGCAGAGTCCAAAAAACATTGAAGGACTCTGGTATAAGCGTGACGCAAATTAGGCCTCTGGTTCTATACTCCACGCACAGTATACGTAATGCGGAATGAAAAAATAAGCGTTGATTGGCTCAGACAGTGATCATCGCGGATAGTCAGACATTGAATAAGGATCACATAATGGTCCGCGGTGTAACAGCTACACAATTTTTTGTGGGCCTGTTAGTATATTTATACCCCTGCGATAAATAAATAAATAAATAAATAAATAAATAAATAAATAAATAAATAAATAAATGCGGCTGTGAGCCATCTTTCGAAAATGTGATTTTCTTGTCTAAGTACCGGGATGAACGTGCTCGTGTGGTATCAGAGGCCTATCACATCCATAGTAGTGGAGAAGCATGCGTTATCCTACCCTTCATTTCCCTTCTTTCGAAGGAAATATCGTACCTGAGTTGTTAATTTGAAGATATGTAGCTGGATTCTGCGCATGCTGATTTTGTTGGGTCATTTCCTATTGATAGTGGCGGCCTACTTATGCACGACGATTGGTGCATTGAACACATACGGTTGTTAGTCAGCGCCCGTGTCAGTGCTCTTCCTTTGTCCTGCGCTATTTCGTCTTCTTGCGAACAGTTATCACCGAAGACTGCCAATTTATCATAGGGTAGTTTCTGTGAACCTGCCGGATTTCAGACCACACGTGTATGACAATATTCTCTGCTTTATTGCACTGAACGCTGCATAACGGTTTGCTCGAGAAACTATGCTCCGTTTCACGAGCTGTTGGCAGCACGGTAGAAGATACAGGCGCCCTCAGCCAATCACGAAAGGCCGCACTTCATTGCGTTTCTACGCAGATATCGCTTCCGTGGAGTGAACAGGTGGCTTCTACGGCTGTCACCTGATGGCTCCTAGAGCCTTCATTGGATGAGAGAGCCCTACCAGGGCCTCCTCTATATTTATATATAGAGAGGAGGCGCTGACCCTACGTTTGGCAGTGGTGCCAACAGCTTGTGAAGCGGAGTATAAACAGCGTTTGACGAGAAAGTTTTTTTTTTTTTTCCTTACTCCCCAAGTGAATTCTGACGACTGGACGACCGCACGTGCCCATCATGAGTTCCCCCTCGACCAGTCGCAACCACGCTGCGACGCATAATTGCGCATAACAAAAAACAACAGACTAATATATTCCATGTGCGTATGGATATTCAAATTATTTAGCTTATACCAATGGCAGGTTCACTGACGTATACATATCTTGCTTTTTTTCTACGAAACCCTTCGGTCATCAAGAGTGTACTTTTAATGGCGTTCTTCACGAATCTCAGAGCCTCGAAACCGGATGGCAATGTGTCCTGCATTATTTTAGCCTCAGAACTTTTTCTGAATGCTGGCTAGGTATAGTAGGTAAATCTACATGGATGAATCTACATGGGCGTCGCTAGGCCTTCGGTTCTGTTGCACCAACTGGAGGTTGATTATTTAACCGCCAATCTCTAATCGGTCCACGTGATTTTATCCTGTTCTTTATATATATGTGGTTTTTCTTCAATAAATCTTCAGTTGCTAGTCTGCGCTTGTGCGTGTGTCTTCCTTGTCCGTGTTTATTTCGCGCAGTTCGTTTCTGTCATGAATTTCACAATGCAATTGTCGTTCGCAAATTCTATTCGCAGCGAACTATAGCCGCTTTCGCTTAATCTAACATCAGGCTTACTTTGTATATTCTATTACGAACAATTTTGTGGCGTCAGCACCTTTTGTGATTTCCTACAATTATCTCTGATTGCATGATATCCGACTGCGTCATACTCCGTCAAAATGAACACGTCAAAAACTTGCTCTTTTTTCTATTCTTTTTCTTTTTTTTTCCTGGGTGCTTCCTGCTATACAGGCTGGCTTCCTTCACCGGTAAGGTGTCGAGTATGACGCGTTTGTGGGAACTTCCTTCTACGACAACATCATGAGAAAGAGGTCATGTGTTAAAAATTTCAAACCAGATACAAGCTGGAAGCCGTCGGAACAGCGAGCTTCCTCTTTTAACGCGATAGCGTTAGAGAGCTCGTTTCGCAGAAATGCCGCCGTCGGTGTCGGTGTCTCTCCGTGAGCGAAAAATCGAGAATGATGCAAATAAAATAAAATAAACAACACAAATTTTCGGTCCCATTGAGGATCGAACCCGGGCCGTTTGCGTGGCAAGCAGGTGTCCTACCACAAAGCCGCGATGCTTTTTTTTTGTTTTTTTTTACAAAGCCACGATGTTACTTGGAACTTTCTCGGGAAAAAACGCCACATAAATGTCAGGTAGTGGAAGGAGTCTCCTTAACGCATTTTGTTCGGCAGGTGTCACGACGAAAATGAGCCCATTCGGCGATTTGTAGGAGGAATAAACTTTATTGAGCATATCAAGCAAACAGCAAACATTAGATAATGTGCTGTTTGCCATTTCACCGACCATAAGGCGATGCTTGTTGCGGTTGGCCGGAAGATGTCTCCAGAAGAACAAATCGAACAGCTGCCAGATAGTTAACGCAAGAAGGACGACAGAATGTGACCATTTACGAATGAAAGTGTCACGCCTATGCGCAGTTCATAATACAGGACCATGTGACTACATCATTGTACAATATTTTCATGAAGTTGATATAAACGTTTTATTAAATAGATCGAAAACCTCTACCATTACTATAGATATGTCGCGCGCGCGCGTATGTGTGTGTCTGTGTCTGTACACATGTGTGTGTGTGTGTGTGTGTGTGTGTGTGTGTGTGTGTGTGTGTGTGTGTGTGTGTGTGTAACAACACACATTAATAAGTATGCACTGAGTGGTTGAAGTGCACACTAGGGCCGGATTTCGCTATCGCGTTCAACTCTTAAAGGCGAAGCTTAATGGTCCCCCAATTTTGTTAATAGTGACGTAACTGCAAGGGCGTCAAGCGGGGATCGAGCCTGAAGCTTCGAGCTATACTTTTCTGCACATTATCGTGCATTTACCTTAGCATAAAACAAAAAAAAGCTCTTTATAGAAATGTTCGCGACGCAAAACTTGCTACTTACGAAGGAGAATCCAAGTCACTCAGTATAGCGCAGGTTCATATCGGTCGCCGGTTTTGGTCAGGAACTTGCCATACCTGTATCTTGCTATACATAATTACGCTGGAAGAAATACCAGCACGTGTATTTCTCGCGCTTAAGCTGTCAAAGTTCCTTGCTAACCACGACACACAACGCAGATCACGGCACTCCATTTTTATTGCTTCAAACGATACGTTATCTTCCAACAGAAATTAGCCTGGCATGTCCGTGATATGTTATGACAAGTAGCACCTATACATAACTATATACCCACTGCTGTTCATAAATGAGTTAAAAAGATCGATGGTAGCTTACGTTACGACTAAATATACCGAGAGCTCCCCTTTCACTGCAGCGCGATTCCAACACACCGGGTCGAAGATAAATCACCGCCTTCTACAAACGGCCGCGCTTTTCACACGCCGTCTCTCATTCATTGTGGTCGACGTTGCGGTATGCCCGTTCATCAAGCGGGCGATGGCGGTGGAGGTTCGTCAGCGGCGTGGCGAGGAGGAGAAACGCGTAGCTGTTACGCGGTCGACGAGACGAGATGCATGCATCGTCGTCGGCGTGCGAGTTATTCCACAACGCGGGGTTATACACGACAGGCGCTGCCACGCCAGCCCAAGTTCGCACGTCTGAAATGCGCGCGCGTGCCCTAATAGCACGCGCGAAGCGCACACCTACTCCGTCTCCCTTCGAGCTCACCCCATGGGCGCACACACTCATGCACAAACGCTGCGCGTGCTTTCTGAAACTCGAATCTCGACCGGCGTTATATAGGTTCGCGTGAGAACTCTTCCCGTTCGTCGCATGCAGTGCTTGCGACTGAGGCAACACATCAGAGGAAGGTGGGGGAGGCGCCGACGGCATACACATACAGCACGTGCCATGCTGCTCTCACGCACAGACTTCTTTACACGCTCGCATGTCTATATACGCGAGTTCGCAGCCGTATATATGGGGCCACGCGGTGTGCGTGTTCGGTGCGCTTGGCACGCAATGCCCACCGGTCGCTCGCGCACCGCCGATGGAAGAGAAGTCCTGGCGCACATGAAGCAGCCACGTTCGTGCCGACTCCCCCTACCTCCTCCCAGGTTTCCCTAGGCTATCCACTATACCAGCACCTCGAGCCCGCAGCGGCATTGGCGTCGGCGACCGCCTCCTTTTTTCCCCGTACCCAACGCGTAGAGTACGGGAAGGGAGGGGGGAGTTTGCTGGCTGGCGGAAGCGGGAGAGACAAAAAAAAGTGTGCTCTGTAATAATAGAGCAGCCTCGCGCGATGGGTGTGGTCTGGAGTTGGGACCCCGAACGCTTGCCTCGCGGCCCACTGCAGACAGCGCGCACAGAGCACGGTTGCAAACCCTCCCCTCCCCCTTCCACTTTCCATCCCCCACCGTGTCCGTCCAACCGTCCGTCTGGTTCGGCACATCGCGCTTTGCCTCTGCGGCCGCCGGATGCGATGGCTCTAGTTCTATACCCCAACTTCGCGAACCGCGCCTCTCTGTCTGCGCTCCCGCAGCCCTACGCGCCGAAAGGGACGGTTCGAAACCCGGTCCGCTAAAAGGAGCGGGAGCAGGCCTGCCGAACCCGTGGCTACAGAAGAGCGAGTGCTGGAGGAGTGGGCGAAAAAAAAAAAAAGAAAAAGAAAGAAGGCTCTGGGAACCGGAGAAAATGGATGAGTCCGAGGGGCTAGAAATGTGCCCTTGATTGGATGTGTTCCCGCAGCTGTTGCGACTCTCTTTTCGGCGAGCGGACCACAAGGCACGCGCGGGGCTCTCTCGTGATCCCCCCGTGAACACACACACACACACACACGTACGTACGTGCTCAAGGGCGGCGCCTCGTACAGGCACTTTTTCTCGCTTTATATATATACGCAAACTAGCGGATCCTGCGGACAGACGGTCACTGCCGCTTGACCAGGCTGGCCGTCTCGCTCCTCCGGGGCGTCCCGTTTCCCGAAGGTCCAGTTGTCCCTCCCGATAAATGAACGGCGTGTCGTCGTTGATTGTAGGTTTCGGCTACAGCCGGCCGGCTGACCATGGCCAATCCCCGCAGCGTTTTCCTCTCTGCTTCCCGAGCTCTGAACCCCGACACGGTGTCCGACCTCAGTCCGGTGACGGGGAACCGCCGTTCGTTGCTTGTATACCAACCGATGACCCTCGGCTTGTTGTGGGCTTGTGAGAAAGTAGTGTTGCCACAAGCTTCACCAGACGGCGTTGTTTGTTCGTCGCTGAAAGAGGGAGCTGTGTACGAATGACGTGTTCGAGTGCGGGGCGATGGGTCAGCGCTGTAGTTCGTGGAGTACTTGGTGGGGGATATTGCACGCGCTAAATAGATGAAATGACGGGGTTCAACGATTGCTCCCATTCAATTTGCGTGCTCCTTGACACAGCGATAGGCGTTGATATGGTCATGGCGTTCGCCGAATGCGCGGGGTCGTTCCATGTTCGTGTGACACACAAAAGGAGTTACAGCAATCTGAGTTGCGCGAATCGGTAGGGATTTGGTTAGCACAAAATCTTAACCCTGACAGAATGCTTGACAATAAACTTGAGGCGCACTGTCATACGCTGTTCACACACACACACACACACACACACACACACACACACACACACACACACACACACACACACACACACACGCACGCACAGGCCTTAGACAAGTATTCACCAGGTACCGAGAACTATAGAGGGAGAACTACAAAATTATAACATCATGGTGGCCTTATTCGTCTATAAGTGTTACGGAGGAGTATGTGCACAAGAATTGAGGAATATAAGAGATCACCGAGAAGCCCCGTTATTTGTCTCGACTAACTGTATAGGAATCAATCGCAGACGGCGAAAATTTGAATACGCGTAGCGCGCACAATTGTGTTGTAGCGCATACAAACGAACGCTGAGGATTGGAAAGCTGAGAGTTTGCTTCAGCGATGCCTTGCCCCGCCACGGTGCTTTGGTGCATATGGCACCGTGCCGCAGATCCGAAAGTCGCGGGATCGAATCCCGGCCGTCCGAGGCGAAATTTACAGGCCCGTGTACTGTGGGATGTCAAGGTGCGTTAAAGAACCCCATCTGGTCTAAATTTCCGGAGCCATCCACTGTGGCGTCTCTCATAATGGTATCGTGGCTTTGCATGGGACGTGAAATCCCCAAAATGTATTTATTATTATTATTATTATTATTATTATTATTATTATTATTATTATTATTATTATTATTATTATTATTATTATTATTATTATTATTATATGACGCTAGTCAATACACCACGGAGCACCCTCGCTGCAGTCACAACGGGAAATTGGGGATAACCGCAACGTCGCGCTCTTTTTGCACCGCGGGCGCACGATGGTGGCTCCATCTCGTGACATAATTTAAAGCGGCGCGCAGCATGTAGGCTTTTGTGTTGTCGTTGAGCTTGTTGCTGTTGTTGGTTGTTAGATAACGATACATTTGTGAAGCACGTCTCGGTGGGCTACGTGTAAGCGAAGGAAATGTGCGTAAAAATCTAAGCATATCAGCTTAAAAAACAAAGTACAGATGACAGAAAAATGGAGCATCATAAGTGTCAGATACAGATAATTGTGATCGACGATTTTTGGCTCTGATATAACATCGTGTACTGTAAGTAAACACGGGAACCTGAAGCCGCGGCCGTGTTTTAGCAGAATATTATCCTTCACACCATGAAGGCCCATTTGTTTACGAAGGCGCATAAATAGATATCTCGCCACAAATTCGCGCAGGAGAGTGACGGAACTACTACCATATTTGCCGTAACAGTCATCTGTTATGGCGTAAAGGCTTCTTGCGTAGATGTGTAAAACCATAGACGGCCAAGAACGTCTTGTCTTTCGATATGTATGTACACACATTAACATAATACATCCACACTCCGTCTCGCATAATACTGAACCTGTCACACATTTCGAAAGGAAAGGCAGAAGTTTCGACACCGCGAAAGACAGACAACAGGTCGCTGGTCCTGTTGTCTGTCTTTCGAGGTGTCAAAAATTGGACCTTTCCTTTCAAGATGTTTCACACCAACTAGCCCTTCATGAAGTACTTCTGTCACACATTTAAAAAAAAAAGTTGTATGACGCCCTCATTGTTTAGCCTTTGAAACTTTCAACGTTTCGTCTCTCAGCAGAGACTTGTGAACAAACGAAAGTACAAAGCAGCAACTCAGTCTGCAGTTAAAATAAGTTTTAAAAATTTTCGTTACAAAAGCATGTTTGCTCAGAAGCAAGGAACCTGGGCTGCAGAACGGAAATATACGCTAAACCTTTACGAGTTTATTCTTGTCCGCGAACAGTGGAAGGTGCGTCATAAACATCCATAAAATGCTGAACCAACGTGCATGACTGACATTGATGAAACGTTATGCAGGCCGCCACAGAAGCCGTGGAAGAACTTTACGTAGAGAAATGATGAAAATGGCACAAAAGCCCACCGTATTTCAGAATTTTCGCACTGGCCGCCTAAAGGCAATGTTGTCAAAACTAATTCATAGCCCCTCAAAACATTGTCGATTAGGAGAGTATTGACACGACATCAACGTGCATCATTTTGTTGTAGTAATTGCGACTTCCACTGTGTTTCTCATGATTAATCCGTAACCCTGCAAACCGTGCTCCTTACGGGAGTACTGACGTGACGTCAACGTGAGCCATTTTGTCGTTATTGTCGACTCCTTCTATCCTTTTCAGTACTAATCCATAACTCTTCAATCCCGCGTTCCATAAGAAGTACTGACATGACAGCAACATACATGTAATTTCGTTGCAGTATTTGCGGTTTGTGCTGTGCTTGTCAAGGTTGATGCGTAACTTTCGCATACCAAATACGATGTCCCTTTAAGGTAATATACTTATATATCAGCAACGTACGCCATTTTCTTATAGCATAATCTACTTACACTGTCCTTCTGAAGATGAACAGACGGAGCTAAAGTACTTTTCACTGTGCTGGCTCTACAGCGAGAGAACAGCCTCGACAACGTCAGTAAACACCTCCTATATAACGATATTGCAGTCTCGCATCATTAAAAGCTATAATTATATCTAACCTGAAAACACTCCCGCGGCGTCTTACGCGCTGGGTAAATCAGTCCCCGAATTTCACTCGCTACATGTACAGCCACAGTTTCTCATATTTTATAGGAACAGTTATGAACGACGCAGCGTGGTCGCCGACACATTTGTTCATTCTTCATGCTATGGTAGACGACAGAGCGATCGGATGAGTCCGAGCGATTATGTCAGCAACCACAGACCGTCGATCATTGTTGCTATTGTTACGGTTGTAGATAGTTATTTACACTGTGTATTTTAGAGAAATGCACAGCAAGGCTGTTGTTGCTTCGTCGTCGTCTTAATCGACAACGTTCTCTTCTTTGGTTCTCCGTAACACTATAAAGTGAGAAACTCTAGCTCTGTGGGGAGTAAAACTAGTGCTCTATCGTTCACTCTATGTTGGCATATAGCCATGCATAGGCCATTAAGAGGGAGCACTGTCTAGGCGAAACGCACTATGAGCATACGTAAGCAGTTGGTGACACGATCGCAGGAGGAATGCTTCGCATTTTGACGGTCATATGGCAGGCATACCTATTAGAACGGACATCGATTACGAGATTGGTGAAGAAGAGGAAAGCTACTTTGCCTGCCGGTAGTATACTACCGGCAGGCAAACTAGCTCTCCTCTTCTTCTACCGGCAGGCAAAGTAGCTTTCCTCTTCTTCACCAATCTCGTAATCGATGTCTGTTCTAATACAAGGTATGTTTTAAAAAGAAATGAGTGATGTTTCCACTAATGGCACAAGGCTAGAGACTCTAGCCAAAGCAGCGAAGCTGATGGGCACTTGGCTGGTGCGGGTCTGTCTCCCGCAGACTCGCTTTTCGTAGTAATCCGAGGCTTCGGGAAACGCGTCGCAAAACACTGCGACGACGACGATGATGATGATGATGGTGGTTGTAATTCGGTCAAGGAAAGGACGCCTATTTGTGCAGCCCATGTCGGAAGCCCCACGGTTAAGTGTCCGTGGGGTAAGGTAAAGGCATTGAAAGAGATAGGAAAGCAAAGCCGTATAATGGAGGGCTCCGGAAATTTAGACCACCTGGGGTTCTTTAACGTGCACTGACAACGCACAGTACACGGGCCTCTGGCATTTTCGCCTGCATCGAAAATGCGACCGCCGCTGCGGGAATCGAACCCGCGTATTTTTGGGTGGCAGCCGAGTACCGTAACCACTGCACCACCGCGGCGGGGGACCGCGACGCCAAGCGAACGCTCCTCAAGATTTCGCGCCGAGCTCAGCGTAAAGACGTTCGCGTCGAAACGCTGGCAAATGCGGCACGCCTGGCCTAGCTTGACGCCGTCCCGCCCCCTTGATATGCTACACTATGAGTTTGTGCAATGGCGTTGGTTTGTGCCAAGGAGATTTAATATGAAAAAAAAATTTTTTTTTAAACCTCCTTGGTTTGTGCATAGCTTCGCGCGGTGTGAGTGCGCGGTGGTGTAGTGGGTATGGTGCTCGGCTGCCAGCCAAAAAACGCAGGTTGCATCACGGCCGCGGCGGTCGCATTTTCGATGGAGGCGAAAATGCCAGAGGCCCGTGTATTGTACGTCATAGCCTTGCGAGACGCTGTGCACAGGATAAATCGACGAACGCGGTCTTTGTGTTATTTTACTCTTGCTTGTACGGGCAACACTTGCGCCCGCCAGTCGCAGTTTTGCCAGTGTATAGTAGTGGGCGGAGGGCATGAGCGCAAAAGAGAAGAAACAAGCGCGCGTGCCAAAGCTGCACATTGGGCATTGCATATCAGAAGCGCGCGCGCACTCTTCCAGGTCAGAACTAATGATGACGAAAGTCTCGTGGTGCTGCGCACACTTTACAGCTAGCAAGAAATGCTATACTACTTACCTATGTTCCGTCTCGTTCCCGATGATGAGCTGCACTCCTCTGTTTCCCTCGCAGGTGAGCACGGTGGGTCTTTGTCAGCCGATCATTACACGTATCCAAGGTACACAGTCTTGCTAGATGACGTCTTTATAAACTGAACTTCCTGTTATGCACAGGCGCTATTCAGAGGAGGCAAGTTCTACATTATCGACGACGAGCACAGTTCGTCGAAGTAACGTGTAGCTATACCGTCTTGCGTTCTGCACTGCTCGGAGCCGTCCTCGTTCGCGTAGTTTTCTTGCAGCTAGCCGCAGCACTAACTCCACAACTTTTCCTTCTGCCGCAGTAAAATGCACCGGTGCGTGCTGGTGGCGCCTATATGTCTGCAGCTCACCTTCGGCTTGCACGTGCGAACGGCATGCGTCCGGCCAGGGCCTCCTGCTGGGGGCTACATTCATTCTTCTCTTGAGGAGGAGGAGAAGAACTATAATAAGCGAATTTAGAGCATACAGGGCGTGGCAGCACGACTATACGCCCATGGTTAAACGAGTTCAAAGGGTGGCCACTAATCTCTCGGTCCTGGCTGCTTCCTCGGCAAGCCCAGACTCCCTGCTTTGGTCTTGCTCCAGTGTTTGCGAAATCCAACGTTCTTCGAATACTCTCTTCTTAGGAGGACGTTGGAGTTTATCGATACTGTCATCATAAGAACGCTTGTCAACCCCCCCCCCCCCCCCCCGAAGAAATGAAAAAAAAAAAAAAGAGAACTTCCAAGACCTTATCATCGCTTCCAGCCTCCATCCGCCCTTGAACTGCTGTGCCGTTTGTATCATTGCGTTTTGAATATTCTTGGTTTACTCTTATATGTACCAAATTCCTTTGCTACGAGCGATGCAGTTCCATGAATGTTTGCTGCTCCTATGTGATCGTCACGTAGTCGGCCTTACTTAATTGTTCGCTTTTTCTCTTTCTTCTCGCAGGAACTAAAGCCACCACTCCAATTTTTCAGTCTCTATCATGCTTATCTCTTCCTCGTGTCACCACTGAAACAATGCTATTAGATCTTGCTGGTATTCTTTTCGGACCGGGGCTTTTTGCATTTATTTATTTATTTATTTATTTATTTATTTATTATTTATTTATTATTTATTTATTTATTTATTTATTTATTTATATGCGCATTCTGCAGCGCAACAAGCGTTATTGCAGGAGTAGGTACGCAAGAGTAGACATGCACAGAAAAGGATTTCATTTGCAGCAATTATAAAAGAAATAAATAGTCAAGCAAATAACGTACAATTGACCACCAGATGAGAAAGCGTTATGGATTCATATGTTGGATGGCGGACACAAACCTACATATGAGCATGAACTAACAGAACAGGTAGGGAATTCCAATCTTCGATGGTACACGAGAAAGCAGTGTATAAATATGTACGTGCGTATGTAGTGAGGTGTCAGGGTTAAGTTGTAATGACGTCGTTTCGTTGACTCTGGCGCGAAGTTATGTAGTCATTTGCGAGTTTAGTTGATACTGAAGGGAAAGAGCAAGGTGCTTTAGACTGATAAATTATTGTTCAGTAATTCTGTTGCCGCAGATTCCGTCATTTCTTGTTCAAACTTAGAAGATGAAATCACGGCCAAAGTTTCGTCTTTGAATTACGCGCCGAAACATTGAAGAGATGACGTCATGAGACCCATTCCTTTCTTTCGTATTCTTGCGAGATTTGTGAACAAATTATTCGAAACAGGCCAGGTTCAAGTCCGCGGGTTCCATAGAATGCAATGCATATCTCTTTTACCCATAAGTAATTATGTCGACCTTTGTTGATGCCGTTAAAGATTATGACGTCGCATGTGTTAGTGAGGGAACCTCCGAACAGGCGCCGCCAATTGTATCATTATTATTATTTTTTGCGTGTTTTCTAGCTTACCAAGGGTCTTCTCCCCGCTTGGTAAGCTGTAAAGAGGTGATTTGCTAATAAGAGAAAAGTCGTTATTCACTTTAGTGTCTCTTAATCGAAGAGCTGGCGATACAGTGCAAGTCCCACCGTTCGATTAGGCGACGTGAGGAAATTACCGAGCTTAAGCTGAATGAACGAGGAGTATAAAAGAAGGCGAGAAGTCGCGATCGTAACGATGACATATAAATCTTTCAAATTCATCTTTTAATTGCTTCTACCTACTTAATCTCACATTGTTTATAGAGGTTCCAGATGAAAATCTGTGTATTTTATATCACATTTACGTAACCTATAGGCTTGCATTCACAAGAACATCCTGAGCCAAAAATTTGCGCCATAGAATACAGTCGACCCTGTTCCATAAGATATATTTAGTGAAGGCGAGCGCCCGATAAGAGAATTAAAGCGCTCACGGAAGAGAAGGTCAGCTAGTTCGACCCCGATTAGAAACAGTTGACTATGGAGCATTGTATAGGCACGCGAACTTTCTTTACCCGTGTGTTGCACATCAAGCAGGTATGCAGTGCATGTCACGCGTTGTATTTCTGCAGGTAGAAGAGAAAAGCAAAGGTCACAACAGACAACGGTTATCTAACAACGTTCCCTTACTTGTTTATTGGCTCCACGGCACATGTACCAAACGTCATAATGATAACACCACCCACACGCATTCATTTCTGTATGTAAGTTTGGCAGATAAGGAAAGCACGAGAGGACTCTACATGAATTATTACTGCAATGTGACTTTAATTGTAACATGTCAAGCTCACGGAAAAAAAAGAAAGGACAGAAGAAAGCGTTCACGCACTCTGTCAACACGTCTCAACGAAACTGAAACTATACCGCAGCTGATCGCATATTGAGGAGGAAGCAGCATATCTGAATTTCACGTATGCATGTCTATATAAAATACGCGCGCATGTACAAGAGAGATGTTTTGCAGTCGTGCATTGTATGTGTGCATGCCGGTCCCACAAAGAACGCCTCAGTCACCTGCAGCGAGTGAGGCTTACCCGTTTTATAAACACACAGAGCCCTCGCGTCGGAGCCGCGCGTCCATCGACTTGAGTTCCGATGCATTTCAACATCACCAAGACCTGCTCATCCCTCGCCCTTCTTCTGGCGCGTCTCGTCACTGAATAACCTGCGTAACTGGCAGCAGCCAAAGGCACGGTTAGACTCCTCCCCGCTTCTTTTCCGTGCTGCCTCGGATGCGCTGTCACCGCCACCACCACCCTTCCAAAAGCGAGACTGCTCGCGAGGTGGGTCGGGAGGGGAGGGTGTGTTTCGGGGCTCTTGCGCGGGGTTGGCGCTCGCGTTGTAGATATGCCCCGCATCGGAAAAAGCGTCGCTCTAGACAATAAAACACACACATAGAAAAGAGTGTACAGTAAGCGCTTCGCCCAACCCGGTGTGGGGTGGATGCCTGCATGCGTGGAGGAGCGCGAGCGGAGGAAGGGGTGGCGCCTGTCATCTTTGTCACGAGATTGGGGTCTGTGACGGGAACGTGCCCGTTCTTTGCACGCCGGGCCCGCGTCTCCTTGTGATTATCGGTTCCCATTTTTTTTTATCTTTTTGCGTTTCCTTTTCTTGCTGTCTCTTTATACTTCTCTTCCACCAGCTTACTGTACATTCCTTTTTTTTTTCCTTCTTCCCCTTCCGGTGGGAATATGAAATTTCAGGGAAGAAGGCGCGAGCGGCGGAGCCGGTGAGACGCGCCTACAGCTGCGCGTAGGCAACTCTTCCGAATTCTCATTTTACTTGAAATCGGGTTCGGGGTCCCCCGCTACGTGCGTACAGTAGACTGTCGGGCGTCTGCCATCGCGCGTCTTGCCGGCTACACCGAGTGCGTTGTACACTGCTTTATTATTTATTTATTTTTTTCTTCTTTCCTTTCCATCTCCATTCGCCCGGGTTTGTCTCGGCGTGCGTGCGCGCGGGATCGGTGGGGTGGACGAGATCTTCCGCTGTGACGGTGACACCGTGCATGCCAGCCGCTGCTCGGCTGGCTGCGTCCCGAGTTCGCCGGGGTGAGTTCTGACGCCGCCGCCGCCGCTGGTTTCCACCCCCGCTCGTGTGACATCGCGGCGCGTCCCGACAAAGTCGAGCTGCTCGAAGACGAGAAACAAAGCAATAACGCAAAAGGTATATACGGTGTAGCGACTCGCGGAGGCAGTGAAGGAACGGGCCTAGGAAGAGGCCTACGTGGTGGGGGTGGAGGTGGTACGGTTCGGGCCGTGTTGGTCGATGTCGATGCACCCCCGGGCACGGCCCTTTGGCGTTCGTCATCCGCACAGCTCTCGGCGTCCCACTGTCGTCGGTTGCTATCTTTGAACGTGCGAGGAGAAAAAGTGAAACATGCGTGGGCCTGCCGTCGTCTTCCCTTCTGTGCTGAGAAGTGCAAACGAAGAGGCTCTCCAGAGAGGCTTCGAGAGCCATAGCTGTGCTCAGCTGTTTCTTTATCTCGTCTGGTTCTGTCTTTCTTTCCTTTGGCAAGCAAAACAAAGCAGTGACAGTTCGAGCGGCAGTAGCTAGCCGTTCTGAGCGACGCGTCGCGTCAAGCAGCGATCGTGTTTATGTCGCGATGAATCTGTGTCTCAGCGGGGCACTACGGTTTCCGCTGAAGGCGTTGCGAGCTCGCACATACTATCGGGAAACGGTCATAGACGTCCTCTGCACGTCGCGTCGTCGTCGCCGTTCTTGACGTTTGTCTGTCTCGTCAGGCGCGCTTCCGAGTGCCTTGAACAAAAGAGAAAAGGCCAACTCCTCGTCAGCTCCTTTTACGTTTTGTTTCGAGCATGTTTTCATCGTATAAACGAAGTCCGTTGTCAGTTGTCAGGGAGTATCCCACGAGATAAATGCAGTATAAAGCAAAGACTTCTTTTTTCTTAATTATTCTTTTCTGGCTTAGCACATCTGTGTCATTTGGCAGGACCGAGACCAAATCGTAGGAATCGCTCGCACATATAAACCTATTGCTTACTCCTTCGTAGCGGAGTGAACATGGCACATGTCACCGTTTTAACAACGTTGCTAAGTGACGGAGTATAAATACACGATGACCTTGTGTATTTATACACAATGGTCATTGTGTATAAATACACACTGTGTATAAAAAATTCTGCAGATCTCACGCACTGTGGGATGCGAAGCCATGTGCCATGCGAAGCATTCAGCGAGGAAATTGGCTATAACGAATCGTTTGGCATTCAGCGAAATGTTACGAATAAAATGAATATGCTTGTTCATAGTTTTTTAGTACGTGCAAGCTAACGTGGGCTGACCGAGAAACGAGCGTGCGTGCGTGTGTGTGTGTGTGAGAGAGAGAGAGAGAGAGAGAGAGAGAGAAGTGAAACACCAGTTCATTTGTTAACGAATCATCAGTGCACGGTGTGGTTGTAACGTCCGATTGGTGTTCGCTGCGAACGTGTTCCCACTGCTGAACCGCACTTACCCCCCCCCCCCCCCCCCAAGACAGTCTCTGAACGCCGCACATCGAACCCACGACCATACTAATTTGCTAATAGGAAATATTTTGTTATGACGGGGCTGGGGCACCGTCGTCCTAACGAGTGTGACACGATTTTAGGCTTCAGAGATCATGAAAACTTTATGCGGACAGTCCAGGATTATTGGAAAACGTGCAATCCATCGCCTGGAAAAAGATGGGGGAAAAGCACCAAATTTACCGAGGTAGACCCAATATTGATAAAATTATTCAAGGAAATCAATATCCTGGACGACGCCTATGCTTAGCTGACAGAATCTCCTGGATCCAAACATAACACTACCACAGCTACACGCAAAATCTCCTCGGTGGATTTCAGTGTATACTCGCACAGCTACTTGTAAAAGTTCCCCTTTGGATGTAAACATATACTCCCATCAGACCATCCAAAAGCCCCGCTCAAAAAAGGAGTAAACTTACTCCGCTTGACTGGAGTATATTAAATTCTCATCTGGGAATGCGCTGGAGGACAGGTTATTTACCCACATTTCGGCTTATTTTCGCTTAGAGTGAGGCTTAATATTGCAATAATGGCATACTAATAGGAAACGCGATGTGCAGCTGTGGGTGCAGTTATTCTTCACAGCGAAACCTTTACAAGCTCTCACATTGCTTTACGACATGTGTAGTGCATGCATTTTTCTTACACCCATATAGTTCTGAGACAGCTCGCCAGGCAGTGTTGGAGAAATTTACAGGTTTTTATGAGCCGCGTAGTGTATTGAAACGAATCTCTCGATTGGCCACGTGTTACTTGTTATTCTGATAACGAGCCTTTGAAGTTAGCAGATGAACTTTTCTATTCCCAGTTATGAGTATATGCATTCAAGCAAGCATACCCATGTACAAAAAGAAAGTTCATAGGACAGTGAGAGAAATCCAAAAACATTAACTTCAATAAATAGGTACCAGTAGAAAACAAATAACAAATGAGTGCAAAGGCGAACGTGTCCGACGTAGGCCGCATGGAGAGCTGACGCACGGGAGGACATGCGAATAGGTGCTGCCATCTGATATTGATCGGGCGTACTAGTATGAGCGTGAACGAAGGGCGCGCAGCTCGCATTCCGGCGCGCGGGCGCGACGGCACGCATCTCTCGGGATCTTTCACCACTTCGTTCTCTCCTATGTTCAGTAGTATGCAGCGTGCATAGAAGACCTGCCGTTTTTGAGAGGCAGTAACAATGAATGTGCGAGTTCACTACGAGTGTGTCTACATAGCGCAGTTGATCGTGTATACATGAGTTACCTGCACGAGTGCGCCAAGTCTGGGTGATCGAATTGCAAATCTACACGACCCAGCCGTAACCCACCCGCTTTGCACGCACATGTTCGCCAAATGGTTTTGCTGACACTCGCCACAATGTCTAGAAATATGCCAAGTATAGGCTTGTTAATGTCGATGTACTTCCTTTGACGTTGCAAGAATTGTTTAAGCACAGTATACATAGGGGATCGCTTACATTTATTACGAGTCTGTTCTGTAAATGAATTAATTATCGGGTAGTGTATACGTGACGAAAACAAGATATTAGGGAAGACATCGTACGGAGACGCCGGATTAATTTTGACCACCCGTGTGTTTCTATTATGTGCACCGAAACCCTAAGTCCGCGGCTTCCATTGTACCGTTTTTTGGGCTAGTTGGTTATACGAATTTGAACGAAGCATAGCGCTAGAACACAAGGACAAGGAAGACAACGACACGAACGCTCTCTCGGGTTCTTTCACCACTTCGTTCTCTCCTATGTTCAGTAGTATGCAGCGTGCATAGAAGTCCTGCCGTTTTTGAGAGGCAGTAACAATGAATGCGCGAGTTCACTACGAGTGTGTCTACACAGTGCATTTGATCGTGTAGCGAGCAGACCCACGTACACGGGGTTGAAAGTGAGCGCTCGTGTCGTTGTCTTCCTTGTCCTTGTGTTCTAGCGCTATGCTTCGTTCAAATTCCATTGTACGCATCCACGATCCAAATGGCCGGGGGCCGTACCAGAGTCCCCTAGCATAGCAGCACAAAGCATTTGTCACAAGGGAGTGCGAGTTTCTTCTGTTGTGAACATTTTCACTTCGCATGTCCGTAAAAGTTGGGCACTTCGCGCTTTACCACTGTTATCGAAAAAAAGAAAAAAGAAAAGAAAGGGAATTATCGAGCCGCGATAAAGCGGAGTTTGCACTCGACTTCGTCACATTAAGTAAAATAACATGTCCTGTGGCTTCTTCTTGTTGTTTTGTTTTTTTGGGAGGGGGGGGGGGGGGGGGTGATAACCTTTGTTTCGAAGAATTGGGCCGGATGAGAACATCACTGATCTGTTATTGGGTGCAGTGAATATCAAGTGCCAGCAATCGTAAGTTTTTAAAATGTATGTACTATCGTGAGCAACATCAAAGGGAACACAGGAACGCGAGGCAAATAGCCTGAAACCCAGGTATCGGCGATACGTGGCGGCAGCTGTCAGAATCATAGTGGAGAGGGGAACGCTGTTCTAACAACTGTTGGCACTCCTGCCGCGAGTTTGTTCGCACAAAGTACAGGATTTGACACTGCAGCAAGCGCTTCTGTGAAAAAAAAATAAAAAAGATGAAAGAAAAGGAAACGAATCCCTGGATGTCACTGCGACATTTACCGCGTCTTATCCAATATCAGACGATACCGTGTTATCGCTGAAATGGCGTAAGTTGCTGCTTTGTAGAAACGCCAGCGTGGTGTGAGTGCCAACAGTTAGTGAAAGAGCGCCGTCGTTTCCACTTGGTTTTTCACTGCGCCATCCGCGTATCGCTCCCAGTCGGTTTCGAGGCAGTTTGCCACGAGTTGCTGTGTTCCTTTTCATATTGCTCACGATAGTACGTGTTATGACAGCCACCAAGGTCGACGGAACTCCGGCAATCGTACACTAATATAATCAAAGATTGCTTTTTTTTGCGTATTATTGTAAGTGTGCTTTCTAATTCCTCACTCATCCGCGTGCGTTGCGGGTCACTTCTCAACGGTCCTGCTATAGTGCGCGAGCAATTTCGAACAGGCTGTGCTAGCGACTAAACCCATATAGGGAGATGCAGAAAAAAACAAAGTGTTGTAGCTGTTCTTGCGGGCCTGCTACTTCAACGTATGGTCATATATGATACAGGAGACGTGTTAATTCAAGATCGTCACGGATAATGACAAGTAAGACGCACCCCGAGTCGTTCGTCTTTGCTACATCAAAGAGAGTGATGTAATGATTGCATATGTCAAAGCTTTTTATATTATTCTTAGAACGCAGCACATTGTTGGGGCAAGCAAACGTAGGTCTAAAGGTGGGCTGAATTTTTCTCATTTGTATTAGAAGAGCGGGAATATATTTGGAGCACTACACTTACGAGGCATAATTCCGTACTTTTGAAATTTTTCATGCAATGTAGCGATGTTCTTTCTTTTTTTCTGAAGCCTTTGAAATCTTTCTATTTTCGATATTTATGCAGTTTTGGAATGTTTGGGTTTTATAGCGAGATGAACACTTCATAGAGTCGCACATATTTTATCTTATGTCAGAGGACACCTTTGGGAGACTTGACAAAAATATATTAAGCCATGCTGATTTTAACAAAACCGGCAATAAAGCGCCTCCAAATTCGAGATCATGCCACAGGCCGATGGTTAAAAATAAGAAAAAAAGTTTGTAGATTTTTCATATAGTTACCGTAAGCGACAGAAATATAACTTACTTTGGGCCCATAGCACTATGGTGGTGTAAACTAACCGAACAAAATTTAAGTGTTTACAGTGTGTCAATTTCAGAATTAGGGGCCTCCCTAAAATTTGTAACATCTCTAACATGCGAAAGTCCACTTTTCTACCTGCAGTCAACTATGATTTTTCCTTTTTTTAGAAATCCTTGTTACATTTCGCGAAACAAAGGTTGACTCCTTTCTGAAGAAACGTTTGCTCACATCATTTTAATAATTCGTTGAAAATAAAAGAAAAATACTCTTGAACAATTTTAGTCGGGTTTTACCTAAACACACCTATAATTAGTGAGCTGCTGCTTTTGTTATTCTTTTCTTACCTTTTCCACTAGCGTATTGGAGAGCTTTCTTTTTTTTTCATTTAGTTTCCACGGAGAATTTAGAATGAAATTTCACTGGCATTCCTTCGTACTGCTTCTTTAATGAAATAAAATGTCACCTGACTATTTTTTTAAATATTGTATAATTTTTTTTTTGACAGATCAACGTCAACTTTGCCGTAACCGGATTTCGGCGTTCGCAAGCATTTTCTGTGAGCTTTCAGCAGTTATGAATACCAGTGATAATTTAGGAGGTTGCCAGACTGCATAACCCCGCCACGGTGGTCTAGTGGCTATGGTACTCGGCTGCTGATCCGAGGGTCGCGGGATCGAATCCCGGCCGCGCCGGCTGCATTTCGATGTAGGCGAAATGTTGAGGCCCGTATGCTGTGCGATGTCGGTGCACGTTAAAGAATCCCAGGTGGTCAAGATTTCCGGAGCGCTCCACTACGGCGTCTCTCATAATCACAACTTATTTAGGGACGTAAAACCCCAATATTCAACCGATAACCAATCAGACTTCATCATCTAACGACGCTTTTTTTTCTGTTTGATTACACTTCGATAAGAGCCGGAAAGCCAGTTACCCTGTACGAGGGCAAACGTCAAGTGTTAAATGCTGACTTTTCATGATGCGTGCGTCTAAAGTTTCGTTTTGTCGCAGTACGTTAACCACGGGGGTGATTTTTCTAACGTATGTCGTATGTTTATTTCAACATTTCCTCGCACAAATATATTTTCTTTGTCAATGGACGCTGCGATGTGCGCGTCGACACCTCTACGTCGTCGTTTGAAATGCATTATGCTTTCCTTTCCGAAGGAGTCCCGCAGTGACTTCCAGGATTGCCACGATTTCGCAGCAAACACGGCATCAACCCCGCAGAAAATGTTCGAGTCCGTCCTTGTTCCATCGCTGCGCTGCCAGGAGTACCACGCAATTTAAAGGAAGACGCATTTTTTCCGAAAAAAAAAAGAAGAAAAAGGAACACCTCTCTTTTCCACTTAAGAGACTCCGAGCAAAATTTTTCGTCCACGGCCATTCCGAGAAGACAGCGGAGCAACTCGAAATACAGAACGAACACACACGTACCAAGCAGTGGCGAGCACTTTCCTGCTTAAAATTCGCGCCCCCCATGGCGACAGCCGTCACCCAGCCGAATCCGATGCCAACTCCTCCCCCCTCCCCTCTCTCCAACCGCTCTCTCTCTCCTTCCATTCGAGTTGTCGACGAAGAAAACGCTGTCCACTCACTGTCAAACAGCGCACAACGAGGCGTCGGACCATCCGGAAGCTAGTATTTGTTCGTGTGTTCTACATCGAGGCAAGCCCACGGCGCGAACCACCGCGATACAGACAGAAAAAAGATAAAAAGTTCAAGCAAAATGAGACAGCGAGAAGCTCCCGATCTGGTAGGACAGGCGGACGCCTGGTGTCATTTCTTGACGGGAAGCAGAGATGGGGGAGGTATAGGGTGTCCATTTCAGAATGAGAGAGAGCGAGAGATATGTTTGAGTGTGAGACAAAACGAAGCTGTCTGCTGAATTACAATCGCTCGCGGGAGAACTCACGCGGGCGGCGAGTGGAGGAATCGCAAGCAGAGGCAGCTGGGGACTGCGTTGGGAGGGGAAAGCGAAAATGCTCGTATATGAAACAGAGGCGACACGAGGATCAAACAGCGACATCGAAGCGGGCTGGCACTGCCTTCCGAGGGTGTCTCCTCTTATCTCCGGCGTTTCATGCTTCCACTTATGCTGGGCTGCGTGACAGAGCGAAATCTGCGTCATTCTATGTGTGTGCCTGTTTCTTTATTTTCTTTTTTTTAAGTTTGTTTCTTTCTGGACAGTTCTCGGACGATATCGCTGAGTATCGGTGCCATACATAAGGCATGCGATGTTGAAAATTCAGTATCCAGTACAAGGAACAAGGAAAGGACCATTTCACTAAGGTGAAGGAAATCTCAAACATAATATGAGTGTCAGTTAAATAGCATAATAATACGAATTAGGGGATTATTTCATGGTATGGGGAAAACTAGAGTGCGGTTATCAGAAACGAGCCACTTATTTTTGCAGCATTTGTTTTGGGACGTATGTCGGAGCTCCGGTACCCAATGCAAATTGATGTTCAGGTAAAAATTGCAGGTATCGTTGGATTTGTGCAGGTTCTCACAAGGCAACAGTATTGAGACCAATCAGCAAGTGAGGTACTGTATACTGCATACAACGGTGTCGCGACGAGAAATCATTTCTGGGCCTGTCGAAGCGATATAGTTGTAAATAAATAGGAACTTACAGGGCGTATCTAAACAGGGAGCAGTGCGACCTCAAAACGAAAAGACTGGTTTCCGATCAGTTTGCGGTTCTGTTGCCAATGAACCGCTATAGCGCTGTACTGATCATATGTACTAGGCAGGAAGGGTATCTTGTGTCAGGTTCCTGATGTTATCTCAGATTCTATACCACGTAACATCCTTAAATCATAGTGCCTTTTCGCTCGCCTGCGGAGAACGCCCTTACAACATGAAACATTCCTCATTGCCTAACATTGCGAATCAACAAATTATGCGGCCTAGCTCCGTCCGGATGATATAATATGCCTCCCCTAAATTGCACTTATTATTTAGTAGCTTTCGCATAAAATTGTTTGATGGCATTGCACGTACGAGTGCTGCGCATAGGGCTATGATCTACGGCGTACTGGGCGCCTTCAGATTCATTTCCACTTGGTGGTTTTTTCTCGAACTTGTGTGCATGTGCCATCTGTGTTGTTTATTTGCGTTGCTGTTCTCGTGGAACTACTCTCATTGTGATTACTCCAGATTTCTGTGCACACTGAACCATGAATGTTGAACGTTCACCACATTCAGGAGTCAAGAAGTAGCCGCCACCTCATTAGCGCGTCAACATCGCCACGTACCATATCAATCAAAAGAGAAAGGCGAAAATAAAGGGTAAATAACTTGACGACCACAGAGGTTTAGGTAGACGGAAAAACTGACAGAGTGTAACGTACTACTAGTAATTGATCTTGATGATTAGCTGGTCTGACTGGTCTAAGTAGGCCACAAGGAGAACAAATCGAAGTCGATTGAGCTAAACGATTGTACATGAGCCAGATGCAGTTTGCTGCCTTACAAAGTCCATACTCTGCAGCACACTATGATGTGCAATATTTGCTAAGGCAAATTATTTCTCACCTCATCAAACACCAGGAATGACTGGCGTCGATGCCAGCAAGAATGGTACCAAAAGTTTTATGACGTCAAACAACGCCGTCTCATCCTCTTAGTAAACGAAAAGGGGCATGACAGGGTACGAATGTATAGCTAACATGATTGATATGTAATGAACTCAATAACGTGAAATACAATCACGTGTGACACATGCTTGCGTTCCTAAAACAGGGACATGGGTGCATGCTCCAAATGTGGTTGAATGCTAACGTCTATAACTTAACTCAAGTTACATTTACGTTATGTCGAATGAATTTAGGGGTAAATTAAAGCGACCAACACCGAAGAATCTTTAAGAAGATGCTAAGTGACTTTCACTTACAAGTCGTCCTACCGTGCGATCAGGGACCGGTGAATTTTCTGTAGTGTTAAGAAGGCATCGTGATTGCTGTTTGCACGTTAGTGGACGCGCTGAAGTAACTTACTACCCGGGCTAACGAAGCACCAAAATACTGCAATGAAAACAGTTTCTCTATTTGTGTATTTGTACCAGGTGTAAAGATATACATTACGCGGTGCTCATTCTGCGTCTTCATGAAATGAAAAACTTCTGGGTTGTCACGACCAGTTTTATGCAACCCTCATGCAAAATTGTACGGGAATCTCCTCGAAATTATGCTGCTTATTACTTTTATTTCTCACTTAAAAAGGGATTAGCCTTACTTTTAAACGAAACGACGGTATGTAAGGCTTTTACCACTTCTCAGACCCTCTTTCCACGCCCGTACAAACGGCAGCTTGCAGAAAAGCTGCCGTCGATGTTTGCTTCTCCACATAAAGGATCACTATGTAGAGAAGCCCGCTTTACTGAGTTTTTCGTTTTACGTTGGAGTCTGTTCACATTTTTTATGCATAAAAGCCTGTGGTCAAATGACAGTGCAAATTTTTCAAGAACTTTGGGGAACCAGTTGCGCAATGCGGCGTGGGCTTTGCACTGATAATAATTGCTGTATCTGCGGATGCATAAAGGCTACGCTGGTTAGTAACATTGCATTTTAACGCATTGCGCCACTACAAATAACCAGAACGCATTAAACAAGCGATATGCGTAAATATATGCCATGCAAGAATGATATCTGACACAGCAAAAGCTCGTATAACTCCTTCTCTGAAGACAATGCTCTATTGCCGTGCTATATGAGCATGGCTATAGTGTTCCTATGGCGAACTAGCGCCACAACTGGAGCAAGCTATATGGTGCGACAACGCTCTTTTAAAATAAGCTTGACACTCGTTTGCAGTAATTGAGAGTTGCGTTGCCTTGTTTTGTATTCTTAATTTTGTGAGTAGACCATCAAAAGTTCTTGAAACAACGTCATGAAATTTAAGCCCGTCGTAGGCTTTGCGCTATGAATTAGCCAACTTAGTTTTACCAAAGAGGTATGTAATAGATTGTCTTGACTCGAATGGCTATGTTTCCATTGGCCGGCTGCTTTCACTCACTCACTCACTCACTCACTCACTCACTCACTCACTCACTCACTCACTCACTCACTCACTCACTCACTCACTCACTCACTCACTCACTCACTCACTCACTCACTCACTCACTCACTCACTCACTCACCCTCACACACACATTCCTTACGAATAATTCAAGGTAAGATGATGCTTGTGAATAGGAGCCAAGGGCATGTGGTCAGAGAATAGCTGTTATACCAAGACCCTTCGTAAGAGCGAATCCCGATCAGTAATTATCTGGTACATACTACGAACAAAAACAATAATCCAACAGGTATGATGGCGCATTGTGTGAAAGCATTGTTACCTCTTTCAGCCTAAAGCACACCGCAAAGCGCTGGCAAATCCCTGCTTTGGGGCGTCTACTTGTTCACTTGTGGATTGCTTGTCGGGCAGAATTTCTGGCACTGACTCTGAGGTACTCGCACAGGCAGTCATGCTGCGCGAAAGCCACGTTGGAAGGGAGTATATAGCTTGCACACCGCAGTCGTGGTTCCCCAGTTACGCGCACTATATCAGCCCTGGTATCAGCAGCGAGGGCTAGAAAGACAAGGGGAGCGGACGTGGATCTCCTTCTGTTCCGAGCCCTTGATTAATGTGCAAAGGAAACGCGCTGCGCACGGGCACGCGTGTCGTAGTCCGTGGAGCGCGCTCTATGAAAAAGGGGTGGGTGAAGGCAAGGGTATACATAACACTATACGTGTATTGCCGCGCGAGGCGTCGCTCGTGACAGGCGACGTGCCCAGCCACCGCACCTGAGAGAACGTCAACGGTTGCGCGTCTCAGTTCGGGTATTCCATTTTTTTTCTTTTTCAGCTCCCCGACGGCGTGGAAATGAGAGAACGGGAAACCCCGCGAACTCTGTTAAGCCTAATGCACCCGTAATGCACAGCGCGACTTCCGCCAAGAAAGCGGCGACACCGGTTCGTTTCTCTTCCGCTCTCCTCCTCTCCGACCCATCTTCCCTATATATGTGGGGGAATGCGCGAAATCTCGCTTCCTCACACTTCCCTGGAACCTATTTGTAGGAACTTTTCACACTTCCTTTTTTTACACGGTTATGTTTGTCTGTTCTCCTCACTGAGATGTGCAGCTGTAGCTGCCTAGTCCCTCTCCCTTATACGCGCTCCCTATTCGGGAAACCAGCCTCCCCACGGCGGTGCTTTCGCTCCCTAGTACGCGATGCACTGAATCAAAGGTTAGGGAGGAAAGAGGGAGTAGTCGGGTCGGCAGAGAGTGGGAATCCTTTTGTTTCTGGTCGACGTGGGCTCCGTGTACGCACGCTCTTCCTTGGAAACCCTCGCGCAGGGGTTTCCGATGCTCATCTGCCCGCGGGAAGACAAAGTCGCGCGCTCACTTCTCACACTCACCGCGCGTGCGCAGCTCACCTCTTCTTCGCCCCCTCTCACTAACGGCTCGCTCACCTTCGCAGCATTTACGGTGACAGGGTCGTCTTTATTCCGTCGCTTTGGTAGGGGACATTGCGGAACCGCGACAGGAGGGAGTCGTCGGCCGGTCTGTGCGTTGTCAAATGGAGAAGGAAAAGAAAGGTATCGCGTGTAAGTTAGTGTCCGCAATGTGCTCGCGCAGCGGGATGGGGTGAGAGAGAGATAGATAGAAGACAGTCTAGGCGGAATAGAGGTCGTTTTTCACCCGCCCTACAGGGTGGAATGGGCGAGACGAAAGGAAGAAAAATGCGAACTTTGTGAGCCGGAGAAAAGCCCGTGTGCGAGCCGAGCGTTGGCACGAGGATTCCTGGTAGCTAGCGAGTACTTATCAGCGCGCCAAATATGTCTTGCCTTTCAGCGAGCGCAGTGCGCGCGTCGGCAAACACATGTCGAGGAGATAAGGCAGCAACTCAGTCGTATACGTAGTACGGTGTTTCAGGGCATGCGTGACAGGCGAGCGGTATGCGTGCACCTGTTGTTGCGTGTGGGATTCGGGGTGTGAGCGAGCATCCGTTTTATGGTGACAGGAATTCATGGTTCGCAGGTGGTAAGTTTAATATTAATTGCTCCCGTTAAGCGTCTTCTTACAGTGCTTGGTCAAATTGGGAATGCGCTTTATTAAGGACCATAAACTGCGTGGACATTTCAGCCCACCCACAGTGCATATTTAATCAATCAACCCCTTACCGAGAAACAGGCCAGTCATTCGTTATTGAAAAGTTCACTTCCCTTACTATTCCCTTGCTTTTGTCTGTCTCCCTGGTATGCTTACTATTGTAGTTGTTATATGAGCCGAATTTCCAAACTGCGATGTAATCTCGTCTTATCTTGGAAGCGGTTTCTTTTCTTCTGATGAATTTGATTGATTGATTGATTGATTGATCGATCGATCGAGAGACTGATTGATTGGGGTTTTAAATCTCAAAACCACGCTGTGATTGTCAGAAATTTCGACCACCTGGGGTTCTTTACCTTGCACTGACATCGCGCAGCACACGGGCCTCATCATATCGCCTCCATCGAAATGTAGTCACCGCGGCCGGGATTCGATCCCGCGACCTTCGGATCTGCAGCCGAGTGCCATAGCCACTACGCCACTATGGCGGGGCATTCTTCTAGTGAAAGTCAATAATTAATAAGGATGCGGCATAAGCATAAGACGTGCGCCAAAAGCTGTTTCTTGAGGGGAACGCCAGTCGAGGTTGCCGAATATACGTACGATGCAGTTCCTTCCATTTCACATAAAAGACTTGCTGTTTTGTACAATACACACTAATCTGTTCAGCTAAGCTGAGATATTGAGAAACTAACGCGCATGCTGCAAAATATTTTCGCCTCACCTATGGATAGCCAAGTGTATCTATTCCCCGGCTCGGTACGAAAAATTAATGTATACAGGCTGTCAAGTTCTTTATTTCTCCCTTCTAACTCCCCAAAGCTTTCATTTCCAGTCATCACTCGCCAACACGAGGTATTCGCTACCGCCTACCGCTGCGAGCCACCACTGCGAGCAGCCACCGTACAAGAGCGTGCTTCTATTCGCGGTTGGCGGCCTTTGTGCCACAGAGTTTGCACACGACTTGCGCGTGGAAGGAAGTCGACCGACAGCACTTCTTACCAGCGTGTGACGGCGGCATTTCGCCGAGACCGGAAGCGGAACATGATCTACGGGAGAGGACGGGGGAAGGGAGAGAGAGTGAAAGCGGAAGTGACTCGCGGCGGCGGAAGTGGTCGGAAGAAAACGCCCGAGCGCCCGAGCGGAGCTCGCGTTTCTCCTTCACTCTCCGTCTTTTCATTTTCCTCTCCCTCACCCTCTATCACGTTCCTATATATACGCTTTTTTTGTTGTTGTTCGTTATTGTATCGCCACCACAGAGCGCCAGGGAGGGTAGGGCCCCGGTAATGCCTCCCAGTTTCCGGTACGCCCCATCACGCCCAGATCACGACCGGTCGCTGCAGCGGCGCCGGGATCCCCGGCTGGACCAGGGCTTCCTTTTGCTATCCCCCTTGCTGCGCCCACAGCGGCCTGAACTATACGGCGTTTCAACGATATCTGTAGCAGACTGAACCAGAGGAAAGCTTTGCCTTAGCGGTTAACTATACAATTTTCGGCTTCGGGACACATCATACGAGTGTTAGTCGCAGGTCTCACAAATCTGTTTTCCAAGCCGTAAGTCTACAAGTCTCCCGAAGGATACAGGAGGACCGTTTTATGAAGTGTTTTGCTTTGTATACCATCTTCAAGTCAATCACAAAAAATCGCCTTAATAAATAAAGGAAAGAAAAAGAGCGGTACACATCTTTTTTTTTTTTCTTTTAATGTTGATGTAGCCTTTTTATTCATGAAGCACAGCGCTAACCAAGTCTCACTATACAGTCGTCAAGAACCATAAAGTGATCCGGCGCTAATAGGTTGTACACTGCAACTAAGCAGCAACTTGCGCGATCCCCTTAAATGTAAAGCCGTTGCCATCTGCACTCGAAGAAGCTGTGGCTTCGGCGATTGTATCGAAGAAGGCAATCAGCCTTCAAATCACGCATTTTGCTATTGTTTCACCCGTAAAGTACATCGCAGAATACGCTCCACCTTCAGAAAAAAGACCTAAGGAAGGAAAGAGCCACTTGGGAAGAAAGACAGCGATGCTGGAGATATCGAAGTAAGTTCCTCTGACGCACTTCTCTGGATTAGGAAAACAGCAAGAAGAGAAGAAGAGTCCTGACGGCGACAGAAAGATGAAAGAAACAAAAAAAAAGGAAAAGAAAAAACTAGGACATACCATGCAAGCCTACATTCCAGGTTAGTTTGGATCGAGGAAGGAAGATCGGGCTCCTCTTCGTTGCTGGCCGACAGCACTGCAGAAAGTGCCAAGTTAACAATTCATTCAGCCGCAGGTGGGACAGGTGCATACCTGATGCTTGTTTTCTTGCGTGGTAAGGAAGTGCATGGCTGGGCTAAGAACAAAGGAAAAAAAAAGAAGTTTCACAAAACTTTAAGGAACAGCAGCAGCGAGGCTGACCAGAATATCTCCTCCACTTCCGAGCGGAAGGAACTCGAGGCAAGTTAAGAGTGACAGGTAAACAATAGAACCTTCTTCACTTTATCGACTCCTCCTCACGTTCTGTCTCCTTAGTTCTCTTATACGGCGTCTCCTTTCCGGTATATACAGCGTGAGCTGAAGCGTCGGCACGCTGCGGTAGCTATAGGTGCGGGATAAGTGCGAGAAGCTTCAGGCACAGCGAGAAGCCTGGTCACGATAGAACGGCCCTTGACGACGAGACAACCGTCGAAGCGGGCCTCCCGTGGGTCCCGCAGGAGACGGGCGCCTTGCCCAAGCTCTAGGACACCCCCGTTCCCCCAAGCACGGCTTGTCAGGTCCTCTTTCTTGCTCCGCATTGCGTCGGCCTCCGGAGGAGCTGCTCCAGCAGAGCGCTTCATTAGGTGATGTCGTCCGCACTGCGCCGTCGTCTTCACCCCCCCAAGGAAGTGTGACTAAGTGAGCGCCGCTGAGTGACGCTGCCACGGAAGCGACTTGTCTCTCTCAGTAGATTTCTTTTTTTGTTCTTTCCGGTGCAGACCTGCCTTCAACGGGAGCGTCAGTGTGTGTCCAAGTTCACTTGTTTGGGAGGCCCGACGCCATTAGCCTGATGTAAAAGTTTGCCGGGCTTTCGATGAGGTGACAGGGCCGGGGAAGGGCGGCCTCGTCGCCAGACGTCGTGGGCTCCTTGAAGAGAACGCCGTGGAGAACGTGTCGCTCTGGATATAGACGATAATATAAGATCCGAAGGGGAGAACGGAGAAGGGTGCTGGGTGTTGCCTCCGCGTGAAAGGCAGCTTTTCTGTCGTATGTACGCGAAGGGGCTTTCGTAGAAACTCGCTTGGGACACGTGGAGGCGCTCGAGCGGCTGTGCGATTATAACGACTGCCGAAGCTCTTGCAGTGGTCTATTAAGACCTCGTTGAATGAAGATAACGCTTCATTTGTGTTCATAGGTGGGTGTATATCGGACCTTTATGAAGCAATGAACACTATGCGCCCGGGTGAGACGTCAGAGACAGTACAGGTCGAGTCAGAAGAGTCATTGTATTGTCGTGTCGTCCGAGCCAATAGTGAGAATGTGTGTCCTCACCGTCACTTCTCCTGCCAACCGAGCATTTGATTTGCTTCAGTTGTGCCCAGATTTCCATGTGTTTTGGATATCAGTATGCTTACATCCTACTCAAATATGCCGCTTTACTTTATGACATGTATCCTTATTTTTCTTTTTTTTTGTTCTTCTGAGACAACTTGCCCGCCACATCTATATGAAAGTTCTCATTAACCCTCCTCACTGAATAAGAATGCATTCTGTCAGTGCGCTTCACCAAAGACAATATAGTTCTATAAGGATCAGACTGCGATTCACACAAGCCAATTCACACGGCACGAAGGTTTCTCTCTCTCTCTCAAAGACTCTTACTTAACCTTAGATCTGTTAAGTTAGATGACTCGGCTTAGACCTCGCATTATTTCGTCGCGCAGCGATGCTTAGACAGCAATGCCATTACTCCATGTAGCACAGTGTAACACCATGCAGCGCATTGCAGTCCCATCTAGCAGCGCTGGAGAAGTACGTGTTATTGTCGAGTTTCTGGATTATAAAGTAGCGACAAATGAATGGCTCTCGCAGACTCGCAGACTCTGTGTTGCTAAACTCAAGGACGAACGTTTGGTCCCCGGCTATTGCGGCGCATTCAAAGAAGGCGAAATGGGAAAATACGCGTATAAGTTCATGTGCACTTAAAGAAACCCAAGTGGTAGAAATTATTTTCCAGTTCCGCCTTTGTTATATGGTTCTTATTAGGAGAAAAGAAAATGAAGGGGCGGGGGTGGGGGGCATATTATTTATTTGGTACGCAAAACCCCATGTGGTCACAAAACTACCATAGCAAAAAGAACAAAGAAAAAGAAACTGAATCGCCATTCTGGCCCCGAGATATCCATACAGGGTGTGGAAAATCGCCACAACTGCTGAGAGAGGTATTCTTTATAACTTCGAATATCACCAGGTGAAACCAAAATTCATCGTTAATATCCGGTGGTACAAAAATTCACGCGACGACCTAGTGTCGTGGCGTAAGAGACCACGCGACCACCTAGACGTAGCGTAAGAGATCATGACGTAACGTCAATACGTGATGCATCAAAGGTATTGCGGGGATATCGTCATGTCAAACGTAACGCTTCTTGATGACGGCTTGTCAAACGACACTGATAATTTAAACTGGAAGAGAAGCTCAGGGGAAGATGGATGCTTGAATCGATGAACAGATCACAAAATACGATTTAGAACAGGGAATGTCGCAGGAGCCAGCGCTTCGACAAGCGGACTTGTCTTCGTCAGGGCGGCAACTGACGAAGTCCGCTTGTCAAAACGTTGGCTCCTGCGACATTCTCTGTTCTCAATCGTATTAGGGGCGAAGATCCTCTTAGTCTAACCTTGTCCCATGTCAGGCGTAACCCGCGCGCCGAGGGCGGCACGCGCTCGCCCTCGGCGCGTGCCCTGGCCGCGTGCCGTCTTGTGAGAGAGAGAGAGACAGAGAGAGAGAGAGAGAGAGAGAGCGAAAGGCGCACGTTGTCTATGGAAACGCTCTTTCTTAGATGAACGCTGTACCAGCTCGCAAAGAAGGAGAACGCGCCCTCACCCGCGAGAGACAACGTTGGCGCAGGCAGCGTCTCCTAGCGAGTTTCTTGATTGAGAAATACCGACTGCTCGCGTTGGAGAAGCGTTCACCGGCAAACCACTTGCAATGAAGCGCCGGTTGGAGATTTCACTTGTGCATAGTTGAACCATGAGGATTCGTAGCGTGCGCGTCAACTAAATTAATCCGGAACTCGGCACGATCTACGATGAACCTCCCAAGCTTCGCCCACTCATCATCATTCACTCCGTGGATATGCTGTAATTTTTTTTGCGATCTGTTAACTGATAATTTAGGGTTTTCACGTGTAAGAATTGCGATATTATTATGAGGCACGCCGTGTAGTGGATTGCCCCGGAGTAATTTTGACCGCCTGGTGTTCTTTAAGGTATACCTTGGCTAGTCAGCACCCTAGCCGCTTAAGATACCAACGTGGGTGTCACGTGACAAGATCGCCTGTTCACATCATCCGGTGACGTCAGCATGTTGGGTGGGATTTGATATACGCGATTATATATATCATGCGATTATATATTCATGAAGTGACGATGTCACCTGACGAGGTCATGCGATTCCTGGTGGAGAAGTAGTACAGCATGCGCTTCCTGCTGTATTGTACCGCCTTTGGGATCTGCCTACATTCTTCTGTAAGCATCTTGACACGGAAAATGTTTAACAAGGACAGGCTGGGAGCTTCGATGTAAAATAATACCTGGCTGACCCCGCCACTGTTACATTTCTATGCCACCTTTTCGTGACGTCACAGTTTACAAAAAGGTATCATGGTGAACCGATCTGTGTTCCTTCCCTTCCTGTTGGTGAAGAAACCTTGCACGATCAGCTGCCGCTGTGTCTAAGAAGACGTAGAATTCATTCATTTATTCAGCATACAATACGTAATAACGAAATACGCAAACCAACAACGAGTGCAATACATCATCATAGCTGTTCCTCTCCACTATCAAGAGCGATCCATACATAACGCGCTCCCAGTTCGTGCAGACGTGCGCCATCCAACGAGCCACGGAGTGGAGGATCAAACTAAGCAAACAGACCAATTTGGCTGAAAGGACGCCGTCCGCGAAGCGGCTGCCGCCGCCCTCATTGGCTGTCGCTCATCGGCATGATCCTCTTCAGCTGTCATCGCCGCGGAGGGGAGCCGTCGTCAAGCGGCCCAGCCGTACCCCGCCGCCCGCCGCACCGTCTCCCTCAGCCTTCGTAGGGGACGGACGAGACGGCGATTCTTCACCGCTCCACCCCGAGCCCACTTTTCATAATCAGCAAAAAATAAGAGTTCCGAAGAGACACATACGTAGGAGCTGTCCGGACGTAACTGTGTCACTGTCACCCGTTTTTGCCGATGTCTGAACGCTCTGATAACCAAAGCGCCCCGGCGCAACCAAGAGAGTGGCTTCTTTGCAATACACGCAACCATGGTGCTCGTCCGGCTTGCCGACGTCAGAATTTCCGGGCGAGTCATTTCCGACAAGCAGACGTGGCCGTGCTCAACTGCTTGAAACAGTAATGAAAATGTACGTAGACTTCTTGGTTTGAACGAAAGATCAGTAAGAGGATGAGTACACGCCGGTGGGGAGCGTTTTCGAAAAATCGATACACGAGTGTTGTTTCAAGTACAGCGCTGCTTGTTCCGCATTACTCAAAGCGGTTAGCTGGGCTAGTTTTAATGTAGACTTGCAGCGCATTTTCAGCGCCCTTTGGGTCCCTCTCCCCTATCTCACGGACGAGCCGTGCTCCCGACATGATTTGCAGAAATTAGCGTCCAATTCTTATCCGAACAACGATCACCGTCATTACCATCACGGTTGTCATCATCATCGGAAGTTGTGACCACCTGGGGTGCTCTGACGACGCAGCGTAAACGACAAGGAGGTTTTAAAAAATTCACAGTATATCCACGGAGTGAATGATGATGAGTGGGCGAAGCTCCGGAGGTTCATCCTAGATCGTGCCGAGTTCCTGATTAATTTAGTTAACGCGCACGCTACGAATCCTTATGGTTCAACTACGCACAAGTGAAATCTCCCACCGGCACTTCATTGCAAGTCAAGATCCGGTGCATATATATATATATATATATATATATATATATATATATATATATATATATATATATAGGTTGCCGGTGAACGCTTCTCTAACGCGAGCAGTCGGTGTTTCTCAATCAAGAAACTCGCTAGGAGATGCTGCCTGCGCCAACGTTCTCTCGCGGTTGAGGGCGCGTTCTCCTTCTTTGCGAGCTGGTAGAGCGTTCATCAAAGAAAGAGCGTTGATTTGATTGATTGATTGTGATTCGGTTAGGAAAGGACGCTAATTTCTGCAGCCCGTGTAGGGAGCACGGCTAAGCGTCCGTGGGGTAAGGGGAAAGGGAGTGAAAGAGATAGAGAGAAAGGCCGTAGTGGAGTGCTCCGGAAATTTAGACCACCTGGGGTTCTTTAACGTGCACTGACAACGCACAGTACACGGGCCTCTGGGCATAGTCAACGCGCGCCTTTCGCTCTCTGTCTCTCTCTCTCTCTCTCTCACAAACAGCAGATGGGAGGGTGAGAGAGCTCGCGCGCCGGGAGGCACGCGCCGAGGGCGAGCGCGAGCCTCCCGGCGGCGCGAGGCGGCTACATACATACTACTAAAGAGGAGGGAACGACCCACACCCTAAGGAGCTTCACCCCTAAAAAAATTTTTTTTAATCTT
Organism: Hyalomma asiaticum; assembly: GCA_013339685.2. Classification (NCBI taxonomy): domain Eukaryota; kingdom Metazoa; phylum Arthropoda; class Arachnida; order Ixodida; family Ixodidae; genus Hyalomma; species Hyalomma asiaticum. The sequence goes on from CM023485.1 coordinate 87,788,179, forward strand.
AAACCATTTTGGTAGACGGGAATCTAGTATTTTCGCCTCCATAGAAAACTCCTGGCGCTTAACGCGCTGCTTAATGAGTGTGCACCTTGCGGTCCTCTTATGTTGAAGCAGTTTCGGACCGGAACTTGACGAAGCGTTTAAACCAATGTCTGAGTTATTTACTTACCGTAAGACACGTTGCGGAGTCTCAGATAACAGACACGTGGAGTGGGCAGAACGCTACTGGAACATATTACAAAAAATGAGGTCGGACAGTGATTAGGAACAAGATGCGGACAAAGTCAATAAATGTTCCTATCGCATTTGTGGTTGGTCTTTAGAGTGACATCTAGGAGAAGTGAGAAGTTGTGCGATGTGTTGACTCCAATACTTCTTTGTTCGGTGCTTAATGTCGTAGTAAAAATTTTTCTAACACAATCGTTCACCCGTATTGCTAAGCACATAAATTTTTATTTATTTTTGTTGCACTCGTAAGCATCTTGCTGCGACGTTCTCACACGCGTTCATTGAGCGCTGCAACAATTAGTGCAGGACACGATTTCCCTGAATCGTTGAAACTTGTTCTAAACACACGAAGGAATACTCGTAACTGTCTTATATGAAAGTCTCATATGAAAGCGTTGTGTTGCACTGTTGTTGGTGTTAATTGTCTGCGATATATCACAAATTTTCTAAACATAGAAAAAGCAAGCAGTGGAGCTCACTCAGGATGAAGAAAAACACTGCGGAGCCACAAAATAGAAAAAAAAAAGAAAAATAAATTAGGGGAGGTGCGGAGCCGTGATGGTTGATTGATTGATTTTGTGGGGTTCAACGTCCCAAAACCAGCTCTGATTATGAGAGACGCCGTAGTGGAGGTCTCCGGAAAGTTCGACCACCTGGGGTTCTTTAACCTGCACTGACATCGCACAGCACACGGGCCTCAACATTTCGCCTCCATCGAAATGCAGCCGCCGCGGCCGGGATTCGATCTCGCGACCTTCGGATCAGCAGCCGAGTGCCATAACCACTAGACCACCGTGGCGGGGCAGAGCCGTGATGGGTCGCTGTTTCTCGCAGGAACACGTCGATCGCTGCGCTGAACTGGTTTTGACCAACTATGCGCCTCTTGTGCCCTGTCGACAGAAAGCGTGGGCCGACCCTGGAGACAGTGAAGTCAGACAGTACACATGTGTAGTGTTGTCGTGTCAGAAGCGATTTTAACAAATTTCTGTTAATTAATGCGATTATATTATCATTATTTCTGTGTCCTCAATGATTCTGAATCATTTTAGTTCAAGTCGGTTTTGAGGAGTTATACAGTTGCTTTTTACCATTCTATCGCAAGTTGCCTAATGATGACGGGCGACGAGGACGACGACAGGAGATGCCGACAACCCGAGCGCATAAGACATACGTCAAGTGGAGTCAATAAAATAACTCGGAGTTATTTATAACGAAACCCTCAATTGGCGGCCGCATATATGATTATGGGATGACGAAGGGAGTGCATGCCATGGGCATACTGCGTAAGCTAAGCAATCGTAGATCTGGAATGAGGAGAGAAGCACTTTTGATGGTATATCAAACGCATGTGCGTGTGCGTCCAGTTTTAGAATTTGGCTTTGTACTGCTTTCTGGTGCACCAGCATACAAACTCCGGCCGCTTGTTCTATGAGAGCGAGAGGCTTTCCTGCTTTGTTTAGGCCTTCCAAAATAGGTCGCAATCGCCGTGTTATACCTGGAAGCACGAGTGCTACCCCTAATAAGTCGATTTATCCTTTTAATGGTGCAGACATTCTTGAGAATTTATGAATTTCCCTCAAACCGAGATCAAATAATTTTCATCTCTTATCCATATTTAATATTTTTTTTTGTGCACAGGCCGAGGTTTCACACTCCGCAAATTATATTTGTTCAGAATTCACTTTAACCATTATATGTACAAATTCGCAACGTACTTCCAATGACTGTATGCAGAATAATTGTGCGGAAATTGTTTCTGATCACATCTTATCCCTAATTACGCGAAATTATTATCGGACAGTATCTTATTAGGACTGTTACAAGATCACCTGAGTACTCTACCGACAAAGATGCACGGTTATTGTAACGGATGCATCGCAAAACAAAGAACGCGCTGGAACAGAAATTTTTTGCCCAGAGCTCGACTGGTCTTTCTCACTACGGCTACCTGATTTCGTCCCTATTTTTCTTGCTGAATCAATGGCCATAATATTAGCTTTACGAAAATTAAATCCTACAATTAAAGTGCTAGCTATTCTTACTGATTCTTTATCTGTGTGCTCTTCTATGTGAGCGCATGGGGAGTCGCCTTCATTAAAGCTCTTCAGTTTTCTAGCTCCTGTTCGCCTAAAATGTATTAGCTTAATACCTGGCCACAAAGGTTTGCTTTTAAATGAAACTGACTTGTTCACAAAGGCGTCGCTTCATGCGCGTATAATTCGGGTGCTACTGCCAACAACATACCTAACGGCGGCCAGATTTCGCGCGTTTACACTCTCAAAAGGATTGTGAGAGCCAGTATCGACCGCTTTTGCAGACTACAAACATCTTTTATTCACATGGCGTAGCGGACTATATACAGCGCAAGAATGATGAAGGTTGCCATCACAAAATTACGCTGCGGAATTCCCTCCCTGAATTTTTATTTGCGCAGGTCCGTATGGTTTCTTACCCACTGTGACCCTAGTTGTGTAATGAGAAGGAATTGATTCAACACTTTCTTATGTCTTGTCGCCGCTTCGAAATCCAGCGCAAGAAAATAGACGTATACCATTTATTCGTCAACTAGGCCTGGAGTTTACGTAAATGACTATTCTTTCGTTTGGAGGGTCCACTCCACAGGGATGTCTGTTCTGCAGCAATGAAATTTCTAATTGAAACCAAGAGAATTTTACCTTAATTTTTGGTTGCGCTTCGTAAAACCAGATATGTGAAAGTAATTTTTTAAATTATAACATCCCTGGCCAATATTGGATATGTGCCAGCTTAGGAGAAGAAGAAGAAGAAGAAGAAGAAGAAGAAGAAGAAGAATAGGGTGTTTCGTACGCAAAATGGCATCGCAATCGCTTTACAGAAGAAGCGCGCGGGTTAGACTGGGTCAGAAGAGGGAATGTGTTGCCTAACCATCAGTGGTTAGGTAACACAGTGGTGGAGTGGTGGAGTAGTCCCAAATGACCGTTGCCCAAACTACGGCTCAAAAGAGGCTACTCAACATCAATGCGCAGCGGCTAAGGGGGTTTGGTACCCGGTGCAACAACTCTTTGGCATCCGTATGTTTCACACGTCGGAAAAGAGCGAGTGCTAATTGTGCAGCTGAACATAAAAGTCATAATGTGCGTTTTATGGCGTCAGCACTGCTTGGTGGATGTGCGCCACGAGCCTCAATGGGCAGCCTACTGTGTTGTGCGTCTTATGTGGAATTACTTGGAGGAGAAGTTGTGGCACACGTTTTTCTTTTGTTTTGGTGGCACATGCTTTTTTTTCCATCTAACTCATCTCCCGCTCTACAAAATTTGTCTGTAACAATCTGAAGTACGTGGACCATCTGTTCTGATACGTAGCTTATTTAAGGAAAAAGAGAACCTCTTGCGCATTTCTACGATTTATAAAGATTGTCGCATTCTTTCTCTGAGAAAATCTTACTCTGTTCCTGTTCGCAAGTCTGTGTATAGAAGTTACGTGTGCAATAAAACTTTCCTCTTCAGGTGTGGAAGAAAATGTCGTACAGGCTTGCTCATTCGCTGACGTCATATCCGTGACGGAAATGACGCTTGATTAAGACCAGCGTAAAACACTTTCGCGTTAAAAAGAACAACAGCGCGAAGACGTGGACTGGCCTTGTTTCAGCTACTTATTGACTTCGTGGCTGTCATTGCTTGCAGCGAACCGCATCATTTTATATAACAGACACAGAGAAGAACAAATGAAAGGCAGGGAGGTTAACACGCAATGGACCATGCCCGGTTGGAATACAGCAAGCATTATAGACCCACAGTGGCAGCTAGAAGGTTAGGTGTAGGCTTGCTGAGCTGATGTTGTGGGATCGAATCCCAGCCACGGTGGCCACACTTCGATGGAGGCGAAATGCAGAAAACGCCCATGTACGTTAAAGAACCCCAGGTGGTCAAAATTACTACGGCCCCCCTCCGCCACTGGGCGTACCCCATAATAAAAGCTGGCGACGTGGCTTCGTCTTTCAAAGATTTAGTGATCAGTTAACAGGAAGAAAATTGCCCTGAGCGGACAACTTGTTTTTGCTGCTATTAAATTTCAGTGGACTGGAAATCGTTGGGAGAGGCCTTCGTCCTGCAGTGGACCTAAACAGGCTGATGATGATGATGATGACAGCCGCAGGGAAGCGCGACTGTGCCATCAATGCGAAATTCCTGTCTTCATCAATGCAAAATTGCTAAACCCTGATAGCCACTACCCATGCATATAATAGTAGCTGGAGATGCCCGGCGATAACTACATGCATTCGTGTCATCATGGTGTGCAGGTCAAGGTGTGCAGACGCGGACATGAGGCAGCACAAATGCCACCACGGCTTTTGTGCCGTCTCGTTCTTTTCCTACTGTCGTACATGTCTTCATTTCTTACCATCATGAATCTCTACCGAGTGGGCCAACCTTTCGTGTAGTTCCACGCTTCACATTTATTTTATGCCAATTTTTTATTTATTTCAAGATTATCCGGCCCTAATTCAAGCCATTAGCGTGAGTTTCAAACATTACACAACAAAGGAAAAATAAAGTGCATGGAAATAGTCATAAAAAGAGCGTACGTATAAGAAGGACGGTGATAGCTAGAAAAAAAATGAAGGAATGTATATATTACTAGGGTGGGCTTGCCAGATGCTAACCAAGGCTTATTTTAACGGCACAAAGCAGGTTTTATACCAGGCTGACATCTTCGGTGCTTTGACGCTCACGAAAAAGTAAAAAAAAAAAAGGAACTGGGCTCGTATTCACAAGAACGGTCAACGCTACATTTTCGCAAGAGAATGTTTCCGCAACTACTGAGGCTGGACATCAATAAGGAAGCCTGCTGTTCAATTCACCCCCCCCCCCCCCCACAAAAAAAAAATGACTGCTTATGAACGAGAGCCTCAGTTTATTCGGCCCCTGTATTTCAACCTGTTAGTGTTTGTGTAACGAAAATGCGTTACATTCATACATTTCAAAGAACCCTATTAAATGTTTGCATAATGTGCTCTAACATCTAACATTGATGAGGCGTAACTATATATAGAAGTTACCTATCGCGTGGTTTAGTATCTTGTATGTCCCCCTGAAACTGATATTTCACCAGAGTTTAAGGATTTCAGAAATATAATGCTGTGCTATCCATGCGGAGTATCATGCCAGAAAAAAACAAAACAAATCGGGATGCCATCAGAACCGGTACACTCTTTAGCTTCAAGTTTCAAGATTAGCTTTAAGAAACCTTCAGAACCTATTGCAACCTCACCTAGTTTCTTATTTTGTGCATCTCAATTTCACCGCGGAATGGTTATCGAGGGCGAACACGAACTGGCACTATGTGTTAAAAACATTCTAAACTACAACGGGATCACTCAAAATAACGATGGTAGTGTTGAAAGAGGTACTGCTTGACAGTGCTTGTAGTATTCATATGTAAAACTCAAACTAGAAGAGAACCTCAGGGGAAGATGGGGGCTTGAATCGATGTAGAGATCGTTAAAATGAAACAGGGAATATCGCTGGAGCCGAAGGTCCTGATATTCAGAACTTGCGAGGATTTCAAGTAGTGTACGAAGTTGCAGAGAAATGTGGAAATCTTTAGCACTCTTCGGAAATTTGTGCATCGGTTCAAAGCAAGCGCACTCCTATAGGACTAGGCTGTTTCGATTTGCACTAATGTGGGGTGACAAGCGCACGAATATGCCGGGCCGAATGCTGAAAGCTGTTCGTTTTTAAGTACTCATTGCTGCTGGTCAGGCGACTAGATTACGTATACGATAACGGTATGTGCGGCGTTACCATTCTCTAAAGATTCCTCTGAAATCAGTTCTATTGTATGATGTTCGTTTGCAATAACGGGCCGCGGTAAATCTAGAGGAGTCTATTATTTTCTTGTGAACAGAAGGTGATGACTAGACGCAAGACGTCACTATCTACTAAAAATGATCAGCAAGAGACTCAGCATGACACTTAAACGCTGCATGACACAAAATCCTCAATGTTATCTTCCGGGGTGTTATGATTAAACTACAACCGCGTCGAAACGCTAAAAGGGACAACCTTCCTTTATAGGTGAAGAAAATTTATGCGCCTCTTGCACTAAAAGTGTATTCGCTTTTAATTGAGGGATTCTATGCCGCATCGTAGGCGATATCTAATGTTATTACTCTTGTTATTTTTCTTTGGTATATGTTAAGTATACTCGCGGTTATATGACGCTTGTAAATGTTGGACAGATACGTACGATTTCTGCGCACTCTCGCAAATATGAAAATTTTGGACGGAATCTCGGTCTATACCTCTTCTGTGCTTGTTTTGTTATGCTTCAGTTAGTAATTTCACTTTGTTGCTCGCCAATTCTATTTTAACTAAATTGACTTGTTTTGCCCATCCATTGCCTACTAGCAAATTAGCATGCAATATTTCCATTGCCCAAGAAGATTTTAAAAGAACCCGAGCTCAAGATAGGCTAAACCAAAACCGTCGAGAGGGATATACAGTTTCATATCGAGCCACAGTTCTCGACACTTCTGATGATTGCTCCTCGAGGCTTTTCTTGCTGTCATTCGTACATGTTTATTGTAACTGCGTAATGCAATTGCGTACTGTCATTCCATATTGTAATTGTGTATTTTGTAGTGCGATGAATTCTTTGTAGTTTTCTATAGACAAGGCCATTTAAAAGCAATACCAAGTTGATTCATTTGTATTTTTACTGTTGCGAAAAGTCCAGAAAATGTTTCTGCTCCAGTCATCCTCAGAGTTGATCGTTTGGTTAGACCGTGCCGCATTATCAGGATTCCACATCCAAGCATGCAAGCTCGAAAGTGCCATGAATGTAAATTGTTGTTTGTCTATGTATGAAGAGAAGGGGACACAAGTTTGGCTAAATACGGGACACGGTGGGGAAGCACGATCTCAATCAAAGATCATTCTAACCCACATTTATTTGTCGGTGCCTTAAACTTTCGGCTCGTGATCAGAATAAACGAGAAACCGTTCAGAAAGATGCTTTAATTTTTCTCTACACGACAACGCACAAGGCAATTCATTCAAAAATGTTCAAGGGGATCATAAACGTTGAAGAATTACCTTTCCTTTTCCCTTTAGACACCTTGAAAGCCTCTTGGTTATGATGAACCAGCATTATTACCTGCGAAGCTCGAAAGGACTGACGAGATATATTCATATAGCATCGCGAAGGGGTGTTTGTTTCGAGCAACTTAATGAAATGCGTACATATGTTCACATTGTGTGAAGGAAGCGAATACACGTGACCTAGCAGCAACTTCACTCGATGTACGTACCTTCCCCGTAGCAATCACTTTAGATAAGCAACACCGAGAGAACCATCGCTGGCACTGCCAATTGGTGCCATTTGTTTTCATCGATTTCCGTTCAGGAATACAGGTGTCGCTGAAATTGCACACATTTACATTTGCTTATTCATCTTCCTTCTTGTTTCACGCGTACCGTTGGAGTTGTATGTTTGTTCGTCTATCCAAAAATAAAAAGCATTCACGCGCGGCACGGTCGATGGCTACTACATTTATATTTTGCAAATGTGTGCTTCGTTGTAACAATCCTTGTATCACCGGTTGCGATCGGTGCGTGTTACGAGATACAAAAACTTAAAATTCGCAAGATATGTTCCCACACTGACGTGGTCTGATGGCTCATGCATTGCTGTTCGACGGTTGGCACTTCAGTCTGTTTATCGAGTCTCTCGTACATGTCTTTTACATATTTTTGCATGACTGACGGATGAGCTTCGGGACTTCCAAGCAAAACCAAATTACGCATACAAGGTGTTCGTCGTAGACCTCATACTAAGAAAAAAAATGCTGATGAAGCTTAAGCAAAGGAAGAGCGAGATGAAATGGAATGCACTACGCTGAGAGATTACATCGAATACATGAATGCGTGTATTTCCTGTAAAAAGCTGCGCAGTGCGCCATACTCATGTGATGCTGTTATATACCACTTGTACGTGATGTCAGATAACCTGAAAAAAAAAAGAAAACTGAACCAATTTATCTGTCCCCATAAAAAGCGCGTATCATACATATGTGCCTGATTGGCGATCAGCTGTGTTGATGTGTAATTGCAAGCAATATGTTGGAATTAATAGAAATGAGTCAAGTCGTCCATGGCCTAATTGTCTAACGGCAGTCAAATGACTCCATCGTTAAGTAGCTCAGCATTAAAAAAAAAGAAGGAACCCTCAAAGGCACTGAGCTGTCAGTGTGATTATTATGGACGTGATTAGAATGAAAAAAAAAATCGGGTATGTGTGTTTTGCAATGTTATATATTCTCTTTACAATTGCTCTTTGCAAAAACTTATGGCTGCTCCTATTGGGCCAGTTCTCATTGCAGCATCACAGCCCTGTCGAAATAAAATGTCAATGTATAAAATTATTGCGAATGAAGAAGTGAATAAATACAACCACGCAACAGAACGCTTGAGCAAGAGTGATGCAAGAAAGACTGAGCTATTTGGTCATTAGCTCGCCGAACGCGCCTCAAGTCAATCCGCTTGTTTATATATACTCCGTGCATTCCAGGAGAGAGTGTGCAATCTGAAACTGTGTCGCCGTAGGCTTTTCCCACCGCGGCCGAGAGAGAGAAGCGAGGGGCATCTCGGCGGAAGGGTGAGCCACGCAAGTAAAAATTCATCAAGGTCAACGGGGCCATTCGGCGAGGCCGATGGCTCTCAACGACCATTGCAGCGAATCTTATGAGAAGGAACCCCCCACGCGCCGGTGGGCCCATAAAATTCCCCAAACTCCGCCATCTTTGGAGCGGGAGCCGGGGGCTCGGTCGGAGAGGAGGTAGAGAGAAAGGCACCCAGAGAGAACGAGAAAGAGAGCGAGAGTGAGAGACGCGTATAGAGAGGAGGTAGAGGCGCGCTTCGAGAGAGAGAGGGTAAAAGCGCGCAGGCTGGCGCTGCCTCTCTGGCGGCGGGGGAAGCGCGCAAGGACGGCCCAACATGGCGGATGGTCGACGGCACCTCCGACTCCGCGTTCTCCGGCACCTCCGACGGCGGTGACGGCATCACGTACTCCGGTGAGTGGAGATCGTAAAACGTGCTCGGGTCGCTCCTTAGGGTGGCCGCAGTCGGGGGACGAGACGACCTGCTTGGCCCGGACCCGCCGAGACTTCTCCAGCCGAGTCGGGAAGAGCGCACGGAAAAGCGAGCAAGCGGCGCGTCTGCTAGCCCGTCTGCGAGATTTAGGCCTAGCGGGACACAAGAGGGAGCCAAGCGACTGGGATGCGGCGCTTTTTTGATCGAGCGCCGCGCGCACGCACGCACGCACGCACGCTTCGCACGCCTTTGGCCGTTGGCTTGTTTGACGGCGCCCGCCAGCCGTGCCGTTGTTTTGTTTTCTCAGTGGCCGTCGAGAACGTCAAGAAGACGCGGCGCTACTGACGTCCCCCCACCCCCCACTTCCACCTGCTCTCGCGTGACTGAGCGTGTCAGATTGGTCCATTATTGCGTCCTCTTGTGGCCGTCTTTATATTGAGTGCGGGGCATGCGATCAAGGGCACCGCTTCGCTAAGAGGCGCCCGGGGCATGTTTTATGCGTGAGAAATGCTAACGCACTTGATCTAATTTGCAGCGAAAGCTCTAGTTAACGTTGCTTGCAGGTCGAGATTGTGCTGCGTCCCTGTAACTATTTAAGCGGACTGAATTTGTGTTTTCAGTTATGTTATCAAAATACTATCACGTGCTTGCAGTTCATTTGTTTTGATTCCGTATCAATGAATGGGGTGACTCACTCTGCTTTCAATCTCAGCTGAAGCAAATCAAAGCTTATTAGGAGAGGCATGAGGAGCGATGAAACGGAGATGTGCCGGGGTTGCCGGCTGTATAGGAGATTTATTAGCAAGTTTAGATAAAATAAAATATAAATTTACATATAGCCATCCTGTGTGTGTAGATAACGATTCGGCAGTTACGTAAGAACAGGTAAATCCTTTGAATTTGTCATTGCATAGTTGCATAGAAAACAGACGCGCTTTCTTCAAATTTTCGCCATAACTTCAGTTATCTTTAAAGATGGCAAACTTAAGAATTTTATTATTGATAATGGAAGGAAAGACGTGCCTATAACGCAGCTACGTGAGCAACCTAAAAAGCAGAGAGCTAAATAAAGACAGGGTGCTAATTAGGCTACAGCGGCATGAGGTGTGAATATGGCTCATTTTATTGATCTGCTAGGGGGAGCTGCCTTGCCTCGACATTTTCGACTCGTCGACGGTGACGTTCAGACGTCCGTTCACAGATGTCTCTGTAAGCATTGCAGCCGCAGTCCATGCCTCTAATATTTCTCTTTTTTTTTTTTCAGTTTACAATCATAAAAATATATTTGTTTTCGTTTTTCACCTATAGTTTACGTCAATTCTGGCGGATGTCCTTAATGTCGAAAAAGGCAGATTATTGTGTAAAACATAATGACATGCTAAAAGTGTGTACTGAAGTCATCACTATAAGAACTCTTTGGCCAATAACAAGTTGAATACTCAAGTTAGGGTTTATAAACAGGATAATATATAATTTCAAGACAACTTATTTGGTATGGAAATCCCTAGTGTCGGTGCCGAGCTTAAAAAAGTTAATTATGCACAAGAATGATGCAAAGGACGAAATAGCTTGCCGCCATTGAGGTGAACAACGATTTTCAAAAATATATCTACAAAGTTAAGGGCAAATTGCGCTGATACTACAATGCTCACCGTTTACTTTTTCTTAATTTTGATCTCATGCATAGGTGGAATACACTTTGCACAGGCGCAACGCAAACGTGTTTAGCCTCGAATTTTCACAGCACATTGTGCAGTAACTACACCGTAAACATAGAAGTCATGGGTGCAGTAATGGTAAGCTGTACTTTGTCGAAGCTAACGTGCGCACAAGCATTGACACACACACACACACGCACACACACACGTAAAAGTTGATTGATAAAAGGTAACTTACAAGCAGAATAACTAAGCAATAATTCAGTGTTTACTAAAGCTGACTTTACAATGCGGACGCACTGGCATCTTCTAGAAAAGTAATAAATAAAAAAATCTCACTGCGTGTATTTTTTTTATAAATAAGCTATTTTACTGCGTCGTTTCTTTCCATTTGTCGTTCCCTTGAAAACATCATTCGTGGAAAGAAGCCATACAAGCAACTTTTATCAATACAAGTACCGCTCATGCAACCCTTCTTTCGATAACTCACAATAATCTTCGCAATAGGCACCCCCTTCTCTTTTTTTTTTCTTTTTTCAGTCACGTGATGGCACAGTCAAACCACCTCTGCCCCTTTCAAAATGGCCTCGCAAGGGGGCGCAGCCAGCCGGCTCGAATGCGGCGTTTAACGTCGAAGCGTTATTTTTCACGACAACGTGATTCACTACATTTGATCCCTCTAAGTGCTTCTCAAGCCGCGCCGGTGACCCGAAAGGACTCGTTTGCGAAGAGTAACGCTTCCTCCTTTTCCTCTCTATCCCCAGGAGCGCAAGGCGCCAATGACGGGTACTCCCTTTTTTATATATATGTACACCCAATTTAGTCCTTTTACCTTTCTGCTACTTCGTTCTCTGGGCAGTCTGCTAAGTCGGGCTTTAGCTGCGCCTTCATTTGCGCAATCCGTAAGAGATAGATAGCCGGGCAGAGAATTCTGCGAAGAAAACAAAAATAAAAGAAGGCGCGTTAAGTGGCCGCTAGGGGTCGCCCCGGGCGTGCTCAAATACCTGCCTGCGCCTGGAAGGCAGTGCCACTTTATATGTAGTTCTTGTTTCTTTTGCTTGAGCGTAATTCCTCGGGAAGGATTTCTTCCAGCGCGCTGCTCAGCGCCCTCCCTTTTCGATGAAATCCACGTTAATCTCGTTCGATACGTGATGGGTGTTTGCTCACGTTCTATAAGCTTACCTGTGAGCGCTCGGACGAGGCTTGGTGTGTATCTTGAAGTCGGCCAGTCTAAGCATGGGTTGACGCATACTAATGTGCTTGTTCGAAGGGAAGAAAACTTAAAACATAATCGGTAGCTTGCTGTTTCTTCTTTTTATGTCTCTCGGATAATTTTGTTACCCTTTCCTGCCTTATAGCTACAAACCACCGTAGATTTCCTCGAATTAAACTGTGCCTCCTTGCAAATCCCCCACCCACCCCACCCCCGCCCCTGCTTACCCCCCCCTTTTTTTTTCCCCCTTTCTTACGATGGTTCTCCGCTCGACTGCTAGCCTGCATGTAGTCGTGCAAAGAAATATTGCTGTACCTCTGTGCTTCCTGTTTTTTCTTTCTTTAGGTATTTCGATTATCGTTTACCTTTTGTAGCAAATGTGTCATGTCGTTTTATGCTCACATCAACGTGTCCAGTATATTCGGGAACGACCGCTTGGAAATGCAATTCAGTCGCAGGTTTTCCTTCATCGAAGCACACCTATACAATTCGTGCATTGGCACATATGCTGCAGCAGCACCAGTTGCCGCAATTATTCGATCACGTGCACAAAAACGATTCAGAGAATCTAGTTAAGGACGCTTCTAGGGTGAGCAGAGTGAGAGGTATACAAAAGAAGCGCCGTTTCAATTTGAATCGTCTTGGTATGCGCAGTCTGTAATGCGCGCGCAAGCTGACTTGCCGTGTTCACAAAGAACTCCCTGGTGTTTCTGGTGTTATTTCTCTACATTACCTCGGTACACCATGTACATTTGTGACCTTACAACCTTTTCTTCACCATTGTGTGGAACTCGTGTACTCACATCGTCTGGATAATAAGGCAGACAAATGAAATACAGACGTGTTAACTGCTCACTTATTTACGGAGACTCTGTAAACGAAAATAAGTGTTTAAAGAATGCAAGCTTCTCTGCATATGTAGTGTGTGTGACCCTGAGCAGGCCTTATTGTAACAATAATTAAATATTCAGCGTTGAGAAGAGGTACCATGCCAGCACCACAATAGCGCCATGGATTCATGCGCCGTCTGGCAACGAATTACACGTTTCAGTTTAACAATGAGGCGAATTGTTGTTTACGATAACAATACTTTCACGTCCATTCGCACACTTTCTTTTGTGACTCTGCATTTTGTAAAGAAAATGACGTCTATTCCATGCACGTAATCTTTACATGATCGTCCGTATTGTTTCGAGGACTCAGTAGCAGCATCAGCCATTTAACACAAATTTGCCTATTAATGTAGAGGGAACATTATTCCTAAGATGTTTCTTGTACCCGTTTTTCATGCTTTTAATCACGAAATTCTGGTATCTATGTTACTGGGTAAAAAGATAGAGTGCCGAATTTTCAGTGGTGAATGAGTTTATCCTTTGCTCCTACAACTCGAATAGCTTTGTGCTTAGCCGCTCCTGACCGCGCGTCTTTAAAAGTTAAGCCACCTAATTTGTCTGGAAGAAAGCAACCGCGAATGGCTTTCCCTGTTCTTCGCCGCACATCGTAAAACCGAACCCTTCTAAGCCTAACGGCACAAGAGGAGACAAACGGGAACACGGGAACCAATGAAGGTGGTCGCATCCATGTTCATTACGCGAGTTGTCAAGTCCGCGAACCGTTATATAGATGTGCCTGCCCCGCGAACGCTAATTGTTATTCATAGGGAAAAGAACTCTTTTTGCTCGCTTCCCGCTTGGGGGAAAAAAAATGGCTGACGCAGCTCGGAGCAGCGAGCGAAAAATGCTGTGTCGCTTCGGGCGTAAACTTGTTACGGAAGCCGTACACGTAGTGCACTCATCCGACGCTTTCGAATAAACGTGCAGGCAGAAAAAGATAGAAAGAGCTGCGAGCCCTAAAAGGTGTGCACTTAATGAAAGGAAGGAAGAAAGGGGAAAAAAAAAGAGGGGAAATAAAAAGGGAGGCGTCGGTTCTGATCTTCACACCTGGGGTTTGAGGCTTGGGAAGCGTGGCCCCTGGGAACAGGTTTTTCACCTGAAAAGGGCACACGCACAGTGCCTCGCTTCGTGCCATCCGCTTGGCTTATAATTAAACAGCTTTAATTATTCAAAACCTGGCCAGCGCCAAACAAGCTTTTGCCATTAGAATGCCGGTGTGCGGCTCTGGCTCAGGCCTAGGGGGCGGTACCGGCGTGGGGCGTGTAGGGGGAGGCTGTCGATGCGGGAAATCGGCTTCCCGAAAGCCTGGCTCCACTCGGTACTGTGTTGCGGCCGATGCATTGAAGTAAGCTATAGAAGGCAAAATCTGTTGATAAAGAGAAGGTGAAAGCAGTGAAACAAAAAAGAGGGACATAAAGGAAAGCTGTGCGTTTATGTGTTGAGAGAAGGAGGTTTGACTGTAAACACGCCTCGGTCGCATGCATAAGAAATCCATGTAATGACACAGCGCTTAACAATGATAGCACGGGCTTGAAGCTGCACTATTTCTGCTTGGTATACTTAATGCAGCAGCAAGAAAAGGTATATAGTTGGACCCTGTGGGACGCAAAGGAAAAGTGTTCGAAGAGATGCCGTCAAAAGTTGGCCATATATTCTAATTAGCCTGCAGTGAGGGATATGCGTTATTGAGTTATTTTAACCTTCCCCTTTTGTTTTAATGCTTTTTGTCGGTTTAGGAGCGAAAGGTGCATTGATGTGTCGTTGTAGGTTTGTGTTGACGTCGGAGTGCGTTAATAGGGGCTCGCTTGCGCTTTGTGGAAAGAAAGAGAGAAAAAGAAAGAGAGATCCCGGTTGCTGTTGTTCTGGAAAGGAGTGCTTCCGTGAACAACCGCGGCGTGGCCATCAAATATTAAATGAGCTTTTAGCTAAGACATTGATCGATTCTGACTCCCCCTTGCTGCTAAACTTTCCTGCTCAGTAAAAAAAAAAAAATCAGAATAGAAGTACAGAAGAAGCGGCCGAACGCGAACTACCGTTGGGGTGGTTCGTCTAGTTTTGGTTCACTCACTGCCCTTTGTCATGATGGTGTAAATGTGATGGGGAGTCCTTAGCGCCTATTGTATTATTCTTGAAGCTGATGAGATGTACTTGCGCTATCGCATAAGCTGATTATATACGCATGGTGTTATGAGAAATAAAATATGAAGATTCATATTAAGTATACATTAGTGGTCATTTTTCTGTAGATGTCTGTGTTCCCTGTGAGTATATACGTGGGGGCAAATCCACAAAGCTTCTACTTCTTATCTGATTCTTGCAATTGGCAAGCCGCTTCTCTAATGATATGACCAGCATCAAGGCTGGCTGGAATGTTCGTTTACACTCTTAGTGTAAGACGTTTCTATCAATTCGGGCTATGCATGAGCTGTGTGCCGTTCAATATTGATGTTTCCTTCTGGGGGTGTGAATACTGCGTAGCATAAAATAATTACTCACTTAGCCCGCAATTTGCCCTAAAAGTATTTTTGGTTTTAGGACTTCACAAGCAGTAGTTCTTAACGAAATGCACAGAACAAATGAAAACGACGAGTTTTTGCAATAAAACCCCATGTACATATTTGGCGGCACTCATTGTGGTTAATTTAGGCAAGAAAATTATTACAATTGAATGAATTAATCACCGGCATAAATGAGCCAACTTAATGAGAGGATCTTAGAGGACACGTTTAATGCGAGAAAACCTGAGAGATTAGTGTTTATGGACACCTGTGCAGAATCTGCGAAGTACCAACGCCATATACGGCACATAACAAACTTAAAGTTAATCTTAAAGGTTTTATCGCGCGACTGAACGCACCACGCACCACCTCGCGATATAGTAATCACCGTAGCTTCCATGTAAACGCATAACTACCTCCGTTTCGGGTCTTTGAGTCCCTGGGAGCCATGACGTAAGTTTCTTCGTCTTTGGACAGAAGCAAGTGCCGGGGAGCAGCGCGCATGGGAGTTCTTTTTGGTCACGTGGCCATTTGTATTTATATGTCTTCTGCCGTGCCCCCGCCTTTCTGTGCTCCCTGAAACCTAAACTGCGACTGGTAGCTAGCTGTAAATGCGGCTCCAAATGACTAACCTTCGCGCGCTGGAGCAGAATATGCTCCAGCCGTGGTAGGTGTGTTATTAGCTACTTCTTGCAACTGACAAAATGCTTGAGTTAGTGCTACTCGAGGTGTTACGACAGCGCTGTTCACGGCTATACACTGCCAATAACAGTTGAAAAATCGCCAATGGACTTTTTCCGTGAATTGGGCGACATTCGTTTGCCATTTGTGGTTGTTGAGGTGCATGGTTGTTCGATTGAAGCATTCAGAGCTTCCACTGCAATATCCATAGAACAGCACACAGACTACACGAATCACGTATTACTATGCAAGCATATGACTAGCTAGAAACAAAGCCCACTATAATCCAAGGGTGCTGCAACGGCTACTGACGGCGTATATCGGTATAGGTATTTACGAACCGGTTTCCATATGCATTACAGAATTGTTCGCAAGAAGAGGATCCAGAAAATCGCGTTGGCGAGCACAACGCTAATAAATCCGTCCGATTAGTGAGAAACGTTCCGCGCTAGATGAAATCTAATTGAAGTTTTCTTCCGTGGGTAGCCCATGCCGTTGACCGTGCACCTCTGCTAATCATATGTCCGAGATCACGATAGGTTAGCATCTCTTCACCTGAGGACAGCTCTGGCGTAAGAGGTCACTTTGTGAACACGGGATGTGCTAATTTGGTCCCAGTTGCTATCGCATAAGCTGATTTCTTGCTTTTTCCTTTCATACACATAATCATGTACGTTTGATAAGCGCCTATATAGTAAACGTAGCGGACGCTGGAGGACGTCAGCTATAGTTAAAATGGACTGGCGTTTCCGCTTCAAAGTACGCCTAGCACAGAGAACGGACAGCGTTCCTGGTTACTGTAAGAGCTGTCGGCCTTGTTGGCCGACGTCATTTTTTACTTTCGATGTAATTTTTTGTACGTGAGCAGGTATACAGTCAACAAATGCATACATATATAGGCCCAGGAAGGAAATGAGCTCCCCATTGTATAGTCATCATAAGGAAGAATAGAATTAATATTCTGCCACTATCAAAATTGTGGTCATCTAGTCAGAAATGCCAGTGGATACAGAAACGTATTTGGTTGGAGATAAAAGAGAGAAGAAATTGGGGAGAGGGAATGACTGAGGTGATCGGTTCCAACCAATTCCAGTTGTGGACACCGATCCTCGGAAACCGGTATGCTACCCTACGCAAATTGATTGGGAAATTTAAACTTAAAGAGGAATGAGAGAGAGAGAGTTCCTGCCTTGAAAAGTAGGAAACGATCCCTCCCCCCCCCCTTCCCCATTAATATAAGGAAATATAAAACCAGAAAACGAACAACCTTTAAGCGTAACTAATAGCTTTTAGCATCGAACTGCAGGAAACTCCTTGTAGTTTTATGCATAAAGCAGCTTCCGCATGACTGCAGCATGTTCATCTTTGGCAGGTAATCGTTCTTCGCCACTACACAGGTTGCTCAATCCGTTAACAGTATAGGCATAGGCCATATGCATACTTATTTTTTATGTATATGTCTGTTTGGAAATCAATACAGGTTACACACCACTAACAGTGTGCAAAATACGACGTGTGACCTATCTTGAGCGATCTGTTGATCATGCAGTAAACTACAAAGAAAGGCAGCCATTGAAGCTGGTATCTGCTGGTGCAAATTTCAACAACTATCATTCGCGTCACCTCGAGGACAAGGTTGTGCGAACGTCCTCTCCGTATCAGCGCACCACCTGCCAATTTCCTTCTTTCCCTCCTTCCCCTATCATTCATCTTTCCCTTACCCTTTCCATATCCACTCAGCGAAGGGTAACCAACCGGATGCCTTTATCGTTAACCTCCGTGCCGTTCCTGCGTTTCTCATATAAAGGGTCCTCTCCTCACAAAATCAATTACCATAGAAGCGCAATCTCTATCACTGTTAACAGACTGCTCAGTGATAACTGAAGAGAGGTTAGGCTGACACCCACAGTATTCGTCCTGCCTTCATTTTCTATGCATTCAATTAAAGAAAAAAGTAATTCAAGGAAGTTTTCATTTAAAACGATTGCACAATACCTGTTCGCCTGTTACCGTACACGTATTTGCCGTACGCTCCTATATCGCTATTATGCCACGTGTATTTCACGTATGCTCCGATGTACAAATACTCGTCTGTACTCCAGCGGCTAGGCTCGCGTACAGCGGCATGTACGCAGGAGGAAAGAAAACGAGTCGGGGAGTGGCAAACAGATAAGACACAAGGCGGGCGATGGCGGCGGTTTCTTTCTCGCATTTGGTTCGCTGTCGATGTGGTTTCGCTCTCGCCTTACATAATGTCTCCGCGGTGGTATGGCAAGTTTTCCTGTTCTTTTCCTTTTGGTTTTTCTCTGCCTAACCGTCCACTGCCTGTGGAGAAGGTGTGTCGTCGTGCCGACAGAGCGTAGCCCGACAACCACGCCTGGCGACCAACTGCTGCCTGCCTGGCCGTGCTAGCGTTGCCGTGGGGCGGTGTACGGGCACTCTCCGAAGAGTGCGCCACTCGGGCTGCGGCGATGGGCGTAGCCCGCAGAGCCGCCGCCTGGCTGGCTGCTGGCTCACGACTTCTCCCGCGCCACGGCGACGCGCCAGATGGCGCGTGAGTAGCTTCCCCTTCCCCCCCACCCTACTACCGCTGGCAGTCTGTTCGTCTACTATGCAGGATTATGGGAAGTGCTTTTCGAAAGCACGCTGAAGTCTACTTGCGGTTACAGGCAGGGATTTGTACACCCTGCCCCCATCCCGCGAGTACTGGTTACACCATGGGTAAGAGCCCCCCCCCCCCCCTCCCGAAATTGAAACTCTGGATAAAACCCTAGTTCCTGGGCGTTTGGTGGAAGGGGGACGGTGTCAATTCGTTCTGTGGTAGTGTGCAGCTCGCTTAATGCTAGTATTAGGATGACGTAAATTTGCAGCCATTGTGTGTGGGACAGTAGGGGAAGCCTCTGACACTCTTTGACAGGACGCAGAGAAGAAAATTATTGATTTCATGCAATAGTGTCTGCGACATTACTAAGTGCTTTAATGGAAGGAGGTGGAGACGGAGGGGAAGCAACAGCAGCGGATGGGCAGCTGTTGCTACATTGAGGGACTATTCTGCTAATCAAGTCGAAATTCCTGCTCTAATTGATTTACTCTGGGAAAAGCTTCTTGTAGTGAAGTCCTGTATTAGCTTCACACGAGAAGAAAGGCCGCATCTAAATGTGGAAGTTAGAAAGGTTTCCGAGTGTTTTTCATTCGCATGTCTCCTTTGCTGATGTATGTCCAGCAACAGGATTGGCAGGATTTTCCTGTTGTGAACAACTATACGTATAGCGCAAGCTTTTTATGAATGCGGCCGATGCGGATTAAAAGCCGTATTTTGTTGTGATTGCTAACTATTTATTGAATAGGAAAAGAAAGACAGAAATTCGTCGAGGACTAAAGGAGGAACAAACACCTAAAGCGCAAAAGGATAAGGGACGAGACGAATAGGCACACACTGCGCTAACTTCCAACAACTTTATTGTGAAATATTCACAAACTATACATGTTTGTTGGTTCATATGTTTGATATGAACCAACAAGCCCAACTTTATACGCTGCTAAAGGAGAACGCGACCTGTGCACGTGTGTGTGCAGTGTCCAAGTGTGGTTCAGACCCACATGTGTTTGGGGAAACAGCAACAAATGTATGCTGACACACAACGCTATGGCTGTCTGTTTTGTGTCCCCCTTCGTTTGTTTTGGTTTCATCTTTGTAAGTGTTCTGAGCGGATTCCCCGTTCCCATGGTTTAAAATTCAGCCTTTTCAAGTTCTTTCGATTAGTGATCGCCAAGGATTTAGCAATCGAGTTTTATCCAGGGGCATGCCTAGGATGAAAAAAAAAATACTGTAATAACGAAGATATCATAAATTAGAACAAACATATTTGTATCACGACTTTCCCTCTTTTATTTTTAAATTGAAGTACGCTGTCTTCGTCGATGCCAACGTAGTGACGTTGAACTACATAGAAGTAACAGAACGATGACCTCGAAAGAAGGCAGAAACAATTGCTCCTGGCGTTACTACAAGTAATCAATGCTCGATGAGAATCTAGCTATCCGCCAGATCGGAAGACCGGTGCAAGTATTTTTATTATCCCTTTTGTAGAAGTGCTCCTCAAAGGTCCAGCGCATTTTCTAGTATATTATTATCCACAGCCAGCTGTGGTTTTCGTTACTAACCGTTGCAATATGCGAGATAAATGTTCGTGAAGAACGATCCCAGAGAGCATAGTAATACGTTCTTGCTTTCATAGACATACAGTTGAGATGGAAGGATGCTGCTTGAGGGTGGCTTGCATACGGTTTGCTTGAACGTATCAAAGCACACACACACACACGCACACACACACACACACACACACTCTCTCTCTCACACACACACACACACACACACACACACACACACACACACACACACACACACACACACACACACACACACACACACACACACTTTTCGCGGTACTGCTGTCGCACAATGACCGCGGTCTTCTTTGAAGGCGCACATACTGCTTGTTCGTTAGCGTAGCAAGTGTTACGACTCTTCACACACAGCCAGCCAAGGCCCTACAAACCGAGTGCAGGTGTGCACCCAGATGCCCATTAGGATCGAAAGAAGGAAAGAATGGGCAGCGGAGAGAATATAGCGCCCTCGGGCATGCAGCAGAGGTAAGGTGAAGGCTGCTCGCTGCTATGGAGGGCACCACGCACGAACACGCCACGACTACGTCGTGCGTTCGGTTCGCGCGGCCCCGTCGACAATTAGGGCCCATCCGCAGAGGAGCGCCGCCAAGGCCGTGAGGAGGTGGACACCGATGCCTGCGGCGACGACTGCACGCCGGCTCGCATGTGCCGCGTGGTCGCAGGACTGTACGACGGCGGGGTATTCGTGATGGATGCAGCCCGCCGCGGCGAAGGCGCACAATTACAGGGGAAGTGGCGCTGCTGTGTCGGTAGTGCGTGCGCGTGGCTGTGTGGCCGTGGACGGGATTCCTTTCTGCGGTGGTGGCACGTTCCCTCTCGGAATCGACATTCCGCCGTGGCGCCGTGTGTCTCTCTCTCCAGCAGGATGTTTTCTTCGCTCTTTGATCTCTTTTTGTACGTGTTTATTTGGCCAAGTCTTTGTTCGTACTGCTTTCGCTTTGCGGCTGCAGCCAAGTGACCCTTTCCTTGGACGTCCGTGAGTCGTCTGTGCGCGATGTACTCGCGCGCAAGGAGAGTGAATGCAACATATGCCCTATTGTGCATATATATTTCTGAAGCAAGATTCGCCTATTCAACACCTCAGATGAGCTGCAAGTGCCTGCCAATCACAATGCAAAGCATATAATCAGCCGAGGTCAGACGGCCAACGCGACAATTAATTCAATGCTCAAACTTGGCTTTGTGAACGCCGCTATTCCGAACTGACGGTTTAGTTCCGGACTTTTTCGTACGCCGGGAGTTCCATACAGTCATGGAGTCCATTCGGCCACGATCACCGGGTCTTGCAGCTGGCATAGAATGTGACTGCGACATCCAGCGTCTGTAATACTAAAGCTTTCTGTATTCTTTATTTTTAGTAGTGGCTTAGAAATGGCTTAGAAGGTTATCGCGCCTAAGAAAGTTTGTCGATTTATTAAGATAATTAAGTTGTCTAGCTGCCTCATTTAGGAACTATAATTGCCAAGCAATCTACCTTGACCACATTGAGGCAAAGTGTTGAAGCCCGTGTACTGTGAGATGTCTGTGCACGTTAAAGAACCGTAGGTGGTCGAAATTTCCGGAGCCCTCCACTACGGCGTCCCTCACAATCAAATTGTGGTTTTGGGACGCTAGATAACAGAAATCATGATACCTTGACCATACTTGAATCTTATGACTTTGAGTAAGCGTGTCAACTTAAGGTATGTGCAATCTCACCACACTTTTGATGTTATTTCCAGCTGCACATGAAGATTCGCATTTCGATTTCGGAATCTTTAGGCACTTTATTTGTAGGCAGACCTCACGAGAGCCTTCGAACTTGTTGTGGCGCAAGTAGCTGCCACATTACACGGGACGCTTGCTGTTGGTTAGATAAGGCATGCAACAAATGTAGAACGTGAACAACTGTTATCATGACGAAGCCTGTATTACTGGTATCATTCAGCACTCAACCGACAGTATGAGCCCGGCTCCAGCTTTGTCAATATTCTGCGCACTTAACCACGCCGGTTCTTGGATCGAGGCGTCAGCTCGAAAATGACGCAACCAATTCGAATAGCGAACATATCATTGCAGAGCACATGTGGACCAATGAAAAGCATTGCGTAAGTACCTTTGTTGATGTCGGTATTGTTTTCGACACTCCTGCAGCCATGCCTAGGAATGACCAGTTCTAATCAAGCGGTCTCTACGGGAAGGTACCTAAATTCCCATTCTGGACACTCATTTGCACTTTATACGCTTGATGAGACAAATGTTCATGGGACAGTGCCATATACGTCGAGCTCTTTACTGTACTCTCAATAATTTTATGAATCTTTGTGTGTTCTGGGGCGGGATTCATGAATGTTTTCATTTTACAAGAGCCATTTCCAATCGGTCGGCTATCTTAATGCTAACGATAATTCGCTTTGACAAGTGGCAAACGGGCTCCCTGCGAATAACCCGATTGCAAGCATGTGCCCAGGGGTAGAACCTCAAGCGTCATCGATCGGCAAAGGACAGGCGTTTGCCATTGGTCGGCTTATCTGACTAATACTATGTCGAGCATTACGAATGGCTTGTATACGTGCTTACGAACAAATGTAGCGCCTTCTCTGTAAGTACAAACCGGGTTAGTAAGTTCAGTTGCGTAATGAAGACATGTAGCGCATATTCATGGGGCGGGGGGGGGGGGGTGTTGTTGAGTGATTAAAGTACGCTGTGTGTGGGATTATACGTGAACGTCCTCGCATGCCGCGCCAACCGTAGGTTCTCCGACAAAGAACAGCTATAGCGAGATCTATGAGCCTCATAAGAGGATAAATGAAAAAAGAAAAAGAAAACTTGTGGGCGGTTCTGGTCCTTCACTTTGGCGCCTGTTAGGGATGCTCGCACTTCGGGGATGTAGTGGGTAGTGTCACTTCATGTACATTAACTACACAACCAATGAGGGTGTCAGCCGCAGGTGGTTTATTAATTTTTAATAACTATCGAGGTGGTAAACTGCCTCTTCGGTATAAAAGACCTGTGCTCTGATATATATGACATATACAGCTCGTAACGAGTCTTCTGTCGTAAATTTTATATATTGAATGCTTTTGCAATTTCCTGATGATTGTTTTTTCGAAGTCGTGGTGGAACGTGAATTAATCTTCCTCACCTGACCTCACGGTTAAATGTCTCGTTAGTAGGCGAGTCGTTCGTCCACGATAGATGTTCTTTGTCTTATCTCGCGAGTTGGCGGACGCATCATGCCCTTAAGTCTTATTTCCTCGACTGCCTGACGCAATGTTCGCCCTCGGAACATAAAATACGAGCAAAAGGATGGGCCTACTTACGCTGCCTGTTCACCTGATTTGCGCTAATATGGGGCGAGTTCCTTGAGAAAGAACAGCCTAATATCGGCCAAGCTGAGAAGCTCTTCTTTTAAGCATGCAAGTAGACTCGACTTGTGCGAAACTTGGCTGCACAATATGGCGATGACGCATAGAAAAGTCGCCTATAGTTAAAAACTTGGGCGGCTGTTGATGTTTTCGTTGTTTCCTGCATGTGTTCGTGTTCCACCCTATGTTTTTTTTTTTTTCATAGGCAATGAAACCAACATTAAGCATGTAGGAGAGCGTGACTACGCCTCCCTGTGAGCACGTGACCTCCCCGTCAAATTTTGAAGGCTTCTACTCAGCCGCCATCAAGTTGAGACGCCAAAGAAGCCTGCAGGGCTTTCTTTAACAGCTGAGAGGTTTCGAGTCGAGGTAGATCCGTAGTAGCTGCCGTCTCTGTCGTCCGCAGTTTCGAGCGGAGTGGAGAGAGTTTGTATGTCGTGTGAGAAGAGGAGCTGCAGCGACAGAAAGAGAGAGAGAAAACAAGAGAAACTTTCTTGGCGAGGCGGGAGCCGAACCCGGGTACCTACGGTGCGAAGGCGACTCGAGCGTCACAACTAGGCTGCACATCAGCGCTTCCACAGCATGCATTCATGGGAACCGTATGATTGCGCTGTACCGACAATTGTCACACAATTTGCTATGGGAGAGAGAATGTCAGATAGAAAAAAGAAAGAGAGATAGAGAGAGATGCACACAGAGAGGTAAGGAAGGGAAGAAAAGTCTCGGGTTGTGCGTAAGGGAAAAGCGGACCCATACTTGTCCTCTGCCTAGTATACCCACTTCCAACGACCTGGCCATCAGTCCTCTGCAACGCGATAGTGGTGGCGATAGGCGCACAGGATAGCGGTAGTGAACCTGACACTCTTGCCACAGCTCCGCTGTTTACTCAAGTTTCGTAGGCATGAAATCAGCTTTAATTTTTCTTTAAGTTCTTTCTTTCTTTCTTTCTTTCTTTCTTTCTTTCTTTCTTTCTTTCTTTCTTAACTTGGGCGCTGCGTTCACAAAACTGACCTTCCTCTGGTTTCGCCATAACGGGACTACTATACCTAATACGGCCGCTGTAGGCCGTCTCTTAGCCGCCTGCATTGATTATCCAAACACATCGGAACACATCCTTTTTCCTATAATGACAGACCTCTCTCTATGGCCGAGAGATGACACGGGTTCGCAAGGAAAAATGTCTGTCATTCCTTTAACTTTTCTGCGCTTGGTAAGTGACACATGGTGACGCAAACAACACGGACAGAGATGCTCCGTTGCTGGCCAGAAAGGAGTCTGTTAAAGCCAACACCGCCCACAGCAACATGGCCACCACTGCCACCAGCAGCGGTGCGGTGTGAACGAAACAAGTGTTGACGTCGTGCAGCGACGTGAAGCAAGGAAGATGGGCAGTACCGACCAGTTCTGCCGTCCTGTTTGCTCTCTCCCTTCATTCACGACTACGCCCCTTTCCGTATGATTGGCAGCCGCGGAGCGTCGAGTCCCCACTTTGCCCTATTTAGCTGTCAATCACATCTGTATCTCCCTACTCGGGGGCAGCCATGCGTAATTCTCTCTATACTCCTCCGCCACTGAGAC
Organism: Hyalomma asiaticum; assembly: GCA_013339685.2. NCBI lineage: Eukaryota > Metazoa > Arthropoda > Arachnida > Ixodida > Ixodidae > Hyalomma > Hyalomma asiaticum. The sequence continues at coordinate 87,813,531 of CM023485.1, forward strand.
TCCTCGGTTGGAGCATAATTTATGCCCTCCTTTATTGACACCGCCTTAATTAATACATTTTGAACTCTCAGGATGCAACAGTAGGGTGTATTTTCTCTTTTTTTTGTGTGTGTGATTAAGAAGCCGAGCTTTTTAATATGCCGGATATTTCTATTTGTGCCGTTTTATATTCTGTCTGCAATTTTTGTTTATTTCGTTTTGTGTGCCTGACTGACGGCATCACCTGATTTTCATTGTCCTGTTCCCAAAACTCCGACGAACCATGTTTTCGCCAATCATTCCTATAGTTCTACCGAGATTGTAGCATATTGATTTAAACAGCTTCGTTGGAAGCCATTGCGAGGCACACTGCTTTATATTCTTCGCTATGATTTCGCTCCATAAAAACACATATCTTCGTAAGTATCCTTCCATTGGACACTTGGCATTCGTTATTTGCCCGATTTAATTGCTCAGGTTTGTTGTTGACAACATGTGGTGATACTAAACTAAGTGACTGCGACTGCTTGCTCCATCACTTGCAAGAGCTTCGTTCATGTATTTCTATTTCCAATTATGTCTAGAGAATGTGCGCATACTCGGGGATGCGTATGGAGTATCTTTTGAGCAATGTACGCCAGGGAACGTGATCCTGGCGGAAAAGCTTGGGCGCGATAGCTTATTTACGAGATTTTTCTCGAAAGTTCGCATAGCAAGTGAGCAAACAGGTCAATACTTAAGTGGAGAAGTAATTGAAATTGTACATGGAATTTCGCTTCTGTTAAAAAATAACTTATTCCTGAGCTCCGGCTTTAAAGGAGTACTGACACGATATTTTGACATTCTCGTATTGTTGCTGTAAGTGAAAGCACTGGCGAGGAGAACCCCAAAAAAGAGTATCATGGTGCCTCGCAACGCATTTTTAATACGATTTCCTTATAAGCCCACTTTCGGTTTCGATTTCGAGGGGGCGGTTTCCTAGTGACGTGTCAACAGAGTCGGACGTACGTTAGGTCACGTAGGGACAGCAATTCGTGATAGCGTCGCTGCAACTCGGTCGTGTGTGGTCAGTTACACGTGGAGCACGCAAGCAACGACAATTTCACGGTCGTCCAGCGACTCTGACAGCGATTTCATCGATTTTTAAGAGTCTGTGCTCATACGTCATCGTAGTGTCCATTGCGCTGGGGCTGGCTAGCAGTGCTGTTCGACGAAAACTTTAAAACCAAACTAAAATATTTTGTACGTGTTTCCTGGCTTCCGCGTGCGGAGGACGTTGACAATACATGACTAGAAAACGAAAAATGTATATTTTGCACCGCCGCAAAATCGTGTCAGTACTCCTTTAACGAGCGTGCGTTGGCTCTGGCGTTCTGCTCAGCAAACGGGTTAAGCTCAAAATATTTGCCCCACACTTTTCCGCATATCTTGACATAACCAAGGTATACGCTTTCTCGGTGTATTTGAGCTCTCCATCAGCCGAGACACGCCTTATGAAAACCTGAGCAGTGCGGGGACTATATAGAACGTGGCGCTTATGGTACCAGTAGCCCGCATGTTGACACTTGACTAGCGATTCTATAGGCCCGCTTCCTGCTGCCTATACGTCAGATAAAAAGAGATGCACAGATAAACGAACGTGCACGTTGCATGTCGTATAGTATACGATAGCATTCTGATTGAACATGAAATGCCACCCAACATGAAACTCGACATCAGGTGTGGCACACGCGGTGAATAGTGGTATATGTACAGAGCGTTCTGATAACTTTCCTTTCTCGGCGGGCAAAATACACCTCAACACGCCATACATTGATGAAATGGATAATATCTATATTTTCCAGACAGCAACGAGGTTGGAGGTATTGTTTTATTTACTGATTCCTCATTCGATATTACATATCTTTATTTAGTTGCGCTTTACCGAAGCTCCTTTATAAAGTCTCGTTTTCGGGCCCAAACTAGCCTATGGGTACTCATAGTGTTTGCGACCTTTTTATTAAAGAAGAGAGAAATAAAATTAGGTTCAATTCACTTTAACGAGATTGCGTCGTGAATAAGTATTAATCATTTCGTGACGATTTTACAACGTTGGACGTTTGTTTCTGAAAATCTATTCGATATATCAAAATTCGATTGTAGCATCTATAGACTCCAGGTACTGCACCAAATTGAGCCGTTTGCATGCATGTGCCCTCCAGAATTACCGGGACAACATTAAAACAAAAATACATCCCTTCTCGTCAATGTCCTCGCCGCATTCAGGTACACACGCGACGCAGGACAGAGTTACTTGTCCCGCTATGTTACTTGGCTTGACAGAGTTACTTGGCACGCAGAAATAAAATTTCGAATATTTCGCGCTAAGCGGTGCGACCACTACGCAGGGCACGCAGCGTAGTCAAAACCATGTACTACTCTTTTTCGCCGCTTGTTCAGCATGTAACGCTTCCGCTTGTGCAGAACTGACTGGTATAAATGATTGCTTGTTCTTGCACGTTTCTTGTGCAATGCCTGAGGTGATGTCCTTCTAATCGTTCAGTCCACATTTCCTTTGCCCAACGCAGTGTAGTGAACATGTCTCTGCCTGATTAAGCTCCCTGCAACCTCTCTCTCTCTCTATCTCTCTCTCTCTCTCTGTGTATGTGTGTGTGTGTGTGTGTGTGTGTGTGTGTGTGTGTGTGTGTGTGTGTGTGTGTGTGTGCGTGCCCGCGCGCGTTTTCCCTCTTTCTCAATTTCGAAGCTCCTGTATAGATGACCCGCACACACACGTGGCTACATACCCCAAATGTTTGATCGTCTCGTGGCCAGCAACACACTTTCTCTGAAGGCACGACTCGCATTGCGTTGGCAGCTGCAGAGCGGACGAAGAAAGTATCATGAAGAGGAAAATAACGTGTTTTAGTGACGACGAAGCACTCTCGTTCAAACTGTGGGCTAGCCGAAACGTGCGCCACATTGACAAGAGAAAAGGAGAAACAGGAAAGAAAAAGAAGAGTGTGCGGATAAAAACAAAACAAAATCCGGAAAACGAGAAGCAAAAAAAGAGGAGCATAATTCTCACCATACGGCTCATAGATCGTTCGGTGTCGAAGTTGCGGCCGCTTCACAACCCGTTCAACCTTGATAAACTGAAAAAAGAAGGAAAAGAAGGGAGGAGTGACAGGGAAAACAAAAATAAACGTCACTCTGTGCTCGGGGCAATGTTGAGAAACAAACGGAGCACGCGCTGTGGAGAGACAGCCAACGTGCTCGCTAGAGGCGGTGGAGAAGAGGGGAGGAGGGGAGACACGTTCGGAGCGACGACGCTGAGTTAAAAACCTGATAAGCGCTCCCGTGTTCGAGGCCCCGCGACGACGCGCCCTGAAAAATGATAGGCGTGGGCAGACAATGGCCCTTCGTTACGCGCCGGCTACGGGAGCAGCCTTCGTCGCAAGGCTAGTCAATACACGGTCGCGCTGTACACGAACCAACAGCAGGAGCTCGGCAGCGCCCGAGTGCCCAGAGGCGAAAATGGGGAAAGGGTGGGGGGAAAAAGGGTTGCGCGCTTCGCTCGCGGCGGCGCGTACGCGCTTCCCTTTTTCCTGACAGCACCGGGATATACTTTCCCGGCGCGACGTGAGCATGCGCCTAGCGGGCCGGGCCGCTTTGTTCTTGCGCAGATACGCCCGTGGCAAGTTCGCGACGTGTTCTGGTTCCGGTTTGGTGGTGCGAGCCCGGATTTCTTTGCCCCCTTTTCCTCCCTTTTTACTCCCTTTCGTTTTCTTCTTTTTTGGAATCGTTTCTTACGAGCAATATTGCGCTATTTATCTTCGAGTCCTGCCATATCGACTAACGCCTTGTGGCAGTACAGTGTTTAGTTGCTGGTTTTTTTCAAGTGAGCTTTCTTTTTTCTTTACTTTCGCGATATATGAGCGTTTACAAACCGAAAGCCTCGAGGCAGTACGAGAGTAAGTTTTGCGCTGATATGCTGGTGTGGCGTTGCAGACATAAAGGAAAACTTATTTGAAGTTTGATATTGGCTGTTTATTAATGTATTGTGGCGGTGTGTGCATTGACAAGCTAGCTCAACGCGCCGTCAAAATGAGTAATTCGTTTTCCTTATCGACAGCTGAGCATGACGAGGAGGCAACGTAGCAACGAATGAGCAAGGGAGAGAAACGAAAAGGCTAGCGCCTGAAAGGCAGAACATACCGCAACTTTCTCGCGTATTGTAAGATTTGTTCTCATCATCAAAATGAACCCGTTTCCATAGATTGCCAGTGCTTCTCTCTCAGCACCCCGAACAAGTGTCATCATCATCATGATCATCATCATGTGTACGCTCATTGCGGGGAGTAGACATAGATCTCCAATTATGCCGGTCCTGTGCTAACGCGGCCAATTTATCCTAGCAAACTTCTTGCATGATCTCATCTGCCAACTAACTTTGTGCCGCCCCCTGCCACGCTTGCCTTCTCTAGGAATCCACTCTGTTTCCTTTAATGATCAATGGTTATCTTACCTTCGCATTACATGCCCCGCCCACGCCCATTTCTTCTTAATTTCTACTATTATGTCCTTAACACGCGTTTGTTCCCTGACCCCCCCGCGCTCTCTCTTGTCTCTTAAGGTTGCACCTTCATTTTCCGTTCCATTCCTCGCTGCGTCGCCTCTCAGTTTAAGTTTTAACTATTTAGTAAGCCTCCAAGTTCTTGCCCCGTAGGTGAGTACCTTTGTTACAAATTTAACAATGGTGTTGGAGTTCTAAACTCGAGGTTGCAAGTTCGATTCCCGGCGACATCAACGGGGCCAAATGCAAAAAAAAAAAACACCCATGTATTCAGATTTAGATGTGCATTAAAAAACCCTTACTGAAGCCCATATCATTTGCTGTACAGTGCGACGTGGTATTGGAATGTTAAAACCCACAAATTGGTAAGAATAGACAACGTCAATGCAACATTATCCACTGCGTCTGTGTGCTACTAGTAGCCTCTCACTTCCTACATAATAACCATTAAAGCTTGCGAATGAATATTTATTTCAAGAATAATTGTTATTCTACATTTTACGTTACTTTAATTATAGTGTTACATTTATAGGTCCCTTGTCCTATTTGACATCCTTAGTGTTTGGCTTTTATTTTAGCCCTGAAGATTAGGTGAAATGCACAACTGCTTCAGAAGCCCCAGTTCAGTACCCCAAAGAATGCTTTGCGTAAGGAAGCATATTTCTTTAGTGTAATGCATTTTCCAGTGCTTGGCATTAACCAAACCCGCGTCAAACACGTTTAAGTTTACCCGACGCGCTTAGTTTGCGGTGGGGTCACTAGATCGAGCACTGCGTAGGAGGGACTTTTTTAAAAAGAACAAATAGATAGCGAGGCTTTAGGAAGGATTTGAAAAGAGGAGCCCGGCAGCATACGTACGTGTTTCATGGATGAGGCGCTTTGGTCGTAACAATTACGTAACTGCACTACTTCAACTCTACCGTATTCGCGTTGACGTTATGGCAAAATGGGTTCTAGCAATCTTTTCCGTGAAGAGCTACGCAGACGACACGAAGCTGCGTACACAAGTTCTTGTCTTCATCTCTTGAAGGCACTTTGGTTACCATCTAGGAGACCCATACGGTTGCGAACGCTTTGTCTTATTTCGTATGCCATTTTGCTTTTTCCAAACATGTCACCTGACCATCTCAGTCTCCTGGCTCAGACAAGCAAGGTAATTACACCCAAAATTTTATCGAAATTATACCCACAGATGCGTGGCATGCCAGGGTGTCCTTTAACCAAATGGCGCCCGAGTGCTCCTTTATTGATGATACGTCACTGGTACAGTCTGTGGGATGATGACAATGATGAGGATGATGATGCGGGCTACCAACTGCAGGACAAGTAAAATCTTGAGGCAAGCAACTACTTTAAGAAGAGAAAAGTAAACTGGAAAGCATTCTATAAGGCAAGAATAATGCAGTCCTTCAAGCTTTCCCACCGTGCGTCCACTCCGTCTTATCTCTACCCCCACTTACAGCCACCCTTTAAACACAAAATAAAAAATTAAGTAGTATTTGAACGACGACAAATAAGCTTAATCTTAGAACATCAAGTGTTAAGCTGTAAATGCATCTTGAAACAAAGCCCGCAGTTCTTTTTTTTTTTTTTCTTCTTCTAAGATAATGTTCTTTCCATGGGCTCGCACGCGATGCATCCGAAGGACGAGCCACTTTCGCCGCAGAACGAGAAAGCACTGCAGAGAAAGTTGATTCGCGGGAGCAGTAGTCCGCGCTCGCCTGTCTCGTCGCCCGCGGCGAGGGGGGTTCCGCAAGGAGACGAAGCTCACTCCCGAAGCTGCCAACAAACGCGGCGGGCGTCGCTCGCGATGTCGTCCTTCCCCCTACCGTGCGCTTCCCCTTGGACGCCCTCTCCGCTTCGTCGTATCCGAACTGATCAATGGGAGCGCCGAGCCGAAGCGTTGTTGAAAGTTTGGAAAGCACTTTATTGATCCGCTCCTAGCCGCGCGCTGCGTCGCCCAGGGCCCAGGAAACCGAAAAGTAAAACATAAAACAAGGGTTCGCCGGGCGAGGACAAGAAAAGAACAGAGTGGTACGCGTCGGTTGGAAGAAGAAGCACCGCGGAGAGAAGGAAATGGAAGGGGGGGGGGGGGTGCTGAAGCAAGCGTAGCCTGCGTGGCTTTGGATGAAGGGCGAACTCAACCCAACGCGGCCCTTTCTTCATGCTAACTGCTGCATTGCGCGATTCCTTTTGTGTGTGTATCTGTAGACGCGCGCGCGCTGGCTACGCTGCCGGCTGCATTGGCGCTGGCATCGGAGAACCCCAGTCCTGGTCCAAAAGCAGGCATCTCGTCCCCCTTCCCCCCGCCCTCTTTCTTTCCTTTCTCTCGAACTTCCCCACCGATCTCGATTCTCCTCCTTGTTTTCATCCACCGGAGTCTTGTGCAGCCCGCTCCCGATGCTGCTGCCGAGCTTTTTCGTCCGGGCTCCCTACATAGCTCGCGCTACGAGCGAGATTCCTGGGAGGAAACAGGGAAATCGAATTTGGGAGCACTTTCTGGGCGAAAGTGACAGGCGGCGCGCGCGCAGGCCGGTTTGTGTGTGCTTCCCGAGTTTTGTGCTACCATGCAGTAAGAAAAAACGAAACAAAACAAAGGCAAGACATGGCGGATCTCCCCCGGCACCCCCACCGTCTTCTCCACCCCTCTCGTTTGTCGCCACATCTTCAGCTGCGCTCGCGAAACAAGAACAAAACAGAAAACGAAGGAATAGAGCTGGAGAAACTGCCACTTCTACTTGCCTCTGGTTTCTCTACCATATATTTTTTTTGTTTTATATTCGCCCTAGTCTCTGTCTCTCTGTTGATCGTCCTGTTGTCCGCTGTCTCTCTATCTCGGCTTCGGGCCTCTCAGTCTGTAGGCCGCCTGGCTCTATCTTACACACTGAGCAAGCTCACTTACTTGCGGCTCGCTGGCGTGGCTTACTCGCTCTGTTTAGGTTCGCTCCTCCCCCACCCTCCTCCTGCTCGACGTCTATTTCTGCTGCGTGATCCATTTCGCGCGGAACACTGCCGGGTGTGCACTCTGTCGACACGCTGGGGCCGCTGCCTTCTCGTCAGGTTCTATTGTCTTTCTCTCTCCGCGGGCGAGAGAACAAACGCGACGGTACACTTTCGGCACTGAAGAGAGGTCACTTCCGGGCTTCAAATTTCAATGTGTGACAGAAAAGAATCCCTCGACACCCAAGAGAGCACAGTTATCTGTCTTTCAACTCACAAGAGACGCTTTTGCTTTGGTCTGCTGTTCATTTTCTCAAGTTATCAGTGATTCGAGAAAAAAAAAAAGAAAAATCACTTCCGAGCAAACTACTTGGAAGAAGCCAACGTTATCTTTGGCAGATGTTCTCGACAACGTCTGTGGGTGGACGTCGTGCCAACAACAAAAGGTTACTTAAAAACGGGAGCTATTTATAGATAATTGTTCCCGCTTAAATTACGACATATGGTGGTCAGCCTGAACGATGGCCGGTTCGCTGCCTTGATTTTTTTCCAGAAAAGCTCATGCATAAATGTCTTACAAACAAATACAACTGACGTTGGTGGCTGGCATGGCCGAATCGCGCAAACAGTTCTATTCCGCACTAAAAAAAGAAAAAGAAAGCAAACGTGTAGCTTCCCAATTCACTACGATCTGGCTTTTACGACTTCCGCATGGTCGTCTCTTTTGTATACTATAGTATAGCTGAATTGAGAACGTGAAATGATTGAGAGCAGTCCGAATGCTTTATAACCGATACATCATTGGCTGCCTTTCGATGTGAACTTAAAATGTAGATAGATAGATACGCAGATATTAAATATGACGTCCCCATTTATCTTTGAGTTCCACGTGCGAGCGGAGATAAAAAATATAATACTTGCTTGTTCGCCTCGGGCTGCGTTTGATCTGTCATTACGGAACTTGATTAAAGGCTCGCCTTTGTCCCCGAGCTTATTGCTTTTGTTGCTTTGATTAGTAAGGACTGAGAACAGATGCGCACCGAAGAAAAAAAAAAAGGACAAGAAGCAAGAAGAAAGAAAAAAGGAAGAGCATTGCATAGGCATTTCTATACACGGCAGAAAAGCAAGTTTATGTGTTTTCATCGAATCTAACATATCACAAAGAAGAGACACGAAGCACGAACGAAAAGAAATGTAATTCTTTCATTGGAGGCGTATTTTAATAACAGAAATTTTGCCACACCCTTCCACTAACTTTGCAATCAATGAATGCACTATATGGAGCGAGCAGAGCTTCGCAAGGTCCCCTCGGAGGGCTGCGCCGGTCCATGCAAAATTAATTTCAGGACCGTTGCCCCGTCTGCGTTTCCCAGGAACTGATGCCGACATATCCCAGGGCTTTGTGCTGTATTTCCTTCTGTATTTCCTTTTTTTCTTTCTATGGGTTTTTCTTTCCCTATTCCCTGGGGTTCTTTTTTTTTCTGAGTCGGTGTAGCTGCGGCTACTCAGATTCTTTTCTATTTATATATTGTTCTTATAAGTTCCGTGTGTAAGAACAAAGTCAGTGTATTGAAAAACTTGGACCCTGTGACCAGCAGAACGTTATGAATCTAGAAGGAGGGGGTTGGGCGATGGAAAGAATGGAGGGTGGGGAGTGCAAATTTCGCCCCTTTATTCAGCTGCTCTTCACGAGGCCTGTTAAACCTCCTTGCACGAGGCTGTCATTTTCTTTCACTGACTTCTTTGAAGGGGAGGAATCATGTAGATTTCGATTGAACACATGTTTTGAGTCTTCCTTCAGGAACTTTACTCATTGCAACTATATCGTCTTTTGTAAATTGAACCAGAGCTGTTTTTGATGTATTGCAAAACATTTTTTTTTAATATTTGAAGAATACGAAACCTCTACTCCTCGAGGGGGGCCGGAGAAAAAAAGACAAACAAACCTGATATCGAACGTGGTGCTTCGCGAAGCTAGATGTGAGACACGCAACCACATAAGCACTGCCTCCCTTGAAATCTTTATCAGTTCATGTTTAAACTGCCTGGTGTAGCCAGAAAAATACATGGAAAGTTCCTGTTTTCTGGCTATAGCCAGGAAGGCAGAACTTTTGATGTATTGTCCGGCTATAGCTAGCACAATACGCAGGGCATGATTAAAGGGGTCCTGAATCACCCCCCGGGGTTGGTGAAAAACATTCTACGGCTAACGTACGTCTCAGTGAACAGCTCAGCTAACTTCTGTAGTCGTGCGCCGCACATGTTCACAAACGGAGCATCGAAGAGAGGTTACGCCTCACTTCCTTGTAGCGTCTCTGTTTCGCCATCAGAACATATTGCTTTTATTGGCGGATAGCTGGCATATATTAACCAAGTCTCTGACGCCCGTCGCGCCTATGTGTGCGGGCCCTCATAATAGCGAATGTGTAAAGTTAATGTATACAAGTCTATGCCCACCAGCCCCGCCAAGTTGTGCTCCCTATACGAGCCGCGCTGTCATGACGCCAAGTAACGCGCTCGGCAGGGTACCTTTCTCACGGCCCCCAGCCAGAGCCCTGTTCAGCAGGGTTAGGAAAGAACGGGCAAGGGAGATTTTCCTGTCGCCATATATCTTCGCTCCCAGCATTATTTCCTTTTTTGAAAAATTATTTCGGCTGTGGATTTCTGAGAGGCCTTCAACACACACCAAGCTGTCTTAAAAACCAAGCGCGCGAGGTGGTTCAGGATCCTTCGAGCGATCTTGAAGGTCACAAATAAAGACCAAGTTTTGCATCGCTTTGAATGACTCTCCTAAATCTTTCACACTCACAGCGACGTAAACAGATTGGAATCAGTGTGTATCTGTAGGCATTTGCCCTCTGCCTCTCTTTCGCTCTCTGTTAGCCTTTCATCGCCATATAGTTGTTTCGTAAAACGTTATGAACCGTCTTAGCGCGCACGATAATTGCTGTGTCGACAATGAAAACAACTTCACGCATCGCATTTGGTTGTGCGGCGTTTAACGAAATTCATCGCGGCATGTTTATTTCGCGGTGATTCCTGACGAACATAGACTATACGATAAACACGCAGCGAAAACTTGAAAGCCACAGCCGCTCCGTTGCGCCTACTAGGAGAACATGTTCGCTAATGCAAAATACTTCTTGATAATGTTGCCTATAGTGATGCGAAAGCGTTTGTCGAGGGTGGCTTATTGTAAGCTAGTGTTGGCCAGCGTTCGCTAACGCTGTCCAAGATTTCGCGGCGTTGGCTAATTGCAGTTACCTGTTTACTAACGTCGGCTAGCTGTCTGCTGCCCTGCCACGGTGGTCTAGTGGCTATGGCTCTCGGCTGCTGACCCGAGGTTCGTGGGATCAAATCCCGGCCGCGGCGGCTGCATTTTGATGGGGGCGAAAATGCCAGAGGTCCGTGTACTCTGCAATGTCAGTGCACGTTAAAGAACAAACACCAGGTAACCGAAATTTGCGGAGTCCTCCACTATACGGCGTCTCTCATAATGATGTCGTGGTTTTGGGACGTAAAACGGCAAAAATCAATCGAGCTAGCCGTCTGCTGGTGTTGGCTACAGTGCCTGAGAATTTTCGCTGTACTCGCGGGCAGCTTTCCTGGCCTTGCAGCTATAGCTACGGAGCCGGAGCTCTTGTTATTTTTTTTTTATTGTGTCACAAAACATCAGATTAAATTTGGGACTATATGGAGCGGCGCACATGTTCTTGTGCATGTGCGCCGCTTGCATATATCCCCGAACTTTAACTGATATTTTGTAACGCAGTAAAAAGCTTACGGCATTTAACAAGTGTTGTGAAGGCTTATACAGTCTCAGTCAGGAGGCGAATTCTCTATATTTCCGAAATACCGAACTTAAACTGCGCAGAGCTGTCTGACGCAGCCGTCGTTATCGTGGTCGTAAAAATCGGCGACCTATGGGAGCGCTGCAGTTTCTCTGCCAAAAGCGAACCCGACGTAAGAGTATCTATACAGTAATGGAAGTACGCGTCTCTACGCCGAGGTAACGCAATACACGACGGCACCATTCCTGCTCTCGCGGAAGAGTACAAAGCTAATCGGAGTTCTCTCGATAATGCGACAGAAAACGTTATAGTGTGTATTCCTAGTTATCGTGATAAAACGCTGTTCAACTTCAGCCAGTGCTGATATCCGAGTAAAAATGTTACAATGACACCCAGCTTACGTCTATTGAATGTGAAGGTACGCCTTGTCTGGATGGGCTTATGTCTTCCCGCTGTTAACACTGTGCTCATTTCGTGTGAGAAGTTTAGAAAATTATTATTGTAGCTTGGTTTATGTACGTTGTGCAGCAGCTTGCAAAACTCCACCGGAGATTGAGGCGATGTAATTTACGGACTCTTAATGTGATCCTTCTTAAAGTTCCAGCTATAGGCAGCAATCTTCATCTTGAATTGAATTGAAATTCTACACGGCAATAAGCAAAATACTACGAAAGGGAGATGTAGGTAAAACCAAAGAGCCAGCCTTGAGGAGCAGCTGTCACCATAGTACACAGGGCTGCATAAACACCTGCATCTAAGGGATTGTAACCTACTAGGAAGAAGCGCTGTATTATATAAGATGATAGTACTCTAAATGGGGATCATAAAATCAGTGCATAATGTCATCGTATCACTTCATTACACAACCGCTAAACGCAGTTATTACGGTGATATATATGTCAATGTTATGTGGCTCCTGTCATATGGTTTAGACGTTTGGGCAATCGAAATTTTGACATTTCCGTAATGCCGGTTTCTACATCTGGCGGCATACTGCATTAAAGGAAGGTGCACATTATAAGCAGAGAAGCTTGTCTCTAGGCTCGGCACGTTTGCCAGGGCATTATTATTTTACAGTAAACCGAGCAATATGAACAGCACCGTTTGTAATGATACACATATGGAGTCTGGATGAAGTGGGGCTTTTAAAATAATCTGCAGTGCGGTAGCGACACGAGACTTTGGAAGCTTAGCGCAATGATTTTATTTATTTATTTATTTATTTATTTATTTATTTATTTATTTATTTATTTATATATTTATTTATTCCAATGCCGTAAGTTTACTGTCGTTGTTGCCTATCCAAGAAGCCCGTAATTTAATAACGAAAATCGAGAGCTATATGTGAGCATACATTAGGAGAGCTAGGAAAAAGGCAGCAAGGACGCCACATTTTGCCGGTAGCACTAGGACTAGACAGGTATTAATAGAGTAATTATGCGATTATACCACTTCGTGTTTTGCGAAGAGTACTCGCCCGGTTTATTTAATCGTTTTGCCACTTCATTTTCAGGGTTAATTATTAAAATGGTGGGTGACTGGACGTGTGTGCTGTCGGGGCGAAATAAAAGAGCCTTTTTTTTTTTTTTTCACTGCTTAGTTTCAGAGTAGATTTCGGCCAGTTCATTACATTCAACAAGCTGTTGCGGTATAGTTTCCCTCTTATAACTATCACCTTGCGCAAGACCTAGTTTAGAGTGATAACGAGGGGGTCTGGTTCATCGCTGTCATCAATCCTTAGTCGGAATGAGTGCGCACGACGGCTTGCAACAGCTCTCCCATAGTAGAGTGCATTATTGCCCTAAATCGTTGTAAACCAAAGAGGTCTAAAAAAAAAATCTAAGCACGCAAGGTAATCGCTTCTCTGTGACGAGGGACAGCTATACATACAGCTTCCTCATATAGTAGAGTACTTGGTGTTCAAGATCGTTCAAGAACACAAAAATACATTCGGAATAACCGTTCTTCTATAGCCTTTTCCTTCCATTAGGGACAGCCCTGTTGACCTCTTATGATGTACTTCGAATTTTTTTGCATTTTGTTCCAAACATATAATCTGGTTGTCTTCCGTGGTTGGGATAAACTGAGTAACGACACGACCGCTGTAGTGACGGCTGTTATGGTTATCTGTGGTTAAAAGGACACTAAAATGCAAAACTATTTTCCTCGAAATAGTAAGCTATCTGTTCACACTAGCAAAGGCACTAACTACTCTCGTGCTGAAAAGAAGCTTGGTAAACTATAAAATGCGCGAAAAGAAATACAAGTGTCGACGCTTGCTCGGAGGCACTCCTATTACGCGTGGCGTCATAGCCTTTGACGGCGTCTACAAAGGCCTACATAATCGTTTATGGGTAAAAGATATACACAAAAGATATACACATTTCGTTCTAAGGAAGCCAGGGACTTAAAGGAACTGTCTACCGCTCCGTAATTTTCTTTTTTCCCTGGTTGTGATGAAAATGAGAAGACCGTTACTTACGTTGACGGAAATAAGCATGCCTGTGCCCCGTAAGAAAGGAATAATATTTCTAACTTGGCCCTGAATGTGGTGAAAAAAAAAAAAAAAAGATCGCTGGTTCCATCCCCGGCGATGAGTGTCAATCTCGGAGTGTAGACAGACAGACAGACGGACAGACAGACAGACAACGAACTTTAATTAATCCTGAGGAGCTACGTAAGGACTCCCTAGCGCGAGGCCGTTGTAACCGCTGGCCGCACCCACGTGGAGGAAAGAACGCCATGACGCTCCGCCCTTTCGTGGGCCCTCTGGATAGCCTGGGCTTGCTTTTGGAGCACCGTGCTTGTGATGGCCTCCTCCCATTCAGCTTCGCTGGAGAGAACGTCGTTAGGCAACGCGTGTAGAAAAAAAAAAGGAAAAAAAAAGAAAGGAAATACCCACGCAGATTCAATTATCCTGTTTTCTTAAACAGCCAGAATTTCTTGCTTGCACAGTTGTATTTGACACGCATGTGGTAGCGTTCTTTCAAAAATGGAGAGTAACTTTCATTATTAATTTAATCATTGCAAAAATCCAGTGACCAGAGTTCCTAGTGTCCCTACATATAAAGAAGGGGTGACCACGAAGATCGAAAAATTCCGTTTTAGAAATTCCTGCTAACTTCTCAGTGAAACCATCGCAAGCTTGTTCGTATGCAGTTCGAATGGTGCGCTTTCTCACTGCGATAAAAAGAAAGGACAAAGGAAAAAGAAGGAAAACGACAGGAAATCGATGAAGGACGGTAGACCGTCCATTTAACACGTCGCGTTTCAAACAATTTGAGTGAGCTAATCTGGGGAGAACACGAAAAATAAATAAATAAAGGTATTGAGATCGGGACGTCATCTCTTCAATGTTTTAGCGCGGAATTCAAAGGCGAAACATTGACGTTGATTTTACCTTGTAGTATTGAGCATAGCATGACGAAATAGGCGACAATAGAGTTCCCAAGCAATAATTTGTCAGTCCGAATCGCCTTAGCGTTCCTTTAATATAGCTGCCGGACAAAGGAGTTATCGGAAAGATTCATTTTATAAGCTACGTATTGCGCTTTGTTTTTTTTTTTTTTAATTGAATGCGGGAACATGGGATCGTGCTTTGTTTGAGCGTCCAGCTGCCAAAGGTTCGTGACACATGATCGTAAAGCGTTCTTTCGGCGTTCGTGTTTCCGTACTCGACACCAGTGGGGTGTATTCGCGCTGCTACAGTCTTCATCGCGCGAATCAAATTCTGACATTTCGCGTAATAAAACCGAAACCAGACCATGGGCTGTATACTGTTTGTAGCTTATACCTCTCTACCACTTCTTTATTACTCTTTACCACGAAGGGTTCTTTAATGTCCACCTAAACCTAACGTGCACACGAGCGTTTATTATCTCCTTGGCGCAGCTAACGATAGTCTCTGCATCCCCGTACCATTGGTCTGTTTGTTAGATTTCGCGCACTCTGTAGGTGACCACTGCGGCACAACGGAAAATATGAAAGCCAGGGTCGATCGGATAACCGCATCGTCTTTCATGACACAGTTGTGCGTCTACGTATGGTTAATTATTAATGAAATTTATTGCTGCAACAAAAATACACGCTCTCGACCGCATGGGACTCTCTGACGCTCATTCAATGCGCATGAACGTTTTTACACTCGTCGTCCCTTCCATGCTGTATTAATTCGAACATAAATGATAAATAAATGAAACATAAACTTCAGCATAGCCGCCTCCTATTTAGTGTCCTGTGTACGCATAGAAAGGGAGGAGCAAAGATACGAAATCATTTCATTTGCATACGAAGATGCTGATGATCGTATACCTTACACGACGTTGTAATAACGACTCAAGTGCGTAAGTGCCTATGCTGCTGCTGTCCCTGCAGCCAACATTTTTGAAAACCTCGTCTCTGTCGAGCAGTCCGCGGTCTGCGTTTTGTCGTTTTGCAGTCCGCCAAACCTTTGCCAACTATTTTTCTTCTTCTGCGCAGGCGACCCTACCTGACCGACTGACCTGCTGTTTTGCACGAGCCGTTCGTAACCTACCCTGTAGAACCGGGCTTTTGTAGACTAGAGGTACTTTCAGAAGCTCGTTTCTACAGGTATCTTGCGAAACTAGCTGACAGCCGCCAGACATTCATGCAAGCTCGGCTGGCTCCACGGAAGACTACCTGGGAAGAAAGGGTTCGTAAGACACCAGGTGAGGTCGCGACGCATTTATTCTTAAAACACCAAGGTAAGTTGTTTCTTCTCACTAGCTGCGCGTTAGCTCTCTGGTCGTCTTTGATAAGTCTGTACACAGTCCCAACCATTATGCGGAGCGTTTCCTTCGTAATAGGCGCGCCAAGTTGGCGTTTTGTGATGGAGCAAAACCTGATCTGCGATCGGTAAAGCTAGGTGTGTTCAGATAAGGGCAGACCAAGAGGGTCCCGGCTTTCTGTCTTTTCTTTTCAGCGAAAATTTTATATTAATTCAGCAAACGTCTCCTCAGAAAAGAATAAACCTTTGTTTTGCGAAATTTAGCACAAGGATTTTTCGAAAAAATTCATAATTCACCACAAGTGGAATAGAGCAACTTCGAAAAATTGGCTGAATATCTCGTTTAGAACAATATAATGCAACATGTTCTTGCGGCAGAAATTTATGAGACGTGCTTACGTATCCTAAAAATATTTCATATAAATCGGCGATGATTGTTTTTAAAAGGTATTGAACTCTTTCAATTATCGTTGTTCTTGTCGTTTTTGAAAATTAGGAATTTCTTAACGAAATGAATAAAAATATTTCATAAATATTGGCGATGATTGTTTTAAAACGTAAAGAGATGGATACATTATTTAAATACATATTTTCTATTTTAACTTGCAAAGCACCTTTGGAAGGCTCGACGTGAATGTTTTCAGCTTCACTGTTTCAATTAAACCGGCAAAAATGGCCTTCAAAATTGCGGTCAGCCAGAGGTACTTATTCCAATGTCAAAGTTTGGCAATTAATAAAAGCAAACGCCCCCTGGGCGACATAAATTCAGCCCATCGAATCCCTAACGTACAACTAATGTAAAATAAGTACAAAAAAAAAATGGCGGGAGCAATGCGCCAGTTGCTGAATTATAGACTTTCAAGTTTGTAACATCCGTAACATGCGGAATTCAGTTGTACTGAATTATGTATGTTTGTTTTTCTCCAGGGAAATCCGTGCTAAATTTCTCAAAACGAAGGTTGATTCCTTTCTGAGGATTCCTTTCTGAGGTTGATTCCTTTCTGATTCCTTTACCCACTTCATATAAAAATTTCGCTGAAAAGAAGAAAAAAATAGCCAGGACACATCTTGGCCTGTCCTTATCTGAACACACCCAGCTGCCGTTGGCGGCCAAGCTGACAGGCACTATCGACGGCTTATTTACCGACTGTGTTCAATGCAGAAATTCATAAACTTCTCCTGGTTTAAAAGGCACTAAAGTGAAAAAAGAAGATGTCTGTCGTAATGATAAATTACCCCCCCCCCCCCCCCTTATTTCATTTTTTTTTAGTTATAGGAAGCACAACTTTTGCGAGCAGAAGACGCCCGGTAAGCTAGATAACGTTGAAAAAGAAAATACATCTGGCGACGCCGCTCTGAGGTTGGCGCACTATAGCACACGTGGCGTCATACATTTTGATGGTGCCAGGCTTAGGGCCTACACAATTATTTGTCGCTAAAGAGATATGTATCGTGCTTCGAGGAAGCCAGAGTCCTTACATCGGAAAATTTCATTGAACCCGGAATACTAGAGGAGAAAAATAATGGAGTTCGTAACGTTATGTACACAGTACTGTACGCCACTATACGTCGCGGAAAGTGGATTGCATAACGAGTTCGAGGAATCATTTGAAAGAACACAGGGCTGCATGCTTTGCAGCTCTGAACCCATTACGGAGGCACTGGTAATTATGGTGTAGTGGGTAATTCCCTACTTGGCAAAATGATAACAGCTATGGCGCAGGGGATACCCACCACCTATACTTGCACTAGTTTCCTCAAGCGTTTAAAGTGGCCTCTAAGAAAGTAGCTCTTCCAGCTTACGCTGTCACTGTCCTGCGGTTCCGCGCAGGCCTGGCTCTTTTTAATTTTGAACGTAATAAGACGCGATTAACGGCAATCTAGTTCCCGAAGAGTAATTCAATCAATCAATATCAATCAATCAGGTTTATTAATAACAAAATTGAGTACAGTACATAATGTTTATACAGTTGGGACCCCAGAAATCCACATGAGTTGTGGAAGGGGTCCCTTTGACAGAGGGTGCTATTTATATGCGTGTGAAAATACCTTATACATAGGCGTATACAAAACAAAACAAAACGTGATACAATGCATAAGAGCAAACGGAAGTATGCAAAAGAAGCTGAACGGTACATTATAAACGAAAGGAAACTAAGCTTATATAAATTTAGGAATTACACGGAAATACTGGCGCAGCGAGTTAAAAAATGCTGAATCGATGGTGATGAAGTTAGTTCTTCAGGAAGTGCGTTCCAAAGACTAGCTGCAGTATTTATTTAAAAAAAGTGCTTCATAATTTGTGCGTTCACGTGAAACTGCTAACAACGTTAGCAAAGAGGAACGTGTTGGATAGTGCACAACGTGTCGATGAAATTGAACTGGCGGATAGTGTGTAATATTTCTTAGAAATTTGTACATAAGAACTGCCATGCGGAAACGTATGTGACAATGTAGCGTTAGAATATGTAGTAGGGGATAAGCAAATGATATGGACTCAGTACGTCGGGTAAAACAGATTATTCTCAAAACTACATTTTGTGCTACCTAAATTGGCTGTAATGTTGTGGGATACGCAAGTCCGTAAACTGAAATACAATATGACACATATGATTCAACAAAACTACGGTAAAGGATCAGAATGGTGCGTAGTGGAAACAGATACCGTAGCTTATAAAATATGGTGTATTTTTGTAAATCTTGCTAGTCACATCATGCACATGATTGTGCCAGGTCAGATGTTCATCTATCACTAATCCTAAGAATTTTGTTTCACTAACTCTTTCTAGAGCAACTCCGTTAAAAAGCAACTTTCCATCCTTACTAAGTGGCATGTTTTTGGCAGAAAAAATTATAAAATTGCTTTTAGCAAGATTTGGAATTAGTTCATTTATGTGTAACCAGTAAGAGAGCCTGTTCAGAGTGTGATTAGCTTTTTGGTATAAGTCTTTCTCAGTCTTAGCCTTTATGAACACATTTGTGTCATCCGCATACAGGACACATTCTTCCAGTATGTACGATGGGAGATCATTTATGAATATAATGAACAATAAAGGTCCTAATATTGACCCGTACGGGGCACCTGTACTAATGGGTTTTTTATCAGAACTTCGTCCATTGATGCACACATACTGTTGCCTATTCCTAAGATAGCTTTCTATTAACTTGTGAGGAGTGCCACGAATGCCATAGGCCTTAGTTTTGACAGCAGTTTCTTGTGATTAATAACGTCGAATGCTTTTGTTAAGTCAATAAATATGCCCATGGTGACGAGCTTATTTTCAATATTTTGCCTAATTTTTTCCGTTAAGGACAGTAAGGCTAGTTCAATACTTTTCGCTTTCAGGTAGCCATATTGTGCACTTGAAAAAGTTTGTTGTTTTCAAAATTCCTAAGCCTAAACCACTTCACAGCTTTACTTTGGCTCCCTTATGCCTTTGAATAGAGCAAAGAGTACGCGAGCAGGAAGCATGCAGGGAGGGTCGTGTATTTTGTCCCTTTGCTCTAAAAAAAAAAAAAAAAGAAGCAATAAGAGAACACACACGCTTTCTTTGGTTGAGCCGTGAATGCCTCTTGATTTCTCGACAGTGTGTATACCTGTACTATACAAGTTTGAGTGTGTGTGTGTGTGCCCCCCCCCGCCCCCCCTCCTTGCACAAGAAAAAAAGAAATAAGAAGGAAACTTTGCAGTGCATATTTATACCTCGCTGCTTGGTATTCGCGAGCACGATTCGTACGAGAACCGTACGCCGCAGTCTAGGTAATCATAGGGATTAATAACGAACCCAAAGCTTCTCGAAAGTGAGTACCAATACATTTCGTGAAATGATGTGACGATGGCATGTGCGTACGTGGTGCGTACCTCCTTTTTACTTTCTTCGCCTTTTTTTTGTTTTGTTTTTATTCTTCCTTCATGTCGACTGGTCTGTAGAACTGTTTAGTCAAGTCGCGAGGTGTCTTGCACTGGTTGTCACTTCGGCTTTTACGTTCCGCAGGCATAAAACACGCTTTCTTGACCAGCCTTTACTTAAATTTGCGATTAATTAATAATTAAATTGTCACTCATGCTCGCTGTATACCGTAATGGCGAGAAATCAAGGACGGGAGGCAGGGGGATGAAAAGCTTTATTGATAACGTGTGTCGATATTCAATTCAATTCAATTCACTGTTTATTCAGACAAAAACAGAGATTGCCTAGGTTGAAGGGACTAAAGGCAGATTACCTCTGCCTGACTAAGGTCCCTCCACCCATACATTTGCTCAGGTGAAGTGGAACAAAGATACAAATTTCATTCTTCTTTTGAATGATGGGACACATAATTAAAATTCAAAAAGTATAACAGATGTCGAAACATACGTTTTAAAATAACGCATTACAGTCATCACCAATACAGACGATGTATATACCGATAGAGACGCACATGTTAAGAAAATATACCGATAAGACGAGATTGTTTACAAAGAATTGGTGCCGAAGATATTCCACACGGAATGTGCCAGCTTATCGCTTTCTTCAGCTGGTCATGGAGCATGAGTAGTCGCAATAATAATCTGTTCATATAGGCTGTTTGGAAGCCCAAATTGCATGTTCTTCATTATATGAAAGCGCCCCAGTTAACAGCCGTTTCGTGTTTATTTGGCGACACAGTGGTGGGAACGGGTCATTAACGGTATTCGTTCCTTTGCCACACTGAAATCGTTTTAACCAGGAGCGAAGTGACCATATATACATTCCACGTCGCCTGACCTCTGTCTTTATTGCAGCGTTTACCCTCCTTTAGTGGATAATTTTGTTTCAGTGCAATTCCATCAGTACGGTAAGCAGCAACATAAGTATGTTAAAAAAAAGATTTAAATTGAGGGCTTCCACGTATTCCAAAATTAGACATGTCTTTCTTTGTCTTTTCTTTTTTATGAATGGTGTCTATAAGGACGATGTACTGGCGTCTTCGGGTCCTTCAAGGCAATAAATTTGCTAATATCAACAAGTTGGTCCGGTACCATTCTCAACCACCATGAATATTTAACGTAGTACGGATCAAAAGCGAAGATGGTAACATTCTGCGCATTTTTTCTATACGCGTTGACTTGCAGTTTTGCCTTAGTGACCTTACAATTTTTCTTTTTTTCATATACCGTTCCTGACGACCTGCACTGCAAGGACAGGCACGAAGCCCGGCCGGCCACCGCGGAGCCAGACGTCTCCAGTGGACTGACTCGAGGCTCAATAAACTGCGACATTTCTCAAGTTTTCCACGAAGTTCTTGCGGGAATAAGCCCATCTGTCGACGAAATCCATAAGTGACGAACCCCAGCGATTTAATGAAAAAAAGAATTAAAAAGAATAAAGGTGACTACTTAGTATTTTTGTCTCGTAATGTGTATTTTAGGGACTGGAAAATGGAACAAAAGGTAAATTCCGTTGTATTTATCAGGTGATTGCTTCCGTCATTTATGAGCAAACTACTGGACAGGATGGTTTGAATCATCCATAAAATTATTTGAACTGTGCTTTGTGTAGAAGGAAATTGAGCCTTTACCACCATGAGCCCCTGGGGCTTCACAGTTTGGTGTTCAGGCAACTAGCGTTTACAGCAAAACTACTGCTAGTCTCAATTTTATTAGCACCTCTATACACTGGCATACTAAGTGTAATTCACCCGTAAAAGTGCATATTCCGCTCGGAGATCATTCGAGCTAGGCGATATAAAAGTGGGCTTCTCCACGAGGCCTCAGTTTCATCAGCGCCGTATATATGGTTACAAGACACAGAACACAGACTCCTCCAGGTACGCTTCAAGTTAAATGTGATAGAGGCAGAGCCAATCGTAGTCATTCAGACACAAGCTGCGGCGATTTAAGGACTTACTCAATGGGACCGCGTGACAGTAATTAGCTAGGGCATTCATGTCTCCACACAAAATTATGGGCGTCTATACTCAAGATAACGCGGACTCACTGACGGGTCCGACTCGCAGGCTATGTCATCGAAACTTAACATAGCCAACTCACGATGAGCACATTTGCGTTCATGATTAAGGAGTCATGTAAGCATCCAGAGATGTAAAACAGTCGTGAGTCGGTGAAGACACGGCATATCTCTGAATACTGTAAAAATACATAGTCTCGCTTTGTTACTGAATTGTTAAACGCGCTGTTAAAACAACACCGAAGTGCGCCAGTTTTCTCAGTTCACTTTTAAAGATATTCTCGAATATATGAGGTGGCTGCGCACACTGTTAGCAAACGTTAGCCGAGATCGGAGTTTTTACGTGTTATGTGCGCTGAAAACTCCGTCACAGCACAATATTACCACGTCTCGTTTGAGTAAAATGTGGCAGAAAACACAGGTCTACAGCCACCTTTGAGAAACGTAGTAAACTCCACGGATGCTGAGCCACGCTTCCGTCCAAGGCTGCAAAAAATAGCGGCCCTTCTTCAAAAGAACACCGACTATTGGATTTTCTACCAAAGAAGTAGCGAGAGAGAAAAAATCACAGCATATCCACGGGGTGAATGATGATGAGTGGGCGAAGCTCCGGAGGGAATCATCGGTAAACCGTGAATCTTTCGCGTAAATCGCCCAGTCGATCATCATGTAAAGGCGTGAGAAACACTGTATTCGTACGCTGGGATCTCGCGTTTAAGGGGGATATGCTGTGCTAGAGCCAGGCCTGCGCGGAACTGCAGGACAGTGACAGCGTAAGCAGGAGGAGCTACTTTCTTAGAGGCCACTTTAAACGCTTGAGGAAACTAGTGCAAGTAGAAGTGGTAGGTATCTCCTGCGCCATAAGTTATCATTTTGCCAAGTAGGGAAGTACCCACTACGCCGTAATTACCAGTGCCTCCGTAATGGGTTCAAAGCTACAAAGCACGCAGCTCTGTGTTCTTTCAAATGATGCCTCGACCTCGTTATACAATCCATTTTCGCGTCGTGTAGCGGTGTATTACTATTTTTCAACGTAACATTACGTTTATTAATGCGATTCCGCGGGAGACATTATACCTGTTTAGGTCTTTTAGCGATAATTTTTCAACCACAGGCATGCTGAACCACCTCGCTCGACGAAGTCTGTGTTCCGAGAAGAGGTTGCCCAAGTACGCAGTGTGGTTGAGACTTTTGATCCTGTTCCGGACTGGCTTTCGCTTCTGGACGCTTGTGTCTGTTTGCCTGACTTTTGAGGAGTCTATGAGCTTAAAAGTGCAAAGGCGTGTTTTGTTTATGCTAGACTGTTAATATGTGTGCAACTGTATAGTACAATTCAAACCCATTTACGGAACTATTTCCATGCAATAAAGAAAAAAAAAAAAAACAGGCGTAGCTCAGTGGTAGAACACTCGACTGCCACGCCGAGAGCATGGGTTCGAATCTAGGCAGAGGACACAACTTTCGGATTTTTTTTTTTCATAAAAGTAGACGTGGCTACGTACATCACCAACAACGAACACCATGGGATGTACAGACCCACGCCCTAAGGAGCTTCGCCCCTAAAAGAAAGAGTGGCAAAACAACTCGGTAAGAACGAAAGGGAGAAAGAAACACGCACAGTATGACATGATTTCTGCCGTTTTACTTACCAAACCAGGATAGGATTATGACAGACGCCTTAGTGTAGGGCTCCGGAAATTTCGACCACCTTGGGTTCTTTAACGTACACCGACATTGCACAGTACACGGGTTTCTAGCATTTCGCCTCCACATCGGCCGTCGGAACGCGGCCGCCGCGGCCGGAATTCGATCCCGCCACCTTTAGATCAGTAGCCCAGCGCTGTACAGACCACCCTGGCGGGGCACACTATGATATGCAAACAAAAATAAAGAAAATGCATGCACATGCCAAGCTTATACTTTGCCCCCATTTTCCCGGTAGAGGTGCGCTCCAAGTTTTATCCTGAGTCCGCGTCCTTAGCTTGGCTAAATCTTGGTTAGTCTCCCGTTTGCCTTGAGCTCAATCACACACTTTCATTGACTACATCAATATTTGCGCTCCAGAATATGCTCTTCAACCCTATCTCGTAAGACACTCATAGTTCACAGTTCTCGTAAGACACTCGTAAGATCATAGTTCCGTTGTTGCAGAATTAAACGTTTCTAGAATACCTGCGTGTAAGCCACCCCCTCGCAATGTATTCATGTACGACAGAGGGGACTTTGACGCCATTACTGAACAGTTGGTCTTGTATTATCCCCCTTTTTCATGCATATCGGAGTCATGTTGCATGGATGAATAGTGGCAAATTTTTCGTGACAAGATTACAGAGCTGGTGGATATGCACGTACCTAAGAGGTGTCTAAGATGCAGAAAGAGACACAAACCCTGGTTCAACTCTGAGATACGCAAACTTGTTAGAAAAGCAGCTAATGCCCACAAAAAGTTCCTTAAAAACAGAACAGCAGTGAATGAAACAAAGCTCAAAAGTGTAAACAAAGAGCTTAAGTTAAAACTGAAACAGGCAAAATTTGTCTTCTTTGACAAGCTAAACACAGACCTGAAGTGTAATCCAAAATTCTTTTGGAAGTACGTCAAGAACAGAAAAGATGACACAGCTATCCCTGACCTCTTAACTGAGGAAAAAACTATAACGGATGACTTGGAGAAAGCTGAAGCATTTCAAATCAAATCAAATCAAATCACGCCTACTTTCAGTCAGTGTTTTCAAAAAGGACTGAACACTCACCAATATTATCTTCTAAAAATATTGGTAATGAAATGGCGGAAATTGAAATCGATTATACTGGTTTGGATAGTCTGCTGCGTACTCTGGACACCTCTAAAGCTACAGGGCCTGACGGTATATCATCTCATGTGCTTAAAAAGTGCCACGTTATTATTGCACAATATTTATGTATAATGTACAAGTTGTCTCTAGACACCGGCGTGGTTCCAGGGGATTGGAAAACAGCAAATGTGGTTCCTGTGCACAAGGCAGGAAGCAAAAAACAAGTACAAAATTATCGTCCCATATCCTTGATTTCAACCTGCTTCAAATTGTTAGAACACATTATTTATAGCGCATTGTTCAAATATCTCGAATCTACTCATTTTTTCACTCACTCCCAGCATGGATTTCGCCAGGGTCGTTCATGCGTGACACAACTAACTGAATTTCAGCACGAAATATTGATTGCGCTTGATCGTAACAACGTTGTTGATGCATTGTTTCTCGATTTTCGCAAAGCATTTGATACGGTCCCACATAATCTGCTAGATATTAAACTTGCTTCATTGAATATTAATTCCAAGCTGCAAACCTGGCTCCGGAATTACTTAAGTGGTCGTAAACAGTGTGTTGTTTTAAATTCTAAAATGTCTTCATATGTAAACGTGACCTCAGGCGTGCCACAAGGTAGCGTTCTGGGTCCGCTGTTATTCTTGGTTTATATAAATGATATAGCAGATAGCATAAAATCTTGCATAAAA
Source organism: Hyalomma asiaticum (assembly GCA_013339685.2). Classification (NCBI taxonomy): domain Eukaryota; kingdom Metazoa; phylum Arthropoda; class Arachnida; order Ixodida; family Ixodidae; genus Hyalomma; species Hyalomma asiaticum. The sequence goes on from CM023485.1 coordinate 87,838,963, forward strand.
TTATTCGCAGATGATTGCGTCATCTACCGTCACATTACTTCAATCGCAGACACTGAATTATTACAGGATGACTTAAACACAGTAACACGTTGGTGCTCCACGTGGAATATGTGCTTAAATATCTCGAAGTGCAACCACGTCAGGTTTGCAAAAAACATTTAAGAAATCCAGCACACATACAGTATTGATGACGATGCAATTAAAAAAGTACCTGAGTGTAAATATTTAGGAATTTATTTAACAGAATCATTCCATTGGAACAGACACATAGACCAAATGATCTTAAAGGCTAGTAGAATGTTGTCTTTTATTCGCAGAAACTTTCTTTGTGCAACAAAAGAGGTAAAGGAAACTCTCTACTTCCTGCATGTAAGGTCTATACTTGAATATGCTTGTGTTATCTGGGACCCGGCTCAAAAGTATCTTGCAGAAACAATAGAAAAAGTTCAAAACGAGGCAGACCGTTTCGTCAGCAAGAATTACGACCCATTTGCTAGTATATCAGAAATAAAGGCTACATTAGGCTGGGAAACTCTACAATCTAGAAGACGGAAACTTCGATTAAAACTTCTGCATAGTATATACTATAACCTAACAGGAATTGATAAGTCGGAATACCTACTAGCACCAACATATCGTTCCGCAAGATACCAGCACACACATAAAATACGAGAGTACGCATTCAAAACCACAACTTTCGCCAACTCCTTCTTTTTAAAAACAATTAGAGACTGGAATGAACTTCCCGAAGATATCGTAAACCTGAGTGACAACAGCGCTTTTTTTTTATCGTTGTGACATAGTGACATGCCTATTCACTTTTTTTACCTGTTTGCCACGTGCCATATTGTACGCAAATATTTTTGATTGAGTGCTGTAATTATTATATATTGTTATAATTTTCCAGAATGTTAAGGTGTACTATTGCAGAAATGTTAGCAACCATATTGGACTTTGTATGTATACCCCCCTGCAGTAATGCCACTAGGCGTTGCAGGAACTCTGTAAATAAATAAAAAATAAATAAATAAAACTGCCAGCGATGAGCAGCGGAATATCAGCACAGAATGGGCTTCCCTGCACGGCTTCCTTGAAATCCGCGAGCGACCAGACGAGGCAGCATCGGCGCACGCCTGTCCATAATACGAAACTCCAAGTGAAAAAAACCTTTTCTGCCGTTGCTATTGTAACCGGAAATGGCGGACCCGCACGGCGAACAAGGAGGTTTACAATTTTTTTTTTTAATTTTAAACCTCCTTGACGGCGAAAGTCAGCGGTGGTAAGGAAAAGCAACTGTTTCGTTTCCCGGACATTCGACAGCTTGGCTCAAGCGCGCCGAGTCGCGCACGTCATTGGAATCGGTTTTTCCGCGGAGTCCCGGTTGCTGCAGCAACGCGAGATAATGCCCAGCTCCGATAGCGAGGCGCTGCCGTCAGCGAACGTCGACGGGCCAGCGCCGCTGCTACCTTATCTGGTGCATCGCGCTTCCCGAGCGCCCTCACCTAGAGAATGTATTTTGCACTTTGGCATGGCCATTGGATCAGACGGCTGTCGATTTTCCTGTGACTCCTATTTCTGCAGCAGTCATGTTAACCCGTTAATGAGCTATTTAGCACATTCATTGTTACGTCACCGCTTGTGCCGACACGACCGGCTATATAGGATGGGTCCATTACAGGTGAGCACTTTCTCTTTTTGTTCCGAAGACAGAACTGCTAGGTACCTTGCTCGAAGACAACGATGTTCTTCGCGTCCCAGTCGTGAACGCCTTTCGTGCAGAGCGAATATACAGGACATGCGCTTAATTAGTTAACTGCTGGTGTGTTAATAGTCAAAACCACTATATGATTACGAGGCATAAGAATTAATCTTGCATGTGCATTAATTTTGACCTCTCGGTGCTATCTTAACGTGTGCCGAATTCCAAGTGCACGGGCGTGTCTGCATTTTGCCCCGACCGTAGTGTGGCGGCTATTACCACAAATCGGACCGGCGTCCAGAATGAAGCTCAGCAGCACAGTTCACTTGGTAAGATACAGTGGACAATTCAAACATGCATACGTCGTTCGCGTTCAACAATGCGTCGGAAGTGGCGTACTACATACGAACAGTATACTCGTATAGCTTTGCGATCTCTTGCCATAGTTGTTCCGCATGCCTGCACTGTAGGAACAGTGGACTACATGGAGCCCCGTGTTGGCGTTTCCATCGTGTACGGGGTTGTCCACTCGTGGTGCGAACACGGCTTAGCGTGGCCGCGCATCGGAGCTAACCGCAGACGCAGAGGGTCTTTGAGGCCGGGCTTCCTTTCGTTCGACAAACGCCAGGAGCGCGTTCGCAGCAATGAACAGCATTCTTGTAGCCCGCGCATTTCAAACGAAGCAAGGCCTCGTCTCTAAGCGCATGTGGGCCTGCGCAAAGTTAGCTCCGATGCACGGTTACACCACAAGCGCTGGTGCTCCGCGGAGCGGTACCATGCTGTGCCGTCTTCGCACCAAGAGTGGACGACCCTGTACTGCGTGCCTCGCCCTCGGCATCAATCCCATTAGAACACTAGGGGAACGGATAATCAGGCGGTGAGGGTCATTCTTTGAAATCCAATTCCTGTAATGTTACACAAGAATTTCTGAGGAGCCACGGGCGACATTGTCACAGTGTGGAGTGGCTAGTGGACCAACAACCTAAAGACGTCCTTGCGGGTAACCACGTTAATAGGCGCGCCTGTGAAGTTGGCTGCGGTAACGACGACAGGCGCAGCTGCGATTCGGGAAGTCGCAAAAGAACCGTGTAGCGGCGCTGTGCGCTCTTTCAGCCTGGCAATGTTCAGGCTGCGCGCGCCTTATCAGCACGGACGGTTGAGTGAACAAAACGGAACGTAGCAGCATCACTCGCGCGTGATCATGTACAGGGTCGTCCACTCTTAGGGTGAACACGACGCAACGTGGCTCCCTTTTTGGAACGCCAGTGCTTGCGACGTGGGCACGCATCGAAGCTAATAATGTGCAGGCGTACAGAGTGATCCAAGCCCCTCTACGCCTGCACTAGATTAGCGTGGACGCTCAGTCCCATCGCGAGCGCTGGCGTTCTAAAGAAGGCAGCCACGCTGCGCCGTGTTCACCCTAAGAGTGGACGACCCTGTACACTATACATCTAGTCCTGCGCATGCGCAAAGAAGGGGAAGGCACGAATGATAAAAGCGCATGCCCTCAGCGGCCAAAAAAAAAAAAAAAATCCATCACGTGCCGTGCGATCATAAAAGTGGTTTACTCTTAGCTGCTATATCTCTAGGTTGTAAATATGCCGTGGGAATGACGGGCCTTCAAATTGAAAAGCATGGTTGAAATGAATTCGATATGGTAGGGCGTATAGCGTAAGTTTAGGCTTATGGGTTTAAGTGGCACGAAGCTACACATTTGGCCCCGAAAAACTCTAGCCGATTGGCGATGCGTGCAATCCAAGTTCTGCAGCGCAGGCACGTACGCAAGTGCCAAAAGAAAGGCAAGGCGAAGTATAAGAGGTAGACAAAGAGGAACATACACAGGCGCTGTGCGTGTGCCTCTTTTTCTTTCTCCTACTTCGCCTGGCCTTCCTTCCAGCATTTACGTACGTGCTTGCTCTGCAAAACTTGAGAAGGTGGCTCCGAAAGCAGCCGTGTAGTGGAGGACACCGGACTGCATTTCCACATCTGCAGTTGATCATGAGGCTCCTGAATATCAATCGCAATCGCGATAACAACCGAAAGTCTGTGGCCCTCAAAACCTCATATCCACATGCCTAGTAGCGGTCTGTGTAGAGTGGACAAAGAAGTGTTGATTGATTGATTTGTGGGGTTTTACGTCCCAACACAAGCTGTGATTATGAGAGACGTCGTAGTGGAGGTCTCCGGATATTTTTTGACCACCTAGGGTTATTTAACATGCACCGACAGCACACGGGCCTCAACATTTCGCCTCCATCGAAATGCAGCCGCTGCGGCCGTTATTCGATCCCGCGACCCTCGGATCAGCAGCCAAGTACCATAGCCACTAGACCACCGTGGCGGGGCGACAAAAGAGTTTCTATGCTGCTTAAGAGTGCAGAAATGTCTTACGTATTCAGGTAACAGACGGACTCATCAAAGTGAATTAAAAATTTGTCTATAGCTTCGGTCGAAGTATATTAAATCTTTAATTATGCACAGGAAGGACTGCTCAAAATTTCGTACTTGTGTTTTACTGCCTCTTTTGCAACCTGCCATTATATTGTTTTAATCCACTAAATTAAATAGACTAGTGGCTACGGTACTCGGCTGTTGATCCGCGGGCCGCGGGATCGAATCCCGGCTGCGGCGACTGCATTTCGACGGAGGCGAAATGTTGAGGCCCGTGTATTGTGTGCGATGTCAGTGCACGTTAAAGAACCCTAGGGGGTCAAAATATCCGGAGTCCTCCACTATGGCGTCTCTCATAATCATACATGGTTTTGGGACGTAATACCCCAGAAGTCAACTAATCGAATTTAACAGACTTCATCAGCGGGTAAACCGGACGCCGTTCAGGTTGTACCTCTGTAAACTACAACTATTTTAGAAGCTTGCATATACAGTAAACAGCGTAAGCGTCTGTACACGAGCTTTTTCTGCATTTTGATCGCATCGAAATGCAGCGACTGGTGCCTGGGATCGAACGTCAACGATACTAGACTGAATTAAATGACAGGTACAAAGTAGTAAACGAACTTATCCCTTTTAATGCTGCATCTTCTACGTCATTTGGCTGCAAGCGTATTTAACGTGACTGCTTCATCCACAGTGCCTGGGAAGCAAGAGCACCATAACCGTTTTCTTGAAAGCATTCATGCCTCCACTAACGTGTCGAATAACGTGCGCCAAAGCTGGCCTTGCTTTGATGACCGAACAAAAATATCGTAACTTCAGTTGCATAGCCGTTGTTGCTGTGGTTTGTGGTGATTCCAGTAATCCGGTCCGCTCCTGACATTGTCTAATTGCTGTGAGGAGTCCGAGTGCCGGATAATATTTCAGAAAATTTACTTCTGAGAGACATTATTGAAAAGGAGGGAAAGAAGAGGGAGGGAGAGAGAGAGAAACAAGGAAAAAAAAGTGGAAGAAAACTAGACGTACCAATTTGATTATCAATATGTGAGTGCACTTGGCGACCGGGGTTTCCTGTGGCGCAGCATTTGCAATTTGCAGTTTCTAGGCGATTACCACATAAGCCAGAACTCTGGCGCTCTCATAATGTGCAGAACTGCGAGTAGCCTCTGTTGGACGATGTAACAAGAGTAGAGGCTACTTGTTTCATTTGTTCTTTTCACGCAAGTACTAAACGATACTTCAAAGTTGTCTTTGGATTCGGTGTCTTTAGCTCGCAAAATAGGCAACCTTAGTTTGTCCGTTGAATTCTTACCGTTTGACAATTGCGGGTTCACAGAGAACGCGACGAGAAACGTTGGTTACGACAGTGACCTGATGATGCTGAGCCTAACTATATAAATACACATAGGTGGTGTTTTAGTGGCTTGTATGTTTTACTCAGCGGCTTCAGTAACGCATTCGCATTGATACAATCATTAATTCACACTTTCAGTATTTCTTTTAAACGAAAACACTGGCGCCACCCATAAAAATTAAGTTCCTCGCCTCTGCGCTCTGAGCGAACAGCGGAGCTGCCAAGTAAACACCACCACCTCGCGAGAACAGATTGAGTTTTTAATATTACTTCATCTCCTTTTTTATTTCTGTCATCTTTATTTCTTTCTTCAACTCTTTCTGCAGCATCTCTTTCTCATTTCTCTCTGTCATGTTTCTTTCTTTATCTCTCTTTATATTGCGCTCTCCCCTTTTTTACCTCCTCACCCTCACATCGCTTCTTTCCACTCTCGCTTCTTTTTCCCACTGCTTTCTATACTATAGACTGTACTACATAGCTATCCAATTGTCGACCCTGTCACTTCCTACTTATCCTCCTCCTTTCCCGCCTCCTCACTCCTACATAAGCCCTCCTCCCCGTAACTACGCTTCCCATACCCCTTCTAAACTATATACTGTAAGAGGCTATCAATCAATCAATCAATCAATCAATCAATCAATCAATCAATCAATCAATCAATGAGTGAATCAATGAATGAATCAATCAATCATCTTGTTTACCACTTCAGGAAGCGGATCGCATGGGAAGGAAAAGTTCTTGTGAGCTTGACTAAGCTTGCCATCCAAAGCGCTATGCCATGCTTTAGCTCCCCCTTTTCCTCCTCATCTTCACATTACTCTTCCTCGTCCTTCTCTTTCACACCACCCTGCCATACTATGCATAGCTATGCTAAGAGCTCCTTGATGCATACCTATGAACAGATCGCTAAAAACGATGTAGAACAGGGAATGTCGAAGGAGCCAACGTTTCGACAAGTGGACCTGTCTTCGTCAGGACGGCGACTTCCACCCCGAGCGTTATTCGGCACATTATTCGCACGCTCTTGGGCACATTAGTTGCCCGTCCATCCTTATCCTTCTAATTATTCAGCCTCAGGGTTCGGATCAGGGGTCACTACCTGGATAAGTAAGTATATTCGCTTACCGCTTCCGGTGTCTTACGACTTAGCTATCTCAAACTGCTGCGCTCCTATTGAAGATTACGCTAGTCTACAGCATATTCATTTCCGGCCCACAGCTCTACGTTGCCTGTCTAGTTCAGTAATCATGCTTTCCAATTCTTCCCCGGAGTTACTTTCCAACTAATGTCATCAGCAGATTTGCGGTTACTGAGGCGCTCTTCATTAACCCGTACACCAATTTGTTCCTAATACAGTGTTCTTAATACCTCTTGTAAACATGCTGTGAATGACATTGGAGAGACGGCATCACTTTGCCTTACGCCCTTCCTTACTGGTATTTTAATGCCGTCTTTGTGGAGGGCAATGGTAGCTGCGGAGTCGTTGCAGATATCTTCTATTATTCTTACGTAATGCTTGTCTATGGCTTCATTATGCATTGGCCCCGCCACTGTGGTCTAGTGGCTATGGTACACGGCTGGTGATCCGGAGGTCGCGGGATCGAATTCCGGCCGGCCGCGGCTGCTGCATTTCGATGGAGGCGAAATGTTGAGACCCGTGTGCTGTTCGATGTCAGTGCACGTTGAAGAGCCTTAGGTGGCAGAAATCTCCTGAGCCCTCCACTACGGCGCCTCTCATAATCACATCGTGGTTTTCCGTCGTAAAGCTCCAGAAATCAATCAATCGTCATATGGTCACCGTTCGTGTGGCTCGTCGCTATGCGGGAACGAGCCACACGTGCCACACGAGCCACACGTGCGGGAACGAGCCAACGAGCCACACATCCTATGCTAAATTTCATTCACGGGATGTTATAGTGCCAGATACTCGAGGTTCAAAGCCCTAGGTCTCTGGTTCGTCTGCTAGAGGGCTTGGATTTCGCTTGAGCCTCTTAAGCGATGTCTAAAAATATGTCAACAATGATCCAAAATGCAAACAGCACGCGCGCAAGGCCACTGAGCCACGCCTCGCACCACATGGTTACGTAAAAGAGAGGATCACAGATGGCCTTCTCAGGTCAAGGATCCCAAAATGTTCATAAGTGTCAGTTATTTTCAAGGAGCTTCCATTTTTCACTTCGTACACACCCCCTCCCCCGGGGTAGAACAATCCCCTATATATATATATATATATATATATATATATATATATATATATATATATATATATATATATATATATATATATATATATATATATATATAGCCCATTGGGAATCTGCACTACGGATCCTATGGGCCGTATGTAGTACTCGTTTTCGAAAGGGAAAATTAGCATCCACCCGTTTGTAGCACAAAGCTACAAGTACTCGTCCTCGGTGAGCCAGAGCTCCTCTACTGCTAGGCACCGCGCTATAGTGGATGGCACAGAGGTTCTGAAGCATGCGAGTCCATGTCCTATAACCGTAATCTCGAATACGCATGACACCGCACTTTCGCAGGTGAAGCGCAGCGCGTTTCATAATGCACACGGGCCAGGTCTCGGTTCCCCTTGAAATTATAATGTGGGTCGCAGGGTTCTTGGCGCATGCGCCCCCAGCAGCCAACAACTCGCGCGGCAGCATTCAGTGGCCTCGTACGCCAAAGTACACAGATAGAGAGAGAGAAAGAGAGAGAGCGCTCTGTGGCGCCACGTACACTCAGAGATGCACTGTGTTTTCCATGACCGGCGAACACACATACGCGCCTTCGTGCCTGCAAGCGATATGTATGCACTTTTTTTTTTTCGTCTATACTGCGGGTCCGAAGTCCTCCTGATGGGCGGGCAGGTCCCGCGAGAGACGCTAGCTCCGCGCCACTGCGCTACGCCTCCCCCCTCTCTCCCCATTTCCCGCGGCACATCCTGCATCCCGGCGCAGCCGTGCCCCTGTCTCCCGTACAGCGCAGTCGGTGGGCCGTCTAATTGGTCGCAGCGCGATTGCGTCCTCTCTACCAAGTTTTAATCTGATTAAAGGGAGCGGCCGAAAGAAATTTCGAAGAAAGTTTTGGCTCGGCAGATGATTCACCTCCGCGCGCGAGCGTGCACCGTTGATGTATTATGGAGGCCGTTCGCTCCGCCGCGGTGGTTGTACGCAGCGGTAGTTGTCCCGGGGACCCTGCGCTGTACGACGAGGAAGAAGGGTCGCGAAAGGGAAAGGCTGGGCAAGTCGTTCCGGATAGATGCGCCCCGGTGTCGTCATGTATGCGGGCTCGCACGGTCGCCGGGCGGGCACCGCCATGGCTGATTGCAACGCCTTGTAAATGTGCTAACTGATGAGCCGGCCCTTTTGAAATGTGAACGGCGAGCGACGCCGCGACGCACTAGGTGATTATTGAAGTCCCCGTCCGCTAATTGGATTCGGCGGCTCCGCCGCCGGAAGTCGACCCGAAGTCTTGTCTCGCAAGTCAGAACGCGCGCTTCTTCTCCGGCACTGCGTTCCCCTGATCTCTCCTCGGGGAACCGAAGCGGCAGCGTCTTGGCGGAAAAACGGCTGCTGACCTGTGAAGTTCGTATGCGCTGTACGCTGTATGCCGAGTGAAGATTGCGCGGGACTGACTGCCGAGACGGTGTCGGAGAAGGAAGGTGTGGGTCTCTTTGCAGGTCACAGAGTTCGTTGCAAAGATGAGCCATGCGCGGTCGAGCTGTACATGCGATACTTACGACAGATTTTTCTGGAAGCGCCAGGCGTGAGAGTTCAGGCGCGTGCGAGGATCTCGAATTCACAGCTTAATTTGTCGTTGCATCAGTGAACCGGCAGCAGCGATTTAATGATATTCTCCATAGCTCTCCGGTCGTGTCTACAGCAAGGGTCACTGAATTACGAATGAACAGGACGCGAGTACGCGGCATGTGCCACAGTTAATTACACGTGTCTCACTCGGAAGCGGATGAGGAGAGAACACCGCTTTTCTCGTTAAAACGAAGACTGTTCTGACGTGGAAGGTATGGGACTTAAGCACATTGAGCGTTTGGTTTGGCATATCATAAAACAAAGCGTGCTCTAGTGCCACATTTCTTAATCACTGTTTCTTAAATTTTGGCACATGTTCAATGTTAAGGACGTGATCACCACCCGCTACCGTACTGTGGCTTCCTTTTATTTAAAATTCTTTTTGTTGCAACGTGCTCATTCTGTCAATTCCACGCGTGGTTGTCCTTTCGTCCCACACGCGTTCTCTACTGAGAAGTTATCGGCACTCTACTGAAGATAGACTAAAGATGTTCAGGCAGCTGTATTGCCTATGCTCTTGAGTGTATATGGAGGTAAGATGTAGCGCTCCTTGAAGACTATACACGGCACAATCGTCGACGTATAACCGCTGCTAGCTGTACATATTGACCGCACAACTTCTCCCTTCACCTCCTTTGTTCGCGAACGGGCAGCCGACAACCACGCTCGCCTTCTGCACATCCTCTCCGAGAACCAACCCAGCCCTCGTTCTTCGCTGGCTCCCGTCACTGGATCGTTGCGCCATTACGAACATAGACCAAAAGAAAAGGAATACGAAGGTGAAGAAGCAAGACTTCCCAAACCCAGTTGTAAGGGAACCGTTCCGAGGAAAGCCTAGCCGCTTCCACACTTTTCCAAGCGCATATCGCGGTTATGCGGCCTTCAGTGAGCGGGCGACAACAAGAATGAAATGGAAGCGGCCTCTTCAGGCGACAGCGCCATCCCAGAAATCATCTTCGGGAGAGATAAGTCTTCGCAGGGAGAGGCGAGGCAGTCTCGGGCCCTTGCGGCGAATCGGGCCCTAATGAGGCATTGAGACACTCTTCTTCCACACGTACTCCATTGAAGGCGGCCCAAGATCCTAACGTTTCTCTTTTCGTGAAGAAGGAGCGACTGCGGAAGCACAATCCACTCGTATATACGAACGCGGTACGCGCACATGGGATCGCAGCACCATACCCCCCCCCCCCCCCCCCCTCCCAGGTCCTCACACTTCTCCCCCAAAAGGCCCGTCCGTGCGGGATATGATTGCGGCTTCGTCCTTCCTCTTGTTATACATGTCGGCTGCCTTTACCACGTCGTCGACGCGAGCTCATCGGATTCGTGTAGAAAAAGCTCGTATGTGGAGGCTGTGTGTCGGCGGAGGTGTTTTGCCTGTTCTTGTGAAACCTTGCTTGCAACTATACACCTCGACTTTTTTTTTTTTTTTGGCCTCCTGCCTCGGAGGTTTGTGCTCGAACTCCTATTGTCGACCACGAGAGAACGCGCAGACACGAATGAGATCGTGGCCGCAACGCCACGCAGAGAAGCGCTAGTGTGCCTGGTTTATTTTGCTTGCGAATACTGGAACTGCGAACGCCTCGAAAGCCATTGTATGAGGGGAAGCCCTGAGGACTTTCTTGCTCTGGGGGAGATTACGTTCTCGGAGTGTGTTTTGTTCTTGTATGCTGCCTGTGTTCTTTGATGCGTCTTCAATACCAAAAAAAAGAAGGCTCATCGAGCACGCTTTTCCGTTGTATATTCATTCAGCTTTTGTAAATCGTCACGAAGAGGATATTGCCCTCCAGCAAAGAAAACATTTAAAGAAGATCGAAAATATACGACTCATAAGAACTCGCCCTCTTTTGACTTCCTTAAAGATATGAGGGTAATTTTATAGGGGAAAACAAGTATAAAAGATTTATCTCGTGTATCTTCTAGTAGCTCTTTATTTCGACTGAAATGATTTATGGGGATGTTTTGACAGAAAATACGGGGTTTAATCAACAAACAGAATTACGGCCACCGTTTTGCAAAAGAAAAATAAATGCTGTTACTCTCCATGCACGCGGCAACTACCAGACCAAAGCAGAGCGATCGACCATCTCTAATATCCCCAATGTCCTGCTTATTAATAAATAAGAGTCTGAATATTCATTGGGTCACGTGAGCACTGGTGTAGTGTACAACAGTACGGCACGCGTACCAACAAGATGAAATATTAATTAGATATTCAATTTATGGTGTTTTACATCACGAAACCACGCTATGATTATGAGAGACGCCTATTAATTTGAGAACGTCCAAAGAGGAATGTGCCTGCCCGTCTAAGAGATCCTGTCTCCCTGGAAATCCGGCTAGCAAATACGTAGTATGAAGAAGCTTTAATGCGCGGCACATAAATTTTAGGCCTCCATTTCACTGTTCTGCCATATACATATATATTTAGCTACCATCCCCAATCAGTCTGCTGTACTGTGGAGCGTTCGAAGTCACTGCAGATCGAAGGAATGCAGTTTCCATCACGACACACGATACGGATTTTCTTACCTTATATCACATTGTCAATCAACTGTAGACTTTCGAGAGCGTGATTGCTGTTTCTGGCAATGTCTTCCTATTCATCGTCTGACGATCGAGGCACTGCAGCACATACCTTAGTATCAATTCGAGACAAATGGCTAGTGAAAGATAAGCAAGTGGCCGTCACATTGCGGTCACTGGGAGATGCTGCTTTATGCACGATTACGACACCGTCTGCTCAAAGTGCGTCGCGTTACAAGTACTGAACACTCTGAGTCCGGCGCTTGCAAGATGCATCCCTTCAGTCCAGTGCACGTCTTGAAATATTCTTCGACAGTGGCATCGAAGAACACGGAGAAATTAAAGAGGATACTACTTACGTTGGAGCATTGCTGCAGATTACCTGCCGCCTTGACCTATCATTGTTAACTAGGGCCTTCGTTCGGTAGGAGTGATATCAAGAACATAAAAACTGACTGACGAAGTGCTTTGACGATAGGGCGAACTGCTGACGCTCTATTTGACAGACGCTGACAGTAGGCCTAACGCCATGGCAAGTGTATACATAACATTTCAGCACTTGCTCACACGCTACGACAACTGGACGATCGGCCGCTTTCTGTGCTTGTGCTTTTCGATGGCGACGGGTTTTAGAGAACGCCTATATGACTGATGGCGGAGTTGTACACGTGTTTTTTTTTTCGTTCCTTCCTCCTCATACTCCTCTCTTTCTTTCTCTCTCTCATCTTTCTATTCCCCCAGCGTATGGTGTAGCCAAGCGGGACGTCTTTCTGGTTAGACTCCCTGCCCATCAGTTTCCTTCTTCTGCTCCACTTCCTCAAACTCAACAATCGACTTCCGTAGACCAGTGTGACAAACTGTGGTGTCAACGTTCACAATCGGATGAAGCGTAAGTCTCCGTGACCTCTCATTTTTTTCTTTTTATTGTTCATTCTCTTATCAACATTGTAGGGTAGCAAACCAGACGTGCTTCTGGTTGACCTCTCTGCCCCGCTCCTCTCTCCCTCGCTCTGTTTTGCTTATTTCAAACTGCACTATACGCTTCCTATTTCCTCCTTTACGAACAGCTGCTCTGAGCTACGCTTGCGAGCTCTGGAAACCCGAATAGAAGGTGTATTTATGTGATGAACTATGGTAGTCATATTTCATCAGCGAAATATACCTTGAGCTAATCGCTTGTGCAAGTGAATAAAGCTTCCAGCGGGCCGTGTGCACAAAATTGCCGTATAGTTAGTAACAATCTAGAAGAACAGAGTGTTGGACAAATTTACCTAACGCCGAGTTTCATTTTCTGTGCAAGAAACTCAGATGTACGCGTGTTCTGTGTATCGTCACCCTGTTGTATGCGCATGCGTGGCAAAATGATATATATGGTGATCCGTTTCCCTGCTATTAAACAGTTGTGAGTAGCGCCTGTCCTGGTCTTTCCATTCTTTGTGTGCCTAAATTTATTTTGCGCTAAAGGTTTTCACTTAATAACAGAACAGGATTAATGAACTCACTTGTTTCATTAACGCCTTCTTTCACAAACCTTATCTGCCACAAAGGAAGACATAGCACTGTAATGAGAGCATAACCAAAAGAAAATCAGGTAGATTTGGACATCAACTGCTTGGGTAGAAAAGAAAGTGTGTTACAAGCTCTAGGTTTCACTTCGCTCTTGGGAAATGGAAGACGCCTCACTGGCTCACACGAATAAATTTATTTCACGCTCGTATCAGCAGGAGAAAGGTCAGCTGTACCACCACTGAATTTGGATGAGTGCGTTGGGAAAAAAGGTATGATAAGAAAAAAATATGGAAAAGGGATGGGGAAGGACGGTCTTCCGCAAAGCATTTCTTTTTTCCCAATATTTATGGTTTGAAGCGTACAAGTATGGAAGGATAAAATACTACGAGTTATATACATATCTTATTAAAGTGGTACTGAATGACGCCTCGTGCTTGGTGAAAAAAAAAAAAGAAAGAGCCAGGCCTGCGCGGAACCGCAGGATAGTGAGATCGTAAGCTGGAGGAGCGACCTGCTTAGAGGCCATTTTAAACGCTTCAGGAAACGAATGCAAGTACAAGTGCTAGGTATCCCCTGCACTATAACTGTTATCATTTTTGCCAACGAGGGAACTACCCACTACGCCATAATTACCAGTGCCTCCGTAATCGGTTCAGAGCTACAAAGCATGCAGCCCTGTGTTCTTTGAAATGATTCCTTGAACTCGTTATGCAATCCATTTTCCGCGACGTGTAGTGGCGTATTATTCTGCCACGTAACAATACGTATGTTAATGCGATTCCTCGGCAGTCGTTATACCTGCTTAGGTCTTTCAGCGAAGATTTTCGAAGCACAGGCGTAGCTCAGTGGTAGAATGCTAGACTACCACGGAGAGGGTGTGGGTTCGAATCCATGCAGAAGACGTGGTTTGAATCCTCCTCGGTCCTGGTTATCTTTCCTAAACTTTGCGTGATAGCGGTTACGGACACCGGCGGCGGCGGACAACCACGGCGCCAAAAACGACCCTTGTTGTGATCTCATAACAGCTTACGGCGACGCCACGCAGCTGGGAGCGCCCTTTCGCCGACCCAGCGAAGAAACGCGGCGACGCGGCGACGCGGCCGCACGCCGCTGCAGGTAGCGGCAGCGAGCAATTGCAGCGGAGCGCTGCGCGCGCCGACTGCCGCTGCGGTGGGGGTTGCCGCCGGCGTCACTTCCGGTACGAGAGGTCACGTGCTTTTCGGGCACGGCTCCTGCTTCTGCGCACGCTTTTTGCGGACGGCAGCTGTGCGCGCGCTATCGCCAACCTAGCCAAGAAACGCTTTCGCGTTAATAAATTAACCCATTCGCTGCCGCCCGCCACGCCTGCGTACTGGCCTTCCCCAGTGCAGGTGTAACTTTGCTGTAGACAGTAACTCTACAACCGGTAGCCTCGCCCAAGTTGCGCGCCCCATAACCCACGCTGCTGAGATATCAAATCGTGTTCAGTTAACGCGATCAGCAGGGCATCTCGCGCATGGCCGCCCACAAGTGCCCTGTTCAACCGAGAGGAGAAAAAAATTCACAGCACATCCACGGAGTGAATGATGATGAGTGGGCGAAGCTCCGGAGGTTCATCGTAGATCGTGCCGAGTTCCGGATTAATTTAGTTGACGCGCACGCAACGAATCCTTATGGTTCAACTACGCACAAGTGAAATCTCCCACCGGCACTTCATTGCAAGTCAAGATCCAGTGCCTATATATATATATATATATATATATATATATATATATATGGGTGGCCGGTGAACGGTTCTCCAGCGCGAGCAGTCGGTATTTTTCAATCAAGAAAGTCGCTAGAAGACGCTGTCTGCGTCAAGCTTGTCTCTCGCGGGTGAGGGCGCGTTCTCCTTCTTTGCGAGCTGGTAGCGCGTTCATCGAAGAAAGAGCGTTTCATAGTCAACGCGCGCCTTTCGCTCTCTCTCTCTCTCTCACACAAGACAGCAGATGGAAGGGTGAGAGAGCTCACGCGCCTCCCACACGCGCCCTCCTAGTAGCGCGTTCCTAGTAGGTAACGCGCTACAACGGACGGACAGACCCAAACCTTAAGGAGCTTCGCCCCTTAAAAGGGGCAAAGGAGAACAGATGAATCCAAAAAGCTGCTATATAAGCTGAGGCTAAGCGTCCGTGGGGGTGGGGGTAAGGGAGTGAAAGAGATAGAGAGGAGAGAAAGGCCGTAGTGGAGGGCTCCGGAAATTTAGACCACCTGGGGTTCTTTAACGTGCACTGACAACGCACAGTACACGGGCCTCTGGCATTTTCGCCTCCATCGAAAATGCGACCGCCGCGGCCGAAGGAATGGTGGTTGTGGTTGTGGTTCGGTTAGGAAAGGGACGCTAATTTCTGCAGCCCATGTAGGGAGCACGGCTAAGCGTCCGTAGGGGTAGGGGTAAGGGAATGAAAGAGATAGAGAGGAGAGAAAGGCCGTAGTGGAGGGCTCCGCAAATTTAGACCACCTGGGTTTCTTTAACGTGCACTGACAACGCACAGTACACGGGCCTCTGGCATTTTCGCCTCCATCGAAAATGCGACCGCCGCGGCCGGGATCGAACCCGCGTATTTTGGGTGGCAGCCGAGCACTGTGGCAGCCGAGCCGAGCGGGTAGAGAGAGCGCGCGCGCGGCGTCCGTCCGCACTCACACTACGCATGCGCGACTCTCCTCTCCCTTCCCTCTCTCCAACAGCTGCTGCAATAAATAAAGCGGGTAGAGAGAGCGCGCTTCGCTTCAGTAGTATCTCCTCCTTCTCCGATGAAAGAAGTTGGTGGTGTGTGATGGAAGCAACAGCTCCGTCAGCGAGTGGATTGACGCAAGTAAGCATCAGCATCAGCCCATACTCTGACAACGGTCACGCGATGCGTGGTAACGAACCAAGTTAACAACGTAATAACACGCAAGGTCCACCGCAAAGGTAACGCCGAAAACACTGCAAACCTGTAAACACCGCCGTTAAATGCACCGTTGAAACTCCCAGCAATGCTCCCCATCACCCCATGGTCCCCTTCGGGGAGATTGTGTAATTTTTTTCTTTATTCGGGATAAAGCTGGCGCCTGAAATTACCGACCTCGACGATTCTCTGGAGGCTGTCATCGCGCTCAGCGTCATGAGTCATACGATAACTGCACCAGTTCCATCACAAGGAGAGCAACGCAGACAGGGCCATGCTTGGAGAATTTCGGCGTCTCGAACAACACAGGCTTCCCACGCTAACGCAATGGTACCTCTGTGCGTTGCGAGAAGACGCCGCCCACTCGACCGAGTTCCCTCTCTCCCTGTCGTCACCACTGTGTACTTGACACCTAACCTGTCCGAAGGACACCTCGCCAAGTACATCGAGAAGGCAGTGCATCGATACAGAACGGAATACAAACATGGCCCTTTCGTACTCGCCGGAGACTTTAACGTGGACATCATGAGCGGCGACTGGTTGGTTCAACACTTAATGTCCCGTTACGATCTCCGATGCATGTCGTACGACTGCAAACGTCCCACCACCATCAGAGGGACCTGTATAGACGTTGCCTTCTCCAACTTCTCCAACTGACAGCCTGTAATCAAAGATGCATTGGTCAAGGACTTCACAGATCAAAAAGCTGTAATCTTCATAGGGAAATTGGTCCCCGAACTCATCCAAGGCTGCCCTTCTTGTAATATGTAAACTACTCCACCGTAATGTAGAACGCTCCGTTATACACGGTGCATTCCTGTGTTGTGTATATGTGACTGAACTATGCGTTGTGATACTCGTAATTCGATGTCTAATGTCTTGCATCAAAACATTGTGTTGTAATGTTATCGGTGTTAATCGTCTGTGATAAATTTTTCTAAATACTTTGGCGGGGTGGCTGAACTGTGTGACACTGTGACACAGACAGACAAACCAAAATTTCTGCGTTCAAGTATCCCAAGAGAGACTACCGTCTAATAATGTGTACGTATCAACTATCCCACTCTTCCATTGTACTGATGTTCTTGTACGAGCTCGACTCTTGGGCATGGCAGTATGAGATCGACCAAGGCGAACTGCAAAAGCGCCTGTGTATCTAGGTTTAGGTGCCTGATGAGAAACCGCACCTGGCTAAAAATGGTCTGGAGACTTCCATGAAGGCGTTCCTCAAAACGTGTCATTGATTTCGGGGCGTTATACCGCAAGATATACTTAGCAATGACCGGTATTCGCCAGAAGGCCCATATGTGCTGCTAAAGATGGATTCACTCGACGGACGTGCCCGGCGCACCGATTGATTGATCAATTTGTGGGGCTTAACGTCCCAAAACCAGCTCTGATTATGAGAGACGCCGTAGTGAAGGTCTCTGGAAATTTCGACCACCTAGGGTTCTTTAACATGCATCCAGACGAAGGACGTAAACCGGATTTGCCTGGCCGGACGGCGCGTCCCGCGACTGCACATCACCGATTCGCTTCGTCCGCGTCTCGCCCGCGACCCGCGGACGGCGATAATGCCAGCCCCCTTTTCACATTCAGATTGTGGCGGGGGAGAGCTGCAGCTTTAGCGTGTCGACAAAAAGTGACCCCCCCCCCCTCTCTGCGCGACTGTCGTCGGCTTGCCTTTGGAAGAGAAACTCTCAAACCATTCCTTTGGTAAATAGTGGGGAGGGTGCGTTGGAGAGTAGACCGGTTCTTCGGCTCTTTCGTCTGCTATTGCTTCGTCTGCCGTGTGGACGCATCTGTAGCCGGACAGTCCGGGGAGTACCCGTCCGCGCCGGCGGAAAATCCGGTTTCCGTCCTTCGTCTGGATGCACCTTTAACGTGCACTGACACCGCACAGCACACGGGCCTCAACACTTCACCTCCCTCGAAATGCAGCCGCCGGGGCCGGGATTCGATCCTACGACCCTTGGATCAGCAACCGAGTACCATAGCCACTGGACCACCGTGGCGGGAAAACCGGCGGACCGAATCAATCAATGAGTGCGCGCGGGTCGCTCCGCGGCTAACATTCCCACGACAGGGGACCGCGCGAACCGCGGACGGCTCAACTCGTCCCGTGGACGACAGCCCAAATGCGCCGGTGCTCTGTTGTGCACTGTAGTTGTGCCGTGCGAAGTGGACTGCGTCACATTCTGCACCGAGTAGTGCGAGATATTGCAAACGCCATCGCCCGAGAGTACCGCTTGATCTGTTCAACAGATCTAACAATAATAATTTTTGGGTTTTAGCTACAGTATATGTACTTCGAAACAGGCAATGCGGAAAACGCCGACGATATATACTCACACGGCGCAATGTTACCACCCGCTGCCATCGCAGCAGCGTTTCTTTTTGTTTGTTTGTTTTTTGTAACGTTTATGCTCGCCGTTCCAGCCGTTCGAGCATTGATTTTGCAGTCTTCGGGCGGATTGATGTTGCTTCTGAATCTCAGAATTTAAAAAAAAATAAACACATAGAAAGGAACATGCAGTTCTCGGACGATTGCGTTTCGCCGCCATGATTTCCGCATTTCAAAGATCCCCTGTGGACCAAACTGTGAATGGCGTCTCCTCCTTTCCCGAATCCGTCCGCGCGGACGGCCGGCGGACCGAGGGAGCACCGCGGGAACAGGTGACGTAGAGTCACGTGATACGCGGTCCGCGCACTCGGATCGCCATTTCGCCCGTCGTAGCAGCAGGTGTACGGTCTCCATTTGGTGATCGTCGGGTTTTAGTGCATGCATAGCCATGACAAGCGTTGCGACACTGCAGAGCTGTAGTGTTACGTGAAGCCAATTTGAAATTTAGATGACGGTGTGCTCTGCGTTGAAGTCACGCGCATACCGTTAACAAATCTACCAAACTTTGCGAGCCGACATCAGAATGTCGCCTGCTTTTAGACGAAAATCTTGTATCCGAATGTGGCAGAATCCCCACATGTAATTGCGGAGCCACCTCTGTTCGAATTTTTAGTTGCAATGAGGGGGCCGACGTCTTCGTTGATCGAACAAGAACATTTCCACTCCGGCCACGCTCTCGCAGTGTCTGTTTCGTGTGTCCACCATGGTGGTAGTGTCAATTAACTTGCCTCATTCCACTCCTTATTGATGAAATCCTCTGTCCTAACGGCCGCTGGCCATAGGGTGCCAGCGCAGTGGCCGTTGTGAAGTTGCTGTGTATTTCTACGAGTTACATTGCGTGGATTGCCGTACTTGCAGCAGAAAACGCGCACGCACGCACGCAAGCAAGCAAGCAAGCAAGCAAGCACGCAAGCAAGCAAGCAAGCACGCACGCACGCACGCACGCACGCACGCACGCACGCACGCGCGCACACACACACACACACACACACACACACACACACACACACACACACACACACACACACACACACACACCGAACTCAGTGATCCAGACAATAAATGTCTGATGTTGCCATTTGTCCACTTATGCAGTTCCTACGGTCTCCCGAAGTACAGCGAAAATACCTTTAATTTATATCTTCCTTTACTGCCCGAATCATCCTTTCTTTGCGTACACTAGCCAACGCAAACGCACTAGCGGTGTGCTAGCCAACACAGCTAAGCCATTCGCTTTTTTTTTTTTTTTTTTGGTCAACTTTGATGAGCGCTGTGTGTCATTTCATATTCCTATAAAGGTTCCGCTTTCCATATATGACAATGACGACGACGCATATGGCGTTAATTTTGAATTGTGCACGATTTCTGAAGCCATCATGGTAGATGACGGTTTTCGCCGCCACTCGAGCAGTTTCACAGCGCAACTGTCAAACGAGTCCGTCATATGATCATGTAGCGTTATAGTAATGTCTGCTTCGATCCTTCCCACTTCGAGGCTGCTTTCATCCATCCATCCAAATTGTGAATATACCGCTCGCTTCTAGGAACAATCCTTATCTTTCGTAAGCAGCCGCGTTCACTATACACGCGATGACCACCTTGCCGTCGCACCGTCTACGCCAACGCCCACCGAATTCGGGCTGCTCGGGTTTACGGTAAGTTATTTCCTCCGCTTATTAACAGGCGATATTTCACATAACAGACGATATTTCACAATGCATTTCTAATGTCGCGTTGTTGTGTCTAGTCCGGTTCGGCCAGTTGAACAGGAGCGAGGCTTTCGGGCTACTGTGCGAGCGTTTTGTGCTTGCACGTCGGGGAATTCATCGGCGCATTTTGTCTCAATCACAGATCAGTGGTTGTGTTGACGCTTTCATAGTGTTTCATCGTTTGCATTGATTTCGGCAATTGAATTTAGAATACTTTCGCCGAACACCTTCTTGTCGAGGTGTACGCCTTAGTCAGACGCTGCTCGCTAGATGCTTAAAGGGCAACTCCGGCAAATTTTCAGTGTCCCGGCGGATACCTTTGAAATTTTCAATGTATGTTCTCCTCGGTACTGTAATAATACAAGCGAAACCAGGCAGTTGCAAGTCATTTAGCGCTTTCCTGAATATAAATTCTGAAAATTTTTAGCGGATTCTCGTACGGGCCACCCTGGTTTTTTTTTTTTTTTTTTTACGTCATTACCTTCAGTTGTGCGGGACGCGAGCGCGGCTGGAAATCAGCAGACAGAAGCGAACGATGCGTCCCTAAAGAACAAGCAACAGAAACTCAACTTTATTTTCGTGATCGCACAGCCCCAATGGCTCGAATGCGCACCCTCGCACCACTTCCCTTTCCCGCACACAACGCGGTAATATTTTACCGACAGTGACACCACGCCTTCAAAGCTGCCTTCCCAACCAGGTTGGCGGCCGATAGCAAAACGGTATGCTTCAGCGCTCAAATCATCGCTGTCAAGTTCAGGAAAGGTGGAATACCTGAATATATCGTCGGATGATATCACCGCTTTCATTTTCGGGGCACCAGCTCCATATTTGTGATGGCGGGAAGGTTGTGACGTCATCGCATCCGCTGCATGAACCATTTACCCGTTTCTGTTTGTTTTGAACACGACGTTCTTTCGGTTATCCACAATTATTCGTGAGTTTATGAGCAAACTGAACCGCCCTGCCTCCTACAGGACTATCCGTGCCGTTGAAAAACGGCGATATCAGGATATGTTGAAAAAACAGCGGGAGTTCCCCTTTAACAGGTTCTCCTTCCTGTTCATTATAGGCCCCTGAGGAAATATTATATAAAGGGCAATACAATGTTTGATGTAGCCCCGCCACGGTGGTCTAGTGGCTGTGGCACTCGGCTGCTGATCCGAGGGTCGCGGGATCGAATCCCGGCTGCGGCGGCTGCATTTCGATGGAGGAGAAATGTTGAGGCCCGTGTGCTGTGCGATGTCAGTGCACGTTAAAGAACCCCGGGTGGTCGAAATTTCCGGAGCCCTCCACTACGGCGTCTCTCACAACCAGAGCTGGTTTCGGGACGTTACACCACAAATCATCAATGTATGATGTAACTGATCGCTGAGCTGCACTATGGGTTACGGCGGTCGTATTCTCAAGATTGAGGCAGATATGCTAGCGGCCTGTGTATACTGCTTATGAGGGCACGTTGAAGAAGCCCCCGTGATCCAAATTTGTGCAACCTCCCACTGATGTATGCCTCGTAATCTTAGCGTGGTTTTGTCACGTAAAACTCAGGCGATTACTGAAGCAACTACGTTTGATATACCATTTACGAAGGCCGATAGGCAGGTGATGATGGCTGTGTAGTTAGTGAAGCTGTTTCCTGTCACTTGCTGTTCTCAAGGGGGAGGAAAAAAAATCAGAGAATGTGTTAGTACGGGCATAGGTGGGCGAGAAGCTTGAAGCGGATAACCAGTGCGATGACGTATGTGAGCTGCAGGGACGACACACAGAGAGTGATTAGGTGCCGGGTGAAACAATTTGCGAAATCTAGGTTCGGTAGCAACTAATCGTCGAGAGACATTTTAGAGGCATGTTTGAGGCGCTGTAAGCACACCATTTTTGGGACAGCTCGTTTATCTCGATGGTTTTCTTTGTTTCTGATGTACGGCTTAATTGGCGTGTTTGTACAGCAGCGAAAACGGAATAAAACTATTGTGATGCCATCTGCGCTCATCATATTTTCATCTTGTAGTTCGACGTGGACAGACGTCCGAATAGGTATTTGAAAGAGACCAGGTCGTAACTTGATTCTCGGCCATCGCATGTTCTTGGCCTTCGTATACTCCGCAAACTAGCTTTCTTGAAGAATATTTCTCAAGTGTTGCTAGATTTTCAAGTAGTGTATAATTTGTCTACCTGCTTTCATACAAGGTTAAACTAATGAGGATGGCTTTGAGCAGCGAGCTTTCCTTGCGCAAAAGGCTGACAGGTATACTTTCCGCCCGTCCAGTGATCTTTCAGATGCGCAAATCACTCTTGTTTGCACAGTAATGAGCCTAACGATAACCTAAGACTGCTCAGTATAAAAAAACGCAGTTGGATAACCTGGAGTTTATTTACTCTTCACCTACATTGTCCTAGAGCATTTCGTACAGAAAGGGACACAGGTCGCAGCGTAGCACAATTTGCAATATGTGCAGCAATATAGAATACACTTCAAAGAAAAAACCACAACGCGCACATTATACCTGATTGTCCAGAATATAAAAAAGAACATAACAATCGTATGATCTGAAACATCGAAACGCTTCGGAAAAATAAACTGCCCGTATCGACATTAATAATGTGGGCGACGTCGCAGAGACGAAACAAGGAAGTGTGATATCAGTTTTATTGACCATATCGCCTGGGAGGCAGTTGCACACCTGTACCTTTTTTTTTAAAGAACCAAATACTGAAAAGAGTGTGTTTAGTGAGGGTACTCTGTAATATTCATCGTGAATCATCTCGACGAAATAAGACGTATGCCGGTTCTAAGAGGTATTCATGGAGATAAAGGACATGTCTGTTATTTATTTATTTATTTATTTATTTATTTATTTATTTATTTATTTATTTATTTACTTGTTTAACAATACTGCAGATCCAATTCGAGATCACTGCAGGAGGAACACATATTAAAATGTCACATACAAAAAGTCATAACGGAGAGAACGAAACAATAATTGAACAGTACGCTGAAAATTGGTTAGTACGAACCTTGGGACTGCTGCAGTAACTACTGGCGTCCGCAGAAAACTGCAGCAACTTGAACAATAGCAGAAAATGGAAAATTTTGGAATACATACACATGAGCATGAAAGAAAAAAAAAACCCACTCAGTCACAGCCGATACAATTAAGTATACTAAAATAAGTACAGTATTACAATACTGTCGCGGTTCACTGAGAGCAGGAGTTTTATTGCTCGAAGAACACGAAGTACTGCGTCGGACTCGGGAGCACCAGCAGCAGAACCAGAAGCATATATTGTTGTTGTTGTTGTTGTTGTTGTTGTTGTTGTTGTTGTTTCCTCAAAGGAGCATATATATCGCAAGAACGTCGTCTTCCTCTCTAGAGCGGGCTTGCATTCACGAGCGGGTCAGTCAGTCCGTGATTGTCTTCCTCGTCGCCAGTGGATAACATAGAGGGAAGGTGGCAATACACCCTCGCATTCGCATTAACAGAAAAAAGGAAAAGAAAAAAAAATAACATTACAGGAGAAAGTATAATTTCTAAGAGGAAAAAGACAAAAAAAACAAAAACAGAAGGGCTACTGCAACTGCGTAGTGATCGGCGCTTTTTGTAATGACGTCCCGAAGTGTTTATGGACTTAGCATTAGTGACCGTTTTATCTAATTCATTCCATTCTCTAATTACAAGAGGAAAAAAAGAGCATTTGCGGCAGTTTGTGTTGGTTTGGTATTCAGCCAGTGTTGGAGACTGTTTGCGTCGTGTTGGTGTTGTAGTGTTTGACGAGGTCAACTTGGTCGTGTCAGTCTTGATGTCGCCATTTAAACATTGGAATAAGAACTTTAGTCTCGCTATTTTTGATCTCCTTTCAATGGTTAGTAATCCTAGCTTTTATAGCAGTACTGTTGGTGAATCGGCACGTTTATATTTATAAGTACCAAGGGAATCTCCTTTCTTGGTATGTGGAAACCACGCGACTATGCCATATTCAAGTATTGGTTGAATTAGTGTAGTGTGGGTCAGTATACAGTTTCGTTTCAGATGGTGCGAGCGGTAGCCGGTGTCTAAGAACAAAAAGCCTTTTTAGGGCTGGTGACGTGATGTTTTTAATGTGGGTTTCGCTTCTGAGATCATCTGACAGTGTTATTCCAAGGTATTTGTGTTCTTTTACTTTCGGGATTGTGACTTTGTTGACGGTGTAATTGAAGTCTGTTTTCACATTTTACGAGTTATTGAGAGGGCTGCAGATTTTTTTACGTTAATCATCATTTGCCATTCCTGACACTAATTATGAACAGAGTTCAGTGCGTCGTTAAGTGTCTCTTGATCTGCTGTCGAATTCATTTCGCGCTATAAGATGCAATCATCTGTAATGAGTCGGAATGTTACATTGCATATGGATGGTAAATCATTTATGTACAACAGGAATAATATCGGCGCTTCCCTTGGGGTACTCCTGACATGACACGTTGCGATGAGGATGCTGCATATTGTAAATACAATGAAGAAATTGAATCCGCAGTTTCTGCCTTCTCACTAAAATAACTTACCAAATTGAGTAGCGTTCTTAGTAAAGAGAAATTTTTAACCATAGGGTTAGTAGTTCAGCTCTTGGGCAGTCACACAGGATTGGTCACCTACAAGAAGTTCATGTCCCATGTTGCAGAACCGTAACCTACTCGCATGCATTCTTACCAAGACCCACATCTGAATGGAATCGATTGCCACAGTCAGCCACCGCTATCATCGACACATCAAGCTTTAAGGTTTTTTTTTTTTTCTGCAAAATATGTTTTGACTTTGTTTGATCCTGCTTTTCGATTTTATTATGTAGTGCCTTCTTGTTCTCTGGTTTCTTGTCCCTTGACGTTTATCTTGTTTTAGTTCTTGAATATGAATCACATGCATCATCCCAATCGATACATTCTTACCTTCCCTTGTCTTTTGTAACATCTTTGACACGTTATATATTTGTATATTTCTGTAGATTGTTAAAGTTTTGTTATATCTTTTTGTATTAAGTGGTCTTTCCCATTTTGATACGTAACGTGCCCCGCCCCTCTGTAATGTGCAAACCCTGAGGACAAAATAAATAAATAAATATTATTAGGTCCTCTATCATGTCGGCAATGTGCCCGTTCCAAAGTAGGTTGCTTTGGAAGCATACGCACGGAAAACTTAGCTTCTTCCTTTGTTCTAACTCGGTTTTCTACATGTAAATTGTTACTTCCAAAAGTTGTCGGCTTCTCTAGCGATGAGAAACTTCTCGCCTCCCGCCCTCTATTTCTTATTCTTTTCTTTTTCAGGCTTACTGAACAGTGGAAAAGCTCTTTAGCCAAGCAGAGCTATCGTAAACAGTAATAAACATTTTACCGCAGTTAGCGAAGGATAGTACCGCTGAAACGATGAACTGTGCACATGTTCTCTAAGCCACCCAATACAACACGCACAAAAAGAAGAAATGCGAACCAAGAATAGATGTTGTAAAACTTGGCTTTAATTTTACTTTTGGGAATTCCACATAATTTGAGAAACACTGGTATCTGTCTTCCATGTAAATTTTTAGTACGCCACCTACTCCGTATTTCTGAAATGTTTCAGCAGTGTCGTTAACCGAGTCAGAGGCATCTAGAAGTCGACAAAGAAGCCTACTATTTACAGCATGCTCTCAAAGGTTTGTATACCGTTACGATTATTTATATCGTATAATATGAGCTCCCCCGATTTGCACTTCTGTAACCGGTGCTTTATGTGTCAATTCGTATTTGCCACGGACTTTCGAATCCACTGACAGTACACTGTCTTGCGTGCTCTGAAGACCGAACAGGGAAGAATTCGGCCATAATCAGCTGGATCTAGCTTAACTTGTGCGTATATGGCACGTGTCAACGTTCACTTTTTCAAGTGGTCCGAAAGTACCGCTGTTTCTAATACGACGTCGAATAAATCAGATATATTACCTAAAAGCATAACGCCTGAAATGTAATACAGATGCGCATACTTCACTGTATCAAAACTAGCAACTGCAGTGTTCACGATTTTCTGTATTTAGATGACTCCGCTAGGGGTAACATCACCACATTAGTGGCGCAGGGTTAACGGTTAACCATGCTGATTGTGTTACGAATAAGTGAGTGTTCAACTTTCTTACTGCGGTTATAGTTTGCAGGTGTCTGACGGTGTCTGCGAAATAATCAAGGCTAGCTGCTTCTACGTCAACACAGCATCAGGAAGGGTTGTTACTTTTATATAATTTCTTTTTCAATCAGTATTTATTTGAACAGACTGAAATGCAAGTTGGGGATAAGTACACATTTTGAAGTCCCGATGTAACAACTGTCGGGTGGACTTCCTACAAAGAGGCATAAATGGAAGTTAATAGAATCCTCGCAAAGAGTCAGTCATATCACATGTTATACAATTTCTAGACCATAGAAATAAAGGATAGGAATGGTAACTCTAGCAGTTCAAGCGAGGATAAAGAGCAAGTAGAACTAGTAACTAGGGCAAGTATCACGTAGGCAGAACTTAGACTTCGAGTTAGGAACAGTGCATTGTGTTAATGTATTGCAAAACAGAGCCTAATTCTGTGCTATAGTTAAACGGTACTATGTGTTCGATAACGCACACTAATGAGACGGTCCTTCGTTCTATGCTTTTATTATGATAATGTAGATGTGGAAAAGCTCTCCCGTAGTAATATGTCTTCCCAAAATTATTCACCTTTGTTCTAAACACTTTGTCAAATGCTATTTGTAAGGGTCGTCGGAATGAGACGGGGAATAGGTACGCCAAGGTAGCCAAACAGGCGCCGGAGAATACGCGCATCCGCGCGGTGAACAGGTGGGGAAGGAGGAGGCCATTGTGAGGCTGTATTGGATGGATGGATATTAGGAGCGTCCCCTTTATAACGGGGCGGTGGCCGGGCCACCAAGCTCTAGCTTTATTTCTTTTTCGTTTACAACCATTTCTTTTCCTGAATCACACATATTTTCACAACTAATTTTTTACTTCGTCTATTTATTTTATCTATTATCGTTCCTCTGTGATGAAACAATCTTACCCGAACTACCTTTCGCTTTTGTTTGCTCCATACTTTTGCGCCACCAATGCTCTAAGCGCCTTTTACTTATATCTATCGCCGGCATGTTCAGCTTTCCCCTGTTACTCCTGAAACCCATGGCCTCCTGTAGGGTAGTGTCCACAGCTACACCTGGGTGGACATCTGTACATTCAATCAAAATATGGTCTTTCGTTTCCCTAGCTTTTCCACAGCACGTACATGTATCCCCTTCTTTATTGAATTTTGCTCTGTAACTTCGGGTTCTCAGGCAACCGGACCTTGCCTCAAACAGTAAAGCGCTTCCCTTTGAATTATCGTAAAATTTTTCTCTCTTGATTTCGTCTTTCCCTTATCGGTAGTTGTTCAATGCCGGTTTCTTCTCCATTCTAGCTATCCAATCCGAGTTCTCCGCCGCTCTGACCATGCTCTTAACGCTCTTTTTCGTCCCATCCGTTTCGTTACTGGATGTATACTTACTGATGTATACTTATTGTGCAGCTGGTTTGGCGCCCTCACTCCCTCCCCCGCAGCGTGGTGGGCAGCAAGCGTACCCAATGTGTTGTTCACGGTTGTCATTGGTTAGAGCGGCGTCGGGGTGTAAATCGCCGTTTGTGATTGGCTGTGAGAGTTTGAGGGGCGGAGCAACCGGTGTATATAAGGTGGCCCCTTTTGCCTGGCAAGGGGGATCGGAAGCCAGAGACTGGAAGCAAGACTTGGAAGCGGAGGTTGGAAAGGCTGAAGGTGAGCAGTAGGTTGGAGGGTAGCCCGAAGGTTGGCGAGGACGGAGTGGATAGCGCTAGAGAGTACATCTAGCACCACTCCGGGTGGTGGTTACGGTCGCAGGAGCAGTGCGATTCACTGGGGTCGGCTCTGTCGAATGGAAGCGATCGTTCCACCAAGGTCCTCCCAACTGGGGTTCGGGCACGGATAGTACTAGAGATGACATCTAGTACGAGTCCGGGCGGTGGTTGAGGTTGCTGGAGAGGTGTTACGCACTGGTCGGCTCTGCCGAATTGGAACGACGGTCCCACCGCTAGGCCCTACCAACCGATGGCTTCACCTATGCCCTACCAACCGAAGCTAAGTCATCCATGTGTATGTCAATATGTATGTACTATCTGTCTCGTGTATAAAGCCTCGTGTTGTGTTTGTGTGAAAGGCCGGTCTCATCTTTCAAGTCGACAACGCGACGGCGGGCAGATAGCAGGAAGGCTTCCGTCCATCCTTCTTCGCAGAAGCAACTCTAGCTGGAGGAGCTCGGCTCCAAAACGAAGAAGAGAAGCAGGAAGGAGGAGAAGGAGGGAACAGAGGACAAGTTCCTCACCGTAACAAGGTCACCACGACTAGAGGTCCCCTTCTCTACGTAAAATTACCCTTCCTGAAATTTACTCTATTGAATTCCGAAGTGATATATTCTCGGTATGTTTCACTCTGATTTCCAAGCCTCGAAGTGTGCTTTTCGTGAAGCAATCCTCTCCGTTTCAAGATATGGTGCAAAATATGCAACAGGACCCAAGACGACAAGCAGCGAGTCTCACTAAATCCCTCAGTGATAACACATCATCCAACTCGTCTTTCCCTTACGCTTGAATTCGCTTCACTTTCCCTCGCGTATTATCGTTCATGCACGTAACTTCGGATAGACAGAGTCGTTCCAGAATGTTTGCTCGGCTGAACCTTCACACATCTGTCCGCTCTGCATACCCGATCTGACTTGGCGATCATGGATTCACACTCATACCTCATCTCTGGCTTCAATTATGCCATGTCATGATCATTCCATTTTCTCCCTAAACGGCCCAGAGCTATAGAGTTGTGCGAACGCGAAACCTCTGGCTCCACCTACCGAAGCAAGCTGGAACAATGCGTTGCTTCCCGGCTTTCGGTGCAAGGTAGAAAGGGTGCGTTCGCTCTCGGGTATATTGACCCCATTAGGGAAAGCAGGTGGGGGAGGGGTCAGGGGGTAAAACAGGCGTTAAACCCCGTCCATCCCTATTTTATGTACCACACACCTACAAGCACACAAACGAACATACAGAAAAGAGGGAGTAGACTCCTCCCTTGCCCCATCCCCATTTCCTAGGAAGTGAAATCCTGGCTGCGCCACTGATTCATGCTACTTTTCACCGCTCTTGCAGTGGCCTGCCATCTGAAGATTTCTGCGTCCGATGAGTGGATGTCCGAGCGAGTGGCTTTCCGGAAATTGGTACGCATTTAGTGATTTCATTGTCGTGAAAGAGAACGCGGTGTTAAAGATGCGTTCTCTGGGTACGTCACCTGTCGCTCCTCCCCCAGTCGTTGGGTGGAGTTATAAGAAAGGACGCACTGTGCAAAAGGTGTTAATTTTACAGCCATTGGCGAAGCCCTGCCCACGAGGAAGAACATGCTCAAAAGCAATGCGCTTTTTTTTTTCATCCAATAAGGCCTACCTTCCTAGATTTCCCTTCGTTACTTTGTTGACTTATTCCCGATTCTACAGCGGAATCGCGAAATTGTTCATAGAATTCAAACTGCGACGCATAACATATCGTTCCCCAATGCAGGGTTGCAGATGGACGAACCCGCATAACCTGCCTTCTCCTATACCTTGCTCTCCCTCTCTATCACCACGTGTATTCGGGAGTATATTGCTGCTTACTTGAACGTGTTGTATGCAGAATACAGGTTCTTTAAAATCGTTTTTAGCGCTACTTTACTATGTGTTATACTGCAAATACTGGTTCAGTATCGCAGGTTCGTTTGGCGAAGCTTCGTTACATTATACAGGAATATTTATACTTTGTCGCTTAATCTTTTGTTGCTTCCTCGCTCTGTTTACACCGACAGAATGCCCTTTCAGTAACTTCTACGGGATACATTTCTGCATTTGCAACTTCTGTGTGTCTACAAGCTACATTGTTTTATTTTCTTTTCTTTAATTTTTAGATCGCATATACCTTTTTTTCGTTGCTTTTGTATTTTCGGTCGACGTACGTATACAAACACAATTTTCTTTTCCCTCTGTATTTTTTCCTAATGTGCTATTGCAAATGAGTATATCATTAGCACAGCTGGTAGACGGCAGCTTATACGTCGCCCAACTTGCGATCAGTGCATTCACCAGAAAGACCCAAAGCCAGTATGCAATATGGCGTCCCCCAGCGCTAGCCATTGTCCTCCTCAAGGCGTTCTCTCGAACCTGCTGTCCGACCGTACGGAATGTTCTTTTTCGTTCGCGCACTCATTACCACACGAAGCTGTCCTTTCAGTTCTCACTACTACCACGCCTTCGCTCGATATGTATACGCAGCTAGCCAAGAAGGCTGGACAGCTTCGACTGACGACATACTCTCCAGATGAGGCCCTCATTTGCATACGGAGCGCGCGCTGTCGAAACTTTGCAAAGAGAAAGCGTCGAGGCCGCGCAAGTTCTTCACTCTTGTTGCCACGGCCATATATACTGCAGAGCTGGGCGTTTAACCACAGGGGTTGTGGTCGCCGAATGCAAAAACGGGCTAAAAGCAAAGATGAGATAAGAGAAAGCTGGCGGTGAACAGCGCCTGGGCGGCGCCAGGATCCCCCCCCCCCCTCCTTTTTTCTTGGGGGGGGGGTGACGGTTCCCTTTAAAATAGCTGCCTCACCGCACTGTGGCTGCCTAATTAACTTTTCTTTTCCTTTAGTTTCGTTGTCACATCCTGTGACATTGGTGTTACTCTATACCTTTTATTTGCTGGGGCGGTCGATTAGTGTTTGTTTTTAGTCTGAAGTTCTGTGTGGTATACGTTTGAGATGCACTGAGTGTGTGAGCGGCGCACAAGGTAACAGGATATTTATATATGGCTAGATGGTCGAGTTGGCATCGCATGTTCAAACAAAACTTAAAATGCAAAAAAAAAAAAAAAAAGCCAGCGCGGGGCGGAGAAGGTAAACCTTCTCTTTCTTGCGCTGAATGCTTGTGGCGAGTGGTTTACCTTCGCTTTCCTGCGTTCCGTTTTTTAAGTTTTATTTGAACATCAATGGGGCGACAGGTCCTCCCTTAGCACCCTCGTCCGAGTGCTTTAGCACGCGGAGAGTGACAGACTTGTCATACGCACACGGAGATATCAATCAATCAATCAATCATTTTTTATTTCAAGTTCTGTTATTACATAAAAATACACAACACTGGTTAGACCCATAGCCACTGGCTAGTAGGGGGTCTAAATAAATATGCATTTATAGGAACAGATTGTGTTAATAATGCAGATATTTTATCAGTACACTTCAATTATAACAGGAAAAAAATGGAGCAAAATATAAAAAAGGAAACATATTTGCGATAGCTTAATTGCAGTATCGTGCAATATATTTTGCATGCATGCAACGGATTGCATGTATGCTACACATGTATGAATACACAGAAGTACTTAAACCATCTGAATTATGATTCCTTATGATATATGCACACTAATGGAACATATCAGAAGTACAAGCAAACATTACTGAGTTTTTAAACATTACACCACTCTTCGGCCTAATACACCTTGTGGGCGACCCTCGGTTTCCTTGATTGTGAACGTGGTCTTTGACATTTACCTGGAGAATGTTGTGCACGGAATTGGTTTTCAGTGGCCGCCATGTGATCACTTGATCTTGCGCTACGATCGTGCTCAGCTGTCATCCTTCATCTGTGTTCTCAGTCTCTGACTGCCTAATTTCTTCTTCCTGTGTCACACACTCATGTCTCGCCAGCATAGGGTGAACAACTGACGTAGGAGCTGCGGGCATCCATGGAGCGCAGGATAACCGACCCATTCGCTATGTAATTCAACTTCGTCCCTCCTTTTCAGCCTGTTGTGGTCCGTGAGAACCATAGTTTGGATTGGATGGGTCACCAAAAATTAGCATTTGCCGTGGGGGCTGTCACACGCGCAGGGTTGTCACATGCTGATTTTCCCGTTCAGATCACCCTCGAAACCTGTCCAACCGTCATTGACTCGGATCCGTCACTGTCGGGGCTCACGAGACAACGCGAGCAAGTCGTTATGATTCCATACACGTTCCACAGCGACTAACCTGCGCCCGACGGCAGAGCCGATAGAGTTCTTCAGCTTGTATGCGTCTCAGTCGCTGAACACTTTCGAACATTTATCATAGAACACCTCACGTGCGCATTGCTAGTATATATTTTGTAGGTAACACAAGCCAGGTCCTGCATGCCGTGTGTGCTCACGCTCGTAAGTGCTGATATGATTTTCCACGTCCAAGCGTTTTCTGGTTCAAAGTGATCCGTCTGACTGAACATCCATCGATTCACTGCCAGTGCCAGAATAATTGTCGATGCTTTCAACTTTGATCTGGGTACAGCTTCGGCCTCCGGTTTCCCAGTCCAGTTCTCACGTATATTGTTCAGCACGAGGCGATTACCACAGCTGCCCCCTGCGGTCTCTCATGATTTCCCAACGCACTCAATTCGCCACGGTGCGGAAGTAATTAATAGGTTAAGAGAAAAGGCGTGTTTACGGATAAATTACTTGAAAGCTGTAAAACAATGAGGACAAGGACGGCATAGGGGAAATTTATTTGCAGTTATTAGCTGCATAGTTACATAGTGTAGTAATTATGACGTAAATGGAAAGGAATTGAAGCGGACAAGAAAAAACAACTGCCGTTACCTATATCAGGCCGAATCTACGACGTTCGGAAAACATGTCCGTTGCCCTACCAACTGCGTCACAACGGCGGTCGTTCCATCGTCCACTTCATTGGGTGATTACCTACACTTCTTCCTGGCAGTGCCAGTCAGCGCTACTCGTAGCCGTGGCTGCTAGTGTGAAACACTGTTTTTGGCAGAATGCGGTGCGTATAGTACGTGAGCTTAATATCAGCCGGCGTTATGAAATAACAAGATGAATTCATCGAGGAGTCGTGTATGGACGGATGGACGTGGATGGATGGATGGATGGGCTGGGCTGGGCTGGGCTGATTGAGTTGATTGATTGATTGATTGATTGATTGATTGATTGATTGATTGATTGATTGATTGATTGATTGATTGATTCTCATGCAACCTACTATCATGAACTCACGCAGCTGTGCTTCTTTCCAAACCTGCCCCGCCACGGCGTCTCTCATAATCAGAGCTGGTTTTGGGACGTTAAACCACACAAATCAATCAACCATCTCTTTCCAAACTTCGCTCGTCAAGCTCTATTGACTTTGCAGGGTGCTAGTACAGGTTAGTTCGGAGTTCAACGAAATCCGCCTCAACAACCGGTACGCTCGGGCTTAGGTCATCGTTCGCACTTTCGTTTTCAACGCCAGAGACGCTTGCCCGTGAAACGGAACGTCGCGAACCTAATTCCATATGCTGCAAGTCTGCTGAAGGAAAGCTCGTTCCGCCACTATCCGAATCATCTCGCGCTCACGCGCCTCTCCCCGCTCTTGCACTCGCTGTTTCACAGTTTGGATCTGTTTTTCCTGAAACCAAGCTCGTAATGGCTGACCAGTGTCCACAGCTCATCCATCCTCGTCCACCGCACACAAACAACGTCAGGCTCTGAGGTGTTCCGACAGAGTTTAGTCCTGTCGCGGACGCCAGATCTTAATGATTAGTGGAGGGTCATCGCGATTGTTTGCGTACGGTCAGACGAAAAAGAAATTGCGAGGACAAGGGAGCGTACAGAGAAAACACATGTTTATGTGACAGGACGATGGAGGGGTTGAGGACGACATGGATGAGTACACGGTAAGCACATTTACAAGCAGCGAGAGAACACTCAAACACTACGAGGAAGGTTCGCGAACTCCTGTCAGCGGAGCGTTAGAATAAGGGTGATGAAACGACGCTTCACAAGACAAAGAAGCCGTCCTCGATCGGCGGGTGTTGGCCGTCCTGTCGACTAGTCGTTGGGCGAGTTGGCACGGCGACGTCGCGATGACTCGTCACAGGAGGTGGCGACTCAGCACGGCGGCGTCGTGGCGTCAGAAGTGGCAGGTGCCGGCCCACGGCTGCGTTACCGTGGCCAGAAGCTCTCGTGGTCCGCCTCGCGCTGGGGTGGCAGCACCACAAGGCCTCCAATGAGGCCTCTGTCTTGACGTGGCCTCAAGCCGTTCCAGGAGCCGACCACGAGCAGGCAACGCCTGTGCCTGCTCCACGCGGCTTCATTGCAGGCACCCACGCGCGCTTGCACCACCAGGCAGGCACGTTGCCTTCAGGGCCGCCCGGGAACCTCTGCAGGAGCTCGGGGAACAACGCACTCGTCCGGCGTGTTCCACTGCACCACGAGCTGCGCGCACCGCGCAAGGTTGATGATTATGATGCTCCTTCAAATTGGGCATCTACCCCCTTGGGGGGATTAGCCGAGACTCAGGTGGATTTGAGGTTAATTTACTAAGTTATGCTACCTGAAAGGTCTTTTCGTCGTCTTCTCTTCTTTGCCGCCTCCGAGCGCGCCCCCTGCCCATGGCTCGCCTTCTCCTGCTCTTCTTCGTCCATTTAACCGCAGGCCAAAGGTCCTCAGGATGACTTCACTGAGTCCAACGCACAAATCATTACTCTAATATCACCAATGTCTTGCTTATTAATAAATGAGAGCTTGAATATTCATTAGGTCTCGTGAGCACTGGTGCGATGTACAACAATGCGGCACGCGTGCGAACAAGGTGAAGTATTAATTTGAGATTTGATTTACGGTGTTCTACGTTCCAAAACCACGCTGTGATTATGAGAGACGCTCATTAATATGAGAAAGAAAGTTCAACGAGTGCTAGTGTTTAACGAATGTGCCTGTCCGTCTTTAGAGATCCTGTCTCACGGGAAATTCAGCTTGCAAATACGTAGTATGAAGAAACTTTCAAGCGCGGCGCATAAGGCCTCCACTCATTGTTATGCCAAGAGGCATATATATTTACCTAAGTTTTCACCATCCCTATTAGTCGGCTGTACTGTGCAGCGTTCGACGTGACTGCAGACGAAGCAAGCCAGTGCCCAGCACGTACACATTTCTTGATCTAATATCGGATTAGCAATCTATCAATCAACTGCAGATTTTCGAGAGTGTGACTGCTGTTTCTATGAATGCCTTGCTATACATCGT
The DNA here is from genome assembly GCA_013339685.2 of Hyalomma asiaticum. Lineage (NCBI taxonomy): Eukaryota > Metazoa > Arthropoda > Arachnida > Ixodida > Ixodidae > Hyalomma > Hyalomma asiaticum. The sequence continues at coordinate 87,874,377 of CM023485.1, forward strand.
CTAACTCTCGAGGTACTGCAGTACAGAACTTAGTATCAATTGCTGGCAAATCACTGGAGGAGGATAAGGAAGCGGTTGTAATACTGCAGTCACTCGCAGATGCTGCTTTATGTACGATCACAACGCCGTCTGCTCAAAGTGAGTCACATGCAGATACTGAACACCCTGAGATCAATGCTTCCAACATGCATCCTTTCAGTGCATGTCTTGAAATATTTTGGGGGCGAAGCACCTTAGTGTCTCGGGCTGTCAGCATCTCCTGTCGTCACGGTGAATCAAGTTGTCAAACGATAGTCGGAACACAAGTGAATAATGGATAAAACCGGTTTGACGTGAACTAACATGATTTAAACGAATTTAAAATAAAGAAATAGTCAGAATTTAATTGAATCGATAACAGAAATTCGCTGAATTCGTCTGCGAAAATTGTGTGGGCCCATCCTCGAGGCAGTCAGCCCAGACAGTCTTGAAGCACGCTGGAGAGGGGTGCGGAAAGAGTGCTTTATTCGAGAAGCAGCATATTATATATAGGCCCCTGCAAGGGGGCGTATATTGCTGCACTTGAGCGTGTGGTTTGCTTTGATCAACGTCATTGGTACGTCACAAGTGTATGTCTACGGTTGTCGTGTCGGAAGCGATTCTAAACAGTTTCGTCTAATGCGCCCGCGCTGTCGGCGTCTCTGCAGTTAGTACAGACGCCGATTGCTGTACAGTTAGTAAGAGAATGGGGTTAATGAACTGACCTGTTTCACTAACGCTTTGTTTCACTAGACTTATATGTGGCACTTAGGAAAACACAGCACTGTAATGAAAGCATAGCCATGAGAAAACAAGGTAGACTTGGACATCAATTGCGTGGGGTAGAAGAGAAAGGTTTGACAAGCTCTAGGTTTTGCATCGCCCGTGGGAAATGGAAGACACATCACTGGCTCACACGAAGTTCATTTCACGCTCGTGTCAGCAGGAAAAAGGCCAGCTGTACCACCAGTGAATTTGTATGAAAGGGTTGGGAAAAAAGGTATGATAATAAAAAAATATATAAAAGGGAGGGGAACGAGGGTCTTCCACAAACAATAATATTCTACCCAAGCTTTTTTCCAATTTTTATGGTTTAAAGCGTACAAATATGGAAGGATCAAATGCTACGAGTTATCTGCATATCTTAATAAAGGGGTACTGAATCGCGCCCCACGCTTGGTGAAAAAAGCACACCCTACGCGAGCGTAGGGTGTGCTTCTGTAGTCGTGCGCGTCACGTATATCGTTCGCAAGCGGAGCAAAAAGTTGCCACTTATTCAGAAAACCCCTCTTCGGAGGGAGGGCTACTCCTCATTCTCCTTGCGCAGATGCTCCATTTCGTCGTAGAACAGACTTGCTGCTATTAGCCGGTAGCCGAAATAAGTTAACCCATTCGCTGCCTTCCACAGTGCGGGTGTAACCTTACTGTACACAGTAACTCTACAACCAGCAGCCTCGCCCAAGTTGCGCGCCCAATTACCCACGCTGCTGAGACACCAAATCGTGTTCAGTTAACGCGTTGGGCAGGTCACCTCGAGCACGGCCGCCCACGAGAGCTCTCTTCAACCGAGAGGAGAAAGAACGGCCAAGGGAGAACAGATGAATCCAAAAGGCTGACGGCCGCCGCGGTGGTGTAGTGGTTACGGTACTCGGCTGCCACCCAAAATACGCGGGTTCGATCCCGGCCGCGGCGGTCGCATTTTCGATGGAGGCGAAAATGCCAGAGGCCCGTGTACTGTGCGTTGTCAGTGCACGTTAAAGAACCCCAGGTGGTCTAAATTTCCGGACCCTCCACTACGGCCTTTCTCTCCTCTCTATCTCTTTCACTCCCCCTCCCCCACCCCCACGGACGCTTAGCCGTGCTCCCTACATGGGCTGCAGAAATTAGCGTCCTTTCCTAACCAAACCACAATCATCATCATATATATATATATATATATATATATATATATATATATATATATATATATATATATATATATATATATATATAGTTCAGAAAGAAGATATGCGTGAGCACGAATAAATATTTTCAAAAGAAGAGATTCACACGATTAACAAAAAGAATATAAGTTTACTGACGTTGCGGCCGGTGGACCGGCCTTCATCAGAGTAAAAAGCTGTTGCAGAGCACCCTCCTTTTAAAGGTACAGGAAGGGGAGAGAGTGCGGCTACAAAGGCGTATTCTGTACAAGGAATGGCTATGAAGTCTTCCTGGACAGAACACGTGGTCGGCTGCGGCGAGTCACGAGGCGACCCCGTAGCCTCTCAATTAACAGCAAGGCGGCACACTTGCGACCCCGAGGGATTCTACTACCTGTATGTAACGGAACTATAAAGCCACTCTACATTGTAAAAATGGCAATCACCACAGCAGAAATGACAGAAAAAGGATTAAAAATTTAAAAATAAAATAAAATAAAACAATTAAAAAAAACAACCCCCCCCCCAAAAAAAAAAAGCTGATTTATTGACAAACGGCAGAAATATCTTGTAATGAAAAAATATATTAACCATGAAGGAAGAAAAATGGAAATAAAATGACAGATGTAAAAAAAAAAAACTTAAGTGTGAAAGAACGCATTGTAGTTGTTTGAAATGGCTTCCTCATAATGACAATGCCCTAGACACTCGGGAAACATGTGAGTTTACCCGTGTTTTCATTAATGCCCGAGGTAGCGGCTTTGAACTTATAAATGAGGTAGGACTCACGAACCTCGCGGTCGTGGTGCGTCCGAAAGCCCGATTCCAGTATCATTGCCTTCAGGTCGCTAAATGAATGGCCGGGAAGGTGCACGTGCTCAGACAGGGGCAGATTTGAGACTCCGCGAATACTACCATGATAGCACGAGCACAGGCATAAGAAATTGGACACTACCGAGTAATAGGCATTGGACCCCACCACCCCAGCGAGACAAATGTCTGGACTTGTATATACAAGGCCGTACAACATGATATTCTTGAGATCTACAAGCAACAAAGATCCTGCCGTCACAATATTTCTCCGGAGGAAAAGAGGGCACTTGATAATCTGAGTAGCAAACAGGATATAGTAATAAAACCAGCTGACAAAGGGGGTGCAATAGTCATAATGGATAAACAGGACTACGTGAAAGAAGCGACCCGCCAATTGTCTGACTCCTCATTTTATCAACAACTAACTGGTGACCCTACGGAAAATTTTAAGAAAGAAATCAAAAACACAGTAGCATCACTTGTGCAAGATAAGAAAATAGAAGGCAAAATTGGAAACTCCCTCATTCCTCTCAGCCCAGTAGCTGGTAAATTCTATCTTCTACCTAAGATTCATAAAATCAACAACCCAGGCCGGCCTATTGTCTCTGGGGTGGGCACCGTCACTGAAGCCATTTCGCTATACGTAGATAACCTCATTCGGCACATCCCACCTACTTATCCATCTTACATAAAAGACACTAACAATTTTCTTTCTGACATTATGGATCTTACAGTGCCTGCTAATTGTCTACTTGTAACCCTTGACGTCTCCTCTCTATACACTAATATTCCCCATCGTGATGGAATCAGGGTGGTTTTAAAAGCTTATGAAGAGTCGCAGGTCGATAAATCTGTTGACTGTTATACCCTCTGCACACTTCTGAAGTTGATTCTGGAATTCAACAACTTTGAGTTCGATGGCACTCACTACGTGCAAGTGAGCGGAACGTCAATGGGAACGAGAATTGGCCCTAATTATGCCAATATCTTTATGGCAATACTCGAAGAAGAATTTCTGAGCTCTCGCAACTTAAAGCCACTGTACTATAAACGTTACATAGATGATATCTTTTTAATTTGGCATCACGGAGAAACCGATCTATTACAATTCATCACCGACTTCAATTCTGCTCATCCGACTATTTCTTTTTCTCATCAATACTCTAGGCAGAGCATAAACTTCTTGGATGTGACCGTGTCGCTTTCGAATAACAAGTTGGTTTGCAACCTTTATAGGAAACCAACGGACACTAATCAATACTTACATTTTCATAGTAGTCATGTGCGGCGCTGCAAGAAAGGCATCCCGTACAGTCAAGCACATCGATTTAAACGCATATGTTCAAAAAAAGAAGATTTCGATCATAACTGTGCACAAATGAAAAAGGTCCTCCTCAAACAGAAATACCCGGAAAAAATAATTGACGATGCTATAACTCGCGCCGACATGCTTGACCGCGCTGAAATTCTCAAAAATCAGTCATCAAGCAGGGAACACAAGACTAACTTAATACTTACTTACTCTGCATCGCTGCCAAAGGTGTCAGCTATTCTTAAAAAACATCATAATATTCTTACTCAAAGTGATCGCCTCAAACGCATATTCGTGGAACCGCCTCGTGTCGTGTACAGACGAAACACAAATTTACGCGACATCCTAACTAAATCAACTTTAAATCCACGTCGTGGCACTGGATGCAGGCCGTGCAATAAGCCACGTTGCCAGGTCTGCCCATACATTAGAACTACACAAAAAGCAACAAGCACCGCGTCCGACTTTTTTGTACAAATTAAAGGAAACTTCACTTGTGACACGGCTAATGTCGTTTACCTGCTTGAGTGCACTAAATGTAATCAACAATATATTGGTCAGACAGAAACACCTTTCCGAATACGATTTAATAATCACAAGTCACACGCCAAAAATTCCTTGAATCTGCCCCTGTCTAAGCACGTGCACCTTCCCGGCCATTCATTTAGCGACCTGAAGGCAATGATACTGGAATCGGGCTTTCGGACGCACCACGACCGCGAGGTTCGTGAGTCCTACCTCATTTATAAGTTCAAAGCCGCTACCTCGGGCATTAATGAAAACACGGGTAAACTCACATGTTTCCCGAGTGTCTAGGGCATTGTCATTATGAGGAAGCCATTTCAAACAACTACAATGCGTTCTTTCACACTTAAGTTTTTTTTTTTTTTTTACATCTGTCATTTTATTTCCATTTTTCTTCCTTCATGGTTAATATATTTTTTCATTACAAGATATTTCTGCCGTTTGTCAATAAATCAGCTTTTTTTTTGGGGGGGGGGGGGGTTGTTTTTTTTAATTCTTTTATTTTATTTTATTTTTAATTTTTAATCCTTTTTCTGTCATTTCTGCTGTGGTGATTGCCATTTTTACAATGTAGAGTGGCTTTATAGTTCCGTTACATACAGGTAGTAGAATCCCTCGGGGTCGCAAGTGTGCCGCCTTGCTGTTAATTGAGAGGCTACGGGGTCGCCTCGTGACTCGCCGCAGCCGACCACGTGTTCTGTCCAGGAAGACTTCATAGCCATTCCTTGTACAGAATACGCCTTTGTAGCCGCACTCTCTCCCCTTCCTGTACCCTTAAAAGGAGGGTGCTCTGCAACAGCTTTTTACTCTGATGAAGGCCGGTCCACCGGCCGCAACGTCAGTAAACTTGTATTCTTTTTGTTAATCGTGTGAATCTCTTCTTTTGAATATAAACACATTGAAGTCTGCCATGAGAGGTATTCTTTACACGCCAGCCGTCATGCTTGCAGTATAGTATGTACGTATTCCTAATTTGTCTATATATATATATATATATATATATATGTGTGTGTGTGTGTGTGTGTGTGTGTGTGTGTGTGTGTGTGTGTGTGTGTGTGTGTGTGTGTGTGTGTGTGTGTGTGTCTGCACTGAACTGGGGTGGCCACACATTGCCGTCCGCCAGCGTGGTCTAGTGGCTATGGTACTCGACTGATGATGCGAGGTTCGTCTGATTGAATCCCGGCCGCGGCGGCTGCATTTCGATGGAGGTGAAATCTTGAGGCCCGTGTACTGTGCGATGTCAGTGCACGTTAAAGAAAAAAAAAAAAAGAGAAACCCCAGGTGCTCTAAATTTCCGAAGCCATCCACTACGGTGTCTCTGATAATCAAATCGTGGTTTTGGGACGTAAGACCCCACAAATCAATCAATCAGTCACATTACCGCGGATCCAGTTCCTACAAACACTGGCCTAGAAAATGTCTGTGGAATGCGTCCGTTATCAACCCATGATAAGGAGAAGAAATAATATCAATCACAGACAGTTCATTAGGCTTGTGTCCATTAAAAAAATCTCGAAGGGCTACAGTCCAAGCACCGTGTGTGCGGTCGTCTGTCGAGGCTATGCAACCAATCTCTCGCTTGAACGCGCTGTTCTTTGTACTGCGGGCAGTGCATGATGACATACTCCACCGATGTGCGGGATTATCACAGTGATGGCAATGTGGGGACTTGGCAGAAGTGAGGCGTGTACGCAACGTCTAGGCGTAAACGATGTAGGAGTGTGTCAAACATACCATCGATCTTCTATTCGGCGTAAACCTTATAAATGGGTCCACTTTATCCAGAAAAGTGAAGATCTTGTAGTCATTATACCATGCCTACTTGCATATTTTCTGGCGCAGGGTGGATTGAACGGTTCTCTGCGAATCGAAAACACGGTTTGAAGCAAGTAACATTTTATTTAGAAACGATTTCGGGCAAGCGTGGATTGGACATATCTAACTGGGGGAAACGAACCATTTACAACGAACGAATTTTACAGGAGAACTTCTGAGGAGTACTGGCCGTAATACTGTGGAAACAAGTAGCGGAACAAAAATACAATGGCGGAGAAAGAGAAAATACATAACCATTTTTCAGTTATCTAGAAGTACCACGCATATCTACACAACATTGGGAGAGAAAAATAGCGGTGCTAAATATTAAAAAAAAGGAAAAAATACCACCTGCTACGACCCCCATTTCTCCTTAAAATATATAAGAAAAAAAGGCAGCGTTCTGTTACGCGCCTAAAATTACATGTCCTCCACACGAAACAAAAAGAAAATAACACTTGAATCTTATTTCAGATCCAGGCAATTAGCCGCATACGCATACATTAAGCTACATTGATAATTTACGCATGGTTAGAGCTTCGGCTATGACCATGCGTAAGTTACTGGTAGTAACAATACTCAGGTTTTTTTTTTTTTTTCATCGTACATTCCCTATTATGAGCGGTTAAACATTTAACGTTATCTATCTGCTGCAACTACATTCATAACGCTGTCGCGCCTAACAGTTTACCGTAATATGAGCGTTCGAAATTCCGGCGCTCAGGTTTCGCGATGCCGCCGCGCAAGTGAAGGGGCGGCACCTATCGGAGAGCGTCAACTTCACACGACGTGCGCCGGCTCGATCGACGGTGAGCGTTTTGGAAGGCCGTCGAGAGGTGGCAGCAGGCCTCGGGGTCATAAATCAAATCTCGTCCCATCTGCCGGCAGCTCCGAGCACTGTTCCGTCTCACTCGCTGGCGTCTTCAGCTTTGCCGTGGTCGTGCGAGGGCGTACCTGTCGAAATGCACGTGTCGCACGTTCTCGGAGAGATGTCGCGTGCATCGCAAATCTTCGCATCAGTTGAACGTCAGTAGATAGACCAGGCCTTTCACCTTCAAAGTTCGGCGTCCTCTGGAATGGTGACACTCCGTTTATTAGATCAGCTGTTAGAATGTGTGCGCAAGCTGTCTGAGAGTTCGCATGAGCACCTTTTATTAGGCGTGTGCTGTAACAATTCCGTCCGCGTGCAGGGTTCGTTGTTTGTTCTAGAGGTGAGAAATGGCTTCTAAAAAGTAATTAACTTGTATTATTAATTATCCAGGGAAATAAAAGCGCATGAAAAACACTCACGGAGAGAAGAAAAAGGCAGGACAAGCGCTCGAGCGCAAACAGAAAAAGCGCTTGTCGTGTGCTTTTCCTCTCTCCGCGAGTGTTGTTCGTGCGATTTTATTCCCTGGGTAACAGTTATGCACCCTCTCGGCTAACATCCGATTTTGTTAAATTGCTAATTACTTTTACACAGTTTTCATAAACGTAGGTAAATTGACAAGCTACACTGGACTCAACGTAAACACCTTACACTACCATTACATATGAAAATTAATATGACATTACGTTGAACTTAGTTTAACAAAGAGTTCATTCAAGCACTGACTCGTACACACTTCGCTTACAGCGCGTACACATTTACGACACGCATGTGTGGTTTTTTGTGAGCCTACCTTGTTCTTCCACTTGATGTTTCGCGCTCAGATTAACCTGTCTCCGTTACTTTCCTTTTCTGCTAAATTTTCTCTGCTATAAGGGAAACTATTAGTAGGGAAACTATTACGGGAATCTATTATTAACTTATTATTTATTCGTTTTCAAAATACTGCAGACCCACGAGGGTCCAGGCAGGTGGGGTGCAAGAAAATTGCAAAAGGAAGTCATACAAACATTCATAAGAAAGTAAGTACTCATCTCTGAGTTGCGCAATTACCAGGTCAAATTCCCAAGGTCTATTGGAAGTCAACTGCTTTTACCAGTGACAACGACAGTGCCTTCAATTCGTCAATAGTTCATGCGAGGGAAAAAGGAAAATGTAAAGTTCCTTCTCCGGTAAGGCGTCAAAGACTCGAGCTGATGATGACTGGTCGATCTTGCGGCTAATGAGCATACATCAGGAGCAGGACGAATCGAGTTAGTTTCTGAATAGCAATATATATATATATATATATATATATATATATATAATATATATATATATATATATATATATATATATTTGCTATTCAGAAACTAACTCGATTCGTCCTGCTCCTGATGTATGCTCATTAGCCGCAAGATCGACCAGTCATCATCAGCTCGAGTCTTTGACGCCTTACCGGAGAAGGAACTTTACTATATATATATATATATATATATATATATAATAGTTCAGCCTTAAAATTTTCTGCCGCAGTTGTAGAGCCTGTATGCCATGATTATTCACTTGACGTAATTAATTACATTGGTAAGTTACCAGTTACCAAAAGAAATTCATTCAGTGCCCATTACAACAAAAAAGTTATTTAATTCCTGTAATTTGATCACTCTAACGTCGTTACTGCCAAGGCTGTGTGTTTCCATGAGCTCAATCCACGATAAATGTTTTGCCTGGTGTATCCATTTGAACAGCAAGTAGTCGTGCTGAAAATCTGTAAAATTTCGAGCTATGAATCCGCCGCTATGTTGCAGATATTGGAAGATTCTTGTTTTTTATTATTAGATCAGTAATAATCACCCGTCAAGTTTCTATTTCAATGACGAAACTTGCTGATGACCCCGTAAATAAAATCAAGCTATGACATTTACTTGTATACTTTTCTAAATGGAACGCAATGTCAAATGAAGATTTCGAATATAGGAAAATTATTTCGTCTTCCTGGAATTTACCGCTAATAGGAACTTCAACTTGTCTCCAGGTCGCATAGTGAATAAATGCGGTATGGAATTATACGTTACTTGTGCTGATGGGCCTCTCTATTTCTTTAATTCAAAATAAACGAGCACGTAAGTTTAATCCTAATTTAAATATTCCGTCCACTCCAGTTCTCTTGTACTTATACGTGTAAAGAGGTGTGTGTGTGTGTGTGTGTGTGTGTGTGTGTGTGTGTGTGTGTGTGTGTGTGTGTTGTGTGTGTGTTGTGTGTGTGTGCGTGTGTGAGCGCTTTACCTATTCCACGAGCACATGTTCAAAATCCTGAGTTGCCGTAAGGTGTTTATAGCCAGCATTTCTTTGCTCTCGAAACGGCTGCCCAATCTTGACCCCATTTATGACTTGTCAGCGGTGCCATCACAAGTTCATCAAGTCTGGTGATATCACTGCTGATGTCGTGCGACCACTGGCGGCAGGCATGCGGTAAGAACGAGCCACATGCTACTGTTCCACGTCACACTTTGCCCGCGGCCCCTAGCCGAAGATGTGTCTGCACATTCATGCGATAAAATAGTGGTCATTTGGCACGTACAGCAGCTGCAGCATATACAGTGGTAAAGGAAATCCGAATCCTGCAGTTCACCTGGAGGACAGAAGTGGGAGTGGGCAGTAATTTAATGAGGGTGTCACGCGCATTGGACGGTGGGATGTTTATTTGGGTGAGTTGGTCCATGGCTAACTGGCGAACACAGCGCGAAATACTACACGCACGCACAGAAAACACACAGGACGAGCGCTGACTTGCAACTCTACTTTTATCGCAGCACCCATTACAGTGCACAACATTTCCATGCATTTTCCTCATTACCATGTAATGAGACACAACAGCTAAATCACGCGATGATTGCTAGTATTGTTTGCTAACACGTGTTTATTAACACATCGTTCCAAAAATATCAAAGCGAGGGACAAGAGCGACAAGACCTTACTGAAAAGAAGTAATCAACGCCAAGATTAACGATCAACATACTTTCTCTTTTCAAAAGACAACTGAAACAACAACGTAGAAAAATTTTAACAGTACCGAGACCCAGACAAAATCAGAACGAGAAAACACGCATGCAGTCTACGATGGATACTAAAACCATGAGACATGACAAACAAAAAGACAGAAGAAAAGAATACATTTTTTTCTTTATTGCCTATTTGTACATACCCAGTATAAGAGTAAGCTTCGACAGATGTATACAGCAAAGAGACTCAGTCCAGCCGGGAAAAACACCCTCTAGAATTCCTTGAGTGTTTTCAAGGCCACGCCCCTCGACAACCACTCAGGATGGCATTCCTTTGTTTTCCGCAGTTCAACAAACTTTAGCATACATTCTCGAAAATAAGGTCGCACGGTCCTTGCATCAGGCCCACAATAAAAACACTGCCATGCGAGCACGCGATAGGCAGTGGAGGCCCGTATAGCATTACCTGACACCGTTGAGAAAATTTATCTCAGCGCCAATGAGTAAAATAGAGGGCTCGCTGATACAACTGCCACCGGCTTCCTTGATTAAACGCGCTTCTACAAATTACCGTTCTGTTTTGTCTCTTGCCATTTTAGACTTGTTTGCAATGTTCAGCTTAAAATGTACCGGCTTTCGTCGCGCACGTTCCGATTCTGTTCTTTCGCCCTTTCGCCCTCTTAGTCTGTCCATATAGTAGCGTACACCACTTATGTTCATAACTTTCGAAGCGCACACCTTGTAGCGTGTCCTGTGTGTTTTTACAGAGGGACCGCGACTATTGATTCTCTAACAATTACAATTGATCTAGTTTGCAAGGGGCCGAAAAAACTATTTGGACATTGTGTTTTGGCGCTGTTCTCGTGAGGTTGTGTAATAACTCGGTTGAATATACGGAATTGCGAGATTATTCTTCCAGTAAATTTCAGGAAGGTAGGGATAATGGTGGTAGATAGAGAAGGTACGGTGCGGTGAGGAACTCGTCCTCTCTTCCCACCTTCTCCTCCTTCCTGCTTCTCTTCTTCGTTCCTTTTGGGAGCCGAGCTCCTCCAGCTAGCGTTGCTGCTGCGAAGAAGGATGGACGGAAGCCTTCCTGCTATCTGCCCGCCGTCGCGTTGTCGACTTGAAAGATGAGACCGGCCTTTCACACAAACACAACACGAGGCTTTATACACGAGACAGATAGTACATATATACATTGACAGACAGTTACATGACTTAGCTTCGGTTGGTAGGACCTAGGTGAAGCCATCGGTTGGTTTCTGAATAGCAAATATATATATATATATATATATATATATATATATATATATATATATATATATATATATATATATATATATATATATTTGCTATTCAGAAACTAACTCGATTCGTCCTGCTCCTGATGTATGCTCATTAGCCGCAAGATCGACCAGTCATCATCAGCTCGAGTCTTTGACGCCTTACCGGAGAAGGAACTTTACTATATATATATATATATATATATATATATAATAGTTCAGCCTTAAAATTTTCTGCCGCAGTTGTAGAGCCTGTATGCCATGATTATTCACTTGACGTAATTAATTACATTGGTAAGTTACCAGTTACCAAAAGAAATTCATTCAGTGCCCATTACAACAAAAAAGTTATTTAATTCCTGTAATTTGATCACTCTAACGTCGTTACTGCCAAGGCTGTGTGTTTCCATGAGCTCAATCCACGATAATGTTTTGCCTGGTGTATCCATTTGAACAGCAAGTAGTCGTGCTGAAAATCTGTAAAATTTCGAGCAATGAATCCGCCGCTATGTTGCAGATATTGGAAGATTCTTGTTTTTTATTATTAGATCAGTAATAATCACCCGTCAAGTTTCTATTTCAATGACGAAACTTGCTGATGACCCCGTAAATAAAATCAAGCTATGACATTTACTTGTATACTTTTCTAAATGGAACGCAATGTCAAATGAAGATTTCGAATATAGGAAAATTATTTCGTCTTCCTGGAATTTACCGCTAATAGGAACTTCAACTTGTCTCCAGGTCGCATAGTGAATAAATGCGGTATGGAATTATACGTTACTTGTGCTGATGGGCCTCTCTATTTCTTTAATTCAAAATAAACGAGCACGTAAGTTTAATCCTAATTTAAATATTCCGTCCACTCCAGTTCTCTTGTACTTATACGTGTAAAGAGGTGCGTGTGTGTGTGTGTGTGTGTGTGTGTGTGTGTGTGTGTGTGTGTGTGTGTGTGTGTGTGTGTGTGTGTGCGTGTGTGAGCGCTTTACCTATTCCACGAGCACATGTTCAAAATCCTGAATTGCCGTAAGGTGTTTATAGCCACATTTCATTGCTCTCGAAACGGCTGCCCAATCTTGACCCAATTTATGACTTGTCAGCGGTGCCATCACAAGTTCATCAAGTCTGGTGATATCACTGCTGATGTCGTGCGACCACTGGCGGCAGGCATGCGGTAAGAACGAGCCACATGCTACTGTTTCACGTCACACTTTGCCCGCGGCCCCTAGCCGAAGATGTGTCTGCACATTCATGCGATAAAATAGTGGTCATTTGGCACGTACAGCAGCTGCAGCGTATACAGTGGTAAAAGAAATCCGAATCCTGGAGTTCACCTGGAGGACAGAAGTGGGAGGGGGCAGTAATTTAATGAGGGTGTCACGCGCATTGGACGGTGGGATGTTTATTTGGGTGAGTTGGTCCATGGCAAACTGGCGAACACAGCGCGAAATACTACACGCACGCACAGAAAACACACAGGACGAGCGCTGACTTGCAACGCTACTTTTATCGCAGCACCCATTACAGTGCACAACGTCACATTACATTTCCATGCATTTTCCTCATTACCATGTAATGAGACACAACAGCTAAATCACGCGATGATTGCTAGTATTTCCGGAGCCCTCCACTACGGCCTTTCTCTCCTCTCTATCTCTTTCACTCCCTTTCCCCCACCCCCACGGACGCTTAGCCGTGCTCCCTACATGGGCTGCAGAAATTAGCGTCCTTTCCTAAACCGAACCACAATCATCATCATCATCATCATCATCATAATCATCATCATCATAATAACTTTCGAAGCGCGTATCTTGTAGCGTGTCCTGTGTGTTTTTTAGAGGGACCGCGACTATTGATTCTCTAACAATTACAATTGATATAGTTTGCAAGGGGCCGAAAAAACTATTTGGACATTGTGTTTTGGCGCTGTTCTCGTGACGTTGTGTAATAACTCGGTTGAATATACGGAATTGCGAGATTATTCTTCCTATACCGATTCCGGCAGAATAGCTGACTTGAGGCCGTTTGATATTCTGCAGCATTGTTTCACAAACACTCGAAATAACATGCAGAGAATAACTCGCCTCCTCGAGCCGGAAGATTTTACTGCGAAAGCCTTCTGACACTGTGACATGGACGCACGACTTGTGAGGCAATTCTTGATAACACTACGTTTGACTAAATTGGAGTGGGCACTGTCGAAGGGGGTCGATCGTTAATCTTGGCGTTGATTATTTTCTTTTAGTAAGGTCTTGTCACTTTTGTTCCTCGCTTTGATGTCTTTGGCTGGTGCGTGCGCATTACACGTGTTAATAAACAATACTAGCAACCATTGCCTGATTTAGTAGTTGTGGTTGATTACGTGCTGATGTGGCAGACGTGTGGAAATACGACATCTAGATGTAATTACCTGGGTGTCATTTGTAGCCATATGTGACACGTTATGGTCTAGGCACATTGAGTACACCTGTAACGAAGTATCGAAGTATTGCCTAGTCGCAGAGTAAAAGAATCTCCTACAGATACCACGGTTGTATTTGTGGCTAATCTGTCCTGTTCACTAAGCGTGCGTAGTCTAGCTGGAACAGTTATAAGCAATACTGCATTAGAGTGGAAATGCATTACCGCCTAACTGATATTAGCCAATTTGCTCCAAATTAGAGCTCTAATTAGTACTCTTCGTAGGTGTTATGCTTCTTTTTTTTGCGCTGTATTTTTCAGCGTTAGCCTAAATACTGTTCTACTTTCGTATGCTTTTACTTTTGTTATATTCTCCCTTATTAACCTGTATGTTCATGATTTCACCTTGCTTATATACTTTCCTTGCCTGAAACGATTCTGGGAATCTTGGTCTGCATTATGGTAAACTCAATAAAAATAAACACCTAAATAAAATGATCACCACTTCTCCAACCTTGCACTGTTCGTTCGTTTAACATTTTGCTCCCTTGACACCGCTGCATTGAATTACCAATCCCTTGCAGTGCATCACCAGCTATTTGAAGAGTAGTCTTTCGAATAACAACACACAGGGAGATTTTTCGCAGTACGTTGGCGGTACGTCATGTCGACAACGTGTGATTTTCTTAAAATTCTATGCCACTGAGTCGCCTGCTGTATTCGCACAAGTACTGTACGCTCCGAGGTGGCAATACGAGAGTTATTCATAATGTAATGGTCGTTTGCTTATGTGTAAATATTGGTGATTCAGGACAAAATTAAACATATGTAGCGTTATCTAATGAATGCCTCTAAAGCCTCTGAAGTTGTCTTGTTTCGATCCAGCAATATTTTGCTTCAAGGAAAATGGGACATAAATAACAATGTCTGTGAAAATCGTCATTCCGCCACTCGCGAAGTGTGCGAGATATGAATTTTGTGTGCACGAAGGTCCTCAGCTCCTGAATTCACGAAGAGTTTAATTCAACGCATTACTACAGAATACCATGAGGACTTGAAAAATGGCAGTTCAAATGCATATGACAAACTGCGGTGTGCTCGAAGCAGACTTGGCAGTAATGAAATTACAGTAAATAAATTATTTTTCGCAGTGAGGAGCAATGCATTGAATCCTTTGAGTGGCTGTAATTTGGTAGAGTAATAATCATTCAATCGGTCTTTATTGTCACAGTCAAAGGGACAGCAATAAGAAAGACACAGACAAGATTCCTAAATTAGAGAACAGCAGCGGGACCGTTGTTGAAGGTTACAAAAAATACGTAAGAACTAGCAATAGTGGAAAATATAAAACATGAATTAAGCACGACGGCCTGATGAAAGAAGCGTAGAATTCGTACGAAAAAAAAAAACACAGAAACTAGTGAAAAAATATACGTGGCAAATGCAAACGCCGGTGTATTTATGCAAATTATCGCGAATAATAAGAATTTACAAACTATCTAATAATGCATCCCTAAAAGCACATTTCCGGAAACTTCCTCATTACTTTCCCAGTTACTTTTGACTATAATGTGTAGCATGTTCACTTCACTTATGACATTAAAGAATTGACCAGAAAAGGAAAGAAAACTAGCAAGGTCAAATCAATTCGAGTGCCAGACCTCGAGTGTGGGAATGAGGCAGGCCCTGATGAGAGAAAATCCGCGTAGCATTCAAACTCAATGCCTCGAACAACAGCACTGGAAGGCCGTAATCCTCGAAACACTATGCATACAGGTATTCGACAGCTCCTCTCTTTGCTGGCTGTTGGGCAGCTCAGCAACACGACCGGAAGGTTTCAGGCACGTAGCATATCACCCCAAGAGCGATAGCCTTTGTGATCCCTTCCAGTACGGAGTCTCAGGTCACCCCGCCAGCTAATTACTATTTAGCCGAAGGAGGTCGAACAAGCCCCGAGAGAGGTTAATCAAAGGCGTCATCTAGGCAAGGCGAGTCTCCGCCGCGACGGCTTAGCTGAAGCACATGTGCTCTAAACAAAGTTTAAATGACTTGGTGCTTGCATAGTGGACTTTTGTCAAAGTAGTTTTTAGGTAATTTCATTACTTTTCAAAAGTGATAGTAATTAATTGTCGTTGCTTATCTTTTGGCCAGCCGTTATTTGTAAATTGTAATGTAATTTAATTACATTTCCGGAGATTATAGAAAAGTATTTAGTAAAGTAACTCTGCCGTCCTTGGTTGTATGCCCATTATGAAGACCGATGGCATTGCTGAAGTGAACCTGGTTCTGCGGGTTCACCAACGAATGAAGGTTGCTCTCCGGACGGATGAATTCACTCTGTTCTTCGAGTTGCCGATGTTTTCACCGCCGCATTGTGATTTCCTGGCCTCCTGGTTAGCTAAATTGGGAGAGCAAGAGCCCCGGACAAGCGTTGCTCCCGTGTTCGAACCTCGGACCAGGACGAATTTTTCATTAAGATATCATTTTTGAGAAATCTATCAGCATTTTGTTTTAACTTCGTGCTACAAACAGGTGGATGCTAATTTTCCCTTTCAAAATTTTAACTTACGGACATTTGTCGATACTACACAGTCTAATGTATGATCTGTAGGTGAAGTCCTGGCTTCTTTTTATTCCAACGTGGTGATTATTCCTCGCGGCCTCAAGGCTAATTCATTTTATGAATGACAACAACTACAACGTCAACAATCAAAACAAAAGCCACTTCCTTATACTTACAACAACGGTATTCGAAGATCTCATGCGCTTTGCTGAATCATCAATTTTCCAGCTCTCAGTGCTATTCTAACATACATGCTATTCTAGCATATGTGCTCTTGACTGTGGGCAATCGAATAAAAATTCGAAGGCCGGAACCCTTGAACACTCCATTGGTAAAAGGGGAGGCCGGAGGAAGTAAAGAAGATTCTGCTATTCTCAGTTGTCACCTAAGAGACGAATAATAATTGCTAGTGTTTTGCGTGCAAAACCATGATATGATTATGAGACACGCCGTAGTGCAGGAATCTTCAACGAGCTGGACTTATTTAATTAATGTGCACCTGTGGTTATTTATGGTGTGGTTATTTAACGACACGCAGTACACGGGCCTCTAGCACTTCTGCCTCCATCGAAAATACAAACGCCGCGGCCAGGATCGAACCCACGTCCTTCGCGCCAGCACCCAAGCATTGCAATCAGTGAGCCACCATGGCGGACGTAAGAGACGAGAATGCGAATGCGTTGACAACTCAGTCCGTCTAATTCCACGTTAACTCGTCTCAATCCACCTTATTCCATTGCAATCCATCTTCATACACCTGATTCAATCTTAATCCGCCTTAATCCATTTGAATCCACTTTCATCCGAGCAAGGCCCAGGGTTCGAATCCTTAAAAAAAAGTGGTAGGTTGTAGTCCTATAACGTCGTGGGTTCGAGTATTAGAGGGCCGGGCCTCGACTTCGAGCTTAAGGTTGGGGTCCGAATCCTATAATTTTGTGTGTTCGAGTCCCATCGGTCGTATCACCCGTGTACGCGATCATCAATCAAACATTAAACAACTTTGGTAATTATTATTCATATCTCTTACACGCACTTGGCATGCTTTTGTTCATTTCTAGCACCCCTTCGGCCACGCAATATTTCTTTTACCACATTTTGTATCGTTCCTATCGACGCTAAGGTCTCTCAAGGGCGCCGTGTGATAATAAGGCTGTTAGCCTTAATAAAGTACATAAGGCAGACGATACCAAAAAAACCCAATATATATACTAATCACACCACTCGACGCTAAAGAGAAGAAAAATATCACTAAAGCTTGCTGAAAAGGCGCTATATCACAAGCATATGCTTGCTGAGCATGCCCGCCCGATCACTGAACTTTGGAAAAGTACACCGCCTCTGCTGGAGTGCGTATATATATGTACTATGAGAAAGTCACAGTGACAAGCATAGGATTTATTCTGACGTTTCGGCTGGAGGCCAGCCTGGAAGCCACGATGCCAGATAGCCAGGAAGAACTTATATATATATATATATATATATATATATATATATATATATATATATATATATATATATATATATATATATATATATATATATATATATATATATACGTGATAGAGTTTTATGTGCTGCCGTCATAGACTGTTCTCGGGCGGAAGTGGCTCTTACGCCGCTCCCAGACTCCATTTCGGCTGACCCTGTTCCTGACCCTCGCAAAACTTGTCGTAGCTGAAGACACAGATATACCGCCGAAAACGTGGACCCTCGTCCCTGTCTCCTGCCCGGCCGCCCCAGACGGAATGGTCTTGTTTGCCCCGTCCGATGTCTTCCTCCGTCGTCGTGGTCTACGCCTGCCGTTTGCAGTACTTACCATGGAGTCTGGTACTGCGACGATGATGATTTCCAGCACATCCTCGACGCCTATTACCCTACTCCGTGGTGAGTGCTTGGGTCATGTACACGATGTCAAGTTCCTGCATTCCCTGGATTTCACTGAGGACCAACCCTGCCTTCATCTGAATGCTATGGCATCACCCGTTTCAAAATCTCCAGCTCCTGACGGTTTTTGCCCCTCTGTCGCCGCCGATCTACCGCCCACGCATCGCGACGAACTCATCTCCCTTCTGCAAGAGTTCCGCTCGTCCTTCGACTACGCCCAGCCATCTTTAGGTCGTACAACGAGTGTTGCGCACCACATCGACACCGGCTCTCATGCTCCCTTACGCCAGCGCCCTTATCGAGTATCGGCGGAAGAACGGCGTATCATCACCGAACAAGTTGATGACATGCTTACACGCGGCGTCATTCAGCCGTCGCAGAGCCCCTGGTCATCGCCTGTTGTACTCGTGCGCAAAAAGGATGGATCCATCAGATTCTGTGTGGACTATCGTCGCCTCAATAAGATAACTCGGAGGGATGTCTACCCGTTGCCGCGCATTGACGACGCTCTCGACTGCCTACAGGGAGCAGAATATTTTTCATCCTTGGATTTGCGGTCGGGTTACTGGCAACTTGCAAGTCCCCATGGCTGAACCTGATCGCCCGAAGACTGCCTTCATTACTCCCGATGGCCCGTACGAATTTAAGGTGATGCCGTTCGGATTGTGTAACGCTCCAGCTACATTCGAACGAATGATGGATAACATCCTTCGCGGCTACAAATGGAATACCTGCCTCTGTTACCTTGACGACATCGTAGTCTTTTCTCGAGATTTCCCGACTCACCTTGTTCGTCTACGGGCTATTCTGAAATGCCTCACATCCGCCGGACTTCAACTTAACATAAAGAAGTGCCATTTTGGTGCGCGCCAACTAACGATACTAGGCCACGTCGTCTGCAAAGACGGCGTCCTCCCGGACCCCGCAAAACTTCGTGCCGTTGCCGAGTATCCCAAGCCCACCTCCATGAAGACGCTTCGAAGTTTCATTGGGTTGTGCTCGTATTTTCGTCGATTTGTTCGCGACTTTGCTACCATCATCGCGCCCCTTACGAATCTTCTAGCAGCCTCTAACGGCCTGCTTGCGTGGTCACCCGAGTGCGACGAATCTTTTACGACGCTAAGGCGCATACTAACGTCGCCCCCGATACTCCGACACTTTGACCCCAAGGCGCCTACGGAAGTCCACACTGATGCCAGCGGCGTCGGCCTTGGTGCTGTATAGGCTCAGCGGAGGCCAGGCTACGATGAGTACGTTGTGGCATACGCGAATCGAACCCTCAAGAAAGCCGAGTGCAATTACTCCGTTACCGAGAAAGAGTGCCTCGCCATAATTTGGGTGTTGGCTAAGTTTCGCCCGTATCTGTATGGTCGCCCCTTTGACGTTGTCACAGACCACCATGCTCTCTGTTGGCATTCGTCCTTCAAAGATCCGTCAGGTCGCCTCGGTCGCTGGGCGCTCCGTCTGCAAGAGTACGACATTCATGTTGTATACCGGTCAGGCCGTAAACACTCCGACGCTGACGCACTGTCCCGCTCACCACTGGCGTCCGACACGGCATCTCCGTCGGGTTCTTCCCTCTCGCCAATAGACTTCGTGAACATGTCGTCGGAGCAACGCAAGAATGCGTGGGTTTGCCAACTCCTTGACATTCTGGCAAACCCATCCGTTCGTCCCGCCTCAAGGACTATCCGTCGCCATGCCTGCCATGGCGACGGATAGTCCTTTCAAAGATCTTTGAAAAAGGCTGGCCTCCAGCCGAAATGTCAGAATAAATCCTATGTTTGTCACCGTGTCTTTATGATAGTATATTTATCCCGATAGCCAGGAAGAACTTTTTTTGATATATATATGCAAGCAGTGCAAACGAACTTCCTTTTGCTAAGTTATTTAGAACTTACATGTAAACAGCTTGGGCACGAATAGAACACCGGCGTGCTTTTATCAAGTTGTAAGGAAGTCGATCTGTTAGCACGGTATCACTATTAATGATGGGAAATAAAGATGTTCCTTTTACAGCATCTCAGTATGTTGCTTGGGCATTCGTATAATGCTTGTCCATGTCAAAATACAAAGCAAAAAGGGCTTTGTTGGCCGACCCTGAAGATACTTAAAGAGTGTGAGAGGGCCAGGATGAGAACACAGTGACTGTGAGCCGTGAAAAATATTGCGGTAATAAATCATGATAAAGACTGTAATAACGATAACCAGACCACATTTATTTCACTCAGGAATGGAAGAGATAAGGGAAAAACAGAAAGGCAGGGAAGTTAACCACAAAGGCGTCCGGTTGGCTACCCTACACTGGGGGAATGGGAAGGGGGAGCAGAAAGATGGGAGGAAGGGGAACAACGAAAGAGACATTGAAGGATGACTCCATCACTCAAGTTGTACGGGAGGATTTTGGTGTGAAATGCTGCAGCAAGTTATGACAGTAGTGACGTAGGCGATGATGTCCGTGTAACATTACGTTGCTACGTCATCATGACGCCTTACGACGTCTGTGTGATGAGGTCACCATTTCGTCGCATGACTTGGTGTTAGCTCGTTCTTCGTAAGCTGCCTTTCACGCTCGGGGAAACAGAAAATTAATAAAATAAATTCACAGGAATAGCTATCACTTACCAGAGAGAGAGAGAACAACTTTATTTAGTAAAAAAAATTCGCGGAGGTATAGCGGTCAGGCGGTGCCTCGCCGCCACCTCCTCTGCTCGTCTGTTGGCCCGGAGTTGTTTCACCAGGCTTGACTCGCTGAGAACGGCGTAGGTAAAGGAAAAAGACGAGACCTTCGGTATAAGAACGCGGGAGCTGACGATTCGAACCGGAAACGCATTACATTTCATAGAATGGGTCCAAACCCATTCCATCATTCTTTTTAGTTTGTCTTTTTTTGCTGAGTGACTGTCACTTTTGCTGAATCATTTATCCCTACATATACCACCATCCCTTAGTGCTTCATTCACTTAGTGCTCACAGTCGAACACTTTTCAAAGGTTTGTTAGTGTTATTGAGTTCTATTAGCCATCTGTCATGTGCGCGCAAAAGTGTGCCTGTGCTCGGTCCGCGGGATAGAAGGCAAAGACGACGACGACGACGACGAGGAGGCTGGAGCACGCGCAAGGTTGCGCGAGCGGAAGAGCGTTGCGCTGGAAGAGGAGAAAAAGAGGACAGACGGACTGCAGCGTTCGGCAGAGTCGGGTGCCCGGGCCCGACTGTCGAGAGTCAACCAGCGGTCCACGAGTTGGAGCTCCGGGCTTCACGTGGCCGCCTGTGTGTCCTCCCTATCCGGTCTCCTGCTGCAAGACTGCTGTGGCTGCAGCACTCCTCGAGCCATCGTTCGCTTGCCTCGTCGCTCTCCTACACGTCGGTCTCCTGCACGTCGGTCTCCGGCACCTCGGCCTTCTGCAGGCAGCGGTACTCCGGCTCCTCAGTGTCGCCCGTTCCGCCAGCCGGTGAGCCTGTGCCGGCTGAGACTCTTCTCCGCTTATTTAGAACGTTAAGTTTTGTTTCTTCTTTTGCTGTTTATCCGCTCTCTTAAGTGTATGTGTGTGTGTGCAGTGCGCGTATTCTTCTGTATATATAAATTGTCATCTGGAACGCACAATCAGCCTCGTCGCTTCGATGGGAACGCCCGCGTTCCCAGCTTAAATGCATCCTTTGAGAACCTATATCATGACAATGGCGTCCGCGACAGGACGAGGCTGATTGTAGCGTTCCTCTTCTGTTTCCTTTTTTTTTTTTTTGAAGAAGAAGAATGGATCTAAGAGAGCTGATAAGCGCAAGCGAGAGGTTAGGGCTAACGGGAGACGCGCTTCGACAATGGTTAGACGAGGAGGAAGCGCTTGAAAGGGAGGCGCGTGCCGCCGAACTTGAAGCAGAGCGCGAGCAAGCAGAAAGAGAGGAACGAATCCGGCGGCTTCGCGAGCGTGTGATCGAGGCCGAAGCAGCTTTGGGTAGACGCGCAGGTCCGTCCATCGTCACCGATCGTTCCGCGCTTGGGCAAGTGTGCATCCGGGACTCTATGCCCCTCGTTGCTGAAGAACGAGATTTTGATGCATACGCCAGCCGGTGCGAAGCGGTGACAACAAATCTAGAGGGTGTCGTAACGGGGCAGGATTGGCATGAAAACTTCGCCACCTCCCCGAGCACACCTATCAAGCACACGCAGTGCATCATAAAGGGCCAGTTTGAGCCCCGTGAACCCGAGAAAAGGTTCACGAGTAAGAAAATTGCACGTTCCACTAAGGAACACTTTTGTCATAGCGCCTCTTGGAGGCCAAATTCAGTGAAAGAGGAGGTGAGCTTGCCTCAAAACTGCTCCCCTGCTGGAGCACTGATAGTTCTCTCGTTTAAAAATGGCGCGTGTTTGCAAGAGAACTGTGAAGCGGTTGTTGCCGATACTTCATTTGCACCGCTCTTAGCGGTTTTGGGTTACACGACCATGGCCAAAGGCCACCTGAATGGGTCGCTTTCGACGGCATACAGTTCTGTGTTCGAAAGAGGCGATAGTCATCCGAGCGAGCAGGAGGAGAGAACAGGAGTGCTCGTGAGGGATGACAATGTCGACTCGGCCGGAGCGTCAGGAGTTGGCAATGATGACAGGGGTATACAGGACGACCTGTGTGATCGCATCCAAAACACCAAAGAAATTACTGATGGACTAGCAGGTCAGTTTAAAGAGAACAGAATGGGAGTGAATTCTGTGAGCAATAAGCAGGCCGATACGTCTTCTTCGGTGTTTTTGGCTGCAGAACGAATTTCCCATGGCGAGTCACAGGCACTGATGGCTTATCGTGCTAGGCAGCGCGTTGGTGCTCGAGAAGAGGTCATTCGTACGCTTCCAACTCGTGCCGCGTTGCCGCGACGCCTCCCGTCATTTCGCAATAATTTTCGTGTCGGCACCTACAAATGCAAGGTGTTTCTACAGGCCAAGTTCACCAATGTTTTCCTGCGAATGCGCAAATGCTGGTGTCGTCTGAAATACCCCCTAGCGTTCCCTGTGCTTTTCTGGGCACGCATGCCAATTCGCATTCGTCTCTTGTGGGACGCTATTACTTAAGAGGCGCCCAATAATAACCGACTGCTATTTTTGACTTCGACCGAACACTGATTGGTTGAGCATCTCTGTGTGATTTTTTTCTTTTGTGAATACTGTGTGACATGTTCGACCTCTTTATAAGGGCATGCGCACAGATGTGTTTCAGGTCTTTCAAGCGTGTAGTGTACTTTTTATCATGTGTGCAGCTGTGTGATGAGTGTCTAGCGCGCATGAAGTCTTTTGTTCACGTGAACGTATGAACAAAAGACCTAAAGGGGGGCCCGTGTCATGTGCGCGCAAAAGTGTGCCTGTGCTCGGTCCGCGGGATAGAAGGCAAAGACGACGACGACGACGACGAGGAGGCTGGAGCACGCGCAAGGTTGCGCGAGCGGAAGAGCGTTGCGCTGGAAGAGGAGAAAAAGAGGACAGACGGACTGCAGCGTTCGGCAGAGTCGGGTGCCCGGGCCCGACTGTGGAGAGTCAACCAGCGGTCCACGAGTTGGAGCTCCGGGCTTCACGTGGCCGCCTGTGTGTCCTCCCTATCCGGTCTCCTGCTGCAAGACTGCTGTGGCTGCAGCACTCCTCGAGCCATCGTTCGCTTGCCTCGTCGCTCTCCTACACGTCGGCCTCCTGCACGTCGGTCTCCGGCACCTCGGCCTTCTGCAGGCAGCGGTACTCCGGCTCCTCAGTGTGGCCCGTTCCGCCAGCCGGTGAGCCTGTGCCGGCTGAGACTCTTCTCCGCTTATTTAGAAGGTTAAGTTTTGTTTCTTCTTTTGCTGTTTATCCGCTCTCTTAAGTGTATGTGTGTGTGTGCAGTGCGCGTATTCTTCTGTATATATAAATTGTCATCTGGAACGCACAATCAGCCTCGTCGCTTCGATGGGAACGCCCGCGTTCCCAGCTTAAATGCATCCTTTGAGAACCTATATCATGACACCATCTTAATTTTGTGGATCTTTCCTGAGTAATTTTTGCTCTTTGGTACGGCGACTACGGGCACCCTTTAGTGTTAACTTCCTAACCGCGTCCGAGCCCATTCCATCGGTAGAGTCCTTTTCTTGCTTCTTCGTTGTTGTTTTTGCCAAATCATGCTCACGGCTTTGACCTTTACCATCATTCTTTAGTGTTTCACTTAGTGACCATGTCCAGACCATTTGCAATGTTTCTTGAGTGTTAATTCTTTTCGCCGAGTCATTGTCATTTTTGGTAGGTAACGCTCATTATTGGGTCGTTACTATAATCTGTTACTATCTTCATTATTATAAGCTTATTCCTGGACAGCTTTTGGCCATTTCTACCCATTTCCCGCTTTGTCGTGCTCATTGTCATTATTACTTTGACAGCTGTCACGATGATCTAATACTATTTATATTGCTCCTGCAATCAGTTGTCGGTTTATACAAAATGTTGTGGCCTTTGTACCCGTCGTTTTACGTTATGAGTTTATGTGCATATTTTAAACGATTTTTCGTGCGATTCCTTGCTAACTTTTCCAAGTTCGCATAAAAACAAGAAATAGAGGACTTCCGGCTTCAAAAAAAAAGGAAAGAAAAAAAAGGAATGGTGGTCATACTTTGACATCGGATGGTTGATATTGTCCCTGAAAAGGCTGAAGCAGCTTCATTGATTTTGGTCATCGCGAAACCTATGTCTAACTGCTGTGCTGGTGGCATCACGTTGCCAGCAGCTTCATTGTCTTCGTACTGTAGCTGTGCGACCACTGCCACTCACGACACCACTACCATGACATCACTTCGCTATCACGCCCCGCCACGGTGGTCTAGTTCCTGTGGTACTCGGCCGCTGAACAGAGGGTCGCGGGATCAAATCCCGGTCGCGGCGGCTGTATTTCGATGGAAGCGAAATGTTGAGGCCCGTGTGCTGTGCGATGTCAGTGCACGTTAAAGAACCCCAGGTGGTCTAAATATCCGGAGCCCTCCACGACGGCGTCTTTCATAATCACAGCTGGTTTTGGGACGTAAAACCCCAGAAATCAATCAATCACTTCACGTAGCACTGCCATTATCGCTATCACTAACGTGTAGCAGTCGGTTGAGGACAATGACGTGTGTCTAGAGCTAGCGCGGGACCGCTTTTCCCTTTTGCGCAACCTGAGACCCCGCTCTCTCTCTCTCTCTCTCTCTCTCTCTCTCTCTCTCTCTCTCTCTATATATATATATATATATATATATATATATATATATATATATATATATATATATATATATATATATATTGTGGGGATCGCCGCCAAAGGACGCTGCGAGAGGACGACGATGACGAACTGCGCGCGTGTGGTGCTGGGGCGCGCGCTGGCGTTCTAGCCAGGGCCGGGCCTAGGCTGGACGCGGCTGGGCGCGACGGCCTCAACTGGCTAGCCGGGACTGGTTGCTGCGGGCCGAGACGCGGCAATCTCCCACATTGGCGCCCAACGTGGGGCCCCGGCTGCGTTCCGGGAAGGACCGTGTGTTCGTGGGAGACGCCGCATCGCCCGTTCCGTCGCACAGAAGCGATCACCGCCTCATCTGCCTGGTGACCTCTGCGAGCAACGGAGCGCAGCAGACGTAAAAGGCGAGTGGCTGCGTCGGCTCTCGAGTTCTTCAGACAAGGAGGCTGACGTCGCGACACAGCAGGCCACAATGTCATGTGCCGGCGACGCCAGGACGGAGAAGTCGCCGCAGAAACAGGATTCAGCTGACGTGTCGGAAGATGACAAGGTGAAGAAGGTCCGAAATACGGACAACGGAGACAAGAAAGAAAATTGGGAGTCCGAGGACAAGTACGAGGAGGGCGCCGGTGAGAACGATGGCGGTGATGACGACGATGATTATGCAGTTGCGGATGGTCAGGACTACGGCAAGGAAGGGGACGATCCCAAGAGAGATGACGGTCCTGAGGACGATGATGAGCATGCTGCGTAAAGTGGAGAGTAGTAGGTGTCTGCAAGGCAGATGACGGTTCGGAGGGCCTGGCCGGGCCGACGTCAAGGGGTTTTGACTTGTGGGCGGCACCTTCGACGTCCCGATGCGGCTTCTGACATCCTCCCACGTATTCCTCATCTGTGATGGCTGGCCGGCGACCGCAATCGACTCTGCGATCGAGCGGCTACACCCACCGGCTGCCTGCTGGGTGCACTCTTTTGAGGGAGGTTGGCGATGATGATCGGTCGTGCTACAGCGCCCGGGTTCGGTTTAGGTCCCGCGTGCTCCTGCAAGACCTTCGGAGGTTTAGGACCGCGGCATCCTGCAAGACCTTATGCCCGGCGCTGCGCTACCTGGCTTCCTTCGCCACCTCGCTCGGTGCCCCAGCTTTCGAGGCTCTACCGCTGGTGGGGCGTCGACCATCGTGCGGGCCGTTGTGGACCAGTGCCATCCCAACCACGGAGGGGGGGAGAGTGTGGGGATCGCCGCCAAAGGACGCTGCGAGAGGACGACGATGACGAACTGCGCGCGTGTGGTGCTGGGGCGCGCGCTGGCGTTCTAGCCAGGGCCGGGCCTAGGCTGGACGCGGCTGGGCGCGACGGCCTCAACTGGCTAGCCGGGACTGGTTGCTGCGGGCCGAGACGCGGCAATCTCCCACAATATATATATATATATATATATAGTCGCAGAACTTTCAGCCGTCCCAAATGAAGACAAGCAGTCGACTGTTCAACTGGATGTCAACTCTGCACTATCAGCTTCGCAGCAAGAGAGTCTTCGCTCTCTTTTGCTTTCCTTTAGCGACTGCTTTGCTACGACGTCGAAAATCAAGCAGACACCCGTTGCAAAGCACAGGATTGTTACTGAACCCACCGAAAGACCCATCCGACAGCACGCCTACCGCGTGTCTCGAATGGAGCAAGACGCCATTCGCGAACAAGTGAAACAAATGCTTGCTGACGACATCATTCAGCCATCCACGAGTCCCTGGGCGTCTCCAGTTGTGCTAGTTAAAAAGAAAGACGGCACATTGCGGTTTTGCGTTGATTATCGCAAGCTCAACAGCGTCACAAAAAAAGACGTCTATCCTCTTCCTCGCATCGACGACTCCCTGGACCGACTTCGCCACTCCAGATACTTTTCATCCATGGATCTACGTAGTGGTTACTGGCAAATCGAGGTCGATGACCGTGACCGGGAAAAGACCGCCTTTATCACTCCTGACGGACTTTTTGAATTCAAAGTCCTTCCTTTTGGCCTGTGCTCAGCTCCCGCCACTTTTCAAAGAATGATGGACACAGTTTTGTCCGGTCTGAAGTGGCAATCCTGCCTTGTTTATTTGGACGACGTCGTCGTTTTCTCGGAGACTTTCGAGCAGCATCTTCAGCGTCTTCGTGCGGTACTCGATGCCATCCGAAGTGCTGGCCTGTCACTGAAGCCAGAAAAGTGTCACTTTGGTTACGAGGAGCTCAAATTCCTTGGTCATGTCGTAAGCCGTGAAGGAATTTCCCCGGATCCTGAAAAAACGCGAGCTGTTGCGTCCTTTCCAACGCCTACGAACAAACGCGAGGTTCGGCGCTTTTTGGGACTCTGCGCGTACTACCGTCGCTTCGTGCCGAATTTTTCAAAGATCGCTGAGCCCTTGCATTACCTGACAAGAGACAATGTACCTTTCGTTTGGGAAACCGAGCAACACCGCGCCTTTTGTGAGCTTCAGCAGCGACTTCAGAGGCCTCCAATTCTAGGTCACTTCGACGAAGACGCCGACACTGAAGTACACACAGACGCGAGCAATATCGGTCTCGGAGCCATCCTCGTGCAGTGGCAAGAAGGCGCCGAAAAGGTTATCGCCTACGCTAGTCGTACCTTGTCCTCGGCCGAAGCAAACTACTCCACCACAGAAAAAGAATGTCTAGCTGTTGTGTGGGCCATAGCCAAGTTTCGACCATATTTGTACGGGCGACCTTTCAAAGTAGTCAGTGACCACCACTCCTTGTGCTGGCTTGCGGGCCTCAAAGACCCCTCAGGCCGCCTCGCCAGATGGAGCCTTCGTCTTCAGGAGTTCGATGTTACAGTTGTCTACAAGTCCGGGCGCAAGCACACCGATGCTGACTGCCTGTCCCGCGCTCCGGTTGCAACGACTCCGCCTGAAGTAACTGACGAGGACGGTTTCCTCTGCGCCGTGACAGCATCTGACTTGGCTCAGCAACAGCGTAATGACCCAGAGCTTCGTCCCCTCATCGACTATCTTGAGGGCCACATTACTCAGCCGCCACGAGCATTCAGACGTGTAATTTCTTCATTCTTTCTACACAACAACGTCTTGTACAAGCAGAGCTTTGATCCCAGGGCTGAAAGTAACCTTCTAGTGGTGCCATCAACGATGCGAGACGACATCCTGCATGCTTGTCACGACGAACCTTCTTCTGTACATATGGGGTTCACGCGCACTCTCGCACGTATCCGCCTCAAGTACTACTGGCCGAAACTATCTCGTACCGTCAAGCACTACGTTAAGACATGCAGAGACTGCCAGCGGCGCAAGACACCACCCGTAAAACCAGCTGGTCTGTTGCACCCTGTCGAACCACCCCGGGCGCCCTTTCAACAAGTTGGAATGGACTTACTTGGGCCATTTCCGAAGTCTTCCGCTGGCAATCGATGGATAATAGTTGCGACAGATTACCTAACACGATACTGTGAAACCAGAGCGATTCAGCGCGGTACTGCTCAAGACGTCGCCAACTTCTTCATTCATGAAATCGTTCTGCGACATGGTGCACCATCCGTGGTTATTACAGACAGAGGCACAGCTTTCACAGCTCAACTACTTGAAGAAGTGATGCACCTCAGCGGCACTGTTCACCGTCGCACGACTGCTTATCATCCGCAGACGAATGGACTAACCGAACGGCTCAACAAAACCCTCGCTGACATGCTTTCGATGTACGTCGACGTGGATCACAAGAATTGGGATAGCGTTCTTCCGTTCGTAACTTTCGCCTATAACACCGCCGTACAAGAAACCACAGGATTTACTCCTTTCCGCTTGCTCCATGGCCGCGAGGTTACCACAATGTTAGACGTCATGCTTCTGCCTGACCCCTTCTCAACCACCACAGTGAATGCTGCCCAATACGCCCAGCGAGCCGAGGACGCTCGTCAATTAGCTCGCCTGCGCATTCGCTCTAAGCAGCACTACGATGCTCACAGGTACAACCTACGTCACAGAGAAGTTTCCTACTGCATTGGAGACAAAGTATGGATCTGGAGCCCTGTGCGCCAACGAGGAAGGTCGGAAAAACTTCTACGCCGTTACTTCGGACCTTACCGGGTTATTGAACGTGTCAACGACGTCAACTATATAGTTGTTCCTGAGAGCACCACGGGACGCTCCCGCCGCACACCACAACCGGACATCGTTCATGTGGCTAGGATGAAGCCATATTACTCACGATGATCACCACTCCTTCCCTCATTCCTGTGTAAGCATCGGGCCGATGCTTTTGAAGGGGGGGAGTAATGACGCAGAACTTCAGTGCATTTGTGTGCGTTGTGCAGTTACGGCCGTCCGCAGTTTTATTTTGCGCACCGCGGATTGTGGCGTGGAGGTAGACGAAGACAACGAAGAGGACGTGCTGTTCGATCGGTGCCATTTTGCAGGGTGACTGGCTGTTGCCTCTTCTGCATTTATCGTGGCAATATATATATATATATCGGGTACCCGGGTTGGAATTTCGCCTCACCGAGAAAGTTTGCCTTGTTCTATTTCTTTATGGTCGAAACTGCGAGTGACGACGGCTGCTGCAACCTTCACAGTGGCCGTAAAAATTACCCAGTGATGCATTTTCGTTGACAAGTGCAGCCAACTTACAGTGGATCGGTGCTAGGTCGGTGTATTTCGACTTGTTTTTCGTACTTCCCTGTGTTGGAATGAAGCTTACTCACAACGAGGCAAGTCGTCCATACGCATGTCGCGAATCGGAGAACGCTGTCACCAACGTCTATAGTTCTGATGTAGGTGGGCTTGGCGGGCAAGCGTAGCTTGATGTCCACCTGGATGGTGTTGTCGTCGTCGTTGTATTGCGGTGCCGACTCTGCGTGGTGGTGCGAACGTTGATGAGAAAGTCCATAACCTGTCCTTCGATACCAAACTGGCTGGCTTTCGCCACGTCATCCATGTATAGCGTGATATGCATAGCCATGTACAGCCAGTTCCGCACCGTGGAAAGCGTTGTCAGTCGCCTCACACAGGACAGACTGGCAGGAAAGGCATTCTTGAAAACTGTCGATGCAGAAACGACTTTAATGAAAAGTGTCGATACAAAGCGCTGCACGAGGAAGCGGTTACCGACAGCTTCGCTTTCGACGATTTTCGCTTCGTAGAATTATTCGACTTCCACTTGATATAGCAGTTTCACGTGTGTGCTATGCTAATTTTTAGGACGATATTAGTTACTCTTTGATTTGTTAAGACCTCTTTACCTGTACACATACCGCTCCAGCCTGCCCTGCAAAAAAAAAAAAAAAAAAAAAGAAAGCCCGTGGGATTACGGAATAAGTAAAGCATAAGTAAAGAAGACCATGTTCTTCGAAAATAAGCATCTGCGGCGATCGGGTTCAACGTTTTGTGCGTTCTGGTAGGAAAGACACGACACCACATGCTAATCAATATTTCCTTTGGACGGCAGGCGGCGCGCTGTTGCTGAACAGTGTCCCTTTCGCGTTCCCTGGCTTATCTCGGAAGGCTTCGGCAACATGCGAAAGGCTTGCGTGTACGCGCGTCGACGACTGTGGCGGCAACACGCCGCCTCAACTTTCTTTTCAGCGCCCGGCGGTGTTGTTTCCGGGACAACCGACCGAGTGCGGCAGCGCACGCATGTGGCCTCGGCCACCGTCCACCGTCCCTTGAAGACTGTACAGTCAATATCGTTACGTGTACCCGCATTTGTTTTCGCGACGCGCACGTCGAACTCTTGTTTCCGTGGGACAAAAACTGAGGAGTTCATTTGTTCTGCGGAGCGGAGCGAACGTCGCTTTGTAAGGGTGTCAGCATGGACATTGCATTTTGTGCCGTTTGTTTGGCCTCCCAGTTTTGATGCGATGTGGAGCAATGGATAAAGAAAAATTAAATTACGCAGCCGATCGAAGGATGAGTTGGGCGGATGGATGAAACTGAAAAGTTCGTTGGCATCGAATGGAATCTTCTCGCAGAAGACAGAATAAATTGTAGATCAGTTCGAGTGGCGTTCGTCTTCATATATATATATATATATATATATATATATATATATATATATAACGAAAGGGAAGGGGTCAAGGGCTCGTTCTTTCTTTGTTAGAAACAACTTAATGAGCAAACAGGCAATGAGCAAACAGGCCTTGCTCATTAAGTTATATATATATATATATATATATATATATATAGGACGGTATATGCAAAAATAGCTTGGGTTGCCGCCAGTTTATAACAGAATTGACGATGCGCCTCTTAGAGAACGCCGGTTTATTACATCAATGTTTCGGTCGGAGCCCGACCTTTTTCAAGACACCTTGAAACACTCTTCAAGACACCTTGAAAAAGGTCGGGCTCCGACCGAAACGTTGATGTAATAAACCATCGTTCTCTAAGAGGCGCATCGTCAATTCTGTTATATATATCATCATCATCAGCCCATCTTATGTCCACTGCAGGACGAAGGCATCTCCCAATCCTCGCCATCCTTGCCTGTCCTGCGCGAGCTGATTCCATTTGATGCCTGCGAATTGCTTGATTTCGTCCCCCCATCTTACTCTCTGCCGCCCACGGCTGCGCTTATCCTCTCTTGGTATCCATTCCGTCGTTTTAACTGTCCATCTGTTACCTAGCCTTCTCATCACGTGGCCTGCCGATGTCCATTTTTTTCTTCTTAATATCGTTCACTATGTCGGCGACCCCCGTTTGTTCTCTGACCAACTCGGCTGTCTTCCTATCCCTTAGTGTATCGCCTATCATTTCTCGTTCCATCGCCCGCTGCGCGGTTCTTAACTTCCTCTCTAGCTTCTTTGTAATTTTCAAGGTTTCTGATCCGTAAGTCAGTACTGGCAGGATGCAGTAGTTATAGTTTCCGCTTGAGTGATAGTGGTAGGTTTCCGTTCATGAGTTGGGAATGTCTCCCATATGCGCGCCATCGCATGTTTATTCTACGGTGGATTTCTTTTGTATGGGTGGGTTCTCCAGTAAGTAGCTGTCCTATAGGTACAGATATTCTTCTACGACTTCTAATGTATGGGTTTCGATCGTGAATAGACGTTTTTTCGCCGTGCCACTTAGCATTATCTTTGTTTTCTGCATGTTCATCCTTAATCCTACCTTAGCGCTTTCTCGGCTTAAGTCTTCAATCATCTTTTGCAATTCGTCGCCATCATTGCTAAAGAGTACTATGTCGTCTGCAAATCGCAGGTTACTCAGATATTCGCCGTTAATCCTGAGCCCTGTCTCTTCCCAGTCTAAACTTTTGAAGATTTCTTCCAAACATGCAGTAAATAGCATTGAAGAAATTGTATCTCCCTGTCTGACACCTTTCTGTATTGGGATTTTTCTCCTTTTCTTATGGAGGAGCAGGGTGGCTGTGGAATCTTTATAGATCTTGGCTATTGTGTTTATGTAGCTATTACATATTCCTTGACGACGTAGTGCCTCTAGAACTGCTGGTATCTCTACCGAGTCGAAAGCCTTTTCGTAATCTATGAAAGCCATACAGAGGGGTTTGTTGTATTCAGCGGATTTCTCGATTACTTGATTGATAGCATGCAGGTGGTCTATTGTGTAGTATCCTTGTCTGAACCCTGCTTGCTCTCTTGGTTGATGAAATTCAAGTGTCGCTCTTATTCTATTTGAGATAACCCTTGTGAATATTTTGTATAGTGCTGAGAGAAGACTTATTGGCCTGTAGTTCTTCAGGTCTTTTACATCTCCCTTCTTGTGTAATAATAGAATGTTGGCATTTTTCCAACTTACTGGTACATTTGAAGTTTTGAGGCATTGTGTGTATAATGTCGCGAGCTTTCCAGTTAGGAAATCTCCGCCATCTTTGATCAAGTCGACGGTTATGCCGTCTTCTCCAGCTGCTTTTCCGCGGGACATGCCCTTAATTGCTTCCCTAACTTCGTCCGCAGTGACGCATGGGATTTCCTAGTCCTGATCGACATCTAATACACTCATGGTGGGGAGACTCGTATTTGAGCTGTATAGTTCGGAATAGAAATCCTCGGCCACCTTGGTTACATCACTGAAGTTAGTAACGATGTTGCCCTGCTTATCTTTCACTGCATGCATTATGTTCTTCCCGCACAGAGCTTCCTTTTAGTTGTTTTGATGCTGACTCCTTTTCTGACGGCTGCTTCTATTTCTTCCACGTTATGGTTACGTATGTCCCTGACTCTACTTTTGTTGATGACCTTAGACAGCTCGGCGAATTCTATCTTGTCTCTTGAGTTAGTTATTCTCATCTGTTGGCGCTGTTTGATTAGATTTTTAGTAGATTCCGAGAGCTTATTCACAACTTGCCTTGGTGCTTTGCCTCCTACTTCGATCGCTGCTTCGGTGATCAGCTTAGTAATGTCTTCGTTCATCTTCTCTATGTCCTCATTATCTTCCTGTCTTAGGGCGTCATACTTGTTCTTAAGTGCAATTATAAATTCTTCTCTTTTCGCCCTGACGCCATCGGGGTTGGCCTGTTTCCGTGTGATTAACTTTGTCCTTGTTCGCTTTAGATTGAGGGATATCTTCGCCCTTACTAGTCTATGGTCGCTAATTCTGACCTTATTAACCACTTCTGTGTCCTGTACTGGTAGGTGTCTTGATAAAATTAAATAGGCGATACAAACTAAAACTAGTACGAAGTTACGCACCAACGACCAGCCACAGTGACGAGACTGTAGAACAGTTCTACGAGGATGTAGAAACGGCAATGAACAAGGTACACACCCAATATACCATTGTTATGGGGGACTCCAACGCGAAAATAGGAAAGAAACTAAGAGGAGAACGTGCAGTCGGTAATTACGGAGAAGGAGATAGGAATAGCAGAGGTGACATGCTCGTGGAATTCGCAGAAAGAAATCACCTCCGTGTAATGAATACTTTCTTCAAGAAACGTAAGAACAGGAAATGGACGTGGAAAAGCCTCAACGGAGAAACGAAAAATGAAATAGATTTCATAATGTGCACTGATCTGGGTTTTATATATATATATATATATATATAGCTTGTTGATTACGGTGATGATGATTATGATGACGGCGACGGTGATGGTGGTGGTGGTGTCTTGATGATGTCGATGATGATGATCATCGCTGTGGTTTGCACTGCACCTGGCCATGGAAGCTTAGCAGCTGAGGTGTCGTGCTGTGTTAATCAACCACAACGACTATGGTGACGTGTCGCCATCACGTCCAGCTAGACGGCGCCACATGCTCATGTCCCCAAATACTGGTCATATCAGTGCTCCACTGCAACGTGGCTAACTTTACTGTGTGGAGAAGGAAACTATCGAAGCGATAGTTTTTCGATATGTATGTGTGTTCGCAGTGTAAAAATTATCCCATGCCTGCGCAGAGGACACAGCACCATGGCATCTGCCACGTGCTCTGTCAATCTTTTCTTGTAGTTTTAAATGACCAGTTTAATATGAAAGACCCTGCATGCATGTTTTCAGTGTCAAGGGGACCAGTTGAGAATGACTACTATGTGGCAAAACGTCCCGCAGTCGATAGTTGGCGTAGTATACGTGTCACTGTGTTTGCGGAATGCATAAAAGAGCGCCTTAAGTAAACCGAGAACACCAGAAGTTCCCCAAGTATTTTTCTTTCAAGCGTGGCGTCGAGGACACCATAAATATTGAGGCTACACTGCACGCCAAAACGCACAGTGATTGTAACTGTATACTGGGAATTCACAGCTGCCGGCACATGCACCACCTGTGGGCACTGAGGGTACACCGTACTAAGGCATTGGTGTATATACATTTCAGTTTGCATAGTTCGTACTAATGCCGTTTTCATCCTCCCCCGATAACTCGACGCTCGCTATCCAGCAGAGAAAAAAAAATTACCTCTGAAAGGTAAATGGTAACTCGTTACTTTTCTAGAATTTTGTCAAATGTAGTTAAACTACATTACAAATTACAGCTGGTTGAAAGTAATGAAATTACATTATTATTACTTTAGAAAAGTAACGACATTACCTAGATCTTACTTTAACTAAAGTTCACAATTCGTGAAGTGACTCACGAACGCTTTATTTACAACACACATACACTGAAATTGGCACTTAAACGGTCGCAGCGATAACTTGTCCCAGTGCTAGGAATCGTCCCCCTACATGCAGCTTCTTGGTCTTGCTCATAAAAGTAACGTGGCGGATTGAAAAAAAAAAAAAAAGGAAGGAGGAAGGGGGCGGCTGTGTGAGAACCCGAACTCTTATCGTAGATTTGTATAAAGAAAAGCCCTGTCTGCAAATCTCTGCAGCATGTTGCTGAGCTACCTTATGGTCACATAAGCGTGCAGTCGTCGCCGACACTCTTGTCCGGAGTTTTGAGGTTTGTGGTCTTCCAACACAGTTTTATTCAAATCTTCGAGTTCAGACGCTACGCTGATTTTCTGAATTTCTGTGAGCCTGCCACCTGGGTTAGCTTGTTTGTGTTGTCTTCTGTTCCTTTGTTGGTGAAAATTTCGTGCCATAAGATAGCAGACGTGCTATATCCGAGTCGAAAGTAATTCGGAAAGTAGCGAGTAATTTTTCTCGGAATCTTTTATCCAGTGCTGCAAAACGATGCGCCAGCCTCGCTCCGAGTCCCGGCTGTGAACATGCCTCCAGCTGTGGCTTTGCTCCAGCTGGGGCTCCCACCGCCTCCATGAACTGCCCGCATTTTTCGCAGTGCTTGCTGTATATGCCACGAACATGCAAATCATGCCGCTCATGACCAGCATGTCACGATTTTCATGTTATTACCTGTCATTTATGTTCGTCATGCAGTCATGTTGTGGCATACCAATTTGCGTATACATCCCATCAACGAAACAGCCAGGAGAGCACCAAGACCGTGGCATGTAAATCATGCCGCTCATGACATGCATGTCATGATTTTCATGTTACGACCTGTAATTTATGTTCGTCATGAAGTCATGTTGTGGTATATCAATTTTTGTATACATCCCAATAACGAAACGACCAGGAGAGCACAAAGTCGTAGGCGGATAGATAGATAGATAGATAGATAGATAGATAGATAGATAGATAGATAGATAGATAGAT
Organism: Hyalomma asiaticum; assembly: GCA_013339685.2. Lineage (NCBI taxonomy): Eukaryota > Metazoa > Arthropoda > Arachnida > Ixodida > Ixodidae > Hyalomma > Hyalomma asiaticum. Next base: position 87,911,020 of record CM023485.1, read on the forward strand.
AGATAGATAGATAGATAGATAGATAGATAGATAGATAGATAGATAGATAGATAGATAGATAGATAGATACGATCAAAGTCGCCGAAGTTCACTAAGAAATGCTTCGCATTTAAAATTTTATCGAGGATCCGTGTAAGCTCGTAGCTGCCGATTAGCTAATTTCAATTATGCTTACATTATTGATGTAGATGCGTTAGAGTTTGAATCGTGAATGCTTAGAAAAAGCTTTAACAATCTTATCTTCTCAATTAGATATGAACGTTACGCCGAAACAAGAACGTTGCCTTAAAAGCGTGTTTGAAACATTATAGCTTAATTTTGAATTTTTATGGTGCTTGTTTACACCAATAAAAAGGCCGATTCAACAACTTGCAATCACGTTCCCGATGCAAATGTAGGCGCTTGTTTTTAAATGCCAAGCATTTCTTGGCGAAGTTCTAAGAGCAAAGTGACTGGCAGTTGCTTTGTCCGTATCCATCGATCTATCTAGCCGCCTACGTCTAGGTGGTCCCCTGGTCGTGCAGTTCACTTGGAATGCATCAAAATGGTCATCGTGCGGTATACATGCACGACGAACGTGAGTGATAATTCTTGGCAACGCAATTACGTGATATACTTGTCACGCACGTCGCGATTAACGATAACTAGATAACGCGTTATCGTTCTGTGAATAAGGCCAAACTGGGTGAAGATCAGCAAGGAGGTGGAAGGTACGTGAAAGGGATAGCAATTTTCCAGAAATGTGGTTTGTAGTATTTAGTAGTGCATCTGCTAGCGGAGCTGATTAGGACGAGCTCGCTGGTTAGATGACACAGCCACCGTCGCGAGCTTGATGCTTGGTCTAAGAACAAGTTTCCAAGCTCACTTGCTCACAATGCGAAGCTTATATTCCCAGAAACTTGTGCTGCTTCTCTTTGTTCCTCTTTATTCATGGTCTTTTTAGCTTCGTGCTACTGTCAAACTGATAACATTTACCTTCAGGCATTTTGAATCAGATTAGCATTGCAATTTTTTATAGGCGCATTTCAAAAAACGGGCGCAGCCCAGCATTTCGTTTATATCACGTTGGTCTCACAACTTCCGATGAAACGTGCCTCTTATCTAGTATTGTGATAACATAGCTATGTAAACGTATCCACTGCATACATAATGTTTATACGCCACTACAGGAACGCAGTAAGCTTGCACCTCCTCACGTTTGGTATTCGTCGTGCTGGCCATGGGCCTCACGGCGTCCGCTCGCAGAACGAAAGCACTCAGCCTCCCGACGTTCGCGTAGCACCGTCTCGCTTCGTATTCTTGTTCGGCGCGCTAGATACCTTTTGTCTCTCCCCGTTCGTTTGCGTCGTGACAGCGGCGGCGGCGTACGAAGAGGCAGGAAACCTCCGCACGCGCGCTCGCAAAATGCGTGCACTCTGCACCGTGCTTGCTGCTCTACGCAGGCAACGCCCGGCTGCGAAAAGAGCTCTCTGCAAAAGGAGAACGCGCGCGCGGCGGCGGCTCATAGAGGCGCTCAGGAGAAGAAAGCCGGAGGAGGGGGAGAACCGACGCTCGACGTGATTAATGGATCTCTCCAATTTCGGAAGCTTCACTGATTAAAAATATGTAAATACGGCTGCAAGCAAGCGAGCAAGCAGGCGAGAAAGCAAGGCGGCGTCTCTCTATGCCCCGGCGTGAGGCCCGCTCCAGAGACTCGGCTCGGCCGGGTGTAAGCGCCAGGCCTGCGCCGCTCGGCTTGGCTTGGCTGGGCCTTAGCGAACTAGACTCGGAGAGCAGCTCTCGACCGTGCCTGCCAAAGCAAGCGAGCGGTTGGTGCTGGCTGGCTGGGCGGCCTTGCGGGAAAGCTCGCTCCTGTGGGCTGTGGGTGTGTGTGTGTGCGCGCGCGCACGTTGGCAGCAGTTGTGGGACGGCGTGCACTGTATAGGAAGAAAGAGGAGAGACGCCCTTTGTGGCAGGGAGAAGAAAACTCTCGGGAATCTCGCGCTGTCGTTGGCAGGTCATGCAAATTCTCTCACGTGCTCGCGGGCCCTGGGCGTCGCGGACACGACGTCGATGCATGCATGCCAGGCGCTGCGGCGTCGTTGACGTTGGAGTTTTGCATGACGCGCACCCCGCGCGGATGATGCTCCGAGGCACTGCGAGCCGTTCTGGTGTCTTTGCCTAGTATGCACGAAATGCGAGTTTGCCGCTGGGAGGCGCGGGCCGCTTGGGTGGTGTTGAGATTGTTCGTTGCTGGTGAAGGGCGCGCTGAACCAGATGCTTCGGATGGTTTTGGACGAAGTTCGTTCTTTCTGAAAGGGGAGGCCAAGCCTGAAAGATTGACTCAGTACGGAGGCGTCACTTACTGAGCGGAGGTCGAGGAGATGCTCACTCAACTGCTCCCAAGGGCTGCATACCTGCGCAGCCGAAATTGAGAGCTTCATTTGTTTTTGTTTTTTTCTAGATGATGCAAATACATGGCGGGACTGAACCACGCACAGATTCACTGGCAAAAATATTTTCACCTCAGCAATGGCAATTTATTTTCTGTCTCCCTCAGTGTATAGACAGTCGTTCAACTATGTCATTTCGTTCATAGAGGAATTCATCCATAAGAGTTTGTTCAATTATGTCAACGTCAAGATTATTCTATACTAGATACAGTTTGAGGAAGGAAACTAAGTGCTAATTTGGTATTGAAAGTGAGTGTAAGTAGGCTGCGACGCCCAGTAATATTAACTACTCAGCCTTAATGAATTACGAGTGCGCCCTTTCCATAAATTAGCGTTGTTTTACCGAGTGTTATCTCAAATCGCCTGCGCACCCGGAAGGCGCTATAGTGACTTCAAGAGGGAACAACCGGCAGCACAGAGTAGCATATTTAAAGATGAAAATAATCAACGGCTTACAGGCTACCGGCTCCCTCCCCTCCGCCCGTCACAAAGGAAAAGAAAAACAGAAAAAGCAATACAAGAAACACCAGCACATTTAATCATTATTCATTTAGGTACTAACACATAAGACAGAAACTTCGAGGCTATGACAAAGGAGCTTAAGAAGTTATGGATCGCGTCATCAGCTCTTGAACGAATGATAAATGTAAAGTATATAGAGGAAAATGGCTCCACCGCAGAACCTCAAGGTTAGTGAAATAAATTACTTAATTACATCTCGTCTGGCGCAGCAGTAAATTCGTTTCCAAAGAAGAATGAGGGACAGAATACAAACAGCTGGAACGTTAAATATTTACCGATGACATTTCGAATCGTCTTTTCTGTTTTTCCTCAAGCTCCGTATTCAAAGTTCAGCTCCCAATAGTTGAATAAATACCACTTGTGCATATTCTGACTGTTCTTGCTTTGTATGAGGCTTTGTTCACATGTTCCCTTATTCGATTTTATTTCCGGCGAGTCTATTAGCGTAATGCCTTCGTCATTTATCTGGTTACGTCGTCTGACCTCAGCGGGCAGAGTTCTCTATTATTTTGACGTTGTTTTCTCCGAGTTTAATTTGGTCGCGTGCTTGCCTCGCTCTTTCTATATGCTCTATACTCCACTGCGTTCGCGTATTACAAGAAAGGAATGCGCACCAGTGGAGCTTGAAACCGGTTGTTCGGAAATGAGCACATACCGAAGCTGCCGAGGCAGCAGCATTTCCAGCTCGCAGCATTCTTCTTGAACATTTAACTTTTACTTTGCGAAATCTCTATCGCGTATTGGGCTGAAAGGAACTAAAGCTATTTGCATTAGTTTATCAGTTGGGATTAGTGCTCATTAAATGCGGACTAAATTACACCACGTGCCTTTACTCACACGCAGTCATACAGCCATACAAGCAAGAGAAAATAGCGTTAAGGGAACGAAATGCACAAGTGATTACAAAGTGTAACAAGGTTGTTGTACATACCATGGAAGCAAGAAAACGAAACAAGGGAAAGCAGTTTGTTTGCATTGTTATGAGGACAGTGAACAACGAAAATGGCAACAGTGCAGACATTATAAACCTCCTCGTACAAGTCCATATCTAAGGTGAGTACATGAACAGTATGATACAATGCTCAAAACTGAAATTCACTTGACAGTTTAGACACAGCAAAAATTAATTCTTGCTTCGTTGTAAACACAGCATACCAAAATCGTTTATTGCATGCCTAAGCACATTTTTGCAGTGATCCAAGGTTTACGTTAAGTTGTCAACCTATGGTTATCATGCACAACACTGCAAATCACAGACAAACCGAACAATGAAAACATCATCGGAGAAAGCGATATTGCGGTCGGACCCAGCATGACATTTGTTGTCTGTGGTTTGCGGTGGTTTTTGTATAGTTTCTGGGGCCGTAATATTTCTGACGCGAAAGTGCGAGCCCACGAAGCAAGTGTCTCTTGCAAGAGATACCCGGAAGAGCGTCTCCTTTTTCTTTTTCTTCTCCTTTTTGCACTGATACTGGCTGCCGGAATAACATTCGGTTCGGCGTACGAATATTCACTGCGAGATTGATGAGGTCCACCTGCTCCCCAGCACGGGGGGAGGAGGAGGGGGGGGGGGGGTCGATTCGGGCGACCGCGCTCAGAGCTCGCTTTCCATTCTATTCAGAAGCTGTGGTCGTCGCCGTACAATATTTAAACCGCTATCTAAAACGATAAAGCAGCTGACTGAGAAAGACAAGAAGAAAGGGTCAAGTTTTTATGCTCTTCCATCCAGCCATTTCGCCCACATTGTTTCACGGTGACTGTTAAGCCAGCCGCCATGCGGTAGTCTTTCTTGAGCGAACATAAAAGTTTTAAAGCGAGAGAGAGGGAGGAGGAAAATGTTTAACAGACACAAACAACAATGTGGCTATAGCTATCACAAAAAGTACAAATTCGACACAGTGCCACTTCAGCGTTTGAGTCGAAACTTCTTCTTGCTTTCTTTTATTTTCCCCCCTGCGTGCTGCGTGGATTTCGTAGAATTCGATCGCTCCGCACAGGAACGGGGAGGGCGCAAACCAAAGAGCAGAAACCGCCGGCGCAACGACAAAAACCCGATAAAGACCCGGGTTCCAGCCCGCGGCAGAGATAGGGAGGAAATAGCACAAGGAATAAGGGAAGAGCGGTATAGTTGAAGGGAGCGGGAAAAAGGAAGAAAAAGGAAGTTTAGTGAGTGGAAAAAAAGGGCCAATGCAAGGAAGTAGTGGCGTTTTGCCGGGAGAGGGAGCCACCGGCGCTAGCGTCAGGTGGAGAGATGCTCTCCCCGGAGGTGGTGGAAGGCGAGCAGGGGAGAGAGAGAGCTCGGCGGTGTGGAGGAGGAGGGCTCTTCGCAAGATTAATCGTGGGAAAGTTAGAAAAGCACTTCGCTGGGCCTCGCCTCGCTTGGGGTGTTCCTTTCGTTCACTCCTTCTGCTGACCATGTTTCCATCGCGCGGGCTGTGCGCCCTTTTACTTCGCGTCTCCCTGGTTTTTTATCTTCGCGCTCGGTGTCTGGTGCGCTTCGCTTTATTCTGTTCCTTTCCTCATTCTTTGCCTTCTTTCATGTCTTAGACAACTTGCCGCTTCTACCTCGCTCCTTTTCTAAGGTTATCTTCTCTTTTTCTCTGTTTGCTTCTGGCAGTTCGATTTCTTTTATGCTCGGCCGGATAGCGAACGCTCCGGCGCAGAGGAGATGATTTCGGGCTGTCCACTATTTCGTCTCCCTTATTCCCTACATTTTTTTTTTTTTCTGCGTGCCATCGGTGTTTCTCGACTTTCTTGTTCGTCTTGCCTTGGCTCGAGGTGCTCGGTCGACGTCGCCAGCGTCGCACAGTTCGCCCGGCCGAGTTTCGTTCGTACCGCTCGGCTTTCTTGATTGTACAGCGCGGGGCAGCTAGCGCGGCAGTATTCGCTGTTGGCGCAGCAGTGTACGCGCGGCGCGCAGCTGTGACGCTCGGTGTGTCAGAGCCGCTAGAAAAATGGCCCTGGACCGGCAAACTTTCCGGCTGCGTGGCTCGGTGTACGAGACAAAAGGTTCCCCGCCTTGGAAAAAGGCTGGGTCGCGTTTTTTGGAGAAGCATTGACGCTTTCGCGAGTGTCGATCGATGGCTCGCGCAATGGTTAGCGCGTCAGCGCAGAAAACTACTGCAGTCCAGGTCATTTTACGCGTCTATGAAGGGACGATGGACCACGTGGAGGTGTGTGAGCGGAATCGGGATAGTTGATACGAACCCAACGCGTTGCGTTGGGAGCATTGTCGCTGCAAATGTTCGCTATCATGTTTGTGTGCACGTCAATTTATTTAAGCAGTAAGTGAATGTGTCCTTTCCTGCACACTCCAAATATATCTGGTCACTTCAGTTCGTGCAAGAGAGAGAGAGAGAAATCATTTATTGCGTTAGAAAAGCCTAGGTGACAGGTCGGCCTGAATAAGTGTTCTGAGCTGCTCCTCATCATTGGGGGAAAGCAAACTGTGTTAAAAGTTGATTGCGATGATGAAAATGGCTGTGGAAATATCGAATGGCAGATGCCATTCAATATCTCTTGTCCAGTCCTTTATACATAGCGTACTCAGTGCTTCGCCTTGGAGGCCCAACTGCCGCGTGTGTGTGTGTGTGTGTGTGTGTGTGTGTGTGTGTGTGTGTGTGTGTGTGTGTGTGTGTGTGTGTGTGTGTGTGTGTGTGTGTGTGTGTGTGTGTGTGCGTGCGTGTGCGTGTGTGCGTGCGTGCGTGTGTGTGTGTGTGTGTGTGTGTGTGTGTGTGTGTGTGTGTGTGTGTGTGTGTGTGTGTGTAACTGTAGAAGCAGAGAAAACGGAGAGAGAAGCAAAACAGGATAAATGGACAAACACACCACGTTCTGCCGTAAGTTCACTGTACACGAATATTTGATGCTTGGATCCTTGTTTTTAGATCCTTGCTATTTGGATCCATGTAGAAAGCGCCAACACCTTTCTATTTGCTAGCTATTTTCACCTTATTGACTTTGAAACATTTCTTAGAAACTATGCTTTAGGCACGCACTTTGCAACACGCGCGTTTATTTATGCTATTGCAATATGTAAAAAAAAAAAACCTGTTTGACTCGTGTTGCCTGGGCTTTGAGTGCAATATAAATAAATAAATAAATAAATAAATAAATAAATAAATAAATAAATAAAACCTTTCAATCGTAAATTGATTCGTCACGCACCACGCTTTACAGTTTAGGTGTTGTCGGTTTGCACAGAACGCTATATTTATACTTGCCCTGCATCTGGACTGGCGATTTAGTCACCTCTCGCTTAGCTACCGTAGCGATGATCACCTTATTTTCTAGAATAACATTGCGCTTTCAAATATCCGTGAAAAAAAAAATCATCAGACTTGCAGCAGTAACTCAAACTTGAAAAACATAAAGTCTATGTCCAATACACCTTAATTTTCGGTCTTTTTTATTTTGTTCATTGTACAGACGCCTCGAGAATGCACACGCGCAACGTTTGTATATAACAGGGAGAGCCGTGTCGCATGCCAAACGTGCACAAACAACAAAAAAACACGGGATGCCGCTTCAGTGGTCGAAAACCTCCTTCTCCACATTCCCACGTCTTCGAGACACCTGTCACTGCAGGTCTCAGTTTCGCAACCCGCCTTGCATCGCGCGTCACTCGTATAACACAACCATTTCGTAAACACTATCTTTCCTGAGTCACAGTATACGCTCTGACAACGCAACCAGCATATAGCCAGAGATATCAATATCCCATCGCACCCTCTTCGAATATCCGTTCCGTTTTTGTCCTTGCCTCTGGCATGCTGCTATGCATATTTACTATTTAATTTAATGCATATATAGTCAACCTTCTTTTTTATTTTTCTAGTCAACCTCTCTGCCTCTGTTTCCTTGATCAACCATTTCGTACAGACACTGTAGCAGTAGTATATATCTTGATCACTCCTGTTTTCCATCATTGTTTTTTTTTTTCATCCTCATTTTTTCTTTTTTTTTTTTCGTTCCCTTCGTGCCTACTCGAGCTGCCGCCGCGCTCTTCGGTGCGGGGACGACGGAGCCGATGCGTAATCTCTTTCGGAAAGCCATTCGTCATATTCACTCGCAGGGCGACTTTGCATTGCAAATGAGCGCCGCCGTCGCTCTGCAGTCTCGCCCGTCGCGATCGAGACGCGTGTGCCGGGCTTCCTTCGGCCTTGCTTTTGCGGCAAAGCAGTTCTCTCGCTCTCGCGCGCCCGCCCTCTGCACGCAAGCAACGGCAGCACACTCTTTTGTTTTCGCCCGCGGCCGCCGCACATTGACGCGCCGGCGTCGCGTCGGTGTGGACACCTCTTCTCCTTCCTTTCGCCCCCTACGGCTCGCCGCCCTTCCTTCATACTTGCTGCCTTCCACGGCGTCTATACTATGCGCTTACAATGCTTACTCTTTCCACTCACCCTCCCTATATACCTCCGTTCCTGCTACAACACACCGCCTGTTTACTACTACGACGTTAGGCTTAGCTGCCCGCATGCGGCCGAGAGTGTAGCGTTCTGGAGTGGCGCGCGATTTATGCCCTTATGGAAATGGGGCGCGTATTAAACTCGAATTGAGATCCGCGATGCGCGGTGCTGACTGCGCGCGCCGGCGTGCGGAGTGAGCGTTTGCATATACTCCCCTCTTTCCCCGCCGGTGTAGAGTAGGGATCGCTCGCGAAGGTGAGGGCGGAAATCGGCGGCGAGAAGGGCGTGAAGCAGCGTGAAGTATCGCCACCCCGCGGTGTTCGGCATCTCACCTTGAATGCGGCCCGGGTTCATATATATATATATATATATATATATATATATATATATATATATATATATATATATATATATATATATATATATATATATATACACGAACGCGCTTATTCACTCGCGCGAGCGATAAGACGAGTCGCGGGGATGCGCGGAGATTTTGTATGCACGTCGGGGATGCTGTTTTAACAGCGCATACACAGTATAAATGGAGGGATCCATCAGTATATTTCTCTAGTCCGGTTTCCTCTTTCTTTTTTTTTCTTTTTTTTTTGTTTAAGCTTCCTTGTGGTGTGACGTAGGTTTTGAGGGTGAAGCGGCAAAAAAAAATTGCTCTCGAAACATTTAGCTTTTTTTTTTTCTTTTGGGAAGAATGCAATCTTACGCCCATCGGTGCTCTATCAACGGATGGTAGACTATGACCATTCCTATGGCGATGTGGATCATCCGACGTTTCGCAGAGCATCTAACCGTATATATACGCGGTTCATTGCGGCGTCTTGTTAGGGCACTGAGCTGCATGGCATGTAGCTTGCGCGTATATAGTAGTCGGACACACTCAGGCTCACGCGTCTTTCTGACTGAGGTGACCATTAGATGTGTTGGCTGATTTGTATAGCGCAAAACATCTGAAAATCATCGCGCACTCCCAGTCGGTGCCCCCTGAGCTGAATAACCTTCACTTTTCCATACATCGGTGTGTACTCTAAAGAAAGGCTCTAACCTATCGCACGGCTCATTTCGGTGGTGCCAAATGCAAAAATAATCTGCGTGCTTAGATTAAAGTGCACGGTAAAGAACCACAAGAGGCCGAAACTAACCCGCAGACGCCCATTGCGTCATGTATACAATAAGCAGGTCACGGTTTTGCCACTGCAACCCCATAATTATAATATTGTATCTGTGTGATTCTCGTAAATCTAAGTGAGCCCCTTTGAGTAGTAGTTCGGCGAGTTTGAGATCCAAGGAGCCAAAAAAAAAAAAAGAAAAAAAAGAGAAAGTATTGGTGAGCTTGACTCAGAATGAGTCCTGCTTAGGGAAAGTCTGGCGAGTTGTTTCAGTAGGCCTGGCTTGCATGGAAAACGCTCACAGAGTCAGAATCCGAGTGAGCGCGCCGGATAAAAACTGGTGAGTCTTAGTCTGAGTGAGTTCACTACTGAGGGAAAAGCTGGTGCGTTTTAGTGAGTCAAGCTGACAAAGAAAGTTGGAGTCCGAATCCGAGTGAGTCTGAAGTAAGAAATAGAATGTTTGAGCGTACATGGCCAAGTGTTGTTTATTTTGCCGACCTCTGCCTATCTATATATGATCCTTCATCTTCAAAGAATCTCTCTTCTATACCGTCGGGCAGCGCCCTTGGAGATGACGTAAGAGCACGTTTCTTCTGCGTTCACATAAACGTCCCGCCTGTGCTGTTCCTTATACATGAGGTGTAACAATTACGAGGAACGTTGAATCCCAGACGTAAGAAATAAGGAAAAGGAGTATTGCGGGAGTGCTGTCATGAGCCCATGCGCTGGTGTGGTTCAGGCCGACCTGCCTTTGTCAAGCCTCATATAGAACATGACCCATGGCCCAAAATGCGACTCTACTGGCATGTTCGACGTCCTTGAACTGCCCTATGTGGCGAGATACACTGAGACATAATATTATGCGTATGAGCATATGGTAATCGTTAGCAACATCATAATATAACAGCATAGACGAGGTTCCTTAGAATTCACCCAAATACGAAATGTTTATACAGATGAGCATGCCTATGCTCGCATGTACACACGCCGTTCTGTTCTGTCGCGTATACGTACAAAACAATCAAGCGCCCCAACTCGGAACTTCAATAAAAGGGGTGAAAGGGGAACAGCACGGCAGACAAGATGTACCGCATGTCAGAACAGAACGTGTCTACGGTTACAAGAGGCCTGTATATGAGGAAAAGATGTTATTAAAAAACAGAATAACAACCTATGTAGGAGAGGCAGAGAGATGAACAACCACCGAAGCACAGCGAAACAAGCGAGGTTCACAAATGTTCGCATAGAAACGTCAATAACGACGCGCACAGCCTCAACGGGCGGTCGTGTTGTATTATATACGCTCGCTATTCAGTTCGTGGCGCATACATTCTCTCATGTTCCCCTTTTGTTCTAGCCAGAATTCGTAATGCCAGCAGCGCGAGTACTGACGCATCGCATGTCTTTCGAGCGGTGACATTGAGTGTGTCTATATCGACAGGACTTGCATCTACGTCTATACCGTCGCACATATATATATATATAGGCGCAGGGCCTCTCCGCTGCGTGACACATTCATATCAGATTCACTACCGGTTGTACCTGGCGTGGCCCGAATTTGCGTGCGCCAGGGAACAGCGGCTTTGTTTTGTCCAGCTTTCGTATAGATTGGCTGCTCCACGCCTGTCCGTGCGTGCGTGTGGGTGTGTGTGTATTGGCGCGGTCCTGCAGCTGCCCCGGCAAGCTTAGTCGCTCGTGCTTCGCTGCCCTGCGGCTGTTTACACTGGCACGCGCGTACACGCCTTAACGCACATACACATGCGTGTGCACGAACGCGAGTGCGCAGGTTGACCAAACATGTGCGCGAGCGTGCAGACGCTAACTTCATTGTTTTGCGAGTGAAGCCACGCAAAGCGTTCTATATATCTTTGTCTGTCGTGAAGGGACTGGCTAACGCTGCGGCCCGACTAATATAAACAGCGCGTGGAGACGCATTCATCATTCTGTCGGCTCTGACTGTTTAGCGTGAGCGCTTATATGCCGCCGTGGTATAGTAATTTGTTCCGTACTCGGTTGATTGTTTCGGACGTCGTATACTAGGAGGAGGGTTGTTTCAATTAGTCTGAATATACCTTGCAGCGTCGAATGAAGACAGCGTGCTCATAGAGAATGGTGGAATTCTATAGCGCGATAGACTTCCGAGTTCAGGTACGTTTTGCGGCGTCTGTAACTGTACTGTTTCAGTTATACTTCCACGTTAGGGAGACGGCGAAGTGACAAAAAAGTAATACGAAGAAAGACCTGGCCTTTCAGGGACCAATACTACACCAAAATAAATAAAAATAAATAAACGAGAGCAGTGCAACGAGGCCATGCCAGACGCTGACAGCGGCACCATCCTATATTTTTCCCTCTTTCTTTTAATCCGTCTGTCTCTTTGCCCCAGAACAGGGTAGAAACCGGGACGTGCGTCTCGTTGGCCTCCCATGTCCTTCCTTTCTCCTCCTCCTTCCTGAGAAGTTCAACTCCTTATTTTTCTTTAAACTTTGATATCGAGTATGCTCCTTCTAAAAAGCAGCTCTTTGACACTCAAAAAGTAATTATGCTACATATACTAAACCAAATCACCATACGAAACTTAATTATTGCTCATGATAAACACCGTGCTTTAAAAACAAAACTAAATCTGGCTGATCCCTTTGTCAGAGGAATCGGTATAACATGAAAGTGAACTGTGTCTTCACATAAGCAGTTAAATGTTTAGGTTACATCGAGGTGAACCTGCCATGGGTGTCTCGAAGGTACGGCACCGTTTGACGTGGATGAACCCACGTTCACGCATCCATGACACACCACCTGTGGTAGCTGGAGTAGTAAAATAACTGGACACAGTCGATAGTAAATGCCTCGTCACAAAGACATCAACCATGATTACTTGCGCTACATTGACTCGTCAACGTGGTCACCGCACTTGGGCTCCTAGCGCAGAACTTGGTCCCACCGCGCTCAGGCGCGAAGCTGTACGAACGCTCCTTATATTCCTTTTAGGGGCGAAGCTCCTCTTAGTCTAACCTTGTCACGCGTCAGTCGTCAGGCGTAACCCGCATGCCGGGAGGCACGCGCTCGCCCTCGCCGCGTGCTTCCCGACGCGTGCCTCTGCTGTCTTGTGTGAGAGAGAGAGAGAGAGAGAGAGACAGAGAGAGAGCGAAAGGCGCGCGTTGGCTATGGAAACGCTCTTTCTTAGAGGAACGCTACCAGCTCGCAAAGAAGGCGAACGCGCCCTCATCCGCGAGAGACAACGATGGCGCAGGCAGCGTCTCCTAGCGAGTTTCTCGATTGAAAAATACCGACTGCTCGCGTTGGAGAAGCGTTCACCGGCCACCCATATATATATATATATATATATATATATATATATATATATATATATGTCTTGAAAAAGGTCGGGCTCCGACCGAAACGTTGACTTAATAAACCGTCGTTCTCTAAGAGGCGCATCGTCAATTCTGTTATATATATATATATATATATATATATATATATATATATATATATATATATATATATATATATGCACTGGCTCTTCGCTTGCAATGAAGTGCCGGTGGGAGATTTCACTTGTGCATAGTTGAACCATGAGGATTCGTAGCGTGCGCGTTAACTAAATTAAACCGGAACTCGGCACGATCTACGATAAACCTCCCGACCTTCGCCCACTCATCATCATTCACTCCGTGGATATGCTGTAATTTTTTTATCTCGCTTGTTTCTTCAATGCGGTCATCAGGCGCCGCGCGCGTGCATCAAGATGCTTCGGAACGCGCCTGTAATGGTGCCGTCATCCAGGAGAGGCGAAGTGAAGCTGCAGTGTTTTACTTCGCCTCTCTTGGATGGCGGTTCCTGGATTTCGCTGCGAGTTCAATTCCCAGGGCATCAACGGAAATTTTTCTGCCTGCTTTTCTTTGTTGTTCTTACATGTATGTTTTACTGCGTCACATCCGTTACGGGAGTGACCTGTGGGGTCGTGGTGGACACCGGCATAAACACTTTCGTGTTAGAAAAACGAGCTAAACTGTAGTAATGGGCTGCGTTGAGTCTTCAGGCCAGCAACTTCCCCATTTTTGCAAGCTTCATACATCGCGCCCCCTTACGGCATTCGAGAGTCGTGAAATCTCTGTGCTCGTGCCCACAGAGGCTACGCCGCTATGCAGTGCTGCATAGGTGTGCGTACGGTGGTTTTATTGGTTGCTGTCTACCGGTTAAGTGCTTTTCAGTAGCCGATGTTCTGCTGCTTTATATAGAGTGCTTCGACTTACGAAGTCATTCCATCGTTTGTTTTGTTGCTGTTGTTTTTTCGTCAGTTCCTTTCGCTGAGTCATGCTGATGTCTATGACTTCTACCACTATGCTTCAGTGTTTCTTCAACTCAGTACCCATTTCCACAGTCGTTCTCTTGCTTTTAAGAGCTTTTTGTTCAGTCATTGTCATTTTTTTGGGTCATGCTCATTATTCTGCCTTTTCGGCTAATATTGTAACAATGCCATCATAACCTTATGTTTACCCATTACGTTAATTATTTCTCGATTCTTTCCACTTTTCGCCTTTCGATCCACTTTATTTGCTTTGTCATGTTTATCACGATTAATTTAAGGGCTGTCATTATGTATTGCTGTCTACATTCTTCATGTAATTACGTATCAATGGATATGTAAAATTATGGGGCTTGCAGTGACCCTATTGACTTATCGATATTTTGAGCATGTTTTCGGACTCTTCTTTTTTTCCCTATCATTTGCTCCACTTCTTCAAGATCACCTCAAAACAAGACGTATAAAGTGTTCACCTTAATGACTTGAGTGACTGCGGCGTCTCATTTCTCCCTTTCAGAAGACACAGCACCGCGTACATCTACTACTCCTGGGCTGTATTGCAATAGTACTGATTGTTAATACTGATGTGGTTTTACGTGCCAAAGGCGCGGTGTAGGTGAGACACGCTGTAGTGGATCTTTAGACCATACGGGGGTGCACTGACATCGAGCGCTACACGATCTTCTAGCATTTCTGCCTTCGTCAAAAATGCGGCCGCCGCGAGGCTGGGATCGAGTCCGTGTTTTTCGGCCCCCGGTTCAACATAGCCGAGTGCTATAGCCATTGCAATGGTGCCCCGGGTGGTTAAATGAAAAGAGTTGTAGTTGTCCGGGCTCCTTCACATTTGTTACTGATATTCTAGGCCTGTGCGAGTGCCAAAGCCAATGTGTCGAAAACATGACACCTGTCATGGATGACGCCCGGACGCAAACAACAGTGACGTTGCCCACAAGTCGCTCCTCTCGTGTTTTTAAATGCGAAGCATTTCTTAGCGAACTTCGGCGAGTTTGAGCGTATCTATCTATCTATCTATCTATCTATCTATCTATCTATCTATCTATCTATCTATCTATCTATCTATCTATCTATCTATCTATCTATCTATCTATCTATCTATCTAGCCGCCTACGATCTTGCGCTCTCCTGGCCGTTCCGCTAAGCGGATGTTTACGAAAATTGGTATGCCACATCATGACTACATGACGAACATAGATGACAGGTCATAACATGAAAATCATGATATGCATGTCATGAGCAACATGATTTACATGCCACGGTCTTAGGGTTCTCCTGGCCGTTTCGCTAATGGGACGTATGCGAAAATTGGTATGGCACAACATGACTGCCTGACGAACATGAATGGCAGGTCATAACATGAAAATCATGACACGCGTGTCATGAATGACATGATTTACATGCGACGGTCTTGGTGCTCTCCTGGCCGTTTCGTTAATGGGATGCATACGAAAATTGGTATGCCACATCATGACTACATGACAAACATAAATGACAGGTCATAGCATGAAAATCATGATATGCATGTCATGAGCGGCATGATTTACATGTCACAGTCTTGGTGCTCTCCTGGTCGTCTCGTTAATGGGGTGTATACAAAAATTGGTATGCCACAATATGACTGCATGGCGAACATAAATGACAGGTCCTAACATGAAAATCATGACATGCATGTCATGAATGGCATGATTTACATGCGACGGTCTTGGTGCTCTCCTGGCCATTTCGTTAATGGGAGGCATACGAAAATTGGTATGCCATGACATGATTGCATGGCGAACATGACTGACAGGTCACAACTTGAAAGTCATGATATGCATGTCATGGGCGACATGATTTACATGCCACGCGTTTCATTAGCGGGATGTATACGAAAATTGGCATGCCACAAGATGAGTGCATCATGAACGTAAATGACAGGTCATAACATGAAAATCATGACATGCATGCCATGAGCGACATGATTTACATGCCACGGTCTTGGTGCTCTCTTGGCCGTTTCGTTAGTGGGATGTGTAGGAAAATTGGTATGCAACAATATCACTGCATGACGAACATTAATGACAGGTCATACCATTAAAAGCATAACATGCATGTCATGGGCGGCATGATTTACATGCCAGGCGTTTCGTTAATGGGATGTATACCAAAATTGCTATGGCACAACACGACAGCATGACGAACGTAAATGACAGGTACACGACAGCATGACGAACGTAAATGACAGGTCATAACATTAGAATCATGACACGCGTGTCATGACCGGCATGATTTACATGCCATGGTCCTGGCGCTATACTGCCGTTTCGTTAATGGGTAGTATGGGCTCTGTCTACTGACCAGAGGGCGCTACGTAGCTCTCGTCGGACGGCTCAGTCACGCACGGTGGAAACCGAGGCGACAGCGACGCGCGCGTTTCTTCGCTGCTTTCCGGGAGTGCTGCGAACCACACGAACGCTCGAGGCGTCGCCCTTTGGAACAGTTTGCCGCAGGTTTGGAGCGCGCGTCTCAAAGCAAATAAAACGAAGGTCGCTGCTGCTATAGAGTTGGAGACGCGCATCGCGTTTGCGTATCTCCCTGTCACAGTCTGCCCAATTTTGCTTCTTCTCTCCGCCAGGCAGTGCATTCTGGCGCTGATGTCGCACATGGAAAACTCGACTGCACGGAGTCTATACGAAAATTGGTTTGGCACAACATGACTGCATCACGATCATAAATGACAGGTCATAACATGAAAATCGTGACATGCATGTAATTAGCGGCATGATCTACATGCCACTCGTTTCCTTAAAGGGATGTATACTAAAATTGCTATGGCACAACACGACTGCCTGACTAACGTAAATGACAAGTCATAACGTTAGAATCATGACATGCGTGTATGCGCGGCATGGTTTACATGCCACAGTCTTGGTGCTCTTGTGGCCGTTTCGTTAACTTCATATGCACCAAACTCGGTACAGTGAGACAATGCAAATCCATTTTACGTTCCTGATGCGTGCTTCGCATTTCCTTGATTCCCAGTGCACGTGGGATCTGCCAATTTTTTTTTATGATGATTATTTTACGACAATATGATGATTTTAAGAAATCGAATACAGAATTAGGACGTACACCGCTACAATTTCGTACCGTTTAAATTAACCCAGCTGACCGCTCACCTTGAGCGTATTGCATTAAAACAGAATATGAAAGAGTGGCGTTAATTTTGACTCGTTATTATTTCTATAACGCACGAAATACAAGAACCCATGAAGGATACGTGCTTTTATATTTTTTCCCTGAATTTCTTATTGCGCGGTTCAATTACGAAATTCTTAGACCGATACGTGGTAGTTTTCCTGTTGTACGGTTAAGTATACAGAAATATGTTTTCGCTCTAATCCGTGGGTTCCTCGCACGGAGCGCGGCAGCGGATTCACTGCCTGCCATTCCGGCTGATCGCCCAGCACCGTCAAGCTCTCAGGCGTCAAGTTCGGTGTAGTTGAGGGTAACTTTCCGTTGTTCCCAAGCACAGTAACATCCTACTTTAGGGACTTATCGCGGACGGCAAAATCTTTCGAAAAAGTAGGATAGTCTGACAAAAGGATAGTTTGTTCTTTTTTTTTTTACTTTGTTTCTGCCAATACAATTGATCGCAGTACGTGTAACCGGTAGACACAGCGAAGAAGCCACTAAGAATAGATGCAGTCAGCGAATACAGCAGACGCTGTGTGCACTGCTGCGGGAATTAGTTGCAGCGGAGTTAGCTGCAATAAGCTGCAACCTTTAAAGCGAATGCGTAATAATAATGTTTTAGCGGCAGGATATGACGAACGCCCGTGTACACACACTTCGCGTTTCGGGACACTGGCCCCCGCCGAGATGTGCTTTACTGCGCGGCAGTCTTGCATTTTGGCAAAGCTGACTTCTCGGAAGCACTACGACACGCAGAAGACTGGCCCAAGGCTCAGACGTATTTAATGTGGCAACGATTGTGTCGTCAAAGAGCGCCTTGTCAGGGCTCCAATCAGAGCACAAGGTCTGAAAAAATCGCAACCAAAGAATTTCAGTGTCCAAAATTTCAGACCTTCGTCTACATTACTTGTGAGTGGGGTATCTGAAGGGTTCTCCCTCTCTCCACTTTCTCTAGTCCTAAATGACCACCTTCTTTTAAAGAAAAAGGGTGGGGCGGGGGGGGGGGGGCAGGCACTGAGGGAGGGTTATTAGGGGTCCTAGGGTGTACGTACCCCGTGCACTATCAGCATGGTAAAAATACGGTGATACATGCAAGAGGAAAGCGCAGAAAGAAGCGTTTGTTATCAAGGCGGTATACTTCGTCATTTATCGATAATATTCATGGCATTGCGTTAAGGTCAGCCTTCAATTACGCACACTTAGGAATACGCGTAACAAGAGATACATGACATTGCTGCTTCCCTAATTATCTTGAGAAAAGCTTTAATTCATCATCATCATCATCATCATCATCATCATCAGCCTATTTTAGGTCCACTGCAGGACGAAGGCCTCTCCCAACGATTTCCAATCCACCTTATCCTGAGCGAATTCGTTCCACCTTATGCCCGCTAACTTCTTAACTTCCTCGCTCCATCTAACCCTTTTGCCTGCCTCTGTTGCGTTTTTTCTTCTCTTGGTATCCATTCCGTCGCTGTTATTGCCGATCTGTTATCCGCCCACCGCACGATATGCCCTGCCCAGTTCAACATTTTTCTATTAATTGATACAAAAATGTCAGCTACTCCTGTCTTCTTATCCCCTCCGCTCGTTTTTTTATCTCTTAGCGTTACGCCGATCATTTTTTTCTTTCCATTCAACGCTGAATGCTCCTTATTTCATCTCTAGATTTTTAGTTAACCTCCATGTTTCTGAACCGTAGGCTAGTACTGGGAGAATGCAGTGATTGAATACTTTTCGCTTTAGTGACAGCGGCAAGTTCCGAGTCATAATTTCGTAATGCCTTCCGAATGCGCTCCAGCCCATCCTTATTCTAGGCAGAATTTTTTTTTCATGGGTGTGGGCGTTCCTGTTATTAACTGTCCCAGGTATACGTATTCGTTTACACATTTTAAGGGTTCACTGTTAATTTTAAATTTCTGTTCTTTAGCTAGGCTATTGAGCAAGTTGGTCTTTTGCCTGTTCATTTTTAGTCCAAGTTTAATACTTTCCCGGTTTAGGTCATCAATCATGTTTTGTAGTTCATCTCCATCATTGCTAAAGAGCACAATGTCGTCTGCACACCTTAAATTGGTGAGATATTCTCCGTCTATTCTAATTCCCTTTCCTTCCCAGTCTAGACGTTTAAACACTTCCTCTAAACATGCAGTGAATACACTGAATAGCATCGGGGAGATCGTATCTCCTTGTCTGACAACTCTCCCGATCGGGATTACTCTGATTTTCTCATGTAGGAGTAGCGTGGCTGTGCAATCTTTGTGCATGTTGTTTATGGTTTGCACGCATACGTCAGGTACCCCTTGCCGACGTAAAGCTTCTCGAACTGCTTCTATAACTTACTTGTTACTTGCTTGTCGCTTTACCCCAGACTTCTATCGCTGTTTCAAGGATTGTTGTCGTTATGGTTTTATTTATTTCTTCTAAATCTTCATCATATTGGCCTAAGGCCTCGAACATGTAGTTCAGGCGACTTCAAGTTCGTCGTTCTTCGCTCTGATTACTTCTAGATTTGCGTTTTTTCTAGTAAATAATTTAGTTATTGTTTTGTTTAGGTTAAGTGCAATCTTCGCCCTTACTAATCTGTGATCGCTGCATTTTATCTTCTCCGCTACTTCCGTGTCTTGAATTATGCGTGGTTGTTCGCACATTATAACATCAATTTCGTTCTTTGTTTCCCCGTTAGGGATTTTCCACGTCCACTTCCTATTCTTTTGTTCCTTAAAAACGTATTCATTATTCGGAGTCGGTTTCTTTCGGCAAATTGTACTATACATTTCCCCACGATTATTCCTACGGCCGACACCGCAGTTTCCAATCGCCTGTTCTCTACTTTGTTTTGGTACTACTTTTGGGACGCCATTGGCCTTAGCGAAGCTAGGGGAGCAGGTGAAGCTATACATAGTATTAAGCAACGTACATATCCTCTGCTATAGAGCATTGCCCGAAAAGAGAGAATATGGCGTCGGGTTCCTAATTCACAAAGATATAGCGGGCGACGTAGACGAATTCTATACATTAACCAAAGGGTAACATGCGCCGTAACAAAACTAAATAAGCGGTATAAACTTGGCACATCCTGGATTATCTTAATAATCCAGGGATATGCGCCAACTACGAGCTACGACGACGAACTATAGCAGAGCAGTTCCGCGAGGATATCGAATTAGCAGCAAAAAGAGTAGGGTCACAATACACAATAGTCATGGGGGATTTCAAAGAAAAGTAGGAACAAATCTTTAATTAAATAGTGGTTGAGCTAAATCGATGGGTGCGCAGCCACATGAGTGTGTTTATTTGAATTCCTTGCTCTCTTTAGTGAGTAACGTCTCCATCATAGGAGAAATTAGGTTAGTCAAGTTTAATAAACGCCTTCTCACTCTAAGCTTTTGTGTTTCTTTGTGTCCTCCTCCCTACGGGAGCGCTGGCACGGAGCCAGAGGCCTACCCTTCGACTTAACCGGCAGTTTTCTTGCACGAGTACTCATAGGGTAACTTCAATATGTATATTTTCAGCCCAGTGGAAGTGCTTGTCACCGAAAGTACAAAAACGTTCACAAGCCTCAACGCGTAAACAATGCATTACTATATGGCGACATTACAACCAACACGTTTCGGTCTCTTAGATGTGTGCCGCATGACGCTATGGACAAAGAAAGCTTTCATACCATCATACCATCGTCATCATCATTATAGCAATCATATTCTATGTCCAGCAAACGATGTATACGCTTCTCACAAAGAGCCCCGCCGCGGTATCTAGTGTCTATGGCACTCGGCTGCTGATCTGAGGGTCACGGGATCGAATCCCGGCCACGGCGGCTGTATTTCGATGGATGCGAAATGTTGAGGCCCTTGTACTGTGTGGTGTCAGTGCACATTAAGGAACCCAAGGTGGTCGATATTTCGGGATTCCTCCACTACTGCGTCTCTGACAATGACATCGAGGTTTTTGGGGCGTTGAACCCCAGAAATTATTATTATTACTCTCACAAATACCCTGTCTTAAGCGAGATCATCCCGTTTTACGCTAGCAAATTTTAGTTTAATTGTTCCACCTAACCTCCTGCCGTCCTCTGCTGCGTTTCCCATTCCTCTGCAACAGTATCCATTCCGACGTTCTAACCCTCCTCCGGTTATCTGTCGTAGGCATTAAGTGACCTCCCGCAGTCGTTATATTTTATTTGATTGGTTGACGTACGCTAGAACATCGGCTGCCACTCCGCTACGTTTCTTCCTGTCTATGGGAGGTACGCCCCATTTCCTGCTCCTTGGGAAGCTGTTTATATTACTAACTTGAACTTGAGTTTGAAGTTTCTCTCGTAAACGCAAGTACTGGAAATATGTACTGATTGCATATCTCGCATTGTCCTTTTCACGCGAGAAATATTATCTTAAGGCTCGGTTTCATTAGAAAGAAGAAAAAAGAAAGAGAAAAAGCTCACAACAAGCAGCCTTTCGAAACGGTAGCACAGCATGTTTCCCTTGTGTGAATTGCCATATAATGCAAAAGAAGAGGGGCCGGGGTCACACGGCCTTCTGTTCATGAATATGCCTTGCATTCCATCTGTCGGGCTACATTTTCCACTAAACCCAGCATCGAGAATGGCTAGTGTTGAGTATTAGGAACAATTCTCGGGTAAACACGCTCTCTCTCCTATTTTGCTCTTTTTTTTTTGTTTGTGCGGCCAAGATGCAGTGTTTCGTCGTGCGCATGTCTTCTAGTGATAGCTCGATTATGCAGGGCTATATACTGGACTAGAGCGCATAAATATTGCAACGGTTTCGTTGTCCTCATAATAAACATCACACACCTATAGGGGAAGGTGCGGTGTGTTCGTGCGAATAATCAAGCCGTCAACACTGAGCATAATCTCGAGCCAGGAACACTTTGATTGGTCTGCCGGCGAGCGACCTGTTTGGCAGGATCCCCGCCCGGCTGTCACTCACAGTTGACGGATCACGGCATAGGGCGCGTCCGTGCCTTGCACAAACCGGGTGCGTCACGCCCTCAACGTTCGTTCACCGGTAGAACGTTCCGGCACCTCCTTGCGATTTGGATGTTCTTCATTGTACCCGCCTCGATCCAGCAGAAACCGGTCCCAACACGTATCGCCAGAAACCTGCTGTCGAAGAAAAAGAAACATTGCGTAAAGCGTAAGGATCGTTATATGTGTCACACTACCACGTTGACTTAAGTGAACGCCACAAAACCCCAGGTGGTCGAAATGTCCAGAACCCACCGCTACGGTGTCCCTCTCCTGTCTGCTCTTCCATTCCCTTTCATTCTGCTTAATGATGGTTCATCACTGAAACCAGCGCCCCTGGCAGTTACATGGCATAGCTAGTCACACCCTCTAGTCACTGCACGGCCCCTATAGGCCTAAGTTTATCTTCATTGTAATAAAAGAAAAAAAAATTAATTCAGTGTCTATACACGCATAAAATGCCTCGTATTCACAATTTTCTTTTATTTACAACTGTTGCAGAAATGCCAGAATCTCAAGCACCACGCACCCAACTCTGTAAGTAAAACAACAACGCTAGAATTCTAACTTCACCCTCTGCGGCGTAGACATATACACCGCCTTCAGTTACGTGACTGAAAGTGGTGTTTGTTCCAAAACTATTTTGTTTAGAAACTATTACAACCTCTATAAAAATAAAAATTTTATTAAGAAACTACTGAAAGAATGTCCGTTTATATATATATATATATATACAATACCACAAGTAACTTCCCCTATGCTTTCCTTGGCTTCATTGTCTGTTTGCTCATTAAGTTGTTTCTAACAAATAAAGAACGAGCCCTTGACCCCTTCCCTTTCGTTATTTCATAGCTTGGGCCTCGTTGCGGCAGACTTGGTGCCTTAGGTAGCATGCGAGGGCTTATTGGGCAGCAGCCATCTCATCTAAGTTCACGTTCTACGTGACGCCTCGTGGCAAGAAAGTGTGTTCCACACACGCCGCCTAGGCCATGAGTGGCGCTGCCTAACACTCCCAGGATAATAAGTGCATAAATACACAATAAAGTGGACGGGGGGACGAGCGCCTTCGTAGCTCAGTTGGTAGAGCATCGGATGCGACATCCGAAGGTCGTGGGTTCGGGTTCCACCGAAGGCAGGCTTGTCTTTTCGTCCACTTTAATTCCTTTCTACTTTCTCCACAATTACAATACCACAAGTAACTTCCCCTATGCTTTCCTTGGCCTCATTGTCTGTTAATATATATATATATATATATATATATATATATATATAGAGAGAGAGAGAGAGAGAGAGAGATTGCAGTGAGCAGGCGAACGTGCGTAAACATTTATTAGTTCCAACGTTGCGGCCGGTGTGCGGCCTTCGTCAAGGAATCGAAAAGATCAGTCTGGCGTATATTCGCTGAAGGTTGATTCTTTCGCTGAGAACGACATTTAGAAGGTGCTTGTACCTTTCGAAGATCACACGTCCGGTGTTCTTCGCCAAATCGTTGGTGCCAATGTGGATAATGAGGTTTGTCGTCGTGGGTGGAACCAACCTCAAGAGATCCGGGACATCGCCTATGCCGGCACCGGGCTTGCAAATAAAGGCCGGAGTGCCTTCTTGTATAGCGGGTCAAAGAGATGAAACAAGTACTTCGTTTGTGAGTCGCCAGTGAGAGCAGTTTTCACGGCTATCTTCGGCAATTTCAGTGTAGTAGTTCTCGACGTTGTCCGTGCGGGATCCATAGTAGTGGAATATGAGGTAAGTGTCTTCTCTGGATCCAGTGGCCGAAACGTTGGAACTATAATAAGAGTTTTCGTACGTTCGTCCGCTCACTACAATTTTTATTAAACACTTGATCCAGAGAAGACACTTGCCTCGTGTGTGTGTGTGTGTGTGTGTGTGTGTGTGTGTGTGTGTGTGTGTGTGTGTGTGTGTGTGTGTGTGTGTGTGTGTGTGTGTGTGTGTGTGTGTGTGTGTGTGTGTGTGAAAAACAAACCCGAACGCAGCGGCACATGCGCACTGCTTATACAAGACACTTGAAGCGCAAACAGACAAGGACTAGGACGAGTAGACACACACAGCGCTATTTGCTAACTCGTCCTACTCGTCCTAGTCCTTGTCTGTTTGCGCTTCAAGTGTCTTGATATGAACCAACAAGCCCAACTTCACACGCTTCTAATGCTTATACAAACCGCCTTAGCATGAAGCGCACCGAGAAGTTATATAAGCGCTGAATTCGTTCCCTAAGTTTGATGTTTCTTCAAAACTGCACATTTAGTAAGTTAACTGAACATAAAATGATACATTCATTGTATATTTATCCCTCGCACGGACCTGTTAATAGCACGTAGTATTGCGCGGTGCAGTGTTACAAAACTCTTTCGTTAGTGCTGACGCGACCGCTATGGAAAGCGCTTTTTTATCGAAAAACGATGTGCACGCGGGCCGAGTTAACATGCGTCACATTAGTTCGTACAGTTACGGCCCCAGTGAAGTTTGCGCAGATGCAAGTCCGCACAAATGTCGACATGGGCCTCCTCGAAAATTGACTTTGCCGGGTTTGAGCACATGGCCACGAGAATATACAGGAAAAATCAATGAAAAGTTAGTGCCTTTTCAATAGATTCGGAACGACGGAAACTTGTATTAGGTCTATAGTTGAACAAGCTTTATGGGTGTTGAAAAGCCAACGCGCAGGAGTTGAGTTGCAGTTCAGCATCGCAAGGGAAATTTAGCACCCATGCAGATTCGGACGGGAGTCCAAAGAAGCCGCATCGTCTGCGATAAGATTTCACGCCAGACTCACAGAGCCGTCGTCCGAGCATTGGCGGCTCTAGAGTGTCTACACACGCTGCGTTTATGATGCATGCGCATCAGGTTGATTGTTGCACAGAGGCGTTTGTTGCTCGCTGGGAAGTGTCATGTGTGTTGACCACTAGAGAGGCCCTTTAAAGCTGTATACATAATGTATAAAGATCACTCCCGTGATAGCCGAATCGGGCCGTAGCATGCCAAAATAAATGAAAAAGTATATGAAAGTGTCTGTGTGCCTAAGCCGTAGGAATGCCCGTAATAGCTGCGCTGCGGGAAATTTTCCATTCACCTCCACATATCCGTTCAAATAAATGTGCTAATGTCAACCACCACACAAAAAAGAAAAAGTCAAAAGAAGATCAATACCGTAATAAATACGCCCTCTTTGTTAAAAAGGATCAACCGTATTTTAATTGGGTAGTCTAAGTAAATCAATGACTTTTGAGACATCGTTGAAAATCCATTGATCCAACCAATCTCCAGTTGTTTCTCACCAGTGAATCAGTAGTCATTTTTGTAAGCGTTTAACCGCCATAACATTTAAAACTGCTTCATATAGCTGTAATATATATAAACTTTGATAGCCTGGGTGTTCCAATACATGTAGTTAACGGAAGTGCGATTGTCTTACGGGATTTCTAAAAAGTTCATATTCATAATTCTATCACGGTCCATCGAAAGCAATGTTGTAAAATTTGTGATGTGCCCGAAAGTTCGAGCTGGCTTCCTACCGTGACCAAAAAAATTGGGCAAGGCTTCTGAAGTGTACCATCATTTAGCAAATTTTCGACTGGTCATATTATATGGGTATATTTTGCATTCCAGGTATATGGATGGGGTTGTCACAAAAATAAGGAACACTGAGGTTTTGTTTCCTTAACTCTCGCGGCTCCTTGTTCTTTTCTTCCTTTTTTTTTTCGTCCCTTTAATAGAGAAGTGCTGTCCTACAAGGATGTTGTTCTTTCTTAACTGAAAGCCTTCGTTCGAACTCGGAATGTACTGATTGGACAGACGGTGAGGCCACTCTCGCACTCTTTTGAGCGTGTATGAACGATAGATTGTTGAGGGTTTCTCTATGCCAGCACTGCAGTGTGTCATCGACACGTCGCGGACGTAGTTTGGCAGCCTCAATGTGATCGTTACTATATGCAAGCATGCTGAAAAAAATTATGGAACTTTAAACCTAAAAAAGCGCGATATGCTTACGAGGCACACTTGAAGGACTCCGTATTAACACTGGCCATCTGTGGGGGTTTTTTTATTGTTTTGTTTTTGCTTATTAATATGCACCTAAAATCTGAACACATAGGCGATTTTGAATTTCGCCACCACCGAAATGTGGCCGCCGTGGTCGGTAATCAAAACCGCGCCCGCGGACTTGGCAGGGCAACACCGTAATTAGCCATCTGATAGCGTACACCCCGGCAGGCATGAGAGGCGCCAGCGGATGGCGTTTATTAATGACCACGCTATAGATATGGCCTGTTGATATTCAAATGGTCGCATGAAAAGTGCATAGGGGCAGCGTGCTCACAGAGAGTGAAAGCTTCTTGATTATAAAGCAGAAAGATTAGCCTGTGTAAAAACTCTTACTTGATCTTCTTCATGGAATGGCGTGAAGGGAAAGAAATATCCGAGAAGAATTTGGGCCGGAGAATGTGTACGAGATTTTAGAAAGACCATGTCTTGCAACATCTGTGCACACTTGCGCGCACCCGCAAGCGCACTTTCGCTGTGGAACGATGAAACTTTGCGCAGAAAGTCAATGGACTCGGCGTGTGGGAATTACAAAGTATAGAGTGCATGCGTTGCTTCGACGACGAAGACCAGCGACGCAGCGTCTGTGTCAAAGTTCCAAGTATCCTTGGTCAAACACTTGTAAGTTCTTCTTGGCATTGCTCTCTCCCGTCTTTATCTGCTGAGCAGCCAAGCAGGTGTGATACATACTGACTCCGCGGCGCAGCATTTGTCACAACATGGAATTGTAGTTTAGCCGTCGCGGAGTGGAAGTTATTTACAGCTTCGCCCGATCTGCGTCGGGTCTTATGTATAGTCTCCAGGGCCTCAAAAAGAAAGAAAGAAAGAAAGAAAGAAAGAAAGAAAGAAAGAAAGAAAGAAAGAAAGAAAGAAAGAAAGAAAGAAAGAAAGAAAGAAAGAAAGAAAGAAAGAAAGAGAAAGAAAGAAAAGAAAGAAATTGCGTGATAGCGGACTGGACAACACACTTCGTAGAGGTTTGGGTCGTGAGAGTACTTTCACCACTATTTTCACCCTATAGCTCATGGTCGACGGCTTCTCCATTTCTCTCTTTCTACGCCTATTCCCCTCCCAACGCTGAGTATACAAGGTCAGGGCTTCTGTCAGCTCTACTGTCATGATAAATTTCCCTCCGTCTCTCTCGCTTATTCTTTCCACATGGCACTGTAGGTATTGAGACAGCTTTGATCCGAGGTTTCCATCGGTCGATTTTGTACGAGAATGCACAGTTGTCATGATGAAGACCAGGATCTGTTCCACTCCATGAGCTACTACCGCACTGCTAAACCTGACGCTTTATTTTTCGGAAAGACCGTGCACTTCTTTATAAGGTCACAGCGCGGATGGCCTCTGGGAGATGTACAATGCGCCTTTTCATTACTTGTTACGCTGCAATATCCTGGAAGTCATCGTAGTTCCACTACATGCCAAGCGTTGTATGTATACCAAGCTATATGTTAATGACCAAGATCTAATTGCTTGTATTCAGGACTAGACTGTCGATTTGCGCACATATTGTAGCCACAACTGTGTCTGATAAACTTGGCGCTGAAACCAACTACGAAAAATACTAAACTGCAAAATCCGTGCAGCGGTCATGGACAACGACCCCCACGTTTGCATGCGGCAATCTATAGTTGCACGAGTATATAGTATGCTGCAGCAACGGGAAAGCAGCTATATACGTCGACCTCTGACTCGTCTGTAAGACACGCCGGCGCGGACGGGCTCCTATTTTGCAAAC
This sequence comes from Hyalomma asiaticum, assembly GCA_013339685.2. Taxonomy (NCBI): domain Eukaryota; kingdom Metazoa; phylum Arthropoda; class Arachnida; order Ixodida; family Ixodidae; genus Hyalomma; species Hyalomma asiaticum. The sequence continues at coordinate 87,938,785 of CM023485.1, forward strand.
AAAGACCGTAATAAGGAGTTAGTGTCGGCTAGAGCGGCTAATGAATGACGAGCAGCGTTTCTTTTTCTCTGCACGAGTGCGCCATGCGAAAACAGCGCCGCGGGACACTTGTTTTCTATAATCTCGAGCTGCAGCATGCGTGCGTGTACATACAGCATGCCCTGTACACACGTTCAACCTGGTGCGCGGAGAGCGGCATGCAGTGCGCCCGCGGGCGGTGCGTCGTCGGCCCCCGAAGAAAACAGCGGGGTCCGAGCCGTCACTCAGTTTCTGCGCCAGGTTATTAATGACGAGCGAAGGGAAAATTTCCGCCGCCTGTTCAGCTCGGCTATCATGAATCATGCCGCGGCAGAGCGGAGCAGCAGCAGCAGCAGTTTGCCGCGGCTTCCTTGTTACACGCTGTGTATAACGCGCCCTAATTATCTCTCGCCAGCGCCGGGGAGAGGAGGAGATGCCTCGCGCGCCACGACGCTGGCGCGTGGTGTGTATAAGAGTTTGCTCTTTTTCGGGTGGGTTGGGGGGGTCTCCGCGTTTTTCGAACGCCGCGTTGCATGCGACTTTGAGCTCCTTTTAGCCCTTTCTATGTTCTCGCGAGGCAGAACGAAACTGAGTGCAGATGCGCGCGCGGTGTGGAAGGTTTATTACGAGAGAGGGGAGACCCGGGGAACTCGGGAGCGAAAGGAACGAGATGCTTCCATTTGCTGTGTAGTGTTGTATACTTATATAGTTGACCCAACAGTTGTTCGAGATTCACCGAGTGCGCCAAGCCCGAATACCTTAATTTCTTGCTCTTGCACCCACTGCTTTGCCACTTCTTATTTGCGGACTCGCGAAAGCATCGACGTTCACATGTATATGCACCAATACATCTTCGTTATATGTACGGCGGGGCATTATAAACTTGATAAACGGCTTGCCCTTGAAGTGTGGTGGCGTCTCTCAGCGTCATGGTTTTGCGCGCGATGTCGCAAGCTGCGGGAAACGGAGAGGGGGGGCGGGCGGGGCAGGTGCTTTTTAGTGAAGAACCTTGTTTTTTTTTTCTTTTTTTTTTGTTTGCCCCATAGCTTCACATTCGTTATATGGGATTGGACAGACCTTTACTTAAATAAACCTGCAGATTAACCACCCTATAGGCCACCTGGGTGCTCGCATAAGCGCTGAGATACCCTTTTTACTTAATAATAATAAAGCTGCATTCCCTCTAGTTAATAATGCGACGATCATTTGTAGCTACCGGATTCCTTAAGCTTTTCTTTAACAGCGTAAAGCTCATAAATAAAAGCATAAATTTGGCTCGCTAGCTCGACGTGGTGGGTTGGAATCCCGGCCACGACGGTCGCATTTCAATGGAGGAACGGAATAAAAGGGGGAGGGGGCGTGCATTGCAAGAAAGCAGCCGCGTGCTTAGATTGAGATGGATGTCAAAGAACTCCGGGTGGTAAAAGTTACACCCAGGCCCTGCGTTGCGGGGCTGCCTCATAGTCATATCGGGGTTTTTGCACGATATCAGTAGACGTCCGAAAATATAACCATGGTATGTATATGCCCAGATATAGACGTCTATAGCAACGTCCGTCCCGCCGCGGTGGTCTAGCGGTTATGGCACTCGGCTGCAGATCTGAGGGTCGCGGGATCGAATCCCGGCCGCGGCGACTGCATTTCGATGGAGGCGAAATGTTGAGACCCGTGTGCTGTGCGATGTCAGTGCACGTTAAAGAACCCGCTTGAAGTTCCCGCTTCCCTCCACTGCGGCATCTCTCATAATCATCGCGGTTTTGGGACTTTAAACAGTCTAGAGGCCGCTTGCAAAAGCATCAAATCGTAAGGTGATTCAGAGATCCAGTACGCAATTATGATTCGTATGGTGCTGTTGAAGTTGGATGTTCTTGCTGATCGATCGCCCCTTTAAATGCACAGGGATCAAACGAGACACCGAGGTTCAAAAAATGCCTGCTTCGACGAGCTTGAAGGGATACAATCTGCAGCACGAACTCTGTTGCATATGCCAGATTTTGGTGCACGCATCCCCGTCCTTTGATGCACTCAACTCTTTCGCGTCATTAGAGATGTGACGCGGATGAGGATTTGCACATAGCTTGAGTCAGTGCAGACATGAGCGATATACAACTCGTCGTGAGTGCCATTTAGTGTAATTTAATTTAGAGGCTCAACGCGTTAATGCGCGCAAATGCATTATGTGGCCGAAAAGGGGCCACTTATGTGGAGGTGGCAAAGCTAGGCGGTGGTAATTCTTGAGAACACTTTTCTGTGACGAGCAGCGGCTTGCATTGTGTGCAATGAATTGTGCACGTATGTATATATGTCCTGGAATGTCGATTAAAGCTCAGTTGAAGCCTAGCTAGCGGCCGACCTGTGCGGCTACGTGTGGTCCGCATTTGTGTTCGATTGCTAGGGAAAAACAAAAGAAAGATCGACTGAGACGTATACCGCTGCTTCACAGACCACTGTAAAAGCTAAGTTATTCAGATCAAATGGCATGCCACCAAAAGAAGTAAGATGTCTACAAGGCAGCGCACTCATATACACGGGCAGTTTCCATAGACGAAAATTTATAATGGATCAACCAACACTGTAGTGTTTTCTACCAAGGGTCTCCCGAAAGAAACCATTTTTTTATTCTCTTTTGTCTTTCACCAGTGACTACTCCGCTTAAATGTGTCAGGCATGAAAAAGAAAATGAGCAAGTCTGATTCACTGATATCTATAACGTACGTGTAGAGGCACACGCACACTCTCGCTCCTGCAGCCTCTTCGTCGATTATCGCGAAGCTTTGTACTATGTACGCACTCGATTTTGCACCAGCAGGCATGCATCCCTGCGGTCCGGCTGGAGAGGGAAAACACTCATCAGCCGTCCCACACTGGGATGAATGATGATCAGCGAGGTTATTATTATTATTATTATTATTATTATTATTATTATTATTATTATTATTATTATTATTATTATTATTATTATTATTATTAAAGTTATGAGCGGTGTCGATGATTACCCTCGAGTCGCTGGCGACTCCCAGTCCCGGGTCCCAGTTGCGATCGCATTGCATTTTTCATTGTCTAGGCTGCACTGCGCAACACGCAATGTGGGAGAGCCAACTTCCCAAAACCAAGCTTACACCAATATTTTAAAGTTGGCTTCACATTTAAACTAGTGTGTATTGCTCAGAAAACGTGTTTCCGTGGGTAGCGTATACCGTTTTACATCTTACTACGAGGACACTACAGAACCTCCTTTTTCATTATTGTTTGTTACACATTAATGGTTAAGGTGCCATTATTTTTTTCGTGTCCACGTGACGGTGTTCACGTAACGCATTGCCGCACATGCAGGAACGCTTCAGTAAGGTAGCTACGCACAACTTCGCTGTGATAAGTTCGTCGTTTCACGGGACAACAACGTGCTTGACGCCTGCAAGCAAGACTTGACTCATCAGACCTCCTATGGCAGTAGTGTGTGCTATTTCAGCATCGGCCATTGCTGTTTAAAAGCGGCAGTTAAATCGAACGGTTACTGCGCGCACTTGATTAACCAATCCCCATGGGAAGCAAGATGATGGCGAGGCAACAGACCAGTTCAACTTAATAAACAGAAATTTGCTAGAAGAACCGCTAGGGCCCTAGATTTTTGGAAAAGGCCGAGAGTGAATTGAGGACTGACTGAGCGAACGAGTAGCCAGCCTTGTTGAGTTTGTCGTTTCATGTATGTTCGGGTGTCGGCACCTTCCAGCAAATACTTTTTTTTCACCTCTTTCCCTCTTGTTGTGCGTGTATACACTTCTCTTTCCTTTACAGCTGAGCAAAAAAGAAGAAAAAGGAAACCCACACACACGTCACTGCGCACACACGCCCGCACTCGTTTCTCGCTTGTTTTCGCAGCAGCTGCTGCTGCTGCTTTCCCGATCGCCGCGGTCGTCGCGCACGCACGCAGCGTCGGCGCGCTCCACACGCGCAAGGGCGTCGACGCTGACGCTCGGCGGCGTAGCGTCGGCGGCGGTGCGGCCGCCGCTTGTGGGCGCGCGCCAAAGGCCAGCGCCGAGCCGGCGGCGGCGTGCCGAGCCCAACCTGGGCGGTGCTCTGGCCGGCGTGCACAAAAGGAGAGACTCCATCTGCTCGATGAGAAGCTCCACCCGCGAGGGCGGTCGGCGCCGAATCCGGCTCCCTGGGGCCCCTCTGCCAGTTTATTTTTTTTTTTTTTTGTTTCTTTGTCTCTCGCTCACGCTGCATTTTTTCTTTTTCTTGCCTGAGCTCAACTTTTCATTCTCTTTTTCTCCCTTTTCTATTTCGCGTCACCGACGCCGCGCGCTTCGCATTTTTTTTTTTGTGTGTTCCCTCTACTTTTGTTTTTTTTTTCTCTCTCTGTTACCCTTGCTCTTTCGTGCTGCGTGCGAGCTTTCTTTCTGCCGCTTCGCTTTGCGCGTGGACTTGGCTATTTGTGTTGCGTCTCATATCTTTCCCGCGTGCGGCGCAGATAGAACTTGAGTAGATAAGCGCAGTGTTTCTCACTGGCCATTCCCGGGGATGTTTCTTAGTCGAGGTGTGTTTGGTATTATTGGTTGCTGAGGTTCGCTGACATTGCAGTCGGCGACGACTTGACGCCGCAGAGATGTGTGTATACGTCGAACGTCATGTACGCCCTGAACTGGACCGTACAGTAGTACCTATACTGACTGAATAATATGACTTGGAACGGCTGCTATATGTAAAACGCCAACAGTATAACATTGTTCTCACTGCGTGATCTATCTCAGCGAAGGACAGTGTGACAGGTAATGAATAACGAGAGGTCATGTTGGCACACGCAGGGTACATCCATCAAACGGATCGAATGTACGCAAGATATGGAAATGCCGCTTGACTTGCACTTAATTTGTCGCGGAATATTATGACACTATAGAGTTGACCACATCTCTCAACGAGAGCGATTTTCGTCGCTCTCGTTGAGCGGGTCACATATATGTGTACGCGCAGCACTCAAGAGAGAAAAAGTTGCACGACGCTTATCCATGCGCATTTTTCTCTCTCAATATACGAAAGCGTGCACGCGTTGTTTCATCCGAAGGTCTGTGTGTGTGCGCGCGCGCGCACGCACACACACAGACGAAACGAATTAGGGGTGGCTGGGCGTCGTACCGTGTGATCAGCGGCGCGGACAGGACGCGGCGAGAGACCCCGGCGCGCGCGCAGGAGACGACGATTCGCACAAAACTCCGAAGAAGAGGCAGGCATGGCAGATACAGCAGCGGCTTGCAGAGCCAGATGGGCACCGCGCAGGCGCACGGATAATAACAGGGGCAAGCCTTCTGGCAGCGAGGAGGAAGAGGGAGAGTAACGCGTGTAGCAAAAGCAAGAAGAAGAGGAGGGCGAGAGAACGGCCCCGTGCTCGCACGCGAGGGCCATCTCATTAAATCGCGGAAAAATGGGGCTGCCTGCAATCCATCATTTCGGGGACGGCCGCGGCGGCGGCGGCGGCGTTCTTCGCCTCGCGGGCCAGCGCATCACGTCGTGTCGACCCCCCCATGCCCTGACCCCCCTCCTTCTCCCTCCAACCAGCGGCTCTCTGTACAGCGAACCTCCCCTCCCTGCACCTCGCCGGTGTCTCGACGTTCCTGCTGCTGCTGCTGCTGCTGCTGCTGCTGCTGATGCAGAGTGCCGCTGCCCGAAGAGCACCGCAGCAGCAAGGGCAGGCAAGGTTGGCAGCGTTTTGCGCTGCAGAACGGCGGGCCAAGCGATTCCGGCGAGCGAAGAATTGAGAGAGACAACGCCACCGCCCCCCTGGCGTGCGCATGCCACCAAAACCACAGGCATGCCGCCGGAAGTATTCGGGGCGTCGCATTCTTTTTTATTTTTACAGGGCCCTCTCAAATCGCTGTAAGGAAATCTTACGTGGCATTTGAGGGACGCGGCAAACCAACCCGCGAGAAAAGTGCCTCCCCCCCACCCCCTTCCTTCCTTCCATAATAATAAGGATTCTTGAGCCGGTTCAACTGCTCGCAATGACATGTATATAAATTACTTTTAAGGACCCGCTGGTGTCGACGTGAAAAATGCTTCATTTCTGTTGCGAACCATTTCTTCGCTTCCTGTAGGACGAGAAACAATGAAATGCCCTATCTATCTATCTATCTATCTATCTATCTATCTATCTATCTATCTATCTATCTATCTATCTATCTATCTATCTATCTATCTATCTATCTGTCTGTCTGTCTGTCTGTCTGTCTGTCTGTCTGTCTGTCTGTCTGTCTACTACGCATAAGGAGTAAACATGCTTGTGTGTTGCGCCTCTTGGTGAGACTTCGGAATATCAGATAAAGATCACTTTACGCGCGTAAATTGGCTCACATGGAATTTGTGTTATCTGCGTTACTATACCTCCAGCTAATAAACAAACCGCGTGCTGTTCAGGGCATTTCAAGTTCATTTACAACTGGGGGCATTGCTGAGCTGACACTTGCAGAGGCCCACTTATATAGATGCAATTGGTGCATCTAGAGACTATGTAGAATGTATTTGTGCCTGCGTAGCCGAGGCTTAGTCATTCAAAAGCTTCAAGATTTATGCCTCTGTGCCTCTTGTTCTAAGCGTTGGATAAAGTAGAGCGAAAAAAAGAAAAGCCGAGGTGGAAGTGAATGACTTGTCCGCATTTACCGATGAGAGTTTAATATACTCCGGTCAAGCGGAGTAAAAAGCTTACTCCCCTAATGACACGCGCCTTCAGCACGTACTGGTGGGAGTACATGTCTGTTGGCTTCGAGATCGACATGTAGATGGCAGCACTGTCACCGCGTGAGTGTGGATAGGCGTTCCCGGCGCGCATTAAAATGTACACTGCGGCGCTCTGTTGCGAGCGGCTTGAGGCAGTTGTTAGCTAAATAAAAGCATTAATTGCAGTCATACGGTAATTCATGCGTCCTTCAATCTCACATCCGTGCAGGAAGCACGCAAGACGTTTTTATTGCACGTGAAGGAAGCGAGATATGCCATTCAACAGGGCACTGACATCACCCAGCCACACAGTTTGACTTTCTCGGCGGTACTCTCCGTCTTATTTTCTTTTACCGTACTTAACTTCTCTACTGTCTACAATGTTGACATTGCTGTTACGCGACTGAAAGGGTTTGGTATTGAGAGCTTGCTCATTTTTCACTATTGACAACAACAAAACAGGACTGTTATTGCGCTTTGCGTTGAAGTATATAGCAGCTTGTGTACTCCGCTACATCACTTACACGAATGCTTGCGTTTCAATGCTTTGCATGTCATGTTCCATGAAACGCAAGGCGGTTAGCTGGCTCAGTTTGTCAAGGTACGTGACTGCATACGCCGCTTGAGTACTATCACTATATTTGACACACACCTATATTAAGTAAACATTTTAATTCTCAAAGGCATCGCTTTCTTCGCATCATTGCTTGCGTGACCCGTGACATGAAAATGTTTATTTCTTATGCACATAAAAGAAAATGTGGAAAACGGAAAACAAGCGGAAAACGTCCTCTATTTTCCGTCATTATCACAATCGCATATCGCGAGACGATATCCTTGCAGTACTGCATTTACGCGGGATGTTTCCCGCTTGACTTACTCAGAAGGACGCTAAGTGCACTTTGCCGTATACTTGAAATGCACAGCAGCATCCGAACTGAAATAACTGTGCCAAACCGGATGTGAGACGATGATTAGCACGCTCACGACACAGGCGCTCAGTGATTTTAAGAAAGAGCAAAGACTGCAGCGCAATGCAAAATAATACCATAACTAATAATTTTATGCTTGGATAAGAATACATGAAAGCACTTAACACTACACCGGCTCAGGGAACAAACATATGGAGGATATGTGCGACGTATGCGCGCACGTAAAAGCGCAGTGGCTAGCAGACGACGCAAGGAGCTATCCACACTGGGAGCTTCGTCCACTCGCCTCTAGGCGCCGACTGTGTTTTTCCACTGTAAACAAAAATTAGCCGAGATGAAAGTAAATGACCTGCCCTCTAGCGCATTCCCCGATAAGAGTTTTACTCCTGTCCTGCGGAGTAAAAGGTTTACTCCGCTTGACCGGAGCTTATGCATGGATTGTTGGGCGTAATATTTACGTCCACCAGGTTAGCTTTTGCGGGTAGCTATGGGAGTATGTTTACATCCATCGCGGAGCTATTGCGGGTAGCTATATGGATGTTTATGTTTACATCCATGTAGGAGCTTTTGCTGAAGCCAGCTAAGCCTAGGCGTGGTCCGGGACAATTCCTTGCATAATTTTATTAATATTCGGTCTACCTGGGTAAATTTGGCATCCTTTGGTCCTTTCTCCTTCCGGTCGATAGTCTTGACGTTTGCTTTCCTATAATCCTGGTTTGTCCGCATAAAATCTTGATAATCTCGGAAGCCTAAAACCACGTCAACACTCGCTGGGTGGTGGTGCCCCAGCCATAACAAAATATTTCCGATTCGCACATCACTGTGGTCGTCTGGTCGATGTGCGGCATTCGGCTTCTGGCTGGAGGAGCAGAGCGGTCACCAGTGGAGAGAGCCTTGACACGTTTACACAGAACACTGATCGGCCGTTGCAAACTCACTGCGCACTCGTGACTCGATCGTTCTTTAAAAAAAAAATGAAGTGGTGCTTCACATCGGGTGCACTAAACAGACGCGCGAGCACTCTCAGATACTACCCGTGCACCGACGATTCGTCGATTCAACCAATCCACAGGAGCATCACACGGAAGCTCTAAACAGAAGCGCTAGCGCATTGGAACACACACACGCACACACACACATCACACCGTCGCAAGCGCGTCGTTGCCGAAGATGGCTGTTAAAAACTCCCATGGGGAGTTTGTGACCACTCAAACTCAGTGGGGAGTACAATAAGGTCAGTGAGTTTTTATACTCCGTCACTTACCAACAGTGGTAAAATGATGTCAAGTGCCGTATTCACTCCGCTATGACGGAGTAAATGGTTGGGGCATGAGAGTTTTTTCGGTTGGACACGCTGGTAAAAGCTCCCATCTTGGCTAATTTTTGCTTACAGTGATAGTGTGGTCTGGGATGATTCCTTCGATAGTTGATTAGTATTAGACCAACATCGGTAAATTTGATACGCTTTTGGTCCTTTATTCTTCTGGTCGATGGCTTGGACGTTTGTTTTCTAATAGTCCTGGTTTGTCCGCATAATGTCTTCGTAAGCTCTGAAGCCTAAAACTGCGTTCACATCTGGCTGGGCGCCGGTGCCCCAGCCCCGCCATGAGAAAGTATTCCCGATTCGCACATCTGTGTGGTCGTCTTTTTGATGTGCGGCATTCAGCTTCCGATCGAAGGTGTAGGCATGATGTCCAGTGCGGTTTCGCAGTGCGAAGGGCCTCGACACATTTTCACACAGCGCCAGCCTGCCGTTGCAACCACACTGCACCGATGATTCGTTGTTTCACAAATGAACTTCACCGTATACGCGCTAAACAGACAGACAGACAGACAGACAGACAGACAGACAGACAGACAGACAGACAGACAGACAGACAGACAGGCGGATGGGTGGATGGACGAACAAACAGACCGAAGCAAGCGCGACGTGCCAAAGTTGTTAATCAAACTCCCATGCTTAGAGTTTCTAACCACGTGACCTGAAACTCCATAAGGAATATAAGATCATGGTGTCTTCATACGCCGTCACCTAGCAATGCTGTAAAATGAATACATGTGCCGTATTCACTCCGCTATGACGGAGTAAATGGCAAGAGCATGGGAGTGTTTGGGGCTGATATACGCTGGTAAAAGCTCCGATCTTGCCAAGCATAAACTCCCATATAGCTATACCTATATGGGAGTTTACGTTTAAATCCATGTAGGAGCTTTTACTGAAGCCGGCTAAGTGCGGCCCAGGACAATTCCTTGAATAATTTTATTAATATTGGGTCTACCTGGGTAAATTTGGTATCCTTTTGGTCCTTTCTTCTTCCGGCCGTTAGCCTTGACGTTTGCGTTCAGATAATCCTGGTTTGTCCGCATAAAATCTTGATAATATTGGAAGCCTAAAGCTATGTCAACACTCGCTGGGTGGTGGTGGCCCTAGCCACTTCATAACAAAATATTTCCGATTCGCACATCACTGTGGTCGTCTGGTCGATGTGCGGCATTCGGCTTCTGGCTGGAGGAGTGTAGGCCGGTCGAGTGTGGTTCAGCGGTGGAATGAGCGTTGACACGTTTACACAGAACACTGATCGGCCGTTGCAAACTCACTGCGCACTCGTGATTCGTTGTTTAAAAAAATGAAGTCGCGCTTCACATCGGGTGCACTAAACAGACGCGCGAGCACTCTCACATCTACCCGTGCACCGACGATTCGTCGAACCAACCAATCCACAGGAGCATCACACGGAAGCTCTAAAGAGAAGCGCGAGCGCATTGGCACACACACACACACACACACACACACACACACACACACACACACACACACACACACACACACACCCGTCGCAAGCGCTTCGTTGCCGAAGATGGCTGTTAAAAACTCCCATGGGGAGTTTGTGACCACTGAAACTCTGTGAGGAGTATAATAAGGTCATGGCGTTTTTATACTCAGTCACTTGGCAATGGTGGTAAATTAATAACATGTGCCTCATTCACTCCGCTATGACGGAGTAAATAGTTGGAGCATGAGAGTGGTTGCGTTTGACACGCTGGTAAAAGCTCCCCGCTTCTATTGGCTAATTTTTGCTTACAGTGATATATATACCTACTGGATGATTAAACTGAGCCTGTCGCTTGTGCTGAAGCGAACACACAGAGGGCGTAGCCGTTCAGCCATCCATGGCAAGCGGGAGCACACAGCCGTTATACTACCGCCTGGTCATGTGGTATACCACAGCGACAAGGCTGCGAGCGAGTGCGGATGCGATGCCCCTCCGCAGCTGAGCACGTGGCGTGACGTAGCATATGCTTGTGTCTCGGCGGTTTGAGGCCATTGCGATGTGATGAGTGAGCTTGCGAGATACAGAATAGTATAGCGCTTTCACACTGAAATAGAGTACACAACCAGTCGTGTGCGCTAATGCACATCGAAACTCAAGACAAAAAAGAAAAAAAAAGAAAGAAAATGTGCACACGTATTGTTATTGAATAGTGCGAATCCCTTGAGTTCGAGTTCGTTAGTCATGTATAAACGAAACAGGCGAAGCAGAATACCCAATAAAAAAAGAGACCCACCATGAATGAATTGCTAAGGAAGCCACATATATAGTCAGGATCACTGCCAGCCATTGAGACGTACGCGTTACGTATTATTGGGAACAGAACGCAGACACTTTAACGCACGTGCTGATCCTTCTTGCGTGGTAAGTGTATGAATGGTAGTCGTGAGCAGGGATTTATAAGCACACCCACCCTAGACACTCTCCCCCCCCCCCCTGCACCTCAGTTAGGTACTCACCTCCTCCCCCCTCTCCGTAAGATTGCCAGATAACCATGAACTTGTTACCCACACCGCTCCGCTTTCTGGTTACACCATGGATAACACCTATTCAAAATTGAAATTCTGGATAAACCTCTGGTCGTGAGGATTTGCTGAACATGTAATGTCGCTGGAGCCGGCGTTTCGGCAAGAGGACTTCACAGTATATGAATATGAATGAAATATTAGCATTTTTCAGTACTGAGGTTCACAGCGAAAGGTTCAGTTTTTCGATTGTCATTAAGCACTTCTGCTCTGTAGGTCAACTTTTGCCTGTGAAGATAGTGTAATATCTTCCTCACTTACAGAAGAAAATTGATTTCTGGGGTTTTACGTCCCCAAACCCCTACTACGGCGTCTCATATGACTATGAGAGACGCCGTGCTAGAGGGCTCCTGAAATTTCGACCACCCGGGGTTCCTTAACTACAGAAGAAAAATGTTTGCTCCGAAAGCCTTGCTCTCGGAGGTATACTTCATCCCCGTGAAAAGGACTGCACAACGTTACGTATGCACAGCTTGCTTTTACTTTGATGAACACATATCTTGACCTCCTCTGTTTGTTTTATAATCATACTGTGTCCACCCAAGTATAGTCATTAAGGGTTCATAAATGAGCTACAAAATAAGGAATGTTGTGATTCAAACCATATGCTCCATTCCGTCGCGGTTTCTAGCATTTCATGGTCCCGCAGCATCGTTCGCCCACAGTTGCCACTACAAAAATTAGAAGCGACTAACCAGCGGCTGAAAAGTGGGAAATTGAAACTCCGTTCATGAAATCTAGGGTTAATATTCATAGACTCCAACAACGACCGTAATCAATCGAGAGTGGCTGGAGAAAGAGAGGATCGGCGAAAGGCAGTTTTGGAGGTGACGTAAGGACCAGTCCCGCCTAAAGGAAAGAACGACAAACTTTTCTGTTCCCGCGATCCAACAGTCTCGTATGTGTTGCCCAGAGCAAGCGCTCCATTTCGGGCGATCAATCTACGAAGGAAGTTCGACCGTTGTCCGTCAGAGGCTTCTCTGCCCTTCGTCGTCTTTCGTGGCGGCCCAGAGCAGCCTTTCGTTTCCTCCTTCCTTATTCTCTCTCTACTTTTTTATCTCTCTTTCTCCCGCTCTGCAGCTCTCCTTCGCGATTCTCCTCTTTGTTTCTTTTCAGAACCCTCTCTCAAACTCCTTTCCACCTCTCCCTCTCGCTTTGTTTTTTCTTCGTCTCCTTTTGCTTCTTTTTCTCTCCCTGCAACAGGCACGCTATCTCTTATGTACTTTTCCGACACTTGATTTCTGTTTTTTCTTCCGTTCCTCCATTGCTGGCGTGCCTCCTACGGCGTTGGGAGAGCGGCGCTCTTACGACCTTCCAGAAGCAAGCCGGGACTCGCTCGCCCCTCGCCGGGGAGGAGCATTGACCACTCTTGAATGGATGGATCGCCTGTCACTCAAACGCGGGGATTTGCATAGAGTCAAGCCCCCCTCCGCGTATAGGAAAGGAAAGAAGAGAAAAAAAAAAATCTCGCCCCTCTCCTCTGAGTCTCCTTTCCTGCAATCCTCTCCAGCGGCCTCGCTCCTTTCGTACAGCGTTCCTTCCTCTTCCCCAACTCGAACTTACAGTCTCCGGCGTTTTGCTTTTCTTTTTTTCCCGTGTTCGACTCGGCGTGCGCGCGAGCGCATGTGTTTCTCTTTCGTCGACCGGCGCCAGCGCGCTCCACTTCGATTGTTTTGCCACCACTGGCTGTTCCAGGCAGCAGAGTTCCTTTTTGGTTGCGGCCCCCCTCTCCTCCATTCACCCTTTCTCGTTCCTCTACCTTACACGTGCATTCACTCGCTCTCAACTTCACTCTTGGCCAACGCCGCAAAAGCAGCTAGTTTTGTGAGGTGGGGGGAAAGGGGGGTTCCGGCGCAACCGACGGTCTGGTCGTATCGCCCGGGCTGCGACGAAAACAACGCGCTGGGATCAATGCGTCCTCAGCGCTCGATTTCCACGCGCTTCCTTCCTTGTGTGTGTACGTGTGTGTGTGTGTGTGCGTGTGTGTGTGGGGGGGGGGGGGGGTTGCTCTTTTTCCTTTTACCATAGGCCTCTTTCTTTCTTTAGTTTCTGTTTGTCTCGTATTCACTGCACCTTGCTATTCGCGTGCCGTTTCCATTGTGTCTGCATGTTGTGGCCGAGAGTTCGTGCTGTCGTGCGGGGCAACTTCATCGGAATCAAACTCGGTCGCCGCAGCTCGGTTACGTGACGAACTCGATGCGATTCCGTCTGCCTAATTGATTGCACTGTGCAAAACAAAAGAACAGCGAAGACAGAAAAAAGAGACACACACACTCTAATAAAGCGGGGCAAATTGTTGGTTTGTCTCGCGGATCGGCAAAAAGAAGCGCCGAGCGAAAGATTGCGGTCGTTCGGAGCGCTTTCCAGTGGCCACCGATTTCAGCGATTCGGGGGCCGGGTTATTAATAATGTAGACTCGCGGGCCATCGACTCAATCGTATATGCGCTAGCGCGCACCGTGCGTCAACGAGGAGGCATTATTGCGCGTTTGTAAATATGCGAGCTCTCATTTCATTGCTCATGGATTCTTGTTTGCGAGGTTATTGGTTCGCGATTATTATCCGGAGCAATTTTAGAAAGTCGTCGCAACTGACTGCCTCATCTTCTGGCGAAGCGCATGGTTTTTATCGCGCCGTGATTTTATTTCGTCGCAGCAAGAAAATGCAGACCATTACCTAGAGCTTTTCTTTTTTTTTATGTGTACACGTATCGCTGCAAGGAAACAGAAAATCATCAATTCTGACTGCCTGTCCTTTAATGTACATCGTGAAGCTGATTTGGAAGCAAATGTTTTGAGGAGGTTGTATGTATACACGTGCGAGATGGGTTGGGGGTCAATGGGAATTTAGCGCGCATTTTGTTGTTGTTGCTGCTGCTGTTGTTGTTGTGGTAGTAGTTGGTGGTGGTGGTGCCAGATCACTATAAAGTTTGCTGTACTTACAGTTTATTCAAGCACATAAAAACGTATACGGAATTACACGAAAAGAAAATGTCCGTATTTCACTTGTAGCTGTTTTTTCGCAACGTGTCACTGTCAAGTCCAGGCAATGAATATGCCAAAACGGCATATAAAAAAATTACCATTAGCTAGGTCAGCGCGTTCATGTGCACTCATCTGCCAGGGCGCACAATACAATATGCGAGTTCTCCTTGTTTTGTTTTTTTTCCTGTAATTTTGGTCCAGTCATGGCTGTTTTGTCATGCCCATAGTTAAACTACGTGCATTGCGCGCACAATATGCGAGGTTTTAGGTCTCAAAGCATCGATATGCTAATGACGCACGCTGTAGTGAGAAATTTTTATTAATTTTGACCGCATGGGGTTCGTTAGCACGTTTCGATCTAACTAAATAGTCATTTTTGCATTGTACCCTGATCGAAATTTGGCCGCCGTGAGTGGGTGTCGAACCCGTACCTTCAAGCTCAGCGCGACACCAATGTTTTTATCTACCAGGACTGGTAGTGCATTGTGCACATATTTCACTTTATTCTGCTATCTTCATCCTTGCTGCGCATGGTCTCCACCAAGCAAACGTGACGAATAGATTTTTGTTGCGCTCTTCAACTAGTTAGCATGAGGTTCGTTATAGCAAGCATGGCGGTAATACGTAGTTTGTGAGTTCGTGAAAGCGGTCTTCCCTGAGATGCTGGCGTGCTGTGCGGCAAAATAACCGTACCTTCTTGCAGGGTGCGTAGCCAGGACCGTGCTTAGGAGGATAGGTACTCCCATTCTACACTCATCCATCATTGTGGTCAACAACGCTCCTTTGCCACCTCCTGTCTTCCCTCTCTCTTTCGTCTCCTTCCTTTCTTCTTCCTCCGTTTTTTTTTTTCTTTCCGTTTTCTTTTGCGTTATATCATCCCATTTTGCTTCTGGCGCAGGAGGAGGTAACTATCTGAATACAGTGGCTTTCCTAATGCCAGTGAGTATCAGTTATTTGACCCCCCCCTCCCCCATCCCCGCGCCCCCTCCTCCCCCAGGCTTCGTTTGTGTAATGGTGTATGAAAATGTCGACCGCAATCCCCTATGGCCAGAATTGAATTCCTGTATTTACTCGCTTACTACCATCCCTAAAATAACAGCTAGCACTGGCTAATGTTGGTTGGTGTTCGCTGAGTTATGGATAACGTTGCCTACGTTCCTCGCTAATGTTCGTCGCCATTGGATAATGATGGCCAATGTTGGCTATATTCAGTCACCATAACAACGTTTTCCTCACCCCGTTTAACTTGAGGGGCTTGGTTGTCCGCCAGCTCTTTTCTCAATCTCTCTCTCTCTCTCTCTGGCACTCTAAGGCGTTAATACTTGCTTTAGAACTTAAAAGAGCCACGGAAACCACAAATATTGTGGGCATGTGCTCGAGGTTCAGATATATATACATGCACGTAAACAGTTCACGACGGCGCCCCATCGACTTGTCGATCACCGCCTCTTCTTCGGAGTGGCTTTTTTTTGTTTCTTTTTTTTTTTCAAAACACCGCGGCGCGTTCCCAGCGCGCGCCTATATACAGCGTCTCGGGCCAGCGCCCGCGAACAAATGGCGCTCATTACTGCCATTAGGGCCAGGCGCGAGCGCGCCGCTAGCTGTTGGCGCCGTGAAGAATCGCCCGGCGCAGCGCCCTGCCCCCAAATGATCGGATTACTCTCCCCCCGCGGCGCACGCTAACAGGTGCTGCCGCCCTTCTAAAGCACGTGTAAACAAAGATTAAGTCGTCTATTTAGATTTCGCCGAGGCCCGCCGCACTGTAATTAATAACTGACTTCCTCCGCGCGACGTAATTAAATAGCCATTCCCTCAGAGCGGCGGTTTCCTCTCTGCGTCTTCGGGGAAGCTTTCTTTTTTTTTTAACTCATTATTTATTATTTATTTTTCTTTTCCTTTCTCAGCTGAGTCTATAAATGCAAGCTGGCTACATACCGCGGGTCTTTCTCGAGAAAAGTCTCCTTGTGATGGGAAGCGTGGGCGGAGAGAAAGAAGTTGAGAATGATGTATATATACAGTGGTTATATACAGTCTTCGCGGAGCAGTTAATTTGTTTCTTCGCTTTCTCTCATTTCTCCTTGATGGATCGTATGAACTTGTGTGAATTGTTGCCGTGTAAACCCCATGAGCTGGTTTCCTCTTGCCACAGAATTCGCTCATTAAGCGTTAATTGCGACAGCTTAGTATAGCAGCGGTCGGTGTTTTTAGAGCCACTAATAAGCCACGGTAAGTTCTCGGAACCATTTCGCTTTAGGGTATAGATTCTTAAGCACCGCCAGCCGAATGCTTAGCGCTCTAGTAAAATATTCGACAGACACGGCAAAGGGAAAACAGTGCGCGAAATATGAGTGAGCGGTTATGCGCAACTGAACAAATTGCGCTGGATGGATCAGTAGTATGACGAGCGCACCTTCCTATCCTTCACGGCAATCTCTGTAACGCTCAAGCCTCCTTGTGATGAAGTTACCTCACGTTACAGAATATAGCGTGCGTGCGTGTGCGTGTGTGCGCTGTTCCTCCTTTAGCTTGTTTTGACATTCCCGTGGCAATGCAATTTATGTGTGCATTATATAACATAACCTCTCTATCACCGTTTCATACAATGTATATATATAGCCAAGCGGATGCGTGTATAACCAGGCTGTCTTTTGCATAAATTTCCTCTATTTTTCTCCATCTCTCGGAAAGAGAGTCTGTTTTCGCAGTTGTATATCATAAATTCCCATAAGCAAAGTCAAAAGCACTGCACGTGGTTATTTTGCACAAAACAACATTTAAATGTGTACCATTCAGGGAACTTTTTTCTGTGTGTTTTGGCATACAGAGACGAGGCACAACGAGGGTATGCCATATCTCAATTTAAAGAGATAAAGAATGGAATAAATCGAGTCAGGAACCGCAGTATATATACATACATTCTAACAGCACCAGATTTTCTATCTATATAGAGTAATGCAAAGCTTACAATGGAATGTGTTTGAGCTGCCGAGTGCTTGTAATCGATAAGTGGCAAGTATATTTGTAATCGACGATTTCGTTATTCGCATGATAGTTAGGCTTGATAAAGATCGGATAGTAAAGAACTAATTGAAACAAAGCCTTAAATGTTTGTTTTACCTATATGTGATGTAAAGGTAGAGCCAATATTTAAATTCAAAGCTTAGGGGAAATACTTAAACAGCAAACGTCGTCCCAGGCCACCCTTTAAAATTTCGAAGCTTTGCTGTCAGGGGGCTACAATATAGCAGAACAAAGAAGAAAGTGAGGTCTTGAATACATTAGGAAGGGATATTATAGGGTACACTAAAGCTTGAAAATATTTGTTTTGCGTTCGCATTTAACATAAAAATGAAGTCTTTGTACGAAAGGTGTCTGTAATGAGGGAAATAAAGACGGACAAGAGAGGCAGGTGACTATACGCCACCCCTCCAAACCCTCGGCAAAAGCGTTTTATTCGGTGGTGCTTCTCACTCGGTTTCAATGTTTCTTTCGTTTGTTTGTTTGTTTGTTTGTTTGTTTGTTTGTCTGTCTGTTTTGCTAATGTTGTATCTTACGGAGATGTTACCTGCAGAAATTCATTCTTTGTGTCAGCGAGCCAACTACGTCAGCGTAGTAGCGTAATAGCGAGTACGGTTAATGTATAAATCGAGTCTCTATTCACAAAAGGGGTCCTGGAAGCTATAGAACTGCTCACACGATAAAAGTGTCAGCCAATTTCAGAGGTTGTACAGAGAGAGCTCACGCAACAAGATAGCGAAGCAGCTTGACCGACCTGAAGAGTGGTCAAACGGCTGAGTTGGTGGTATCACCTTGCCACCGGCGTCTTCGTCGACTTCTTTGAAAGTGATCACCATCACTCGTGATAACACTATCATAATATTCCTATCACCTTATTGTGATATCAAGGGCTGTCATTGTCGCTATCACTATTCTGGTCGAGGAGAAGCGATAATCTGGTTTTTCTCTTCTGCGCAACCCGATCGCTATCACTCATGATATCCCTATAATGATGTAACTTTCATGCAGCGCTATCGTTATCACTGTTACATTGGTGCCTACGGATCAAGCTGGACCGTATAAGCAGGTCAACTGTTAATAGTGAAACGTGCCAGAGGATATTGGTCGAGGAGGAAGACGAAGCGGACTGGTGCACGGGCGGCCGGCTCCTGCTTTGACTGAGCTCCGTTGCGAGGAAACCTTCTTAGAAAACCTTTACGAGCTCTTCGAATAGACTTGTCTACGCCTGTGGTTCTGTGTTTCGGTGCCTCCATTTCTGGATTTTGCAATACGCATGTTTGCTTGGCAGCGCAAGATTACATTATTGCGACTGACCGTTTTTAAATAGGCAAGACATATCGTTCGATTTATTCAAATGCCCAAATAACGTTCAATAAAAAATCTGAGTCATTCTCTTTTATTCCATTTATTTATTATGCGAATCATTAGTTTTTCTTTGTTGTTCTTTTCGCATCTCTATATTACATCACGATCCTCAATACCTCTTTACTTCGTCTTTAGACTCTTTACTACGTGTGTAGATTACCGCATTCCTAAATATTAAATTTTTTTAGCACCCAATTCTTGGCCAATCCCCCACAGTGGATGTGAGCCGGAAATTGCCAGGTGAACAACAACAAGAACATGAGCTCTTGGCCCATCCCCCGGAGTGGATGTGTGCCATCCGATTTGGTTACGTCTGACTGCGCTACGCGAGTGAATTCAGATACAAACACTATATCTACGGTCACAATATTTGTGAATTAGGCCTCAGAACCACAGATCTGTACATTCAGAAAACAATAAACGAGAGAAACTTATATTACGCGTGCATATTTACGGTATTGCTTCGAAATGACCTGAATGGAGTTTCACACTGATACCGCGTTAATGCAATACGTCGCGAAGCCCCATAAGGTCGACCTGTGCGGCGCCTACGAAGGTATAGGCTGCAAAAGCAATGCGCGGCTGTGTGTGCCACGCAGCTATATGATGACTAATCTGCGCTCCTGTAGTCGCGTGTGTCAGTCCAGCCAAGGCGACGAGGAGCTGAACCGTGCGCGTCGTGTGTGTACCTCGCTGGGTGACTCAGACTTCTATGCTCCATCTTCCCACAGGAGCCTGTTGCAAAACGGGGTAATCATGATGGCCGAACGCGTGTGCGGCGCGTCGCTTGATTGTGTGACGCGAAAATGCGACGCATTTCACCATCTCGCATTCCGAACCTTGGATCCCCGTCTCCAAGCTGTGCGCCCCTGTACCGCGCGCTTTCCCCGCGGTATTGGCTCAATCGCGAGCGTGTCACGAGGCAGTATACGTAGCCATGGGCTGTCCCTTTGGAAAGTGTGACTCGCACCTTTCCCCATGCCCCGCGGTGCCACTTGCTAATGACTGTGGGTGGACAAATTAAACCTTATTCAAATGAGCGACTCGCCGCCGTTAATAACGAATGCAGCGGGCATGTATATGCAGCGAACTCGGCCGCGAGTTGGCCCTTCGAAAGCTTGTACACGCGTGAACTCACCCGTCAGGCTCACTGTAATGTGTACTCATGTTATATATAGTCGGGTGACGGTCGCGGTACTTTGCCATTCGTTAACTGCCTGCAAACTTGATACGAATTCTGCTGCGTCACATCAACACGGGTGATGTGTGAGAATAAATGTTTTGACGTGAAGTTAGAGGGACATTGAATGACTCAGGCATCGGCTATGTGTCAGCGATTGCACGGTACGGAGAGAGAGAGAGAGAGAGAGAGAGAGAGAGAGAGAGGGAGGGAGGGAGGAGGAGGAGGATGAGGAGGAGGCTGGGTTGCTAGCTAGAAATGGTTTGCTATACCTTATACGATGGGGGCATTGGAAGGCGTATAAATAATGGAGCGACAGGAAAAGGAGAGAAGGAACAAAAGTGAACTGCGCGGACAGCGCCATGCAATCAAAGACGCTCCCTCGCAAGTATTGGTTTCTGCAAAGCAGAACATGCTTTCATTACCTTCCTGGCCGACCATTAGTCAAAAATGCGTTCTAACAATTTTTATGATCAAAAGACGGTAATCTAAATCTATACTCGCGTCTGTGTTGCCCCGCCACGGTGGTCTAGTGGTTATGGCACTCGGCTGCAGATCCGAAGGTCGCGGGATCGAATCCCGGCAGCGGCGGCTGCATTTCGATAGGGGCGAAATGTTGATGCCCGTGTACTGTGCGATGTCAGTGCACGTTAAAAAACCCCAGGTGGTCGAAATTTCCGGAGCCCTCCACTACGGCGTCTGTCATAATCAGAGCTGGTTTTGGGACGTTAAACCCCACAAATCAGATCATCGCTTCAGTGTTCTTGACATTGGTCTGGCTAAACCGATGACTGCGACACATTTGGTGCTAATCGTCTTATATGACCCCATATAGCTCATTCGACGACAAGTTTAGCGATTAGGGGAGAGCCGGCGCTTCGCGAAATACAGAGACGGATGTACGTCACTTCTTCGTCCGAAGAATTTAGAGAATGTTCTGCATTTTCAGCTTTTGTTGTACGACTCAGCAAAAATGTAAACATTTTCCGTCCTCGCCATCCTGTTGCCCGTGACAGTTTTGCGTGTCTGGCGCTGGAGAGCACGGTGGCAAGTCTTTTCAGTTTCGAGAGGGGCCCGTGCCGCTCTCGAAATTTTGGTTGGGGGGTAGTGTCAATCCCATAGTGTAGTGCTGATAACATAAAATTTAAGCCTATTAATAACGTTGCATTTAAAAGGTCACCCAATTTGCATACTGCGATTTGTACCTAAAACAAATAATGAAAATACATGTTTTTCTCAAATAGTCAACGCCTTCAGCAAGTGCCTCCTCCTCCCCCCCCCCCCCCTCTCTCCCTCCCCGAAAAATGTTCCTGACTACGGGCCTTCACAGATTACCTAAACTTCGCAGAACATTGCGGATTGATTTTGGCGGCAGGATCGAGATAACATATCTCGAGCCAGTTGGTTCATATCACAGGCAAAAATACCGCGCACTATATACACAAGGACCTTGTGTATGTAGGACATACAGTATATTTTCCTGGTGCTCCTTTAGGGCCAAAATACGCGTCTTATGGGAACCCTGCGTTGAAGCGACATTTCGCATGCAAAATATTGTCGCACCCATTGCGGCCTTGGATCACCTGGAACAGGCTGTCAGCTGGCAACCGCATCATGCGAATGAATCGAGGGATGTTAAAGAAGAAAAAATGTGCTATCCTACACTAACATGCCAAGAGAGCTTTCTGTATAGTGCATATGCGTGTTTTAAGCGACAGTTTAAGAGATATAAAACATAGAAAGGAAGTAAGCGAGAAGAAGAAGACGAATAACACAGAAAGTACCATGCCAGAGCCGACTTATGAAGGAAAGCTCGCCGAACGATGTATATTCTGTCGGCTATGAAACAGCCGTTTTCCTCAACGCATTAGCCGCTCCTTACATCAGGACAAATACGCGCGGCCTCTTAAGTATTTGCGACGTCTTCTTAAGGGCAAATCTTTTTTTTTTTTTTTCGAAGCACCAGGAAGCAGCCGAACCTCGGGAAAACCTTGTCCCTGCTCGCAAGTCTTCGCCGTTCGGTCCTCCGGTAAACAACGCGTACAAAAGGAGACAGGGTGGAGGAGGGTGGCGCCGAAGTCGTTAGGGCTAGCTGAAACGAAAGGATTGCACGTCGACAACTACGACGACAAGGGTAAAAAAAGAAGAATGAAGGTAGAAAAAGAAGCGGCGGGGTGGTATGGTGACTTCTAGAGGCAATTGCCTTTCGCATCAAAAGCCAACAAGCATAGCTAAGCTCGTTTTCCTTTGGCCAAAGTCGCGCCGCCGCCGCCGCTGCCAGCAACAACAACACAAAAAGGCGTCCGTCTCTCCTCGACTTCTCGTCGCTTTCAGGGCTGTACCGATTGCAACGCCATTTGCTTACCTGTGCCCGCTCGGTGGCTCGAGGAATCCTTGCCTTAACGAGCAGAACGGCGTCGTGCAGGCGGGGGGTCGTTCTGGCCTTTGGGGGTCTCATTGTGAAGGCCGTGTAATCCGGAAGGCATCTTCGACGCAGGTGGCTTCACCCCTTTGCGATCTACAACACACCTTACCCATTCTTTTTTGCCGCTTGTGTCCGAATGAGCGACGATGCATCCTTCGGCGAGGCGACTTCGAGCAGCGCTTTCCCGGCAGGCTTCCCCAAACCGCAAACGACACAAGTCGTCACCGACGGCCACCACGTATACCGCCGCGGTTCCGAGAAGTCTTCTACGAGAACCCCTTTCTTAGGCAGGAGGACCGGGCCGATATCGCCGCGTACTACTACGACTACACGCTGCCTCTCTTCTGTCGTTGCGGTGCGTGCGAATGGGAAAAACTGCCGCGGCGCTGCCCGTTTTTGAGAATGGGAGCCGGCTGCAGCCCAACTTCTGGGGAGCAAGCGCGTGCTCGGCGCCAGGCACCCTTCGTTCTGTCTATGTATTTTTCTGTACTCGTATTTCTTTTCTATTTCCTTTTTTGTTCATCTGTGCACAGGGCAGCAACGAAGCGAGCCCGTAGTCGCGAAGCCTCTCTTCCTCCTCTTCTTGACAGCTTTAAATTATGATCGTGGTGGTGCGCGATTGAAAGAAACCCTCCGCGTGCGCGCGCTTTTCTGTCGCGCCGGACGTTGTCTGCTGCTGCTGGCTGTGGAGGCGACGGTTCTACTCTTCGCCGTCGTCCCCTGCGGAACAGGCGCGGGAAGCAAAGGGTTCTTTGGCCGTACTTTGCTTCTCCCCTGTCTACCCACTTCAGCGAACAATGACATTCCAGATGCAAGCAAAGACGTCTCGTTGAGAAAGTAGGAAGGAAAGAAGGAAAGCGGAGGAGAGAAAAAAAATAAAGAGGACCTACCCCCTCATTTCTGGCAGGACAAGCAGCCTCGGCTGTTGAAGAAAAGGTGTGAACTTTCAAAAAGCGTGTACAGCTTGCAAAGTAATGACAATAGGTCCGATAGCGATTCAGGGAAATTTAAGGGTCTGCCTGTCTTTCCCGACTTTCCAGCGTACATTGTACGCTTCACTTGGCTTTGTTGGAAAACTCTGAGAACGCTCGAACGAGACGTACTCAAACGAGACGCAGACGTAGTAAGGTGCTTGTCGAACTCTTCTTAACAATAACCGCTGGCTTTTACGCGCCCGAAACCGCGATATTATTGAGGAATGTAGTAATGGCCTCGACAATTTTCGCCTTCATTGAAAATGCGAGTGCCGTGCCAGGGATCGAGCCCCCGTCTTTCGGGTCAGCAGTCGAGTACCATAACCGCTAGACCGCCGTGGTGGGCAGTACAACACTCCTTGGGCCGTAGTGCTTCCTTTCCTAACTGGCCTAGTTCGTAAACGACTCACCGCGAATATATTGCATCCCTGTACACGTTGGCGCTGGCTGAGACCAAATAAGGTTTTGTACTTTAGGGGGGGGGGGGGAGCGGCAGTAAACACGGGAATCCCCTACCCTCCTTATGTTTTCGTGCTTTATTTTTCTTCTTTTTTTCTGGAAGTAATGATGTACGACCGGTGTTTCAAAATGACAGATCGAAGTTTCTCTTTAAACTGCTCACAATGGCTGCTTCTGAATGCACGGGTTTCCGTCATAGCATCGACTTCAGCGATTTTTCAATGTCTAAAGATAAATGTAATGTATGGCTTCTCGTATGTGGTTTCCTAGTTCAGGCAAAAATGTAGTTACGTAGATCGTGTCGCTGAGCGAGTTGGTCGAAATCGTGAGAATACATTTTAGCTCAACATGGGAAATGGGAAAAACTCCCTCGGCGAAAAAAAAGAAAATAGTGCGGAAGGTTGAACTGTACTTTTAATTAATTTGGGTAACAGAGCAAAAAATAATTTTGTTGTCACGCTGGCTGGCAGTGCACCCGCATCAAAACATTCTGCTGTTTGTTAGTTGTGTTTGATTGACTTATCTAAGTTTGGCTGGCATATCTAAATTACGTCACGGGAGCCCACGTGGTCGAGATTTCCGGAGTCCTTCACCTGTTTTAGCATTCACTATTCATGAGACGGCTGGGCGCGCGGAGATGAGTAAAATAAGAATTTTAATTATTTCTTGACGATATCGCAAATGTCACCAGCTTGTTTGCGAAGTCCTGGGCATGTAGCACTCACTGGATGCGCGGAAACTGCGTCCACCCAGAATTCAGCTAGCTCCTCTCTGAAAATGTTGCAGAGAAATGAATGAGACACAAGTGCCCACGTGAGCGCGGCGGGGGCATGAATTGCTGTTAGCTGCGATAATGATGGATGGGTATCGCAGGTAAACTGTTGTCACGGAAAAAGC
The DNA here is from genome assembly GCA_013339685.2 of Hyalomma asiaticum. Taxonomy (NCBI): domain Eukaryota; kingdom Metazoa; phylum Arthropoda; class Arachnida; order Ixodida; family Ixodidae; genus Hyalomma; species Hyalomma asiaticum. The sequence continues at coordinate 87,963,600 of CM023485.1, forward strand.
TGTGTCCCGGACTGTAGTGTTACCGAGAATGCAATTCACAACTTCCATTTGGCGTACTCTATGACACAGTGGTATAAAGCCCTGTTATTTGTGCTGAGTTTGACAGCAGAAATATTATTCCCATTCATGTGGTCCTTATCACTTACATCTTGTAGCTGACTTCGGTGCAAGAGTAATGATTTCAATTAAAACTGCCACAAATGCGAAGAAAGAATCGTATAAAAAGAAAAATAAAATGCAGGCAACATCGTTGTTGTCTGTGCCTTATATTTTGTTGGTTAAATATTGGAATTTTTATTCAGAGCTATATGTTCCTGTCTTTAATAAAGGCAGAAAACCTCCTGTTTTCTCCTACAATACTTTGTCTTGAGTTGTCTGATTCTTGTGCGGTGCCCCGGATGGCCTGTGAGGCTGTGAGCGAACAGTTCAAAGTACTATCCACGTCATCTACGCAGCTTATTTAGCTATGGTTCTGTCTTAGCACTCTCTTGTTTCCGTACAACGGAATGACTCGGCCTCTACTTCAGCGGGATGAGTATCTTACGCAACATATTTTAATTAACCCGTAAGAAGGATTGGATGTAAAGTGATATTTCTATCGAATCGCTCTATTCCGCATTGAAACCGTTCCATACGAAATCAACACATCCTCCGTGTATATGATGTCGCATATCTATCTCGATGTGAGTGTATGGTGACGAATGGCCATACGGAACGTTTCAGTAGGAATTAAAATGTATAATTGATCTCACGCGCAAGCTTCAACTTGTATCTGGGTCTTCGTGACGAAGCAAGCTCGACGCCCCCATGCGTGTTGCCGGCGCCGCATGTGCACAAAGCCGTCATCGCGTGTCTGGCCCGTATGAAACTCGCGCGAGGCCGTGGCGTTGTTCGCTCGAAGAAAAGGCCGGGCGGACAGCGCGACACCAGAGACACCGTGCGTGCTGCTCGACGCCGTTCTCGGGACTCGAGTTTCACGCGTGAATTAATAGGAAGAGGCGCGACGTGCGTTCGTCTTGATTAACCGGCGGCTGTCTCGAGCAGGAGAAGAGGGTCGACACTGGCGGCTCCATGCTCCTGTATTGGTCGCCTGACTAATGAACGCCGCCGCCGATCCCGGTTTCTCCGAAGCTGGACCCGTGGCCGGCATCACGCGGCAACCCTTGCTCTCCTTCGACTGCTTTCTTCTGCGAAGCGCGTGCGTGCGGATTCGGTTTGCTGCGCGACTCGCACTGGCATTCGATGGAAGCGAAGATGCTAGAGGCCCGCGTACTGTGCGTTATTGTCAGTGCACGTTAAAGAACCCTAGGTGGTCAAAATTTCCGGAGCAATCCACTACGGCTTTTCTCTCCTTTCTATCTCTTTTAAGTCCCTTTCCTCTTCCCCCGCGGACGCTTAGCCGTGCTCCCGACATGGGCTGCAGAAATCAGCGTCCTTCCCTTAACCGAACCGCAATCATAGCATTGGAAGTTGTATAGATATGAGGCTCGGTACTGGTGTTCCTCCATTTGAAGTGCCCTGCGCTACAAAATACGCATCTTGCTTTTTATTCAAAAGTAAACATTTGACAGTGCTGCCTGTCTGGCGTGGGGTTTGATGAGTAAACGGAGTTGGGTGATACCTCCAACCAAATTTATTTAGAGTTTTAAATGCGAAGCATTTCTTAGCGAACTTCGCCCACTTTGAGCGTATATATCAATCTAGCCGCCTAGGACTTTGTCCTCTCCCGGCCGTTTCGTTAATGGGATGTATACGAAAATTAGTATGCCACAATATAACTGCAGTACGAACGTAAATGACAGGTCATAACATGAAAATCATGACATGCATGTCACGAGCGGCATGATTTACGTGTCACGGTCTTGGTGTTCTACTGGTCTTTTCGTTAACGGGATGTATGCTCAAAATTGTATGGCACAACATGACTGCATGGCGAACATAAATCACACGTCATAACACAATAATCATGGCATGCGTGTCATTAGCGGCATGGTTTATATGCCACAGTCTTGGTGCTCTTGCGCGGCCGTTTCATTAACCTCATATGTACCAAAATCCGTATAGACCTATTCCACCGGGCCTACGTCACGAAGATGCGGTGGCGCTGTCGTCGGGAGTTTTGGTTTCGCATGGTAGGCATCCGCCGTCGCGCCTACCGTAGCAGCCGCTGCGTTTTCGCTGGTGCGGGCGCTTCTCACCGCCGTGAAATGAAGAAAAAAGTGTTCACCGATGACCTGCGCCGTGGGTTGGTTGCTCAGCAACGCACAAGACACGTGCGATAGGTTTTTATCGGTTTCCTGCTTATATGTGTCTTAAGGAAAGGGACGAACCTGTAATGCCTGCTCATCGGTTATGCGCCAAACATTTTCGTCACGGCTAAGCATATGTGTAATTATTTGGCGTTAGTGCGGCTTGTTTCATTTGACAGAAATAGCATTGTCACAAGTTTGTCAAGTGTAATGCTGGACACCAAGTTTCTTGGCATAAACAAAGTGCGGACACAGAGCGATGACGCTTACAGCAAAGCGCGCACGACGTTAGCATAGCTCGATGTCTAGAAGTAATCGCGGTCGCCGTGTATTACTGAAGTGGGGAAGCTATACATACGTCATACAAATTTCATTCACTCAAATGAAACAAATATATAAGAGCTTAATTCACGTAGCCGTGAGCGAAGGGCCGATTACAGCGACGCTTTTGCAAATTGCTTGCGGCTGCGATATAGCATACACACGAGAAGTGTCTTTGGCAATGCTGTAGTGGATATGATGCGCTTTAATTTTTTTTTCGATTGTCAGACTGCTCGAATGAACTACACGCTTGAAATCTGCCGCGTCGTTACAGGACTTCACGCCTTCACGATCGGAACTGAGCGTATGGGCAGAGCCGCAAGCCGCGGTTATGCGCCTTGCTGGCGGTTATTTTAGAGCCTTGTCCTTGGCACGTTATTGCTTTTTTGTGTGTGTGTGCGTTATCACTGCCGTATTTACATAGGTGATACCAACATCGCATGCCTGAGTACCCATTCCGTTACATTTGTTTCTGCGCAAGGATTTCGTGTAGGGATTAGAGGCTTTAGTCAGAAACAGTATTTTTAGCATGAGGCATTTTCATGTCGTATTTAAACAAGTCTCGCGGTTGCAGGTGGTTCATCCTTGCGCTAGTTACCGAATTAAAGCATACGCATGAAGAGATGCCGAAATGATAACTCGCGATCATTCGTATCATGTGGCAAGGTGTTTGTCCTTTCAATCAGTTTCTCACAGCTTGTCATAGGTGGGCGTCGGCACATTCTTTTCTACATTCATTGAATGCTTCCTACAGAGCTAACGCAACTTCATCTCACGCGGCTGCCCCTCGCAAACTTGTAAACACGCCGTCGGCTCTCCGACGCCCCGTGCTCGGAGGCAGCTTTCGCACACGCTTCGCCGGCGGCGGTGGCGCGACCGTGCAGCGCCGCTGCAAGCGGTGGGCGGGGCCTCCGCGCCGCGACGTCGATACAAGCCCTGGTTATATCGCCGGTGCCTACCACTGTTTACCAACATGGAATAGGTCTATAGCGAGACAACAGTGCAGATCCATTTTATGTTCCCGATGCGTGCTTCGCATCTCCCTGATTCCCACTGCAAGTGGGATCTGTCATTTTCTTTTTACCCAAAGTTTCGGCGCCCGCACAGGTATACGTTTCCATACTGTTCGACTTGATTATATAAGAATCATTTCAAGGGTTTTACACGCAAAACCACGATATTGTTATGAGGCATGACGTCGTGAAGGGCTCCGTAATTTTCGACATTTGTCAATTCACCCCGGTACTATAGCGATTCTGTCCATCGCTGGCAATGGCGCGCATATTGCTGCTTTTCGTGGTCCTTCTTTCACCCATTCAGATCATAATCGAACGTCAAGGAAGGGTAGCGGGGAGGGGCCTCGATAGAAAAAAAAGTCATTCATGCGACTACTTTGCCCCACAATACATGCGTGGAAATATTAGAGGATTTTAATTTGTCCGTAGAATTCTTTACGTTTGCGGATACCGGTTTATCATGGGTGTTTACGGCGGAAGTAGAACTGCTAGCGCCAACTATTCGTGGTTTGCTTAACCACAATTCATTCGGTTTTCTTTTTAGTAGCGTGAGCGTTTTCTTCGAAAGAGGTAATGAAAGTACTCAGAGTCAATTATTATCTCACGTCCAATGCTTTACACTATAGCAGTCAAGCAAAACGGACAAGCCACAATAATATTAGCTTTTTGTGTGCCTGGTGAGGCTCCGCATCATCAGGTGTCGCCACCAGCGCTGCTGGTCACGTGTACTTTCCCGGTAAACCGGTATCCGTATAAACGTGAAGAAGCTTACGGACAAACTAAAACTCTCTATTCTACGACTCACACACGTGAACTGTTTTTACGATTTGCCGGAGCGGAAATTGATGCTGTTATTGGGAAGGCGAGCCAAAGCCGAATACCGCTGACCCTGTGAAACGCACTGCATGGCTCGCAAAGATGAACAGAATCGCAAACGGCTTCGTCCGTCTGCTTACTGCGCCTTGGCTATATACGACGGTTGACTTTATGATGTTCACGCGAACAATGTACGCGATCATGGATTCTCTTGATCGACTTGTGTCTCGTATAAATTCTATATACCAGTTTTCTTCGCTAGATAACTGTGCGAATACGAGCTGCGCGAAGCCGCTCATGCGCACTCGTACATTGCTGTGCACGTAACGCAGCTAGTTACAATCATGAAGACATCCACAAGAGCGCAAGCGAGGCCTTACCTGCACGTCAATGTCTGACATGTTGACCGATTTATTTGGCAGGAGGTTGACGGCAAACGAAAGGCTTCCGGACCCGATGATTCTGATATAGATTGAAATGTGACCGTTGCCTCAACACGGCGTATGAGTGTACCACCAAGCGCGTTGATCAAGACGCACAGCCACAAAGGTCAAACAAGACAACTACTATTAGTCCAGCTGTTGGAGTATATAGCTATACGCTCGCTTATGATATATCACGTCTGGCCAAACGTGAATTGCAGAAGTTTATAACAGGAATCAATTGAAACATTTAGGTCAATTTATAGAACATTGGACGCAAATCGAGAACTGTATACGTGCTCGAGATTACTTTGTGATTCCATTACTATATACACGGGTTACATCGTAATAATGTCGCGGTATTTGCGCGTAAAACTTCATAAATTAGTTCCAATGTAAACAGCCCTGTCTCTACGAATTCACAGAAGTGTGATGGCATAAGTTCTTCAGGCTTATCCGAAGGTTACATCGTAATAACGTCGCGGTATTTGAGCGTAAAACTTCATAAATTAGTTCCAATGTAAACAGCCCTGTCTCTACGAATTCACAGAAGTGTGATGGCATAAGTTCTTCAGGCTTATCCGAAGGAATAAGGAACAATAAAAACCCTTATCTGCAGTGCATTATTTCCCTGCAATTGTTCCTGCGACGTTTTGTCTGAAATTATCGAGAGTAACCCTGGCCAAGGACCATGATCATGCTCTCTGTTTTCGCTCCCTAATAACCGCTGCTCTCCGGCTGCGAGCACTTCATTAAGCATGAAACCCTATTCTAATTACGCAGCCGCACACACGAATGCGGGCAAGAGAAGAAGGAGGGTCTCGGCCGCATCGCAACGGTACGCCGAGCCTCGGCGAGCGAGTGGGAGAGGAGGTCCCAATTGATTCCTATACGCCGAGGGTACATCATCGTGATGAAAACACGAGCCTCGCAGCGCGGAGCACGGGCCAAAACAAATCCACCGAGGTACTCGTGTGGAATGAAAGCACGCCGCACGCCCCGCACGCCGATTCCTAATGAAAGTGCCTCACGTGACGCACGCCTCCCTCTCGTGGCCAGTGCGCGCACGGTTGAAAACGCACGCGGACTCCCACAGGACTTTTGCGCAGGGGCGTCGGCCAGGCGTCGACGCGTCGAGCTCGGGTTCCTCCACCGTGTACACGGATGCGTGCAGCTACATTGTGTGGCGACGTTCTGCGTACACAATCACTATGCGATGTATAATGTGGCAACAGATACAACGTCTCAGTGTGGCCGCTTATTCACGAGATAACGTAATCAGTGACTACTTAAAAAGGAATGAGATGATCTGGACGTCCCTGTTAAGGTAGCCATGCATGTTGTATCAAGTAGGCGATAATGTTTGTGGGACTCACCTGTTTGATATATCTTGCCCAGGGGGAAGGGGATTAAGGGATGACAAGAGAAAAAGAAGTGGTAATTGAGGATGTGGAAAACCCTAAGAAATTAATTTGAGACGTGAAGTCATGACACACGACTATATAATGCTTGAAAATTAGGTGTGGTAAGAAATCGCTGGTTGTCATTTAATTGTGGCGCACATGGCGGAACCTTGTGTTGAGGTTGAAATTCCGCATATGGAGGACAAATAGGCTTGGTGATAAATCAACGTCTCGCGACAATGCTGGCGAAAGTGCCAAATCGCACACGCCGTGACAAATGCCGGGAACAGTATACTATACAGTGGTACGTAACGTATGGCTACCTTTATGAAACGCCATGCAAATTCAGTGGCCACTGTCAAAGCCTCATATACGTCGCCCGTTTAATTGCGCACCTGAATCTATAGGCGAAGAGATGGGAAGGTGTACCGCGAGTAATGCGCGAATGTCAGATATTGTACCTCTCGCGGCAGTTGCGCGCAATCGCGCTCGACTCGGTAAACATAAGTAATTCCAGTGATAGTTAACTAAATAAAATCTGATAGATTACCTTTCACACGAATGGGCTCTTCACGTTCGTCGCCCATAGTGCTCCCTGCACACGTTCCGTCAGCAGTGGACGACGTCGAGATAAAACATGGTCGGCTTGCTAAAAGCATTTGCCTTACTGCATACCAGGTTGTTTTGCAGCTGAGGCACGCGCATACAGCGCTTACAACGCGAAAACAACTGTGACCGGGTTGAATAACTGGGGACGTCGTGCGCTTCGCGGAAGGTATCACGTGATCTATAGTTTTCTGCGTCAAGGCGAGGTTCCGACAGATGAGGCCACGGTATGCCCTCGATGCCAATATATTTTACCCGTATACTTTCTGAATATGCTTTCCCTTTCTTTTCATTTTTAACTTTCTGTACCACAACCTCAGTGCAAGCGACAGGCGCAGCAGGCAGACGCTGAGTTACCACAGTTTATTCTTCAACCTATGGAACATAGAGAGACACTAACTTCTTGAGATAGCTCTCTGGGCGACTCGATACAAAGGCATCTTTACTAACTGCGCGAAACAGCTAAAACGATACAGAGAGACAAAAGCAACGCTAACAATGTTATTATGTAGTTTCTTTTTCTGCGACCTTGCTGGTTCTTAGTTTTAGCGAGGTTTATTACTGTATGCTTTCCCTTCAGAAGTATTTCTGTTTCATACGCTGCCTTTCAGCAAAGTTGCATTTGAATAATGTTTTCTTTTGCTTTTTTATGTTTGTGCAAAAGACTGCATTATTGTAAATTGATTAGACCGTATTTTGTTGCACTCCTGCATGTTTATTTTACACCTGTATGTTTATCCTCAGTGTGTATTATTGAATTGTGTCGACATGACTGCTGTCATCGCCAATGAGGGGGCCTGCGGCTTCGTCAAGCTGTCTGAACGACATCTTTTATCGCCCGCCCTTTCGTATCATTACTGTGCACTGATGCGAAAAATAAACGTCATTGTGATTATATGCAGCTACAGATATCTGCGATGCACGATGTTGTGTTGCATTGACGTACGCGCACAAGTCTTTATGGTTACACCAAAGTGCTCACGCTCTGCAACCCTCTGTGTCGCTGATGAATTGGCACTGAAATGGGTCGCTCTTGATGCCCCGAAATCCACTTTTCAGACAACCTGCGGTCTGCCTCATAATTCAGTGAAGATTTGGGCATTTGGTATTCTAAGCACGACATGTGCTTAATGTCGACATGATCATGCCAGTATTCCTTGCTTTTCTGATCCCTGTTTCTTACTCCAAAACGCAACCTGTGCTTAATTATTCAAGCATTCACGAGTAGCCACCGCCTTCTTTTAGGGCTGAGAGTTCCATTCAAATAGCATCCTCTACAGTGTTATCCAACCTGTTACTCTCAGTGGCGTTTAGCAGGCTATTGTGCTCTTTTTTAACACCTTGAACTTGCTCCCCGAGCACCATCATCTATTCCTTTCGTGATGGGAATCCCTGTTGAGCAACATGCTAATGACGTGAACGCGAAGAGACCATCGAGCACCGGCTGTGAATATATACTTACTTTGCTGATGTCCAGTGTACCGCTAGCACTTAAAATTACGCTTAAAGGGCATCATCTCTGCCGTCCTCATTGCTTCGACGGCACGTGCATGGATAGCCTTGCGTTGAGGGTTGTAGAAGGCCTACAGAGAGGCCCCGAGAGTTTGGCAACAACAACGATGAAACCTACACGGTGCGTGGTAAACCACTGACGGAGCTACAGCAGCGTTTTGGCTAGCGCTGTTGGGAGGGCGTTCATGTGCAGCTGTTGGTGCGTAGCTACGTATACGTATACAGACCACGCGCACCATGGTCAGGGCGAAAAGGATTTGAGGAGCGAAAAAAAAAAACCATGACCTCGCAAGCATCGCGTTTTAGCTGGCCATGAGAGCGAAGCGTCAATCTGATCCTTTCTGCTGTATCACCGTCCTTCTGTATCATCGTATGCGCCAGCATCGGGTGCTCCTGGTCAGGTCCAGGGGCTCTGCCAAATCGACTGCTCCTGGCCGCATTGACTTAGCAGGGTCCCGTAGCCTGCATGCACTGCGTGCAGGACAAATGAAATCTGAGAGACATCCTCTACGTCTGCCCAGCGCTTCAACTTGAACGGACCGCCCCAGCCACTGCACTTCATCGCCAAGGTCTGTCTGCGCCTACACAGAAGGACCTTCTCTACCCTGCTCGCAACCGCAACCCAGGTATTCATCACAGTCCTTCACTTCCTTGGAAATAGTGGCCCCGCACAGATTGACCTCTCCTGGTATCTTTTTCACTTCCCATCTTTTCTGACGTTTCCGCACCTCCTCTACAGACTATGAGCCGTGATCCCAGCTAGGGCAGCAGAAATAGCGCCTTTTCCTCACCTCAACCTCATCCACATCTCGTGCACCACAGCATTGTACAACGGCTGCAGCTCTAAGCCAAAGCAGTGCTCCTCATAGGTGTTGCTTGGAGACTCCTTCAGTGCGACGTTCAACGTTTTTACCGCTTCCTCTTCGGTCGAAAGTGCGCCTTTATTCCTCGGCCAAATCAAACAGGTTGGACCCCACAGTATATTCCGACATGCAGATTCTGGAATGATGGTCCCAGGTGTGGTTATCGCAAATGCTTCTAACTTTCTCGATTCCTTGTGTGCACTGCCTGAAGTGGTTGTGAATGATACGAACGAACAAGTGAATACTTGATAACTTGAAACTTTATTACCCACATCAAAAGGAGAAAATGGGGTAGCAGGCATAGAGAGAGAGAGAGAAATAAAAAGGAAAAGCAGGGAGGTCAACCAGAAATAGACTCCCGGTGTACTACCCTGCACTAGAGGATGGGAAAACGGAAATAAAGAGGGATAGAACAACGTAGAGAAAAATGAAAAAAAAAATGTTGCTGATCTTTCCGTCGTGGGAATCGGCATAACACGAAAGCGAAACCTGTCTTGTGGAACCTCGACTCTGCACAGGGATCCTCGACAGTTGGCCACAAGCGATCTCGATCGTCTCGCATTTGTCCGGAGACACAGCATTCCACGCGCCAAATAGCTGCGCAAACATGCCATAAACTAGGAGCGTCCGCAAACGTGAAACCTTCTTTGCGAAACCGGACTGGTTATCAGCGGCTTGTTTTGTGAGCACACAGTCTGCTGCCACGAAAGGCGCATCATTTTGCTTGTCGACGGCCGTCTCTGCGTTCCTGGAGCAGAGCGCGTCGCAACACAACCGGCGACCACATACGCCAAAGCAGACAAATTGCGTAGCGGCCGTGGTTGTAGCGGTTGTACAACGCGCCGGCAGGACACCGATAGGTTCCGCTGCGATAGAGGAGCTGCTACTTCCGAAGCACTGACTGTCGGCGCGCTTCGGTATAGATGACAATTTAACGTTTCGATCCATCGTTCTTAGATGGCGGTACCAACGCTGCGAACCAAGAGTGCAGTGGAACAAGAGGCGATGTTATTAATTCAAGAGTACTTTATAGGGGCGAAGCGCCTTAGGGCCGAGGTTTGTCCGGCGTCCGTCACGGTGCGTACAACACCGTGTAAAAGAAGAATCGAAACATCTGTGAACAAAATGTTAACACCGACATTTGAGCAACCCCATCAATCACGCATATAACATGATTTAAACTAATTCAAAATAAAGGACTAGTCAGGCTTTAATTGAAATAATAGAGAAACTTGATAACTTCGGTTTGGAAAATTGTGTGGGCCCATCCTGGAAGCAATGCACGCAGACACTGTACGTGTAGGGTTGTCGTGTCAGAAACGATTCTAACGTGTTTCTGCTAATGCGCCCGGGCTGTCGGTGTCTAATGTCATCGTATTGGCCGCGGTATAAAGCAAACCCATTGGCAGCGACTGATGTTTCCTGTGGGAAACACCGGCACATCATAGCATGCTTCGCACCTTCCCAGGTTTCACGTTAGTCGAGCTGTCATGATTCTTTTTTTTTTTTTTTTGCGAAATACCTTTGCTTTAACCGGCCATCATTGGCAAATTATAAAACGGTGTGGTGAATATATAAGACCCGCCTTTTCCCTATGCCGCCGATGTGTCTGTAGTCTGTCCGTACAGCCTCCAGCTCCTATCGCCGCATCCCTGGTGAACGTATAGATTGTGTCCGAGCGGTACTTTTTCATTGCCAAATGTGCGTTCATTTCTTCATGTATCCGCTCCGTTACGGAAGTACTTCCGTGATTTCTTGGCGGATCCCGGCATAAAATATTATCGTGCTTTTTTTTTTTAAAGGAAGGGGTGGGGAGGGGTGTAACGGAGATTTTGCAGCCTTTATAACAGGTCAGTGCCATGGAGAAACGTCAAAAAAAGCTTTGACCGAGTTCCGCTGCGACGTCATTTTTGGTCGGCATTATAATATTTCCACAGCGCCCTGTTGTCAAGACAGGCCAGCGCGACCGCATAGTGACCGTCTTTGCGCGTTGTAGTGAGTACAGCGACAAAGAACTTGTTATATAGTTTCCTCTATAGAGCACTCATAAAGCTACAATGATCTGTTGTCTGTCTGTCTGATACCCTATACGTAAGATTTGCGCAGCAGCTCGTGGTCATGCGGAATATCTCGCAATTTCAATACAAAAAAAGAGAGAGAAAGAACGTAAACACACTTGTAATGAAACAAAATGACAAAGAAATATGTGACTGACAAGGCCACAATCTTCTGCAAATTAACAAAGTGCATGGGTGACGTTTGCACTTCGTTAAGTTCTTTCCATTCACTTTTGCTTCGGCATGCTTGAAATATGCTTGTTCCGGAGGCGATGGATAATTAATGGGATGTATACAGCGTCACTTAGTTCTTATTATATAGATAGGACATTTTGTGTGCATGTAAATGTTGGGTTATATCTGGTGAAACTACAATAATGACATCATTCAGTTGGTTTCAGTTTGTACAGTTCAAGTTTGACGGTACTTCCAAAGTAGGAATAGTTGGTCCGCCAGGTAAAGCGTTGTCTATAGAGAACTTGAGGGGACCTGGGGAGAATAGAGACAGCGTCACTGGATACATCTAAAATGCAAACACCTGAAAAACTTCATATCACTATATATACTTTGAAACATTGCAAGTATTATACAACGCGTGACAAGTAATACATGGTAATGCAGTTATGGTAGTTAAGGACATCAATTCTTGCACATACAGAACAAAATAACGTCGACGATATTTGCGTAACATCAATGCATTTGGCGCAGTAATGGTCCTTCCTCCATTCATAAAGGAAGACTTGTTTACGGCTAAAGTATTAAAATTGAATGTGGAAGTCTGTATCTACGAATTCGCACGATTCAGTGTGGGCTTTTGATAGATGTCTCTCCTTTCACAACAATTTGTGAGTGCGAGCATTGTCGGCACGGGCTGGCTCACTTCGAGCGAATTTTGTTTACGCAAGGGATTAGTTTGCGTTTGGGTTTACCATAATAATTCTAGAAAGTCTCGAGCACCTTTATTTTTCATTATCTCCAACTTGTTGTAATTTGTAGTAGCTGTTTCACTTAACGGGTTCCCTTAATGCGCAGTAAGCATTATTTATCACCACGGTTGAAATGCTGCATGCACTTTACGTACTTTGTGCGTGCATGTGAATAGAGTTAGAGCATGCACTTGTTTTCGTGCTTCGTGTATGTGTACGAATTTCTGTTTTTGGTATGTGCTGGTTTGAAAACACGTGCTCCTTTTTAGGCGTAATGTATTTTGAAATTTAGGCAAATTGCAACAAATTCTGCAATTAAGGCAAATTGCATGAACCCGGAGGAGACATTAGGCGGCATTAAATTTCAGTCTCGAGGATATGCATATCGGCGAAACAACTAGTGCGACCACATCTTGTAATTTCAGGGGATAACCGAGAATCAGGGCGCTGCCCTCCATCAGTATACCAGCATGAATCTACTAAACTATTCCAGTTGTACTCCCCTACGCACTTTTCTATTCGCCTAAACAGTTCTCGCCCTATAATCTGTCACCAGTACAGGCTTGTGGTGAACGGTTAGTTACCGTAAATGGACAGCATCAAGCGAGAACTATACGGGTGCCACCAGATCATGCATGCATGGCTTTCATCTTGTAGACAGTATCGCCCAATATATGCACCCCGAATGCACGACATATGTCTGCAGCGAGCCATTTCGCTCGACTCTATAGTTTTCGTATCCTTGCCTCGTGGTGATACTGCTAATACTGACCGTAGTGGTAATACTGAAGATATACTCGGATGCTTGTCTCAGAACGAAAGGAAAATGAATTGGTATACCGCTGTATGCGTGTCGTGTCTAGGGGTGCTCCCTCATGCTGCAGTGAGGCCCTTTGAAAGCAATCAGTAGCTGATTCTATAATTCAGACCGATTGCCCAAATCAACATACGCCATCATCGACGCTTCAGCGTGCTTCCCAGTGATGCGCACACTACTTGCACCCGAAGGTCAGGTTCTGCTCGTACAGAGAGACACCGGTACATCATCAGAGTCGTCGTTCACAATCCTTCTTTGTTTTCGAAGAAACTTGAGCAATGGCACAGCACTGTCGTCAGGGTCGCAGCTCCCTTCCCCTTCTCCATTTCTTCGAGTTTCATCGAAACCTTTCGCTCTCGAGTATGTGCACCGTGATTTCCTCTTGCTGTGGGTCAATGCATGGAACCGCCGTCTCGAATTCAAGTCCGCACTGTGCGAACAGTGAAAATACAGTAAAGCAGAGAGGGAGAGAGGACGAAGAATGGGCAAGGGCAGAGCAAACAATTATTTCACCATCTTCGGGAGGCGAAGACGGTGCGTGACACGGTGCGAGGACAGGATCCGCGCCGGCCGTGGAAACCTTGAGAAGCGATTCGAGGCACGCCGGCGCATCCGAGCGTCCGCTTTCTCCGGCGGCCCGTGCTTTGTGCTCCTCCTCCCCAGGGCTACGCATTCGGCCGCTCTGTGATTCGTCGGCGAGCGATTATTTTCGCATTAGGAACCACGCTTTCCTGTCCGGTGCGGCAGCAGCACCACCGACTGACGACGTCTTCTTTCTTTCTTTTTCTTTTTTCTCCCGCCTTTTATCTTCTCTTTTCCGCACTTTCACCGCAGCGCTAGACCGTCTCCCGAACTTTGAATTTTCGTTATACCGCTCGAGTATGTCTTTCTTTGGCAGTTCATCCTGTCCTTCTTGGGCTGTGTATTTTTCTCTTTTACGTTCACGGCAGATCTTCCTCGGTCTCCTTCCTTTGCGCCGGTTCTTTCCCGCTGCCTCCTCCGGTTGTCGGCGAAGGGCACCACGGCAGCGCCTCCGCTCTGCAGGAAGGGTGGATCTCTCAGCCGCCAACGTACAGTACAGAGCGATGCTCTCAGAGATCCAAGAAGAGCTGCTCGCAGTGAACGGCGGTTGTTCGAAATCATGTGGGACTTTCGGCCAATAAGCGGCGAGTTGGGCGTAAAAGAGGGGGAAGGACTTGGTCTTTCTTCCTCTTCATTTCTTTTCTTGATATTACTATAGCTGTCGAAGCAGCCCTTCTTCGCATAGGAACAGTTTGGTCGTCTTCCCAGCAGAAGCTGCGTCTGCTTGGCCTGCACGCGCTTGCAATGAGGCGAAGCTTCATAAAGGTGGTAAAAGCTGTGTTCTCCTGGCGCAGACCTGTGGTTCTGGAGACCAAGCAGAACGGGCCTGTGTGGAGCGTTTCCTGTGTTCCACCTTGCACTTTGCCCTAATTCAGTGTGGCTGCGGCCTGCGGTACCGCAGCACCACGAAGTGGTTTCCCAAATGGAATACGGTGGGGCGGCCAACAGAGGCGCGATTTTCTCAGGAGCGTGCGCTAATGTGTTGTTAATGTAGGTCCTCCACTTGCCGAATGTCTTTCTAGGAGCGCTCAAACTGTGGCTTGTCGATTTTTTTGCTTCTTTTGCCTCAACTCTTTGCTTTAATTTCATGAGGTTGCATTGCTTCGTCAGTGTTGTTCTTTTGATTGAGGCGGAGGTGGTATACAAAAGCTCGTGTGTTGTACTTTGTGCAAAGTAAAGAAGTAAAGGATATCCGTGGTGCTTTCAGAGAAACAGTAATCTTGTTCTTTTATTTTGAAATACGTTTTCACAAATATATCAAGAAGAATAATAGTCTCACGCCTCGCGGAAGTTTTAGATCACAGAGCAATGAAAGGCGTGGCCTAAGAAAAGTCGAAAGAGCACCGTTCACTTTTGAGGAATGTGCGTGCACCGTGCGTAAGGGAATGTTCCCCCTCCCCCGTTATTTTTTTTTTCAGATGCAAAAATTTGTGGTTTTTCGTGATAAATTCACTCTCCGTGGGTATTCATGACGAGTTCGAATTCGTCCACCCGGAAGTACACGTCAGATATGTCTGTGTCCCCTAGGTGGAAGTGCTTGGATATGGCACGTTGACAAGTCCGCTAACGTTCAAATTGATATTGAATAACGTTGAAATCGGAAACCTTGTTGAACTAATCCGCATCGTGTTATACACATGCTGACTATCAAAAAATGATAAAAGAACTCAGACACTGCTCGTCAAGTGACAAAGGATATATTCAACAACAGCAGAAATATTACCAAAAGGAAGGTACAACCGTCCACTACGTATGAAAAGCAAAAGCGACCATGAAATCTTCTGTATCATGATGCAAAACTGTAATGTGGTATTTGTTGTCAGGACAGGGCAGAGTACGACTTACTGGGCTGAAGTCGATCTTCGATCAACTTGAAAACGTCATCCTCTCTGCACCCGCTTGCAGTATCGATAATTCAAATTACGTGGCTTTATTTAGCGTATACATTTATGTCCATTGGCACTTCCTTTAATATTGTTTTAGAGCCTGTTACTCATGCACTGCACACTCGAAGTCCAGTCTTCGGTAACACTCCACGAAGCGGTCCGGAGAGCTGTGAGCGAGGAGAAATTCCGGAAGGGTACTTGGGTGTAACTCGGAATAATCGAAACGAAATAGAGGCACTCCATCGAAGAACGCGGGAAAGAAAGAAAGAGGAAATAAACAGAAAGTTCGGAACACGAGAGAAAGCAATAGATTCACGCTGAAGAGGGCGCCCAAGTTGCTCCGAGAGGGGGGAGGCGCCCAGCACCAATTGTTTTGACGGCCGAGAACCATTAATAATTTCTCCCGCCATTGTTGTTTTCACGGGCAAGGAACATTTCGGCTGACCATGCGCACTGGAATGCTGCCCGCAGCAGCTCCCGGGGTGTATTAATCTACTTCACTCAAGAGAGCCCGGGGGGTGCCCTGGGTGACACACTGCGCCCCCCCCCTCCCCCTTTCCCATCCCCTACACATTTCTAACCTCGGCTTAGTCTACACATACTTTCGCTCTTCACCTCTTCCAGCTCCTCCTCTCAGAGAACTCGCCCAACGCGCTGATGGCGTGGCCAAGGCTTTCCCGTGCACTTGCGCCCTCCGACGCCGAACTTCGGTGCCGTAGTAGGAGTTTGCGGGGCTGTCGGTCTCTTGCGGACTCCGCCCCCCCTTCACCTCCCAATTTCAGGCCCAGACCCCCGGTCAAACCAGAGACCCCTGTTCGCAATCTCGGGTTCTCCGTGGCTTCTGGGCATGCTCGCTTCAGGACCTCATGAGAACGTGTATACAAATGCGCGCATGACTGCGCAGGGGGGCTCGGGAAACCAGCCAAATGAAAGGGTTGTTTCGCTGCGCTGTCACGGATGACGAACTGCCTTTTCCTAGACGCTTGGCGACTCGGTTCAATGTGAACTTCCTGTCAGCTAGCGAAATCGCGCCGTTGCGCTCCGCGCGTCGTCGTACCCCACCCACTTTCGCTCCAGCTTCGACGGCTGATTGTGGTGTTTGCCGCTGACGTCATATTATACAGTGGCGCGACGGAATGCGGAACGGCAGGAATGTTGAAACTTGTCGAACGTTTTCGAAACTTGTCCCCTTGCAATGTGGCTCCACACGTTGACAGCGACACGTGCATTTGACGATGGGAAAAAAGCAGCGTCATCCTAGAAATGTGCGGAACGAAGTTTCGCAATAGCATACAAAAAATTAAGAGGGGTTAATGAACATTGTCTGCGGCACGTGATTCATTGAATTCTCCTTCATATTTTTTTTTTCATGTAAGTGAAAACTAACATTATAGGTCAGAGGTTTGTTATTACCTACGCCTGTAAAGTATAGGCGTGATTTATTGGACTGTTGGTATAAAAGCATGACGTATCCTGTCTTAAAGCGGTAGTGTTATGCGACTTCCACCGTCTAAACACCCAGTCGCTCTACCTGTAGGGCTTGCGCTCGTCAAGCGCTCAGTCAAAATCACTGCACGATATACGAAAGCCATATGATGGTCGCATCCCGTCATCTTATACCCAGGCAGGTGAAATATGCTTCACTCCTCAATCGAATGATTCGGAAGCGGCACGTTTCCGCGTATGAGCTTCTCGACTTCGCAGTCTTGACTGAGATTGCAAGATTCTGAGTTACGCATGACACTTTCACCGTACATTCTAAATAATGTATAGGCTCGTGGCAGGGAAATTTCCGGTAATGACGGTTTCATCAATTGTTTTAGCCGACGTCAGAGGTCTACTCCGGCAATCTTCTGACTAACTCAAGGCACTGGCACATTTG
Organism: Hyalomma asiaticum; assembly: GCA_013339685.2. Taxonomy (NCBI): domain Eukaryota; kingdom Metazoa; phylum Arthropoda; class Arachnida; order Ixodida; family Ixodidae; genus Hyalomma; species Hyalomma asiaticum. Next base: position 87,980,958 of record CM023485.1, read on the forward strand.
TATTCTATAGACTTTGCCGTCGCACGTCTAATCGTAGAAATATTATAGAAAATGAGCAAATATTCCATATGGAAGAAATAACAAAAGCTGAACTGAATCCCAGCCGAACAGTATACGCGTATAATCTCTGCGAAAGGCCCGCGAACTATGCAGGCCCGGCAAGTGCGGAGAACGAAAATGACGAAGGCGCACAGCTGTAGACACTGCCGATTTGCGCCCGCACCGCCACGGTGGTCTGGTGGCTACACACTCGGCTGCTGATCCGAAGGTAGCGCGCGGATCGAATAGCGGCCGCAGTGTCTGCATTTCGATGGAGGTGAACTGTTGAGGGCCGTGTACTGTGCGATGTCAGTTGGTTGAAATTTCCTGAGCTCTGCACTACGGCGTCTCTCATATAATCATAGTGTGATTTTGCAACGTAAAACCCCAGCGATCGAACCAAATCCATTTGCGGCTCTTTCAGTCGATTTGTGGTCTTTCCATTTCATGATTCTCGGATCGATGCCTTCGGAGGTATCAAGCAGTGACATCTGGTATGTCGAAGTACTAAACCGCACTTACATACTCGCCATCCGCATTCGACCCACACAATTTAGTGATTATGCTTGATTAGATTTGTGATAACTGTGTCACTAAAATTGTTCTCCTCAATTTTGTGTATTTTGTTTTATTGCATTCAACATGTTGGCTATCTCGCCCATTTGTAAGGATTTCGAGGCTCTTTCTCCCCGGCTCTCGGCCTCCCGAATGTTGGAAATAATGTTTGACTTTGACCCGTCGCCACCAAAGCCAGTTGAGACACCGGTATCCCAGTGCACACCGGTAGAACCCAAATGATTTCTCTCTGCCATTTCACGTGTTTTACCCCTTTTCATGGGAGCGTTTGCATACTCGGTATTAATTGCCGTATAATGCCGATTTCATCATTTGCGCACTTTCCTTTTGAATGAGCTCTGGTAAAAGTGTGAAGGGGACTACTGGCGCATCTGTTTACATCGGCAGATAGAGCCACCGCTCGTTGTAAGCCTAAAATGTAATGTAAGCCGCGCCCCATTGACATAAGACAGTGCGACAAGAAATGCAAAAGAAACCGGTGGTGCCATCACATACCAGAGTCGCAGTATTGTGCGCGACCGTCCTTAGAAAATAGCGAGGAGGTGCCCATTTACAGCATCATATTTTCGCTTGTTATCCTACTTCAGGGCCCGTATAGTTTGCGCTTCATAACATACACAGGTATTACGGGTTTCACGCACAATTTACTGCCCATAAGTCGTCTATCTCTCTCGTGAAATAGTCGATGCTTGTACTAAGACGGATTGCACGCAGCTAAACAGGCGGTTAGTTCTCCACGTTAATACGTCACAGCTTCTTGCCGTATTCGGGTAAAGGAAGCGGTGCATTTCTTTAGGTAAATAATGAGCCAGCAGAACAATACGAGCAAATGTCTTCGTGCGAATAGCGAGCGTCCTGTTGTTTTCACTGCCTCGTTGTTCGTGCTGTTTCGCCCAAGATTGTTGAGCTAAATTAGCCTACGAAAATCGCCGAAGTTGGCATTTAACGCATCATCTCATTAGGCTGTGCATGACTCTGCACTCAAAAATTGCTTCTTGTCCAGCGCATGTTTTGCGTCGTCGTTACTTGTAAAATAATTGAATGAAGTGCTATGGCAATGATCGTAATTTGCACTCGCCTGGAAGTGTGCTTTGCCGATCATCAGTGTGTGTGGCGAAAACCGCAGGCCAAATGAGTTCTGCGGAAACCCGCAAGGTGGAGTAACGTTTATGACAGGGAAAATTGGCATCCACCTGTTTTGTAGCACAAGGCTACAAGGAAATCCATACGGATTTCTCATAAATGAACGCTTTAGTTGCCGAAAGATCGTCGAACCCCGGACCAGGACGAATTTTTCGGCAACTAGGAAGCGTTCATTTATAAGAAATCCGTATGGATTTCCTTGTAGCCTTGTGCTACAAAACAGGTGGATGCCAATTTGCCCTGTCGTAAACGTTACTCCACCTTGCGGGTTTCCGCAGAACTCATTTGACTTATACACGGCCGGTCTGGACGCGCGCGCTCGCTCTCTCTTTTACGGCCTGAGCAGCTGCCACGACTACAATGGATCTGTTTCTATACAGGACGACGGCGCGTTCCGCGCGAGGGCGTCACGAGCCAACCCCCCAAAGCGCGTTGCTCTGCATGCGCTTCGTATGGTAAACCAGCTGTTCCCGGCCACTTTGCCGTGCTAATTATTTTTTCCGCATGTAGAAAGTGGTGGAGTCAGTACAGGTGCGTGTGGGGACAGTCTGGCTTTCTAGGTACTCATGCACTCGGCAAAAGAAGAGGCACACTCAGTGCTACTAGCAACAAGAATGGGTTGGCTGGTTGGTCAAACTTGACCATCTTATATTTGATGGAGGCGAAAATGCTTGGGGCTTGTGCGCTTGGATTTAGGTGCACCCTAAAGATTACCAGGTGGTCGAAATTCCCGGACCCTTCCACCACGGCGCCCTTCATAAACACAACGCAGTTTTCGGATGATAGACGGCATGCTGATGCAGATGTCCCGAAGTGCGTCCTTCTGCTTAGTTTCTACAATGAGACGGATTTGCTCAGCCTTGTGGCGAACCGCTCAATTGTGTGATTGTCAAAATGTTTCCCGGAACCATCATATGAGATTGTGACGTTCTTCGAGAAGGCAGTGAAATATCTTTACCGAAAGAAAATCCTCGAGACACTGCAATTTACTGTTCAGTCATATCTTGAAGATTCGCCGCTTCTGGACTGTCCAGAAGGTGTGGACAAGAGTCACGCCAGAGTGTCGGCTCACATCATCTCTGAAAAGTTTCTCCGGATTCTTCTTGTGAACTACACAAAAAAGTTAACAGATCAGAATGACAAGCCTTCTGGCTATATTCACAAGCCCACGCGGAAACATTTACGGCTGTGAACGATGTGACTACTTTAAACTAGCTGTAGGCATCACGACAGTGTTTTACCAGCAGTGCTTTCTTTTCTTTTTCAGTTCTTCTTGTGCATTATATTATTTTAGTACCAAGGACAACATTCTGTATGATGCTGAACGGTTTCTGTGAAAGTTCTTTATTTTTCTTCGCCTGCGGCGTATGTTATTGCATAAAAAGATTTTTCTCATCTCTTTACTTGCACGCTGAAGACCGCGTCTGGACACGTGAGAGCTTGGGAATTTATATGCATCCAGGGACTCAGCGTGGTGTGGTGCGAGTTTTATTATTATTATTATTATTATTATTATTATTATTATTATTATTATTATTATTATTATTATTATTATTATTATGTTCCTTCTGCTGTGATTGCGACTCACGGCTACTTGTGGGGAGTGTGACTTTCCCCTTTTCGAGGTATTTATTTTAATAATAAAGCAAAAATTGCGACAGCTTGAATAAAAATGACCATATTTTATCATTTTCAAGTACATTAATGGTTGGCATATGTGCATTTGACGTAAACGTTTTGGAAACCAATTTCTTTCAAAAAAGAATGTTTTGTGTCATTTGTTCTGACGATCGGTGACGAATCATGCGGCCGAGCCTTCTGAGCGCGACGCGCATCGCTAAGTGCTCTCACGAGCGGCAGAAGCGGGCGAATCAGTGGCTTGTGCCTCTCCCTCGGAAAAGCGGAAAGCACCAGAGTTGCCATATATATGCTTGCTACCATATATTCTCATCGCAATGGTACCATGCATAGCATATAGAGGAGCATCAGAAAGTGACACGACAAGTCTGAGGCCGAGCATTCCCAGCGCGCGCTAGCCTCCGCAACGGCCGGGAGCTGGTTTAGAGAGGGTTGGCTCGGAGCGCCCCCGCCAAGTTGCGGCGATAGGTAGCAACAGCCCCCCGTGCGCAGGCCGTAAAAGAGAGAGCGAGCGCGCTCGTCCAGACCGGCCGTGACTTATATTGACGCCCTTGGGCTTCGAGTTGTCGATAGATTCGCCCTCGCGCTGTCAATCGCTAGCCTCCTGGTTAGCTCAGTTGGCAGAGCGAGCGCCCCGGTTAGGCGTTGGTCCCGGGTTCGAAACCCGGACCAGGACGAGTTTTTCGGCAACTAGGAAGCGTTCATTTATGAGAAATCCGTATGGATTTCCTTGTAGCCTTGTGCTACAAAACAGGTGGATGCCAATTTTCCCTGTCAAAAACCACAGGCGATCGGGCTCGCGAAGAAGGTGAGTCTACAGCTGAGCGGTGCATTCATGTAGTGCGGTTTTGCATATTTCTTAATCTAGTTGCGAACTGAGCTCAAGCTTATGACTTTAAAACGTACAGTTATCACATTAAATATTCCCCAATATTTATCTGCCAATGAGTTCGTTTTCTCTGCGTTCAAACCACCTGAATCATGTTTTTGCATACTCCAGGAGCCGAATCGACAATGCATTCTTTTTTTTTTTTTTCGTAATTGCCCCTCCTCACTTACCAGCTGCCTTCGCTATTACGCGCCCGCCATCGGGACTAGCTGTCATTTATTATCACGGAAAGCTCTTGCGTAAATGCCTTTTATGCAAATGCGGGAAAATTTGCTTATGGCTCCTTACTCAAACCGAAACGTCGGCAGGACAAAGCCGGTGTGCAGTGTTCGAGAGCATGACATGGTGGTGCCACCTTGCGTCATAGGCTTTCCAGACAACGAGGGGACCGAATCTGTTGAGCCGACGGGAAAGGAAACGTTGGCTGCTGTGAAAACCACGTGGATTATTGCGTGGTGTGATGTATCTAGGAATAAGGAAATGCGAATGATATAATTGGCATATACATTTACTTTTGTAGGAAACGCATGGATAAATAGTACATGTATAAGAAGGACGAAATAAAGATGTGTCGTTCCCTGTCTTCCCTGCCATTTAGGTTTTAGAGATTTTTTTCTTTAACGTTGCGCTGTGTCGTTCCTTGTCTTCCTTTCCAATTACATATTTAGAGATGTCATTTTTTAAACTTTATACACTGTGTCGTTCCTTCTCTTTCTTACGAATTACGTGTTTAGAGATGGAATATTCTTTTACGTAAGGCTGTGTCGTTACCTGTATTGCTTACGAATTATGTGTTTATAAATGGCTTTCTCTTTAATCGTCCGCTGTGTCACCCCCTGTCTTTCTTTCCACTTACGTGTCTAGATATGGAAATTTCTTAACGTTACACAGTGTCGTTCCTTGTCTTTGATGCAAATTACGTGTTTAGTGATGGCATTTTTTTAACGTTCCGCTTATTCAACAAAACAAGGCGGCATCCGGGTGCAATTTGGCCGTGAAGACACGAATTGCCGGAAGGTATACAGACTTATCTCAGGTTACTAACTTAAGCACATGTTCGAAAATGACGGAGAATTTATGAAGTTAAGATAGGCATTTTAAATGGACATAAGTATACGATCCTTCATTCCTTTGCACAGTGATCGCCATGTTCAGCTTATCCCGCGCACGAGCGCTGCAACTTTATTATCGCACATACACAAACAAAAGAAGATATATACAGTAACTCCCTCGCCTGAGCTTTAACATAGATAATTTTACCACTTCCTCTGATAGATTCATTAACTATATTAGATCTATTTCGCTTCTGTCTTCCTGATTTATAGGCGATACCTGCAATACAAGTGCCAGGACTCTAAGTATGCAATAATGCTGAATTATAGCTTGGATAGCTGGAAGAAAATGGCTTCTAATTGTAAAAAATTCACCGTGTATGGTACCACATTCTCGAACTGCCGCACAGTTGTCATTAATTAAAAGGGTCATGCGTTAGAACAGTAGAAACTATTCGCATGTCCCTCAAAACGGTATTGATAGGCGTTACCAGAGAAAGATAACTAAATAAGTTACTCCTTATACACTAGAAAAAAAAAAAGGAATGCGCTACTGCACCGCGTTAACCCCCCCCCCCCATGAAAAAAATAAGGTACTTACCGTTACGGAAAAATGTAACGCACGTTACCTCGGATGTTGTTCCATTGGGAGAAACTTGCTTCAGTCAGTCTTAGCTGCAGGAAAAAGCAAAAATAATTTCATAACACTCATGTTTATTTCACGTAAATGTTACAACTCACACGACGATTTTCTCGGCGCTAGCGAGTGCGACCAAACGACATCTTTCTGTCTCTGTTTAAAGCGAAGCACTAAAGAAAAAAACGAGCCCAACCTCACCCTCCAAATATTTTTGGCAAGGTCACTGATTCAAGACGAACCAGTTATGAAATTAGGCGTTCAGACGTAGGGCCTACCCGGTGAAACGCAATCTTGCTAGCTTTATTTACAGAGTAGCTGCGGTCACATGTATTTACATTTGTTGCCCGCCGGCATGCCATGTGTATTTTAATTATTGCTTTTAGTAGTAATTATTATCAGGCTTACATAAAGATCTTAAGCGCAAATTTAACTCCCGAATGGTATATAACCATCAACTACAACCATTTCCACCTTTTAGGGGCGAAGCTCCTTATGCCATGGGTCTGTCCATCCTCCGTTTTGTAGTAGCCACCTCTAGTTCGTGAAGTGCTCGCTAAATGGGGTGATGGCGCTGCGGTGCTCGCTTCATTCAGATGTATGGGAACGCGTAGTATGGGTGTCTGTCTGTCCGTCCGTCCGTCCGAACGCTGCGGTGCTGCTTAGCTAGTACGTGAATTGATCAATAGATGGCGCGGAGGCGCTCGCTGCGTGCTCTAGTGTGATAGGAGAGCGCTAGATGGCGACACACAGTGTTTGTGTGTGTCTGTATGGATACCAGGCGGTATCCATACAGGGCCAAGAAATACCGAGAGTAAGCGAATACAAGTACCTTGGCGTATGGGTTAACGAGGGTGATATATACATGAAGGTACACGAAAAAGCCTTGGCAGCAAACGGAAAAAGAAACGCAGCAATAATGAAGCACAGAGCGTTATAGGGACACAATAGGTACGAGGTGCTTAGGGGTCTGTGGAAAGGGGTAATGGTACCGGGGCTTACATTTGGGAACTCAGTGGTGTGCATGAGGCCAGAGATACAATCAGGAATGGATGTGAATCAAAGAACTGTGGGACGCCTCGCGTTGGGTGCTCACGGGAAAACGACAAACGAGGCTGTAAAGGGCGATATGGGATGGGCGAGTTTTGAGGCAAGGGAAGCGCAGAGCAAAATAAGGTTTGAAGAAAGGCTAAGGAATATGAAAGAGAGTAGGTGGGCAGTGAAGGTGTTCGGCTATTTATATAGAAAGAGCGTTGACACGCAGTGGAGAAAGAGAACTAGGAGGCTCACCAGTAAATATACGGCTGTAAGAGAACTGACAACAAAGAGCGTAAAGGGAAAAGTCAGAGAGGCGGATAAGATTTACTGGAGTGCAGCGATGGAAAAAAAGCCGACTCTGAATAACTACCGAGAGGGCAAAAACGAAAAAAGAGGGAGGCATTTTGATAATTCAAGAGGAAGCGCTTTATTGTTTGAAGCGAGATCGGGCTGCCTTAGAACGCGTATTTATAAAGCGAAATTCAGTAAAGAAAAATGCACATGCTGTGAGGAAGATAGGGAAACGACGGAGCATGTTCTGATTGAATGCGGAAATATCCGCCCAGGTGTACGTTTGGGCACCACCCTACAGGAAGCCTTGGGTTTTAGGGCGAACAACGGGAAGCTGAACATAGCCGCGACTGAAATAAGTAAGAGACGGTTAGAATACTGGTGGCAGAAAACTAGAGAGAACGGACAAAAATAATTATAGAGTAAAATAAGGACCTTCTGCCATAAGGGGCAGGGAACTGGGCTATGAATTTCCGTTTTTTCTATAGTATGATCGATTTGATTGAAGTAAATTTAAAAGGCATGAGGAAAATATAGAGAGAGAGAGGAAAAAAAAGTGCTTAAATCTTCTTACGAGCCTGGTGGCGCACATGTCACCGCTCCGTTACAAAGGGGACGCTCATAGCATCCATCCATCCCATCCATCCACGTCTTTGATGATGTACTGGGCAAGATTCACGGAAGATTCACGGTTTTTACCGATGAACATACGGAGCTTCGCCCACTCATCATCATTCACTCCGTGGATATGTGTGGATTTTTTTATGAGGGTTTTATTTTGTTCTCGATTTTTATCCCATGGCCGAGGAGTGCGTGTAGACGCCACACGTGACTTCGTTAATTGTGGTGTAACTGAAAACGTTGACACATCATTGATGTCATGACATATCACTCGTGTCAGTCTGGAACTCCGCTGCCTTCAGGGCGGCGTTTCGGCTTTCACTGCTGGCTTGAGCCTCGTGCGCAATCACATGCGTTCCTGCTAAGCAGCTGTAAGGACCTTGGTGAACGTCAAGTAAAATTTAATGTAATGATTTTATTATTTATTTGTTCTCGTTACCCTCGGTGAACAAATAAAATTTCAAGGGGGAAGGACAATTGGCAAGGAGAGAGGGAGAGAGAAAAGCCCTGAGATCCCACATATTGTGGTATTAGTAATAAATAAATAAATCAGTCTCATGCAAAGCAGTCAGCGAGGAGATTGTCTATGACGAATTTTTTGGCATTTAACCAAGTGTGACCAGTAGGATCAAGGTCTTTGAGCAAAGCCCATGAGTATTCACTTATGAGTATGCATAACAATAACGTAGCCTAACCAAGAACGTCGACAGCACCGGGACGACTGAATCCTAGCTCATGGTACGACGTAACGTTTGCACTCACGTTATTCCGAAACACACACGTCTGTTTTGTCGAAGAGAAATGCACTATACACGGTGTAACGATGTGCATTCATAAGCGTTCTTCGTCGAAGTATTCCTACGGTATCGAGCAAAGTACAGAAGCGTGCCCAATGGTAGCAGGGCATGTGTATTGGTATGATAGTGCTTATCAGACATTAGAAGCACAATTCACGTTACACAAGCACCATCGTTACAACAGCTGGTATAATATTGGTTTATTTCCTTGGTATATGACCGTGTGGGAGGAGCCGCCGTAGCCGCTTGGCACCTCGTGGGTCCGTGTTCGATTCTTCTCTATCTCTTGGTAAGTTGCATGTGTGTCTGTGTGGTTGTTATGACTACATTTCAATCTAAAGCGAGGACAAGCGGTGTTCCTTCCTTGTTAGTCGGCCGTCCGTTGTGTGAGCCGATCCTGGAGAGAGTACACCGTGTGAGGTGCAGGAAACTACGCGTGATTGTAGCATCGTTACTCGTGACGTACAATGACGAGTATATCGTGTTAGTGATGTAGAAATCAGTCATTCATGTTCATCATCCATTCATATTCTATATCATGCCAATTTTCAGTACACCAGGTAAACGAGACAACCAGGAGAGCACTGGGACGTGAGCAGTTTGATAGAGGGATTATGCCATGCCTCTCACGAGCTGCATCACAGGTTGACCCCTCGTGCTTAGCACCTAGGCTGCAACCCGCAGAACCTCAAGCCCTAAGGGCAGGCTACTTCGCAGTTCACGTCAGCTACTTCACAAGCCTTTTGGAATTACAATGTTTGGAATGTAGTAAAGTCTTGCGGACACATATTTACGTTCATACGTCTGTCGTGATAATACGTTTTCTTTCCTTTCTTTTTCCCGACTAATATCTCATGGAGGAATGTATTTTCATGCGGTTATTGTTATTTTCATTTAAAGTTCCTTCTTACTTGGACATTACACGATGTCCACGAAGCAGGAAGAAAGGGACTTTATCTCCTGACTGGGCCCAGTCTTCTCGTGGCACGTCATGCATGTACAGAAATACGGAGGTATACAAGAAATACACGGCATAAATCATCAAGGACAATCTTTAGCGATGGTGATAAGTTCATACAAGAACAAAGAACACAGCCAGAATCCAGCAATGCAATCAAAAGTACAACAAAATTTTCTTGAGAGGCAAGAAGCTTTCTACAATGCACACCAGTAGCTTAAATATAAATAAAAATATCCTATGTTATCACTAATATTGACACATACAGGATACATATTTTTATATGCAATAGGATTAAGCGAAGTCAAGCATCACACTCGTACATTTGCACTCTCACATTCTATAAGCACTTTGTTACATGGAACAAAAAATTACCACATGATCATCCTTTGAATTCTAGGATTTTCAAATATTACATTTTTATAACCAAATGTGCCAGCTCAAATGCCTTTACAGCGACTCACGAACACTGTGTTACACACCCGCCTGCCGTGAAGATTCCGCACGGCTGCGTTAGCCACGGTTGGTGTTGGCTGCGAGCTGGAATTCCTACTGCGTCGAGTGATGCTGCTCAACATGACGTGTTATGCGGAGCAGTACCAGTTAAGATCACGGGAACCCGTGCTATTGAATTAGTCGCCACGTTCGTCTATTTTCGTACATTTTAGCGCTTGCTTCCGACAATAAAATTTTCGGATGGTGACGATTATCCCGGTTTTTGCGAACATCGTATTAACGAGGATCCACTGCACGCATACTGATCAGCAATACTTGAATCCCCAGATTAGCGGCTGCTTATTGAACAAACAAGAGAATATCTAAATGTTTAGTAAGGCTGGGCCAATTTTCAATCCTAGTGGCTCGCGCCACGAATGCGACTGCTCTCGCAGTCACAACTGATGCAGTGTCACGGGTTACAGTGTGTGAGGTCTCGGCTTTCGCAATGGGCCGTGCTCCTGCGCCTCTACGAAGGCGCAGCCTTCGTGAAAGGCACGGGGGGGGATCACGAGGCCGTGCCGCTTCGCAGGACCCTTCGCGAGGACCTGCCCCTCCTTCTCCTCGTTCGTCGGGCATCCACTCGCGTCGGTGCCCCTCCACCCTTCGCTGCCCGGTCCCAGCCGCCGCCTGCTGCTGCTGTTGCTGCTGCTGCTGCTGCATGGCTATATTACACAGCGGCGGGCCCCAAGATTATCTAGTTCAAGTATTACAGTGGAGAAAAAGCGACCGAGGAGCCGCGGCCGGCAATCGCTTCGGCAAAAAGGGACGCGCCAGAGGTGCACAGAGATGAGGGAGGGGTTCCGGGGCACGGGCTGCCGAGAGGTGGTGGTGGTGCAGCGGGGGCCCACGAGGAAAAGGGCGGCGAGCGAAGTGATGCGGAGGAAGCGTGGACGAACGAAATACGGAACAAGAAAAAGAAACCAAACCAACCAAGAGGGGGGTAAGTCCGCACCACCGGACTTGGGGCGAGCGCGGTAATATATCATCTGACAGAAAGATAATCCATCTCTGCCCGACGCCAAGGGAAACGCAGAAAGCGCAAAAGAAGGAAGTTGGGAGGAGAGATGAAGAGGAGGGGGGTTGGTAGGCTCCGCTGGAGAAAGAACGGCACCGAGAAAGGCGCGGCGATGGAGGCGACGGGGAAGGCGGGAGGGTGGACCGGGAGGCGTACGGTGGGAGAGGGGGGCAATCGCGCGCTCGCGCGCGCCGCAATTTCGGCGGCAGCGGCGACGGCGCGGCTCCCATTCTGCAGGCCCCACTCATTCGGCCTGCCGTTGGACGGCAACGCAGGGCTGATGCTAGCTGCTGCTGCTGTTGCTGCTGCTGTCAGGACCCACGGCATGCCTGCGCCTGTACACCCGCAGTGCTGCCGCCAGTGTCCTGGTTTTTTGTGGTTCCCCCAACGCTAATCGAACATTCCGAAAAAAAAAAAAAGAATGAAAAAAGAACGACGAATGAGCGAAGTCGTGGAAATCTTTGGATGGCAATACGCTGTCGTAAGTTATTCAGAGCTATAGGTTGAGCGCAGACTAGTAATCAGCTGAATTGGGAACGTCCTTGCATTGGTCCAGTTCTAAAGCACGCTGCCGTTCTGCGTCTGGCAAGCCGGTTGTTTAGGCGCCGTCGTTGAGGTTCGAGGTGGGTGTGGATCGCGTAAAGAAAAACAGCGGTACAGGCACGAGGACCTATAGCATGGGTGCAAAGAACCACGCGACTTTCATGGCGTGAACCGTAATAGCGAACGTCGCATTACTTACTGTCATTCGGTTTTTTATTATTATTAGTCTACTATTCTTTCAGGAGGAATGTGGCCTAACGTCGCACACCAATTCTTTGATCTTTGTCGTCGATAAGCAGGCATCCTAAAATACAAAGCCAGGTGAATAAGTGATAGAGATTTGGTTAACTTTTGTTTGTTTAATTTGGTTAAGTCGAATGCCCTTACATAGCAAAATCACGTATATTTCCCTCAATAGGGGCATCTCGAGACGTCGTGGCACACCGCCGCGTGAAAAACTCATGTTCAAGAGACACTGGCCGAAGAATGTGTGTGTTTGTGTGCGTGCGTGCGTGTGTGTGTGTGTGTGTGTGTGTGTGTGCGTGCGCGCTTCTGCGAATGGGGAAGGCAGTTGCGGATGTTTTCTTCCTGTCACCTGCTCTCACAAGAAAAAAATAAAAGAAATATGGTTTAATCCACGCCTCAAAAGAAAGGAAAAGTACAGAAAGCGCATTAGTTTTCATGCGGGCATTCACGTAATTATGTGTAGCTTGCATACAAGGCTATCTACACGATGTATACACAAGCCGACCCAAGGTGACTAAGATGGCGACTGCCCAGCAGCCATGACCAGCAATGTCTCGCTCATCTTTTCGCAGCCCTGCTGTGATGACAGTTTCCGTGTCAGTATCTTTAGCACAATTATTCTGTCATGTATGGGCTTATAGTTTTGCCGCGTCTGCGGCATCGGCACATACGTGTAGTGTGTCACGTCAGGCAGGGGTTATGTAACCGTTGTAGTATTGCTAGAGAGCGGGTGTATAACAGCGCGGCTTGACCGCTATATATATTCAGCGCCCCAAATGCATATATGGTGTGCCATGCTAGACAAGCTTGTTCAATATCGGTAGCCAACGTGCACGCGTACGCGACAGCACGGCACAGGCACACGCAGGTGGAGAATGCATAGCAAGTGGTATGTCGTGATTCAGATGTCGCATTTTCACAAGAAGTCACGCTTGCGCACGCTTGGCACTGGAAAGATTGTTGTTTTAGTTTGTTTTTGTTTGTTACTAAGTACGCATTACATGTATAGAGATGTAACCCTATTTGATTGCTAATGGTATTATTCACTTGTAAACCCGATTTATACTAATTATGTTTTCATTTTCCACTCGTGCTTGGGCCTGCCATGGCCTGCAGTATTGTGAAACTAAATAAAATAAATAAAAAAGGAAAACTTTACCATGCAGCATTACATTCTCGGGGTGTTCGAGTAGAAAAGTTTTCCGATCGCATAGAATGCGAAAATTCGTGAAAAGCGAATTTTGAAGTAGTGAATTGAATGCTTAGTTATCTGTCATTGCTGAAACGAGGTAGAATAAGATTCCAAGTTAGCGTGTACGCGCGTCTGCGAAGACATAGCGTACTTATGTTATTTAATGGGTGCTTTTAACTACGTCGGCGAGTAGATGTCAATGAACTCAGCAGCTCAGAGAGGAGAAACGCTTGTGAAGGTGTGAGAATAAATGGAGAACGACACCCGTCTTTCAAAAGCCTGAGCAATTCATCTCAAAAGGACGCTAAAGAATGTCTTAATGCGTTTCCCCCATTTTCTGATTATATCTATATTTATAACCACACAGCATGAACATGCGTTTTGTAAAGGAAATACCATTTGTTGACGCTGTGCAGGACGTGTAATCTCTTTCTGGGCAGTACATCATAGCCTCCTCGATAACGAGGAGGCTCTATGGCGCTATGATAAGGCCACTGATTATTAAAGCGTCGCCGTAGATCTCAGGTGCACTTATTAAATAACTGTCCTCAGAGATTCTTGTCATATCTGCATTATACGCAAGCAAGCCATGCGGCACTGTTTGATGACCATGAACTCCGATGCTTACGGGAGGGCAAAATGCTCCCTCCAGCCCTAGGAATGTTGAAGCGTGATCGGGACTCCATACGTATTGTCCACAAACACGCACTTTTAAGTCATGAAGGTGTGCTGCCTCTAATGCTACATTTACTACACTTAACGTGGTTCAAGTCTAATGTCGCAGGCTGTCACATCGACGAGTGCAAATAGATGCTGCGAATCCCAGAGAAAAGGGAGTGGACCGGTCATGACTATGACTCATATGCGCGAAGCGATAGAAGCAAAGGGTAATGACAAATGATTTCGTTGCAGCGCAATCCTTTCCCGCCCGGTTCTGAAATAATGAACAACCACATTCAAGCTCACGTTGCGAAAGCAGCTGAGATCGGTTAACATTGGTCGAGCCATTATTTAAAGCGCTATCGCGCACACACGAGCCAGGTTTAGATGGCAACATATTTTTTAGTCACGCGAGACCTCGCGAAGTGGCCAGGCGCGAGCCTATGCACCATATCTCTATTAACAAGGCATGAAATTCCGCATCCTTTTCCCCCTTTCAACGAGCTTGATGTAGTGCCTAGAGCGCCGATCAAACAACGTGGCAGGAATGCATTCAGTCGCAGCGGCAAAAAGTGGAGAGAGAGAAATAAACGGAGCAGAGAGTCCGCTAAGTAAAACGTCAATGGTGCACGAAGCCCACTCCGTCTTCGCGGAAAAAGAAACGTCGGTAGCTCTGCCTTTTCTTCACGACACGCCAGTATCCCACAGCGAAGGATATAGGTGTGGATACCGTGGATGTGCCCGTATAGGCACCGTTTGTGCGTGTGTACCTGCTCACAAGCGTCCGTTTTACACGTATAGGACCAGCGATAGAGACTGTCTTATGGGGGCTGAGAAAAAAACCTGGCTCCCATCGCGCGCCTCGCGCGCGATCGGTCATGAGGCCCGTCTTCGCCGCGTGTTCCTCAATGTCTGATCCATCATGGCGGGGTGGATACCGGTCAGGGCCGAGCGCCGCAAATAGCGGCCGCGGCTGCGCTGCGCCTGACAACAGCTCGATCACTGGGCGAAGGTGGGTCACATCCAACCCCCCCCTCCCTGCCTGTCTCTGCGGCAAGCAGTATACCTTTGAGAGTCGGCTGCTGCCGGCCGGCCGGCCAATCGGCCCTGCGCGGATCCATCACATCGCGCGGCCGGGAGTTTGTGCCTGCTGCCGCCAGGGGCCGTGCCGATCGACGACCGGGCATTCGCCGGCGCGAAGACTTTATTACGCGTCGACGACGTGCGAAACACGGGGGGCGGTGATAGGCTGTGCAGCTTGGCAGCTGCGGTCTTGGGCTGTTCCCCGAGGACGAAGGGTGGTGGAAAAAGCGTGAAGACATAATATTATCGTGTCAGCAAAAAATTGGTGCTCCCTTCAAGCAGGCATAATGCAAACCTAAGCCGGTGGTGCTTATTCGGCGTTCAGTCCTCGTTATGTGTGCTACATTATCAGCTCTCTGTTTCACAATCGATGAGTAGTCTTGCACATGCATTTCAAAGGCTACTAAGAAATGGCGAAGAATAAAAGCGTACTAATGCAAGCTTCCTGTTACATGTAATAGCCAAACCGAATGTGCGCTGTCATCCGGAGTGTAAGGGACTGGACATGTGGCGCAGTCAGTTTGAAGGCTATATTATATAGATCAGTTCTTTATTCACCATAAACCACCTGTCACCACGCTCTTCATGCTGGCAGTGCGCAGATCGGTCCATGACTTTCACAGGTAGTGACCAAGACGGCGCATCTCACGAACAGCTGTAGTCCCTTGAGGCCATTGTAGTAATGTTTTCATGCATGCGGGATCACCATACCTGAAGCTCATTGGTGGCCGTTCTTATCTGTTGACCTGTGGAAAAGTCCATCTGTTTAGCTGTGGAAATGTGTTGAGAGAGAAAGGTTGAAATTTCTTTCAAGGAAGAGAGGCACTCATCTTCTCTGTGTAATCATATGACGCCGAATTCTGCTTGAAAGGAAAGCATGTCATTTAACTTTATAAATCACTACGTTTCCTTCCCACTAAAAACTGTCCCGTTATCACTAGACGTCGAGCCGTCCGTAGGAGACAAGCATTTTGCGCTGCTTTTCAATACCGGCTGACGGCTCCACTGAAGCTATATCAGCTCAGTCTGAAGATACGTCTTTAATCACAAGATATCGTGCGCCGCTGTGTCGAGATCAGTCGTATCTTTACGCCGTTTCTCACTTTTGTACAGAAATACTTATACGCTCCTCCAAATCGCTCTGCTTGTTGTCTCGACATGGCTGTCCTGCGGTGCACCATTCCTTCTGTGTGCTCATATATATCAGGGGACCACGCACGCGACGTTGCGTACGTGTGACGTCATGGCGCTTTACTCCTGAACAACTTGCATGCAGACTGACAGCCACATTGTCCCGAAAATGAGCCAATAAGTGCGAACCAACTTTCTTCCTGGGATCAGAGTCGCGGTCTGCAGAGAGTTCGTTGCGTCTCACCTCGTAATAAGGAACCTTGGAGAAATATGATTTTGGTGTAGTTGGCGCTCCTATACACAGGCAGTAAACTCCGGGTGTGTGCTTTTGCTGAGGCCAGCTGTTCATTGTACAATTTTGCTTGAGTCACTATTGAATCTTGCAATGGGCTACATGTGACTTGCTCCACCGTTACAGAGGGGTGCTCTGTTGCTTTCAGGATGAGGACATCACCTGGTTCATCGGTGTCCTGCCAGGTTATCTGCAAATGGGAGCCTGCTCAGACGGTCAGTATTAGCGCGCCGTCCTTCGGTACGTTAACTTACATGGTTACAGTGTGTCCAGAACTTTTCTGTACTGACAAAATATTCCCTGCAGTGGCTTGCGAAGTTGGGACATATAAAAGAAATCGAAGGCAAGTGCGTTTACCACTGAAGCCCACCCCGGTTGCGCAAAGTGACAATATAAATCTGAGAGAGAGGAAGGAAAGATAGTGGGAATGTGTGAACGCTCGGGTTCTGTTACATTTAATGACATGTTTGCGAGCGAGCAGTTGTAATCAACAAGCATCAAAGTGCACTTCATTGTCGTCTGATTTCAACACTGATGGGTTGCTGTTCTTTGTACAGCGGACGAGTGTTTATTCAGCGCACTGCAGTGAGCATATATATAAAACTGTATCCCGTAATTTATTCGAAGCTGCAACCATCGCACTATATCAGTAAAGCTGGTTGTTCTATGGCTCGATGTGCTTAGGTTCTCAATGCTGGCATCCGCATTACTTGAATATATTAACTTCCTAGAAAAAAAAATTATTTAACAAGTGCCAACTCGTTGTCTAGGCTCCAAATAGTCGGCCATAGCGTCTGTATCATTTCTTTGCAATACCTTATAAAAACGGTGGTTGCGTTCGGTTAGTATATTTATTATAATTGAGTAAGATTACAGTCACTGAAACATTCCCTTCAATTGTTACAAATTATTTATTGTTTGCAGGAGCACGTATAAACTGTTAGTATTGTTACATTTGTAATTATGCCTTATGTGTGTAGCGTGACGCCAGAGTAGATATGTATTATGCACAATTATATTTCAATGCATGTCAACGTTCAACTGCGTACTGGGCGAGCGGGTGAAGGTTGATACTAAAACATACCACAAAGGAAAGTTGACAGAGAGGTTAAGATACGGTACAAACTCAGTTGGCAGTCTGCGCATGTCCCATGTTCTTCACAGCGAATATGTTCTGACATCAATCAATCAATCAATCAATCAATCAATCAATCAATCAATCAGTCAGTCAAGTCTTTATTGCCAACAATTCGTTACAGCTTATTTGTGGGGGTCCTTCAGGCGAAAAGCTGTTGGAAACAGCTTGAAGGTGCCCGAAGGCCCTTTATGGCAGCCCTGTAGACAGCGTGCAGCAAAATAATGCAAGCATATATTAAAGCATGATTAGAAATGAGTTCGTGTATAACAGTGGTCATTATAGAGTTATAAAACATGTCTCGCGCACAAAATATTTCTTGACTTTTCGTCAAGCAAACGCAATACATTTCAAAGCTCTCGCTAATGAAACAGAATTCTGTTTATTTTTGATGGCGTCTGTCCGTCAGCTATACCTCGAAAGCTCAAAATATAACAAGTGCGTCAACTGCTGCATTGTATCCAAACAGCGCTGAACTGAAAAGAAAGTAGAGAATGGCGCAATGGCCACCAATGCGAGAAAAATATAAGGCATATAACTGATCACACGTACGTAACAAGCCCTTTTGGGAGTTCTTGAATATCGAGAGGGAATAATTGATTGCATGGATTGTTCAAAAGCAACGCTCAAAATTAAAGTTGACGCACTCGGCTTAGAATCTAAGGCCCGTTTGATAATATTTGCGAACGTCGTCTCTCTTTCATTTACCCTAGCACATCCGCGCTTTGCGATAGGTCGCCCGAGGCATGTCGATGATTCGTCGTCGCAATAGATTCGTTGCTGACGGAGCGGGGTGGTGCGACGGGCGAATAAAAAAAAAAAAGTGGATCAGCCGTTCAGGCCTCTTGAATTCATGATGGATCAGGTATGAGACGGGTAAACAGGGGGCTTTCGATCAATGTCAATATTTCCGCGCCGGCTTTCTCTGAGGCCATGAGACGGCCCTAACCCCCGTCGCTGATCGCGGGGCGTCTCACGGGCGACACCTCGCCAATCGCAAGAAAAGAAAAACATATTCCGGAAAAGACGAAAAATTTTGAGCTGAAGGAAGAACAGAAGAAGACGAGTTATACGGAAGGAAAGTTTGAATTGACAGTGAGGCTTCCAAAGAAAAATTCAGAAAAAGAAAGAAAAATTCAGCAGGAAAGAACGGGAAGATCAGATTCACGTACAGCAAATCGACAAAAACGGCGACATACAAAAAGCTTGGATCGAGGCAGTCATTCGTCAAATTCAAAGTCATGGGGGATTGGCTTGCCTGGGGATGAAGTAAAGAAGGACGAAGGAAGGAAAAACTGGGGAGGGGAGAAATTGGGAAAGGACGGCGCGTTTCGGGAGTTGTGAAAAGCCCACGAAAAGACGTATATAGAAAAGGTCCCGGTTCGATCGGGAAGACGAGGCTATAGTTACACCCCTGGGATGATCTGCTTCCAAAGAAGGCAGGGCGAAAAAAAAAAAAAAAGGAGACCCTAAACGGGGCAGACAGAGTGAGGCGTCGTTCTGTCGGCGAATACTCGCAGTGAAACTCTTGTTTATTGTGTGCGCGGGATCTGCGCCCAGATCGCGTTGTCCGTGTGCCTGTGTCTACGTAAGGAAGAAAGGAAGGAAAGAAAACGGGACAGCAGGGGGTAAAAAAAGGAAGCTAGCGAGGTGAGAGATGGGACGGTATCCCAATATGATTGAACAGGGCCGCTCAATCACGGACGCCACCGTTGTTGCTCGGCCGTGGACAACGACGTATAGCCGGGACACCGCCAGACGGCTTTTCCCCTGTATATAGGGAAGAAAGGACTGGTGACTTCTGCCTGTAAGAAAGATAGGGGAAAACGCCTTATGGATGCCCCAGATCTGGTCGTTCGTTGCCCCCGTGGCTTTCTGCGCACAACGCTATCGTGTTACCGCTTCTTGTTCGGGAAGTGACGCGCCGTCGCCGTGCCTCGCGTGTCAAGTTGCGGGCCGGTCGCCCTTTTTTTGAGGAATTGTGCGCTTGATTGGAGAGTGTGCGTATGCGCGGGAAATCAGCGTGCGCTTTACGTGCTTCAACATGTATGCGACGTGCATGTGATTCGTTCTCGAAAGATATGTACTGCTTACATCTGGCTACGAGAAGCTCGGCTGGCCATTGTTTTTTATAAAGAGTATATCGGGTGTTTCAAAAAATGTGCGAGAAAATCTTATATATACGGAAAAGCAGATCCTTGCGCACGTTTCGCCGAGATTGCTTTGCTCACGGCGGTGCGCATACTGCAAATGGGTGGGAGCTGTATCTTGAACGGTAAATGACACAATTAGACTAATTAACTTTATAATCAGAACAGCTAGAAACTGAGAACTAGCTGAAGAATGGAAGTTGTCTATACAGGGGATCCACTATTGGTTGTAATATTTGCAGAAGGGTGACGCTACCAGTGCCGACACATCGATGAGAGTCCGGCCGAAACATACACTCGACAGTGGCGCATGTTCGTAGTCACATGACAATGTAAGGGGATCAGCAATGCCACGCTAAGCTTTACCGAAGGCATTGGCAACTGCGCTATTTGACTATACAGTTTCGGTTTCCGATTTCATCGACCCGTAAAAGTACGCGCCGTGGCCCTCTTTCAAATATTACGCCGGATAAACGGATGCCCTGTATAGATAATGGCCGTTCTTCAATTAGGTTTGATCGCCTAGCTGCTGTGGTTTAAAAGTTGTCTAGTGTAATTTTGCTAATTGCTGCTCAAATTTCCGCCCCTACACATTTTACAGTGCGTTGCCGGAGCTCTCCCGAAAATTTTATTTGGGGGGTAGTGTTAATAGAATACCATACCGTTTGTGACAGTTACTTACGGCCGTATGCACAAACTCTCCTCGACTGCCAAGTCCATCTGAAAGAGGCCCATAGATGTCGACTTCGCATTGTTTATGAAATCCGAAGTCGACCTCGAGGGATCCTCCAGGTGGCGTTAATTTCAAACTTCGAATGTTGTATGCGTTCGAACCTGTACCATGCATGGCTTATACGAACAGGCTGTATACGGTATTATCCCTCTCTGTAGTCCCTTTTGTGGTTGCATGCATGTAAGGGGTTTTCCTATCAACGCCTTTTTTCATGTTTCACGGTGTTTTCCGCGTTTTGCCTGGTTTAATTTAATGCTCATTATATATTTTAGATGTCCCATGCGTAATCGAATGGAATTGAATTCGAAGCATGAGGATTCTCAATCTTTAAGTGGGATATTTTTCTTACTACCTGCTTAAAGAACAGCTGTTTCTGTACCTAGTTTTCTTTTTTTTTTTTCTTTCCTTTTACTGGAGTAACACTGTTTCGGCTTCCGGGTTTACGATAACCCCGTGGCTTCTTCTTTTTTTATTGTTTGCTTATTTCTTGTCATCGTCGTTGTTAAGAAGTTCACTTTCCACCAAGATTGATATGTATGACGCCGTCTGTGGAAAGAAAAACGGTCTCTTTGAAAATATTTTTCAATATTGCATAATTTAAAGTCGCTTGCATACTTGCTTGCGTAATGCAAAACGTGTTTGAAAACACTTCCTTATTTTATTTTACTTTATTTATTTATTTTTGTACTCTCGGCTTGCAGTCGCTGTGCAATACAAAAGTACTGACACGTGAGGTACAGTCGCATGGTATTTCCCAAAATGCGCAAGTGGTAAATACCCTAATTTTCTTCTCAGAGTTCAGAGTCCACCGAAATACATGCACATTGAAAACAGATAAAATTTTCCCAGACTTATACTTCCTTACTGCTTCTTTCGCTAAACTCTGCACCGCTTAAAGAGTTACGCTTCCCTTAACTATTGAAGCAACTGCCTGGTTCGCGCCGAAATGTACTTGCCGAAGGTAAACATTACGAACGTTTTTCTCACTCCACGTTTATCCCTTCGTGGTTTTTATTTGTCCTCACGTGCACGGAAAAGACAGGTGGTATGTGATAATGGTGGTAGAAGCTCGATGCAAAAAAAAAAAAAAAAAGGAAAACGATAATAATAAGGAACAAGCGTCGTCTTGTGACGTCTCAAAAAAAAAAAAGAAAAGAAGGGAGAGGTTGGGGGAGCGGGTATTGGTGAGAATGGTGGATCCATTATGTGCCGACGAGCATCAGATGCAAAGCGATGCATCCGGGATCTGTAGTGACGCCCGCTGCCGTCACACTGCAGGGGTGCTCTCACTACAGCCCCCTTCGGTGGGGCCGATAACCGTAGCGAATGTTCGAGTGCCGGCGACCGCTCAGTGGTTGGCCGCCTCTTCCGATACGCACTGGGGGCCGCACTGTTCATTCCGGGACATGAAGGGAAGCCTGCTCCGGAACCGTTGACGCCTGGACAGATGCATTCCTTTCTTCAGGTTACCTCATTCCTCATCCTTCGCCATTATATAAGAGAGTTTAGGCTGGCATAAGCGCCCTCCGTTCCGCGAATATGATGTTGGTATTTTTTACCAGATTTAATAACCAAAAGGAAAAGAAGAAAGAACAATTTTTCTCGTATTACTATAGACCACCGTTTTGCAAACCGAAAGCACCACTTTTAGCTGCTAGAAAACAGTCGAAAAGAAAGCACAAATGGCGACGCCATGTTGAAGTTCCTGAGACGTCATAGATTTCTACAGCATCTAGGCTTGGACAAGTTTATTCGCGGTTGTAGAAGAAAGGGGAACGAAGGCACTTGTGCATACGACCACGACACTGGTGCCTAAGTAGTTCTTAATCTGTAAGAACAAATTTCATCGTCCCCTGATGGGGCCACAGGCCTAAAGGGGTCGTGAAAATAATATGGAGAGGGTCGGCAGTAATTTTCATTGCTTCAGCAAGCATTCGACATCCTCATTCCGAAATATTTTGGCGCAATATTCATTGTATAATTAATAACGACCGTTTGAAATCCTAGGCGTTCTTGCGCTCCCGAAACCCCCATGCAACACCAGAAGCCGACAAAGGCACCATTCAGTGACATCACCTCAAGATATTTTAAGCCGTAAACGTGTCGTTAACTTTCGCTTGCCCTAAAATAATATTTATATGGAAGCTATAAAGTAACGAAATAGTTGGATACTATGTGGTGCCGGCGTGCGGAAGGAAGGCTGGAGCACGGTTTGTTTTCCCATGCCCTCCGAAAGGGCGCCTATCTCGGAGATCATTGTGGCGAATAAGATGACGTCATCTGCAGTGTTGAGGGGTACGCGCGGTTGTAAACATAAACCTCGTTTTATCGCTGTAAATCAATCCAGACGATGCAACGAAACAGTATACATTATAAATTGGAGGTCCAGGATTCTGAATACGCACATCGTGTAAAATTTTCAGCAAACGTTTCACGACCTTTTATTGTAGCAGGTTAAAGAAACGCCCCGTCAAAGTGGTCTAGTGGCTATGGTACTCGGCTGCTGATCCGAGGGTCGCGGGATCGAATCCGGCGGCGGCGGCTGCATTTCGATTGGAGGCGAAATGTTGAGGCCCGTGTGCTGTGCGATGTCAGTGCACGTTAAAGAAATTTCGACCACGTGCATTTCGACCACGTGGTCGAAATTTTTGAAGACCTCCACTACGGCGTCTCTCATAATCAGAACTGGTTTTGGGACGTTAAACCCCACAAATCAATCAATCAGGTTAAAGAACTGGTGGGCGGTGGTCCTATTCTACACGGATATCAGCGCCTGGTGTGCTTTATAGTGTGTCCCACGAAGAGTCCTAACACTCAATACTTTTTCGAGGATGTTACTCCAACTTTCACTAACTGTAATCCGCCTCCTTTAATCCTTTCTTCTGAAGGAGTTGGCTGGTTTGACTTTCTTTTTCCTAAGCGCAAACACGAAAGAAGGCTGCCCAAGTGCGTGACGTGACAAACAGAAAACATCAGTCATCTGCAAGTTCTCCTTGTTAAGCGATATCTTGCTGGAAATTACTTTGTGGCTGGTGTTTGACTCTCGTGTATGAAACACCAGAAAAACGTCATGATGCATTGTCCACTTGTGTGTAACAAAGAAAAAAAAATCACAGTTGCGTTTCATTCGATCAACGTGGTTTACGTGCAGGCATGTGGGCGCTGTCCGCACCTTGTGCACTGCATGTGTGTTTTTTTTATAATTGTGTGCAGTTTTTTTTCCTGTTTTTCTTTTTTTTTAATGACCGTGACTTCCGAGGAACCTGCCGGCAGGTTTGAAAGCCATTTAGCTAACGTTAAGGAAACTACAGCCGAAAGGCTATCTTTCACGACATACCCATTAGAAAATTTTGATTTGCTCAGTCGATTACATTCTTATTTCACTGGAAATTCACTTTAACGTTTCGTGTGCGTGAAATCTTTTCATACCCTTGATTGCTTCCGCTTAAGTCATACCCGCATACTTTGACCTGTGGCTTCGCATATTATGCTACTTCTCGCGGATTTGACGAAAGGATCGCGTAAGCTTGCGCGTAAAAAGACAATGAATAAAGGCATCTCACCACACAGTCTAGTCCATTCTTTTAAACATGAAAGTGATTTATGCCGCGCTACACCACCAATTGCCTATAGCGTCACTTCTGTAACGGAAACGGGGTCAGTAAGAGAGCAGGTTTCTATGAATGTAATGCGTTTGTGTAGAACTGTTTAGAACAAAAATTGACGGCAGATCCACGAGGTGAATGATGATGAGATTGGGCGAAGCTCCTGGAAGTAATCATCGGTTAAACCGTGAAATTTCTTCCGTTAATTCGCCCGATAAAATTGACGTGAAACGATTGACAAACCTGTATCGCGATATGGTTTTGAATATAAAACCATTGCTTTAGAAAACACCTGGCGTCTTTCGTTAAGCAGCTGGCGTCTTTTCGTTTTGCTTTAGAAACATCTGGCGTCTTTTCGTTTGCTTTTAGAAAACATCTGGCGTCTTTCGTTGGTTTATTTCATCAATCAACGGCGTTTTGAACAAAATTTTTATTGTTTAATCACGCACAGGAGAAATCTCACCAGGCACTACCTTGGAGGTAAACAATGGCTGCTAATGGGAATGAGAGACAGAAGAAGTCGGCTTTTAGCTAACACTTACACTTCTACTTCTACTAACGTTTCCTACTGGAACTTGCCAATGGCTGCTAATGGGGAATGAGAGACAGAAGAATTCGGCTTTTAGTTAACGCGCACGCTGCGAATTTTTTATTGTTCAACAACGCACAGGAGAAATCTCCCACCGGCACCACCTTGGAGGTCAAAGCGTAAGACTGGTTACGCACTACGACTACGACGAGGGACGAACGGGTGCCGCTTTAAGGAGCTTCGCCCCTAAAAGGAAAAATGTTTCAGAGTACACCGTACTCCAATATGGGAGAGTTCCGTAGAGCTGTCTCAATACTGTGTGTTTAGAACAAAATGTGAACGATTTAGAGCATATCGTACGCTTCGTAGAGCTCTCCCCAATTTTATTTAGAACAAATGTAAACGATTCAGGGCAGTAATGCACCCTTGGATAACTGTTTAGAGCAAAGAGTATACGAATGAAGGTGCACAGCGTACTGATCGCACTCTACCATGGGAGACGGACGCTGAGGGTTAGAAAAGCAGGCACATCACGAAGTTTATCGTGCGCCCTCTTTTTAGGATGTCATGTTCGCAACCATCAGAAATGCAATAGCCAGATATGTTGATTTCGCTAATATTTCAAGCCTACTCTTTTCTGACTTCATTTCTATCACCGTATTTCGGTAAACTTCTGCCTACTGCACGTGCCTTTTATCGGAGACTCGGGCGTGTCAGGCGCAAAAGGAAATGTTTTTGTCACTGGCTCATACATTTCGACAAGCTTGTGAAATGCTTCAACATATCAGGTGTCCCCATGAGACATTTACGGTGCGTGTTTGGGGGTGCTGTAGGCGCTACCGCAGAAGAGTAACAGAATACGTTACTTGCTACACTATAAAAAGAAATAAAGAGGAACAAGTTAGCACTCCACGTTACCTACGAAAAAAAATTCACAGCATATCCAGGGAGTGAATGATTATGAGTGGGCGAAGCTCCGGATGTTCATCGTACATCGTGCCGAGTTCTGGATTAATTTAGTTAACGCGCACGCTACGAATCCTTATCGTTCAACTACGCACAAAAGAAATCTCCCGCCGGCACAACATTGCATGTCAGGATCCAGTGCCTGTATATATGGGGTGGCCGGTGAACGGTTGTCCAGCGCGAGCAGTCGGTTTTTAGGGGCGAAGCTCCTTAAAGGGGTCGTGAAACGTTTTCTGAACATTTTGTACTAAGCGCGTATTCGGGGTCCTGACCCTCCAATCAACAATATGCATTGTTCCGTTGCACCGTGTGCGTTGATTTAGAGCGACAAAAAACGCGGTTTCGGTTTCACTGCGCGCGTTCCCCTCAACTCTGCAGATGACGTCATCTTAGTAGCCGTTATACCTCCGAGATTGGCGCGCCCTCGGAGGCCATGGGAAAACAAACCGTGCTGCCGCTTTTCTTCCGAATGATGGCACCGCACGGTTTCCAAGTATTTTCTTCCTTTGTAGCTTTCAAGTAAATCGATTCCTTTAGAGCAAACGCGAGTTCACTGTGCCTTTGAACTTAAAAGTATCTTAACTCAACGTCACCAAATAGTACCATGCCTGCCGGTAGTGTCGCATAGTCGTTTCGGGAGCGCAAGAAAGCTGAGATTTAAAACGGGCGTTGTTAAATATGCACTGGATATTTCGCCGAAATATTTCGGAATCGGCTTGTCGAATGCGTATTGAAGCAGTGAAAATTACAAACCGGCATCTCCAAATTCTTTTCACGACCCCTTTAAGCAGTGCGTCGGTTGTCACGTATGGTCGTATCGTGTAACCTATACACCACTCACAATACCATGCAACGCCATGCAACGCCGGGAGGCTCGCGCTCGCCCTCGGCGCGTGCCTCCCGACGGGCGAGCTCTCTCACTCTTCCATCTGCTGTCTTGTCAGAGAGAGAGAGAGAGAGACAGAGAGAGCGAAAGGCGCTTGTTGACTACGGAAACGCTCTTTCTTCGATGAACGCTGTACCACCTCGCAAAGGAGGAGGACGCGCCCTCACCCGCGAGAGACAACGTTGGCGCAAATACCGACTTCTCGCGCTGGAGAACCGTTCACCGGCCACCCATATATATATATATATATATATATATATATATATATATATATATATATATATATATATATATATATATATTGACGCGAGGGGATGTGCCCACTACGATTACTTCTTGCCGGCAGCGAGCTACCCACTATGAAGTTCCGGTGGGAGGTAGTTGAACCATAAGGATTCGTAGCGTGCGCCGCGGTAGTGGTTACGGTACTCCGCTGCCACCCAAAAAACGCGGGATCGATCTCGGCCGCGGCGGTCGCATTTTCGATGGAGGTGAAAATGCCAGAAGCCCGCCCGTGTACTGTGCGATGTCAGTGCACGTTAAAGAACCCCAGGTGGTCTAAATTTCCGGAGCCCTCCACTACGGCCTTTCTCTCCTCTCTATCTCTTTCACTCCCTTTCCCCCACCCCTACGGACGCTTAGCCGTGCTCCCTACGTGGGCTGCAGAAATTAGCGTCCTTTCCTAACCGAACCACAATCATCATCATCGTAGCGTGCGCGTTAACTAAATTAATCCGCAACTCGGCACGATCTACGATGAACCTCTGGAGCTTCGCCCACGCATCATCATTCACTCCGTGGATATGCTGTGAATTTTTAGAGACCTTGTCCTGCGTCAGGCGTAACCGGCAGTATCTCCCGGGAGGCACGCGCTCGCCCTCGGAGCGTGCAGCCCGCCGCGCGAGCTCTCTCACTCCACGTCTACTTTTATGAAAAAAAAATTCCGAAAGTTATGTCCGAAGCGGGGAATCGAACCACGGACCCCTCACTTCTGAACGCGCGGCGCTAGCCACTACGCCACGAAGCGCACATGGACACATGCACCACGATGACACTAAATACCCAACACTAATGAAAGACTGCCCGTTTCTAACGCGTTTGTGCTAGCGCGTTACGGCCCATCTAAGAAGCTGGTATAAGACGCTGTGGCCTCTCCGCCTTATACTCTCTCAGCAGTCATGTGATGGCGTCGGCAAACGCGATGCGCGTTCCGGCCTGTGTAAGGGGCTGCGTAAGACGCTGTGGCATCTCCCCCTTACTAGAGTGTGCTGCACGCTTCTAGCGCGTTTGTGCTAGCGTCCCCTTAAACGCGAGATCCCAGCGTTCGAATACAGTGTTTCTCACGTCTTTACATGATGATCGACTGGGCGAATTGCACGGAAGATTCACGGTTTACCGATGAATCCCTCCGGAGCTTCGCCCACTCATCATCATTCACCCCGTGGATATGCTGTGATTTTTTTTCTTAACATGTAGGGCAATGGCACCCTACTATGGCAGAGCGGGTACAGCTGTACCGGTCACTGATGATGTCACTGTAAAACATCAGTGAAATAAGAATCAGCAGGATGCTGACCGTGTACTGGCGCCACCGGCAAGGGACAGCGAGTACTGAGATACCGACGGACGGCCCACTGCTGTGTTCCTAGTTGTAGGATGAAAGCTTTAATGTTCTGGCTGATTCCTGGGCTACTGCATAATCAGTGCCGTGGGTGACGTTAATATTTCCGTCAGGAGCGCGCAGCTTATAAAATTATTTTTCATAATTCGCTAAGCATTTTGTAAAACTGAGCAAAATCATTTAATCAGGTGGAGACGGCAACTTTTCGTTTCAGTTCTTGCAGAAGTTTTCTGTCCAAGTTTATGGATGATGATAATTATGATGATGAAGATGATGATGATGATTTTAGTTCTAAAGAAAAAAAAACGCTAATTTCTGCAGCCCATATCGGGAGCATGGCTAAGCGTCTGCGGGGGTAGGGGAAAGGATGTGAAAGAAATAGAAAGGAGAGAAAAGCCGTAGTGGAGGTACATGCGGGTTCGATCCCGGCCGCGGCGGTCGCATTTTCGATGGAGGCGAAAATGCCAGAGACCCGTGTACTTTGCTTTGTCAATTCACCTTTGAGAACCCCATGTGATCAAAATTATCGGAGCCCTCCATATATACGGCTTTTCTCTCCTTTCTATCTCTTTCAGTCCCTTTCTCCTACCCCACGGACGCTTAGCCGTGCTCCGGACACGGGCTGCAGGTTTTAGCGTCATTTGCTTAACCGAACCACAATCATCATCAGCAGCACAATTGTGACCACCTGGGATTCTTTAACGTACACAGACAACGCACCGTACGTGAGCTCCTGGCATTTTCTACTCCATCGAAAATGCCACCCCCGCGGCCCAAGTTTATGGATGTCGAAGAATTTGTCTGTGGGGCGCGTTAAAAACCTTATTTGGTCAAAATTTCCGGAACCCTCCAAAGTGCGTAGAACCGTGCTCCCACCAGGGGTTGGAGAAGTGGCGTCGTTGCCTCTCTGCAACCACTACTTGTTAAAACCAAAACGTTATGCGTCTCATGGAACACGAAAAGTAACCACTAACCAGCCATCGTCGTTGCTGGCGACAACACGACTGGTACCAAATATCGTATGGTCACATAAAACGCTGAACGTCAAGTCAAGCACGCCTAACTGCATTAAAATAATATCGAATTAATTGAGAGAATCAAGAATGCAAATGAGAGGGAATGAACGTGAACTAAGATGAATTATGAAAATGAAGGAAGTAACTTAAAGCAAACCTTTATTTTTTACTTTTATTTCTATTTACAGATACTGCAATCGCCAGGGGGATTTTAGCAGGGTGGAAATCATTGTACAAATATAGGCAACATAATACAGCAATACAAAGTACATATTGGTTATTTAAACAGCATTGGTCGTCAATGAAACCTGGAAAAAAGATATGATAATAAGAGAAGTGTTCAATAAGGTCAGATTTCAATTTATACACGTTCAACAGAGCTCAACCGAGGCTTGCAGCAAAAGAAGATAAAGAAGGTTACGTCACTTGGATATCGGTCAGATTATTCCGCTCAACCACTGTGCTAGCAAAGAAGGAGTATTTGAAACAATTCTCTCTCTTCTTTTCTTTTTTTTTGTGCGGTATGTGGAAATTGTTAGCTGGTGGCTCTGTCTTGTGGCGCACCCAGAAGAAAAAGTAATTATATAAGCTATATTAACATAGTAACGTTTTAATATAGTAACAGCTATATTAATCATAGTAACTTTAATATAATGAACGTGAATTAAAGGGGCCCTGCAACACTTTCTTTACGTAGTCTGAAAACGGTGCCCATCAGTGGTCGAGGCTCCTGTAAAACACATAAGTCATATATTAGTGCTCTGCGCGCACTAGGAAATTAGCAAACTTGCTTCAAACACATCTGGAAGACGCCTGCTCTTCTTTTAACATATGGTGTCACAGGGAACTATTATGTAAACACCGTTGCGCCAAACAGACGTAGACGCAAGAGGAGGCACACACCGACGCACACTGCGCAACCTTAGTGAGTTCACAAGTAACACCGACTCCTTCGCTTGACGGATAACTAGCATTATTGATTCCATAATCGCAGTAATGTCCTCGGTAATGTGCTTTATTTCTTCGTTTGATTTCAATCAATAAAGAAAACATGTGTACCTTTCTTTCAGAACAGCAAAAGAAGTTAAGCGACATGATCGGCGCTTCTTGTGACGTAATTTGCCTAACGGAGAGAGAGTAATTTCCGGCTGTATTTGAAACGAAATAGCGGTGCATGCAGCGCACCCATATTTGGCTCACGAGTTCGCAGCAGTCTCCACGAATGATCGGCACGGTTCTCAGACCAAGTCTGAAAAGTGTTGCAACGCCCTTACGCCCTTTTAAGAGTGGCTAAAGGGAATTAAGAGAGGAACTAACGCGTGTTAGCGCTGTGCGTAAACTAAATCGAAGTGAAATAAGGTGGGAGTCAAGGATGAATTAAGTGAATTAAGAACGTGATTACGACGACAAAGCGTATCGTTATCAGAATGTGTAATGGCTTTCGCCATCAGGTCGTGACAGCGTGCGGTAATTAAGGGCCCCTGTGTTTTTTTTAATAATTTATTCCAGGATTCTTGTCGCATATGCAGCATCGCTGTAAAGCTTTCGCTGCCCTGAGAAGGATATGTGTCTTCTCTTTGTAGAAGTGGTGGCGCTGGAGAGACATTCCTTCCTTCCCAGTGTTCATCGCCTCAATTGTCTTGAGACTCACGTTCATTGTTTCAAAACTGATGGCGTTTTGTGCGCACTGGACAGGGTTTTCGCTGTTAATTAACTCACTTATTCGATAAATACATCGTTATCCGAATACTGTAAATCGGGTCTGCGGAATCCCGCAAGATGGAGGGAGCGTCATTAAATGGAAGGTTGACGTCGATCCATTCGGAACATAAATATCCATATGGATACTACCTAAGAAAGGAAAGCGTGATTGAAAAAAAAAATGCAAGTGCGCTCCCGGGATTCTATTCCCAGACCAGCAAGGTCATGGCAACCTGCCATTCATGTAAACATGACACGTTGCGAATCGTACTGAAGGAAACAAAAGAATTTTGAGGGAAGACAATGGCGTAGAAATATCGAGTGAAACATCACCGCATTCTTTCTGAAAAAGAAGAAAAAGGAAAAAAAAAAGAAGCACAGCAGGAACAAGACGGGACGCGCGTGCGAGCCGCGGCTACGTCGTTAGCACATAAGGTCATGTCGAAAGGATCCATGTCCGCCGCGGTGGTGTAGTAGTTATGGTGCTCGGCTGCCATCCCAAAAACGGAGGCGAAAATGTCAACGGAGGCGAAAATGTCACGGCGAAAACGGAGGCGAAAACGGAGGCGAAAATGTCAAAGGCCCGTGTACTGTGTGTGTTGCCAGTGCCCGTTAAAGAACCCCAGGGAGTCAAAATTTCTCTCCAATACGTTTTTTTTTTCTCTCCTCTCTATTTCTTTCAGTCCCTTTCCCCTACCCCAACGGAAGCTAAGCCGTGCTCTCGACATGGGCTTTCCTTAACTGAACCACTATCAAGGATTCAAGCTGGTGCTTCGCCGGGTATCCGAAGCTGTTCTTTCGTCATTAATCATAGCGTAAGTGGAAAGGGGTTTAAGTTATTGCTGTCTTGACATATCAGCTAGTCATACCATGCACCCCTCATCATAGCGTAAGTGGAAAGGGGTTTAAGTTATGATGTTTTGACATATCAGCTAGCCATAGCATGCACCCATCATCATTATCTGGTAAAGTCTACACACTATTCGTTATCCTTCACCTCGCACTCATGCACTTTCTTTCTTTCTTTCTTTCTTTCTTTCTTTCTTTCTTTCTTTCTTTCTTTCTTCTTTCTTTCTTTCTTTCTTTCAACTTCGAGTTAAACGTTTTCTACAGTTTATCTCCCCTGCGAGAGAGAAACTCTATACAAACAATATTTTCTTACATATGCAATAAGCGTTTCAAACAGCTTACCGGAAAGTATTATAAAGCGTAAAAACCGCCAAAAACTTTGCGAAAAACTAAATTTACATCGTATACCTTGGGACAGCCGCCGCGATGAGGGTTTAGGCGATCCGCTGCCGGCCCGAAAGGCGCGGGGTCGATCCTGGTCGCTATGATCGCATGTTTGATGGAGGCGAAAATGAGATTCATGTGCTGCGCGTTACCTGTGCAAGTTAAAGAACCCCAGCTGTCCGAAATTTTCCAAGCCTTCCACTATACGGCGTGCGTCATGTATAATCGCTTCGTGGTCAGGCACATAAAACCCGAGAAAATTAGTAATTGCTAGCACGCGTCCAGATGTTTGTTTGTTTGCTTACTTAAATATTTTTATTGCTTCTGCGTCTCATGTTTCTTCTTTTCAATACATGTGCACAGCATTTAGTGTCATTCCTATTGGAGATGTCACTGCCGCATGCTGTCTTTCAACGACGTTTCCGTTTTCGTGCTTACTTGGACTGTTTTACCACGATTTTAATAGCAATCGCTACTCTCACTTGTTACAGAGATCTCCCCTTGGGCCATGCCTCCGAACACTGAAGGAGATCGCAACTCAAATTAAAATAAATTCAGCGCACTTCATCTGTCGCTCATGCCTTCCGTATACCCAGTCGACTTATGCCCTATGGCGGTCATCACTGTCTTACGTCGACTCTAGCGAACTCGCCCAACAGCACGTATTGACCTTCCACGCCCGTATACGTACAACACACCTGATGCTTTCCCGTCCACAAAATGACGAACAAGCGAAATCTATAGCACTGCCGAGGCAGGGGGAGCAACATCCGCTAGCGACGCAGCTGCATACGCAGACGGCGCCGGGTTGGGCCGAAAGAAGGACTTTCTCGCTGTTCCGCTGCTTTGGCCGAGAAAATTACAGTCTCCCATGACTGGGCTGGCGTCTATACGCGCGGGAAGGACGTTGCGCACTGGACCCGAAGGAGGCTGAACGTAGAAGACGAAAAGAGAAGAACAGCGAAAGAAATAAGAGGGACACAACCTGCGCGGAAGAGCCACGAACTGCAGAAGAAGACGGTGCACTTCTTCGCGCGGAAAGGGAGGGCGCGACCAAGCGAGCACAACGGGCGGTGCACGAGTCGTCCACATGCGGCCAACGACTCTTGGCCACCACCATTGGAAGGGGAATCGGTCGATGTGAGCCGATATAGACGCCCGTCACTGTGGGAACCCCAAATTATGCTCCCCCACCCCACTTGCACGGCCTATGTGCGACACCAGCCGTGAATCGCTGCGATCGAGACGAAAGGACGAGTCCGGTTGGCGGTTCATTCTATTTGTTTCTTTTTATGGGTGATCCTGCAATGCTCTGAAGTCAGTGATCTGATTTTGAATAAGATACAGTTTACGTGAAGTACTGTGAGAGCAGGTATGGAGTGCCAGCAGAACTCATCGTACACTGCTTGCACACAATGGCGCTTTTCTTGTGCGTGCGCCTGTTTATATTGTATATGCTGTCCGCTTCCTTTAGATAAGCGAGAGTCAAACGCTGAATTTCTGAAAGTTTCTTGGTGCTCGTGGCCACGGCTCCCGTACGGTGTCTCTACAACCTCCCTGTCTTCAGCTTAGGCTAGCTGCCTCTGCTAAGCATACTATAGCTTTTAAAGCACATGCGTGCTCTATAGATTGGGCTGCTATTACTGAATGCACAGAACGGTTAGTGTGCAACATTCCACATCTTGCGATGGTATAAGTGGCGTTACCCTTACGAAAATGGATTTAGAGTTCCTCTAGAACTGCTAATGAGTTTGTATAAAGTCTAAAGAAACTCAATAGGAACTCGCAGTCTGTCGAATGGTTTCCACAGGACGTTTATACAACGTCTAAAGCGACCTGTTTATAGAAACACGTCATTTCACGCACATTAGAAGGCGTATTGACGTCATATGTACTGAACTCTATAAAGGAACTTTAATGGAAAGCCTTTAGAACTTACGACGTTATTTTTCTATAGCATACGCTCTCTATGAGGGTGTATTGACATCATAACTATCAAATTGTATAAGTAACTTATACAAGAACCCGTTTAGAACTTCAGGCGCTACTTGTCTGTAGAGTACTTTTCGGTACGTCTTGTATAAGGGTTTTATAGAGGGTTTGTGCACATGTAAATTTTTTTTGTAGAAGATTGTTTCATCAGGGACCTGTTTACGCCCACTGCAGGACAAAGGCCTCCTGCATATTTTTCTCCATTTAACCTGGTCATGTTGTAACTGCTGCCATTTCGCCACCAAAAACATTTTGATCCAATCCGCCCAGCTAGCATTCTGGCGCCTCCGGCTACGCTGTCCTTCCCTTGTAATCCGATCTGTCGCCCTTAATGACCATTGCTTACCTTGCCTTCGCTCTGCATTGGCTGCCCATGCTCAATTCGTGATCTTGACTTCGACTAGGATATCACTAAAATTTCCGCAAAGAAAAGCAACCGCAGCAGCTGCGACGTGGTATACAATACAGTACCGGCGCCCAGTGCGAGAGGTACCAAGCTCGAGTCCGAGTGCCTGACCAAAGACCACCGGTATTTCTGGAGGACAGGAGAGCTACAGCGACCTAGCATTTCGTTGATCATGGGATTCTCTAGAGAGGACATCCCCTAACGTGGGGAGCTAGCGACATGAAAGGTCTTCATTTTTTTTTTTTCAGATTACAGCAAAGAAATTTTGTTTACGATATTTTATTTAAGAAACTCCAGAAAAAAGCTCTATAGAAATTTGTTTTTACAGTCCCAAAAGTAACTCCGTATCAATTATTAACTGAAACTTGTCTGTACGATCTTAAAAAGAAATGCAGAAAAATATTTCTGTAGAAATTCGGTCTCCAGATTCCTAAAAGGAACTCGATAGACATGTTTTTTGGATAACACCTTTTAGAGTTTCTATCAGAATGTGGTGGGCAAGTAATTCGGAACTCTATAGAAAAATTCTATAGGGTGTCAAAATGAACATGATAGAATTCGGTCGAGCGAGTTAAAAAGGCTTTCTAAAAACACATAAAAATTTTTGTAAGGATAGGTAACGATGCATGCTTCTACTGCTATGCAAACGTATAAACACATCCGACATGTTTCTCAGGAGCAATGTGTTTGCTTGTTCTATCCGCAGCTAAAGACACTCGCAAAGGGAACCAGATCACAACATATTTTATTCAGACAAATGTTACGTAGTGCCGCGTAGTTGCGACTGTGAAGAATGCAATAGTCAGAGCGGTAAGGACTGAATTGTTTTTTGGGTGAACTTGTACCAGCTAAGCGAAAAATTCCCAGGTGCCCTTAGCCTATGATACGCAAAGGCAAAAGCCTTCTGACATCTCTAGCACACATTAATCAATCCTATACACCTTAATCCGCCTTAATTCATTCAGTCCACCTTAATCTATTTTCATACACCTTAATCTGTCTTATTACATTTGCTTTCATACACCTCAGTCTAAACAAGCAATGTCTTGGTTTCAGTTCCTATCAAACCCTTGGTTTCAATTTTAAGAAAGCTTTGTTTTGAGCCCTAGTAGGCCGGGTTCAGCTCCTATCGTGGTCTTCGCTTCAAGTCACGGAAGGTTTGGATCCTGTGAGCTATTTACCCCATCAATAATAACTAATCAATTTGTGGATAATTAATAACTTTTTATACACGGGCATCCTTTGGTTGGCTTCTAGCCTTCCTTGTGTCACGGGATGTCTTGCCTTCCATGTTCGTATCTTTTGTGTCGAAGCTCCTAGAGATCAGTGGTCGACGCCAAAGTCATTCAGTGACATCTACCAAACAGACATTTAAGACTTCAGAAGCCTTGCTAGCACTCGCAGAAGAATGGTGGACAAGCCCAGTTGTCAAAGCCATCCTCCTCCGACAAAGCGCATCTGCTTCTCCCATGGCCTCCGCGATCAGCCCCAGCAGTGGTCGCTGCTGGAGCTGATTGTGGAGGCCACGTTTCATCGTACGTTTCAGCGTCATTGCTGGTCCGCGTAAGTTTCAGGCTGTACTGAAGTATACTAGCACTGGGACCGAGATCTGGTTAGGACGTTCGAAAACAGTCTATAAGCTTTCTGTTCATTCAGGCATGCTCTGCGCTGAAAGGTGAGCCGGTGACGCCCGGTCGCGATGAAATGTTCGGAAATGTTAAATATATGATCATGTGAATATGCAGAAAGGTGGTGTATGTTTCATTTGGGGCTCAGAATTCACTAGTGTCATTAAGGTCTATACATCAATTTTGACAAGCTCTCTCTCTCTCTCTCTCTCTCTCTCTCTCTCTCTCTCTCTCTATATATATATATATATATATATATATATATATATATATATATTGTAAAGAAGAACGAGACATAGACACAGCGCCTTAGCTACAGGCCGGCTGTTCTATTCTCTACTTTGTCTTCCTCTGCTTCCCTGTGCATGTAGCGCGAGCGCCCAAGCTACGGCAGAGTTCATTATTATTACACTCGGCCACGCTGCGAGCTTAGGCAGATATGAGGTGTTTTTCCGGCGGGCGGCACTGGCTGTGCCGCTGTGGACGGTCACGGCCTGGCCGTGGTCTGCCCCGGAGAACACTGAAGAAGTTCTCCGGGGGCCGGCACTGGCTGTGCCGCGTAGGTCGTTGCTGGTGTTGGTAATGCTGCAACTTCCCTTGCAGGACCACCAAGGACACATTCAATGAGCGGTACTTGCTTTGCCATGGCTGTCGATGGTCTTGGCCACGCTGTGGCTTCACAGGGCAGGCTGCCAGGCATGTCTCTGGCAGGCGGTATCGCATGCGATGTAGGGGGAGCTTTTTTCGCCTATTGCTCCTCCGCTGCAGATCTGACATGGACAAAGGAGCATGCTTTCGACCGTTGACCTTAAGATGTCGCATACTCTCTGTGACGTGTGGTCTTCTCGTAAGTGTCCGCGACAAATGGATGAGCTCCCTTGTTGCAGGGCGAGGTAGCTTCCATTTCGACAGCGTTGTCGCTGCCAGGGTCAACGGAAAGCTGCGCTCTATAGGTCTTGACAAGGAGCTGTCTGAAGCAGCGGCGTCCAAATTGTGAGGTTTGAGTTCCGCCTTCCAGCCATCGATCGACTGCAGCTGTAGCGGCAGGTCCTTAGAGGTGCCCTCATCCTGAGTCGAGACCTTGTCATCTTGTGGAAGGACTTCGCAGGGCAAATGGGGAACGCGAGCACACTCGGCCAATGACTGCCTCGACGGCCTTAGACGCGGCTCCGCGTTCTCTTGGCACGCCTGTTTGGTGGCATCAAGTTGACAGCGATCAGTGGCACATCCCCTGCCAAGTAACAAAGCTTGGTTGTGGTCTGGACATCGCTCAGGGGGTGCAATGGGAGTCATGACAGATGGCTTGTCGTCGTCAGGTGGCTTGCACGCAAGCTGGCCAGGATGGCCGGTGTAATCATAGTTAGTGGGACGTGGATGGAATGCGGCCTCTTGTGTTGAAATCTGTGTAGACAAACAAATCTTGGGACCGATCAGCACATCAGGGCAGGCCGTGATGCTATCTGCCGATGAGCTGCAGTTCGAAGCTACAGCCTCGAGGTGGCGCTCCTCCTGAGCTGCTTCCTCGGTAGTGCACCGGTCAGATCCGCTGGTGACAGGACTGTGGAGGCGAATCCGTCCAAAAACGGTGATAAGTCTGGCGCTCCATTCCTGCCAGGAGGGTTGCCTGACTCCCTCGTACCGGTGCCATGCTGCGGCCGCACCATCGATGTTGCTTATGGCCACCAGCAGCTTGTAGTGGTCCGGCCAGGCATACCGGGTACCGAGAACGTTCACAGCTTCGATCCACTGATCGGCGTCGTGTAATGTATAAAAACAGAGAGCTCGCCGTGCCGAAGACGCTCGCGCTAGAGGAGCGAAGTGCAAGAGGAGCAGACGAAGAGAAAGACGAGGAAGCAGAATAGAACAGCCGGCCTGCAGCTAAGGCGCTGTGTCTACGTCTCTCTTCTTTACAATGGCGCAGTCGACAAAAGACAGACGCTGAGGGCGTCCTCGCGGGTCATCGGCGCAGCAGGTGCTCCAGTCCAGGGACGCCGTCCACCATTACGCGACCATGGACCCCGCAACCCTTCTGCCGCCGGAAGCACCCATGGGACCCACGCCCACGCAGGGCCTCCTTTTACCACGGAATGGCGCTCACGCTTCCTGTGGTAACACCCCCTCGCCTCGACCTACGTCGGCATATGAGCCGCACAGGGACGCTGTCCAAGCGTCCTCGGACATGGACACCGCCGTCGGGAGGACAGAGCCCGCCGTATTTTCCGCGGCCGCCGACCCTTCTTACCCGAATGCCTCGGTCGGTCAGCTCACCGACGTCATGCGGGCCATGTCGTTGCTCTTCGAGCAACTTAATGTCTTCGGCATGGTAACTCCCGGTGCGGCATCACCATCGCCGAGTGCATGTATGATCCCGGAGTTCCATGCTTTTGAGGACGACGCGATCCTCTGGATCGATAACCTCAACCATCTCGGGACTCAGTATGCCTGGTCGGACCAACAGAAATTCCAGGTGGCCCTCAGCCACCTTGGAGAACGTGCCGTGGCCTGGCATCGCTACCAAGGCGTTAGGCAGAAGACCTGGCAGGAATGGTGTGTCAAGTTCATCGCGGCTTTTGGACCGCTTCCCCATGTCCATGCGAACAGTCCCTTGAACTACACTACCGAGGAAGCAGCTCAGGAGGGGCGCTACCTCGAGGCTGTGGCTTCGGACTGCAGCTCATCGCCAGAGAGCATCAGGGCCTGCCCTGACGTACTAATCGGTCCCGGGATTTGTTCTTCGACTCAGCTTTCAACACAAGAGACTGAATTCCAGCCACGGCGCTCGGACCCTGTTTACACTGGTGGTCCTGCCCAGCCGCCATGTGAGTCAGATGCCATGGACCAGCCATCTCTAACCACTTCCATGGCGCCCCTTGAACTCCGTGCGCATCATGAAACGTTGTTGTTCGCCGAGGAGCCTCACTCTGACCTGTGTGGAGGTGATGCCGTCCAGGGAACGTGCCAAGGAGGCTCGCGGTCACGCCCCCGGTCGTTGGGGCAGTCATTGGCCGAGCGTGCTGGGGTTCCCGGTTCGCCCTACGGTGCCCTTCCAGGGGGTGGCAGTGTCTGTGCCGCGGATGAGGCCGCTTTTGTCGGGGACCCGCCACTGCAGCCGGGGTCTGCTCCTGGCTTGGGCGTCGCACCCGCACCCCGGGACTTGGGCGCCTCTCCTTCGGGAGGGTTGTCGTCGGGGTCCGTTGGTTCAGCCTACTTTCAGGAAAGTGCTACATCACTTTCAAGGGAAAGACAAGGCACGCGTGAAGGGCCTGCAAAACTGCGCCTTAGCAGCCACTGCCGCCCGCTTCTGTCTTCAGGAGGTCACCCAGTTAAATCGCAGCGTGGCCGAAACCTGCAGCGACCACCACGAGCCAGCCAGTGTCGCCTACCCGAACTTGGTTTGGCGGCTCAACAGGGCTTGCTGCCTTGTGGACAAGAACGACCGCGTCGACACAATCAATGTCGCCCGCCGGAGCCATTGCTAGCAAGTTTCCGAGGGAGTGCTCGGCGTTTCCGGGACCGCCCGCCACGGAACAGTCAGTGCCGGCCACCAGAGGCTGTCTTCGCAGCTCTCAAAGCCAAGTCGGGGCTACGTCGAAACCAAGGAGGTTTTGGTCGAAACCGTCCAAACCTCCTTGAGCGCGACACAGTCAGTGCCGCCCTCCAGAGACAGTTTCGCCCGTTACTGTCACTTGCAGTCGTGGCCGAGTGTAATGTATAAAAACAGAGAGCTCGCCGTGCCGAAGACGCTCGCGCTAGAGGAGCGAAGTGCAAGAGGAGCAGACGAAGAGAAAGACGAGGAAGCAGAATAGAACAGCCGGCCTGCAGCTAAGGCGCTGTGTCTACGTCTCTCTTCTTTACAATATATATATATATATATATATATATATATATATATATATATATATATATTCAAAAAACGAGATTCACACGAATAACAAAAACAATATAAGTTTACTAACGTTGCGGCCGGTCCACCGGCCGCAACCAATACCTTGACTGGTTCTTCATACGAATGCGTTATGGATTACTATTTAAATCCTTTGGGAAGCCTCGCGAATGTCAATATCAAAACGCAAAACGTGGTCACGTATGTTCCTTGGAAGAGCACGATCGCTTTAATTTTTTAAAATACCAGAAGCTTCAGTTAGCTGGTCGTAGCAATTCAGGTCGTGAAACACCGGTGAAGGCTAGAATTC
Organism: Hyalomma asiaticum; assembly: GCA_013339685.2. Lineage (NCBI taxonomy): Eukaryota > Metazoa > Arthropoda > Arachnida > Ixodida > Ixodidae > Hyalomma > Hyalomma asiaticum. Next base: position 88,021,091 of record CM023485.1, read on the forward strand.
ATGAGCTCGTAATTGTTGCAATGTGCCATAATATAATTCGTGAAAACAAGAATGCAATTTCCTTTATTACGAGACTCGGTATAAAATATACTATGTCCGTGATTGCGGCAAACTTTTCACACTGCAATTCTAAAAAATCCCTCTAACTCACCCTATTCTAACGCGCGGTCTATGAACCGCAATAACGCATTACGCCGTTGGACGCACGCCGTTGCGCATCTTGGCCGTCCGCTGACTATTTAACGAGACTGTAATGGCAAGAGGCAGCGGTACTCATTAAGCTCTTCAATTACGGTTATTATGTCCGGCGTTGCGTTACGTAGTGCTCAGTCGCCATGGTATTACCGGGCGCAAACGAGCTCGTAACAGAACCCCACCCCTTTATGTGTGCTCAAGCACTCTCGTGCGCATGGAGCGTGGTGAATCACTCTCTTTAGGTACAAAAAAGAGAAAAAGAGAGAGAAAAGAGAACACTATAAAGATCAATTACTGGCACATAGCTCCTTCTGTGGCAAGTGCCTCAGGTGGATGTCAAGAAGCGTCTTCGCATGTCGTCGTCGTCGTCGTCGTCGTCGTCGTTGTTGTTGTTGTTGTTGTTCCAGTGGTTTCTGCGAATTGCTGCTCAATAAAAAAGCCACGTTTTCTATCCTCGGTGACCGGAATTGAACGGAAGGGAAGCGTCGTACATCGTGCTCCATCGCCCTCATCGCTCGTCGGCCCACAAGGCACTAAAAGCACTTTTACGCTTTTTCAAGACGACTGGTTTGCGTGAACGCCTTTGACAGTTGGACTTGTCCGACAACGTCTTTTTCATTATTCCCCTTCCTTCTCTCTCTCCCATCTTTCTATTCCCCCTTCCCACTCCCCCAGTGTAGGGTAGCCAACCGGACGCCCTTCTGGTTAACCTCCCTGCCTTTCTGTTTTCCCCTTCCTCCTCCTCCTCCCGCGAGCATTTCCCGATTCCTGAAGAAACTTGCGCGTGTCATGAAGGACACATCGGAGTCGAAATTTGCGCGTCTTTTCTTTCGCTTCAGCAGTAAAGAAGCGCTCAAACAACATATGACATTGGCCATCTACAAGGCATTGTTTCATCCATTACGTACCGTATGTGGTTAAGTAGCCACGCATACAGCAATCAGCCACATTTTCATTCTACAACTGACAAAGTCGGTACAATAGACAACTTCATGAAGACATCATTGAAAAAAAAAAAAAAAAAAGGCCACGCAGGTTGATTTCCTTGTCCAAGCAACACTGCGGCTTAGCAGCATGCTTCGATCGCACTGGAGGGGCTGTGTGTGCACAGGAAGATATCTTCAAGCTTTCCTGTGCCATCCTTCAAGCATGCTACGTTGTGCTTTTCGTACGTTGAACCCCCGTAAATATTTCTTTTTTAAATGACAAGTATGGGCACTTTCGTCAGTTTTTTTCTCGTCGACACGACGTTACGTCGCACGAACGTCACGGGGGCGCGTTCCTTTAATCTGATGACCCAGACTCGAACCTCTTTTCGAAACTGTCAGCGTAGACTTCTTATGTATATATACGATGCTGTCCAAGCGAGAGACAGGGGCAGAAAGAACAAAGCAAAGGCAGGGAGGTTAACCTAACCTAGTGCCCAGTTGTCCACACTGCACTGGGGAAGGGGAGAGTGGGTACAATTTTGAAACGAGAGAGAGAGAAGAAAAGAAAGGGGAAGGAGTGGGGCTAGGAAGTACACTTAAAGGGTCCCTGAAACGTTTTTTTGACATTGCGTCACTGATTAGGCAACACAATTGCGAAATCATTCACACCATAAATAAAGCGAAGCACAATGCTCTAAGGCAGCTATGGGCTTATTTCTGTCGCCTTCCTCCTTACCACTGCTGTTCCTCCTCAACTCGATCTGCTGCGGAGTGCGCGCTAGCGACGACAGCGCCTCCCGCGTCAGCCGCTCTGCCGAGCCTCCCGTAGTGACATAGCGCCCCGATATCCTCACTGAGGTCGCCCGCCTCGGCAGTGCTAGCCCTCTGTAATAGAGCGCCGGCGACTCGTGTGACGCCGCCAGATGCCGCGATGATACCGTTGGCTGAAACGAAGGAGTACGTTGTAGAAGCACGTTGTTCGCAGCTAGGTTTTGAAAATTACGCGCACGTCACTTGGGTCGGGGCCAATCAGCGACCTCCCATTCGATCGCTCGATGGCGGGGGCGTTTGAAAACGCTTTTTGGCGAGCCGCTGCGACCTTTTGCGATACGCGTGTTCAAAACCTTATTGTAAATTACACACTTTACGCACAGCGCTAAAATCTGTCCTGTAATGGTCCTAGTGACCCGCTCTACCGGATCACCATGTTTGCACAAAATCGTCAAAACCGTTTCAGGGTCCCTTTAATAGCCTTGCAGAGAAAAGACATGCGACAGCTATTGTCGGAGTCCTGTATCGAGCCGCCATCTTTTCTCGACTGTGGCGCCCCGTTTGTTAGTGAAAACAGCGAACACCACTTGTTTAGTTTGTACATACTGAACGAAACCTTCAAGGCATATGCAGGGATTTCTTCTAACTTTTATAATGAATCCCCGCTTTCCTAGACCCTGTATACGTAAACCGCATTTTATTTTGAGTGGAAGTGCAGAGTAGTCTTACAACGCTCCTTACTTTCAGCTTCAGCAATACCGGACTTCATATTCTGGTACCATTACATGCTGTCCTTCTTTCCCAATGCCATCGATTCACTGTTTATGTGCGGGCTGAATTGTCTCTGTATCATGCAATCTCCTTTCATCAATGCAGTTGCTACTACCTGTGACAGAAGTAATCATCGTAGAAGTAACAGCATCGTTCAGGTAGAATCACATAACGCCGTTACGAGATATAATTAGCAGAGAGCCGAAGTGGTTCTCATCGCAGGTGAGGATCACTTACGACGAACCACTTGTGAAAAACCTATGAAGTCAGATCTTATTGTTTTCAGGATCAAATTTACCCTGCGTAAAAGGTGTGCTATCTGTCTATATCGGTGCCAAACGAGGGATAGTTGCAGGATATTATCCGGAATAGTGGGAAGCCAACAGCATGTATAAGTGCACAGTACACGCGCAGTACTACGAGTTACCATATATGATGACCACTCTTACTATCCCTGCAACAGTATATAGAAAAAAAAAAGAAAAAAATACCAAGCCCTCGAGACCTGTTCAATGCTTGACTGCATACCAGAGCATATACGTGAAAACCTTCGTTGTCTGTACACGACCTGCCAAATCACACTGTGGGCGTAGATTAATGAACCAGCTAGGGCACTGCGGAAACTCCCGTTTCTTTATAATTACATTTTTTTTCTTGCTTTTCCAAACCGATAAGAAGGTTAATGTGCGCAAGTTTCCCGGCGGCAGAGTTTCGGAAAGAAATACAACAAAGAGACAAGTGGCAGTACCTAACCGGCGATGCAAAGCGGGAGATGAGCTCGACCGCGCGGGGTAAATGCTCAGCGTGGATAAAAGAAAGGCTATCCCCATTTGCGGAGAATTTTGCGGGGGAAAAAAAACATAAAATCTTAGATTCCAGCCCCGGTTCGAAGCGGCTGAATTCAACTGCAGCCGACGTGGTATTTAAGATGGAGCTGCACTTGTGCCAGTGGCCGGGGCCTTGCTACCAAGAGTTTGCAGCCGCCTTGCGCGGATGAGCACATGGTGCTCTGTTCTTGCAGCGGGTGAGTTCCTTTCTCGTTTATTTTTCTTCAGGGTGAAAGAAAAACGAAAGTGATTTGGCGAAGAAGCGGGGGGCTAGTAGTGGCCTGCGATAAAAGTTTCACCGGATGATCTTTCGAAATCGATTAGTATTCATTATGATAATTCTGGAGCGGCGGGCGGCAGCGTGCGGCCAGTTCTTCCTTCCATCTGCATCGAGTTCATATAAGAGTCGTGCGCCAGGAGCGTGGGCGTGTGTGAGCGGGGCCGGATATATGCGGCCCCTCTGTTTTTGTTTGATCGTCGTTCCTTCCTTGGTCGTCCTTGCTCTTCTCGGAAGTGTTTGCTTTTGTTTTGTTATTTCTTTTCAACTTTTGCCGCGAGCGCGAAACAGACCGGCAGTGGAGAGAAAAATAAAAGGCAAAAGTTTGAGCAAGACTGAATCGAACGCCGGGTGGTGGTGGTCGTCGTAGTGGGCAGAAAGTGCGCATAATGACGTATGCAAATAATAAGAGCGCGGCCCGCTGCTCGCGTTCGGAAGCAAATCTATTCATTCTGGCACAACAAACCCTTCGATCGACGGGTCCGTCTTTACCTCGCTTCTTTCGACTGCTTCGGGAGAGCCCTTGCGCGGCTGCGCCGCAGAAGCAACAAATCGCGTCAAGAATAGAACCCAACGCCTGCGCGCCAGGCCCGCCTATGTGGTTCTTCTCTGTTCCTTCCGCGGCATGCAAATTTCTGCGCTCGCTTCTCCCTGGCTTCGCCCGTGGCGATCGCGGAATCGAAATGAGATGCGAAGGCGACTGGCAATTAGGCGATGAAAATATCGAGAAATAAAAAAAGAAAATACTGCGGTTCCCTTTTTTTTTTTCTTTTTTGCGAGAGTTCATATATGTAGCTCTACTCTATGGCACAGCCACATGTTCGGTGCCGAATTTGTTGATTCTGAGAAAGATCGCCTATAGGCGCACAGCGCTACGATACCAGGCTCTGCTTCCTTAATTATGCGATGTTCTAAAGTTTTAGAGATGAGAATAATTTCGTGGTAAGCAAATAAAGGCCGTTCACAAGCACACTCTAAAGGAATCGGCGAAGAGATCAGCAGTGCGTCATACCATAAGACGCCAGAGAAGTCATTAACTTGAAAATTTTGCATGAGGTACTGTTCTCTTTCTGTATATTTCCGTACGTTCACATTGATGTAATCTAATGTACTCTAGAACGCTGAACATTTCATCGATATAATTCGATTATTGGTTTATGTGCCTTCATGCACTCTTCCCTGAGCGATTCAAGACGTGATAACAAAATAACGAAAGAGGAACGGATCAAGGGTTCGCTTCTTTGTTAGACACAACTTAATGAATACGACAGACAGTGACGCCAAGGAAGGCATAGGGGAGGTTATTTGAAATTTTCAGCTGTAGTTTAGGCATTATTAAATAAATGAAAAGAAATTAAAGTGGACGAAATACAGATAGCTGCCGTTCGTAGGGACCGAACCTTCGGATAACGCATCAGCGACGTCATACCAACTGAAATACAATCGCGGTTGTTGTCTCGTCTGCGTCATTGGGTATTTCTGCACATTTATTTATGGGAGTCAGCGCCACTCGCAGCCATGGAAGCGAGTGTGACATACTCCTTCTGCCAGAAGATCTCACGTAGTCATCATCATCCGCCTGTCTACGCCCATTGCAGGGCAAAGGCCTCTCCCATAGACCTCCAATTATCCCTGTCCTGTGCTAATTGGGCCCCACTTATCCCCACAAACTTCCTGATCTCATCTGCCCACCTAACTTTCTGCCGCCCCCTGCCACGCTTGCCTTCTCTAGGAATCCACTCTGTTAACCTTAATGACCAACGGTTGTCTTGTCTTCGCATTACATAGCCCGCCCACGCCCATTTTTTCTTCTTAATTTCTATTAATATGTCTCTAACACGCGTTTTTTCCCTAACCCACTCAGCTCTCTTCTTGTCCCTTAAGCTTACACCTACCATTTTCCGCTCCATAGCTCGCTGCATCGTCCTCAATTTAAGCTGAACCCTCTTAGCCTTCAAGTTTCTGTCCGTAGGTGAGTACCGGTGAGATGCAGCTGTTATAGACTTTCCTATTCAGAGACAATGGTAAGCTACCATTCATTATCTGACAATGCTTGCCGAATGCACTCCACCCCATTCTAATCCTCCTAATTACCTCAGCCTCATGATTGGGATCAGGGGTCACTATCTGGCCTAAGTAGACATATTCACTTACTACTTCCAACGCCTCGCCAGCTATCTGAAATCGCTGTGCTCGCCCAAGGCTATTGAACATTAATTTAGTTTTCTGCATATTAATTTTCAGGCCCACTATTATACTTTGCCTGTTTAGGTCGGTAATCATGCTTTGTAATTCATCTCCCGAGTTACTTAGCAAGGCAATGTCATCAGCAACTCTGAGGTTACTGGGGCATTCCCCATTAACCCTTACCCATTAACCACGTAGTACGTGGTCTTTAATACGAGTTGGCTGCTGACCACTAAACCATAGCTCGCTACCTAAAGGCACAAAATTTGCTAGAACGAGACACACGCTATGAACTCACGAAATGGGAATGAATCAGGGGTTAGTTTGTTTTTTAGCCACAACCTAATGAATCGAACACACAATGATATAAAAAAAAGTGTTCTTCTTGTTATTTTTAGAGCGTGGGTCTCGTTCTGGTAGGTTTGGTGCCTTTAGGTAGCACAGGAGAGCTTATTCGTCAATAGCCAACACACATTAGGATAACGTACTGCATGACGCCTGATCGCAAAAAAATGTTTCACATTCGCCGTCATGGCTATGAGCGGCGCTGTTTAACACTCCCAGGAATAAATATACCACAGCCGATAAAGCTTGCAGGGTAAGCTTCACGTCATCGCGGCCCATCGGAAAATCTGGCGAAGGGTAAGCTCCTTCAGTGTATAGGGGATCACCTGGGAAGCTGTTCACCTGATGATCTCATTTTTCACTTGCCTAATCCGTCAACGTCTCCCAGTCAGTGGAGCTCTGGAACTCTTCGTCGTCATAAGCCAGCCAAATGACTGCCGTTATGATGTGGCAGTTACCAACGGATAAAATTCATTTATCACTCAAATGGGAAACAAGCAGAATCTAATCGAGCCAGTCAGTGCTTGTCATAAATTACGGGAGGATGCTCGATTTACCGGAGCCACGAGTAGTCATGCAAGTGGGGATCAAGTGAATAATTCAGTAAAAATACAAACACTTCGTGAAAGAGAAATAACTGTCATCCACCCACTTGTATAGCGCGAAGCTCTTCGATAAATCTCTCATAAGAAAAGATTTTAGTTATCGAAAAACTCGTCCTCGTTCCTGGTTCCAGCCCAGGACCAACGCCTTTCTAGGGCGGTCGCTCTATCAACTATAGGCTCAGGGGTATGCTCTACAAGCGGTCGGAGTGAGAGAGAGACAGAGAGGAGACAGAGACAGGCATCTCGAAGCAGGGGTCACTGAGAAGGATTATTTATGGGAAACACATATGGGTCTCCTGCAGATAACTTCACACTAGCCGAACGAGTGGGAGAAACGTATTCCCTTGAACTAATTGAGAGGGCACGATATGATTCGCTATGTTCCTGCCAAGATACACGCTCGAGAACTACGTTGTGCATAGAACCGAATCTGTGTTAGCAATAACGGCTATATCTGAGTGAATTGCTGTTTACAGACGACCCATTGTGCATATAAGGGGGCACGGCTGCGAAAATTAATATGCGCAACACTGAATTAATGTAACATTCCGTGTCAGTGATACAAGTGCTTGTTATTGGTGGTCAGCCTCGTCAAGTAATGAAGTTTGTTTCGACATACATGAAAACACCATGCACTTGCGAGGCGAGCGCACGGTCATCTCAATGTTTCTGAGCAAAATAATCTCTTTCTTTAGGGATGCAGGATACCAAGCGGATAATTTTTTATTCGGGCGGCGATGAGATGCGAACCCTGAAAAATAAAAGAGATGATTGAAAGAGCATGTTGTTGGTGCAATTAGGCAATAGGCAGCTTTACCAATAATATCACTGAGGAAAAAGTGTATAGGTACATTGTAAGGCTGCTAATCTGTGGTGCCTTAGCTTAGAACGTAATGAAACCAGATAACGGCAATGCAAGGAGCGATGGAATAAATTGTCAAATGCATCAAGCGGAAGGAAGGATATCGTAAGGATAGTGAAGGAAGGATTGCATTTGATATCAAAGGTCAGCAAGAAAGGAATACAATGCGTGGAAGAAATAACGGGTTGGCTACTGCAGTGTGACATAATTGAAGAAACAACGTAACATTACAAGGCTCGGCAAATTGACCGTCCTTTAAGCAATCACATGAAAATCGAGGCCAGTTCTGACGCACTGCGGCGGCTCGCGCACTTATATTGGGAATTTGGGTGACGTCATACGTCAGCAACGTTAGGACCAACCTAACAAAAATTTGCATAAAGTATATACTATATAGTAAACTCGAAAATTTTAGTTGGATAATGTGGCGAATTTTACAACCGAAAACAGGCACAGCTGCTTGAGAAGGTCAAAAAACGCGTGTTTATTTCGCTTTTTCCCGCTTCTATGCGGTATTCTATTGCATAAAGTCTTTGCTTTGGATACCGTAGTGATTTGTATTGGAATTTACTTGGAAACACAAATGCAGAATTTTGTATAAACACCTTATAATGCTACCTGCGCAGCATACCTATCGCCGACTCCTAGTTTGCTTATTTTTGTTTGTATTTAGTTATTCATAACGCACAAGGATACACATGATTTCATTTGTGGGGTTTAACGTCCCAAAACCACACAAGGATATACAGCTATGCGAGAACAATTATACATCTTAAGCTATGCAGATGTGAGGTAAAATGTTCAGTATTCGTGAATTTGTACACTCATGATATATGAGGTAATTAACTATATCTCCGTAGTTGCATAAAGGCATGATCTGTTCACACAGCACTGTTCTCAGGAAGTGCTGCATGCTCACGCTATAGAAACGTGTGCATACATTAGTGAATATCACCGATGTATATACCATGAATTCACATTTACCATAAAATTTCACCATGAATCAGTGAGTCTCTTTCACAATAAAGGGGCGTTAGTAGCGCTTCTCCTTCTCGGCTTCTCTCCTCGTGTGTGTCTCCGTGCGCTCAAAGTGCAAAACTTTCACAATGCATGACCAACTAACCACCGCAGTCGGTCCCACTCATGGCACGCTTTGATATACGCTGTAAATGTCGAGGTGCGAAATACAAATCTCGTCGATAAATTTCATTCCTCGTGCAGCTCTTAGGATAAGAATATTTTATTCGCAAACTTTTTCGTAGTCCACTCTCAGTGTCGCTTTCCTAACATTCTGAATCGTTTCGCACTGAAGCTGTACGATTTGTTTAGCCTGGTCAAAATTCCAATGATTTATGTAAGCGCTCGCCATACGGTAGCTTTTGTATTTGAACGAGGACAAGCAAGCAGCGAAAGCGAATTTCAATGACGGAAAGAAATAACAAACAAGCAACAATGAAGATCTCCCGCGTGTGTTGCGTCAACGCTCGGTGCCGAAGGGCACGAAGCGTCGTCCGTCATACGCACGCACTTAAATCATCGCACGAAGATGGCGAAAAGACGAAGCACGCGGAGAGGAGGGGCGGAGATCGACGCGACCACGGAATGACGAAAAAACGACGCCAACCGAATGAATACGCAAAGAAAAAAATAGAAAAGAAAGGAAAACAGAAAGGATGCAAGGAGAAGCGTCAGAAAGGGGCAAAAGATGAAGCCGAATACTATAAGCTAGAACGAAGTTACGCGCTCACCGAAGGCATTTTTTCCCGATCTTTGCAGGCGACGAGCTATAGGCTATGGCGTCGAGGGAAAAACAGATTACCGTGCAGCGAAAAGGGGAGTGATCGCAAGAGCAAAATGGATTTTTAATATCCTACGCTGAACGTTCAGATAGAGAAACTTTGTGCTTGCGACGCTTATCTTTGTCCTTGGCTCGATTATTCGCGAGCTGTGATCCGTGATAGGGGTTTGACCGGCCCGCGCCACCGTGCTGTACTTCCCTGTAACACACATACTGATTTGCTTCTTTTGCTTTCTTTCCATTCCATTGTTCTTGCGACGGAGTGGCTGGAAAGCGCTTATACTCGGGCATCACTGTTGTCTACTCTGTGCTATATGTATCTGCCGGAGTTCAAAGGCTCGCACTAAAGTGTTACAACTTACCAGGCCTGTTTGTAAGCTCGCAAGAATGTTGAGCAGCAGTCATCGCTTCAACCCCATATGTGTGCACGTAGAGAGGCACATACTGATTGCCTTGAAGAAAATTTTCCCGGTGAATTGGCAACTAGTGATGATCTACCACGCTTTCAAGTGCACCACTGTTGCCCCGATAATATTTTGCGCATATACATTGCGCTCAGGTCGAGTTGACCTAGGCAGGTGTAATAAGTGTTTGTTGCATCGAGTATGTCATGCAGTAACGTTTTCTTATTTGCTCCTATGCAGGTCACATCTTTCGGCCAAGTCTAAAAAGAATATTTCAAGGGGGAAATTAAGAGAAATTGTACTAGAATTGGAAAATTTACAATACGGGTAGCGTGGAAAGCCGCTGAAACAAACGTTTCAACGTGAAAGGTTGCCTCCGGCCGCCGGCGACATTACCTTTTGCAGAAATGATGATCCTTTGCAGCTTCCCTATACCCCCGAACGTCTTCCTGTCTCGTTTAGAAATAGAATGTATACACTCAAAAAAAAAAAAAAGAAAAGGTAGTGCTGCTTACTAACTTTGAGGTAGTAAATGCTTGTCACAACATTGACTACTTAAGTAGTAACTGGAGGCAGTAAACGGCAAGGCAGTAACTTTACTGCCATGTCATTTACTACCCGCATGCAGTTACTAGCTATAACCAAAGGTAGTAACCATGGCAATCTTTTATCGGGCTTATTATGATTCGGTTTATATTTGCCTTTTACGTTGCCATATCAGGTCGACTGTATTGCAAAAGATTAATATCAAATAAAAATGAGCGCTGTAAGACATTCTCCAGTGACGCTGATTGGTGCTGACTAAATACATCGTGTTTAGCCAATTAGCTATCGCTAATTAATTCGTGTGATTAGCCCTCTGAATACGCTGCACATAGAAATATTTAGGTGACAGCTTAGAAACATGTTCGAACAAGAGACGACAGTACACATTACCGCACACAGAAGATCAAAGCTTATACGCGATATATGTCCTAACCGCAACGGCAACGCTATATATGTCCATACGTAAAGGAGTACTGACACGATTTTTCGGCGGCTTAAAATATACATTTTTCGTTTTCTAGTCATGTGTTGTTAACGCCCTCCGCACACGGAAGCTAGGAAGCACGTACAAAATATTCTAGTTTGGTTTTAAAGTTTCCGTCGAACATCACTGCAAGCCAGCCCCAGCGCGATGGACATTACTATGACGTATGAGCACAGTCTCTTAAAAATCGCTGAAATCGCTATCAGAGTCGCTGGACGACCGTGAAAGTGTTGTTGTTTGTGTGCCCCACGTGTAACTGACCACAGACGACAGAGTTGCAGCAATGCTATCACGAATTGCTACCCTACGTGGCTTAAACGCACCTACGACTCTGTTGACACGTCACTAGGAAACCGCCCCCTCGAAATCGAAACCGAAAGTTGGCTTTTAAGGGAGCCGTATTAAAAATATATTCATTGCGTTGCGAGGCACGGCGATACTCTTTTCAGGGTTCTCGACGTCAGAGCTTTTATTTACAGCAACAATACGAGAATGTCAAAAATTCGTGTCAGTACTCCTTTAAGACGCTCACGTTGTTCCGGTAAGCAGAAGTGGATTCGGGTAAATAATCAACGTTTTGGATCGAGATTCTTGTATTTTTCTGTTTCCGTATATGTATGCAACGACGCTACACGGGACTCTCATTCAAACATAATCAAATCAATCATAGTTTGTCTAAATACTGCGCACACCCATCGCAATTACAGCATAATATGCTACTGCCAGTTGAGGTAGTAGCATTTTCTAACCATGTTACGTACGCATGTAGGAACAGTTACTACCCCTGACATTTACGACCTCTGTCATACATATCTAAGCTAGTAAAGGGACAAAAAATGTAGTAATGGTGCCAAAACAGTAGTAACCGCTCCCGTTACTAGCTTTTCTACTACCCTTTTTTTTAAGAGTGTAGGATAAACTTACTATATTACAGATATATAGTACGGGCCACAGGTGGTACTCCGTGATGCTTGACAGTTGTAGAGACACGATTAAGTGACAATGACGGTGTCACAGGGAGATATGTGCACTAACATAAGTCGTAGTTAGTAACTTCCCTATTAGTATAGGAAGCAGTAAATGTATTGAGGCTAGATAGCTTTGTTAAAGTGCATCCTAAAACAGAATTTCTGGAAGCCCTTAGCTACTCCTTAATAGAAATGAACGCGAAAGCCAAAAACTTTGGCGATCGAACTGGGGACGTGTAGGAGTTGGAACCCGGAAGTCATGGAATGGATTGGTATGGGTCTAACCCATTCCTTCGGTTTGTGTGGATAAATTCTTTTTCGCTGAGTCATCGTTATTTTTGCTGAGTCATGCCCATGACTATGACTTTCTACCACCATCCTTTAGTGTTTCCTTTTCTTGTATACAGCCGTCAGCACGGTTAACTCGAACGCTCTGTAGCATGGACTAGAACTCGGACTGAAGCCAGTGCCTTGTAATAGTGGTAGCTGCTGCCGAAATAATATTTACTTGATTATTTATTTATCAAATAAGTAAATAAATATTATTTCGGCGGCAGCGGCCACCATAGCGCAGTGTTGGCCTCATTCCGAGTGGTCCAGTCCATGGTCTACAGAGCGTTCGAGTTAACCGTGCTGACGGCTGCACCTACATCCGAACACATTTCAAGTCTCCGAGCGTTAATTTTTCTTTGGGCCATCATTTCTGCCGATTCATGCTCATGAGTTTGATTTATACCGCCATAGTAAATGCTTTCTCCACATAGTGCACAAATTAGAATCTGTTTCAGTGCATTTTGAGTGTTATTCTTTCTTGGTGAGTCATTGTCATTTTTGCTGAGTCATCTTCGCTTTTGCTGAGTCATGGTCATTATAAAGTAAATATATAAATACTGCGACACGCACGTTGTATTTACTCGCTTAGACGGTGCGCTCGGGAACCATTCACCGAGCGAATACCAGGAAGAAGGAATTCGACTCGAGCTGTAACCTCGGCCGGCCAGCGTTGACGTACTCAGCTCTTGTAAAATATATACCGTGTAAATAGTTTCCAGCGTATGCCTCGTCACTGGCGTAAAGATATCATACGTTACGATCATAACCTCATTTATATCCATCGAGATACCTAAGTCTCGATTCTAAGACATTTGGGACTTTCAGCTCATTTTTCCGCCTTGTCATGCTCATCATGATGAATAACTTATTGACTCAATTTGACTGTCATGCGCATGAATATTTATATTCGTCATGTTACCTATCGATGAATGCGTAATGTTATGGACATTGTATTTATTAATTAGGTCCTCAATTTCCGCTTATATCATCGTGCAATTTCATTCCCGATTTCTTGTTTTTTCGAGGTCACCTCAAGACGAGGTGTGTAAGTCTTTCGCTTTAAAACTCACTGACTATTGCGATATTTCCTAGTGCGGCAAGCATTTCAGCGTTAGTACTTAGGCGCTTTGATTTCGCGCAATCACATAATCAGAGTAGCGAAGCAGACTGCTATGTATTATTCTCCTAATCCATATGAGGTAAAGAATGGCCGGACTTATGCATAATTATACAGAGACAACAGAGTGTGTGACAAGGAAGACTCGACGCTAGTGCGCGCTTCGCGTTTCCCCTCTCTTCGGACCAAGCCGCAGTCAAGGAGGTTCGTGATGATGACGAACAAACTTACTTAAATGTCCGGCAAATTATTCATTGATCCCCGCTATTTTCTGCAGCTCTTAAAGGCACCACGGAGCAGCGTCCGTGGGGCTGGGAGAGCGGGAACTAAATAGCGCGCGAGATTTGAACTTTAGTGGCTTGCGCTATTGTGGCGCAAGACTAGCGAAGCTGATGGGCCGAGTCTTCATCGTCACGATCATCATCATAATCTCCTTCTTCTTCCGGTCACGTGTTATTGTGACGTCATGTTACGTGATGTAGCATGATGTAGCGTGATTCGATAAGCAGAATCTTATCTTTACAGCCCAATTTGGATTTAGGAAACGCCTTTCTACTGGGTTTGCCTTACTGCATCATAAAGAATTCATTTTATCACAATTTGAAAGCAGGAATCTTGTGCTCGGCCTTTACATTGATTTCAGTAAAGCATTTTATTGTATCCATCATTCCATACTACTCAAAAAACTTGAAACCTACAGTATTCGCGAGCACTGATTAAACCTCGTGAAGTATTACCAAGATCATCGCCATCAATACGTAAAGATGAAGCATTATACCGTTCAAGCTTAAAACATATCAGCAGAGGCGTTCCTCAAGGTAGTAATCTCGGCCCATTTCTTTTTATAGTTTACATAAATTATAGTTTACAAAAGCCTATTTTTTTTTTTTTCGTCACCTGAACTTGGTAGCCTTCAGAACAACACCAACACTGCTCTAAGTGCTCTCCAAGAATGGTCAGCAGCAAACGTTCTGCAAATTAATACAAAAAAGACAAAAGCCGTGATTTTCAGACCAAAATCTAAGCAGACAAGCTGCGATCACATTACCCTTCTGTATGCACATGAAAAAATCGAAATAGTGAGTAGTGTGAAAATACCTACACACAAAATATGCTTTGGGATGTACACATCAAATCAGTTTTAGGCAAGCTATCTCGTGTGGTTGGTATGATGGCGCGTCACAGATTGATATTACCTTTTAAAATAGAGCTTCTTGATTACAATGTGCCTTTTTCTTTCTTCCTTGTATTATTGTTTTTTGGTATGGGGGCACGACGACATATACCAATCTTGAAAGACTTCATATACTACAGAAAAAATTTCTACGAGCAGTTTTCAATGTACCCTACAATTCCCATACTTCAGATTTATTTTTGAAAGGAAATATTATCCGCGTTTTTAACCTTTACAATTATTAGTTAAGTCTAGCGTTTAAACGAGAGATAAAGGAAAACTTAAGGTTTTTCCATGTGTTATCTAATCTTGCCAAAAACACTCATTCATATGTCACTCGTTACATAGAAGAGAGGAAGGTGGTCACTCCGCGGGCAAATTATTCTGTGCACAAACTATCATACACGCTACCAACCCTTTCAAATTCATTTCATAAATTACACATTGAATTGCAAATAACTTCTGCACGAACACTGCGCGAGCATTTTATAAATCCACGCTCACATAATAAATGAGTGTAAAATATTGCTTTCTTCTTTCTTTCTTACTAACGTGGCTGTTTTTGTATGAAATTGTATAAATTCTCATTCGACATATTTGTATTTCTGAATATGCGTTTCCGATAGGATTTTTTTCTTTCTTTCTTTTTTTTTTTTTTTTTGAATGTGTGTCATCGCTGCCTGCACCGTATACAGGTGGCTGCGGGTCTCTCTCAAGTTGCTTGTGTTTCAGGGAACTTTTACCCGCAGTCTCCTCCATCGTTGATAGAAATAAAGAAGTTATTATTAGTATTATTATACAAGGTTATGCTGGTTGCCATAGCTACGGCGCGACTGGCTTTTCGTGACACATGGACGCACAAATTATGGCTGGCCTAAACAGCTTCGCTTAAAAGTGGAAGTGAGAGGAACGGCGTAGTGAAAGCCTCCGGTAATTTTGACAACTAGGGTTCTTGAACGTGCTTCTAAGTACACGGGCCTCAGGCATTTCGCCTCCGTCGCAATTCGACCTCCGCGATCGGGTTTGAACCCCTGCCTTTGGCTCAGCAGCCATGCACTTTGTACTGGATGTACACTTTGTCGTCGCAAAGCTCTGTCCTAGTCTTACGGTGGAGCTGTTTATAAGACACCTGCTTTATTTCGCGGCGTCCGGTTCGCGTGTAAGAACCCTGTGGGGTGCGGTGGGAGAACTAACCTGTAAAATGCGTAAATGATGTGAACCCAGCGCCCTCTAGGAAAGGGTGTGTGTGTGCGTGTGTGTGTGTGTGTGTGTGTGTGTGTGTGTGTGTGTGTGCGTGCGTGCGCGTGTGTGTGCGTGCGTGCGCGTGTGCGTGCGTGCGCGCGCGCGCGCGTTTCGTCCTCAAACAAAAAAACATAACTGTTGCCCGATTTCGGAAGTTGTGGAAGCGAGTAGTAATAACGTTGGAATGTTGATATTGTCTTGCCTTGAGGTATGATTCTTTTTAAACACATGTCGACTGCTTGAGTACAGAATAACTACTCTTACGAAATCTTAATGCTCCTGTTTCTGCTAAGCAGTATTATCTTTCAATGAAACCTTCCTTCATTAGCACTACAACTGCTACGGAGCGTCTCATTGTTTTGAAGAAAGTATGTAGCCGCAGGAATTGTATATGTTTTATTGAAACAATTCTATTGTCATGCGTAGTGTAATGTTAAGCGAAAACGCGTCCTGACATTGCCCTAACATATAAGGTCACGTAACTATACACGTGAACCACACCTTCCAATAATGGCATGAGCAATTGACGCTAAGAAGACCTACCTATATACACGATGGCCCTTTTAAAACACCTGAAACTGCATGCGGTCACAACGGGCCATCATACTGCGGCAATTGTGTCACCCGTCGCTTTAGTCATTCGAATAGAATAAATTATGAAAGGCCATAACTTGTTTTAGTCCAGATTTCCGCATTATATATTATTACCGGCGAGCCGAAATGAGTACCTAATTGCATTGAGCTGACATTATCAAGCCGGCACTATCATTCGCACCTTGTTTACGTCTCCGATTAATGGCCTAGAACTCGCAATCTCCGGTTCTTGCCCTCCTGACAGCTGTTGCAGTCGTATAGCTATACATCACGACTGTATTACTTCAACTCACTTAGCAACCAGAGCACGCTCACCACTCCATAGCACGTGCTCCGAAGCCCGCGATAGGCTGTTCCCTACTCACTATGTATACAAGAGTGCGTTATCTCCGTCCTTCAACATTCTCGCGCCAACGACGTGTCTAATTAAAGCGCCAGGGCCTAATGCGCCCCTGTTAACAGCCTTGTTCTGACGTCTGACGGAGTGCACGGACGAACACTAATTGATGTTCGCCCCTTCCTAATGGAAGCGCAATCAGTCCTTATACGGTGCTCGCCGAGCCTTTTCGACGAACCTCAGGTCCGCCCATCGGTTTCCGCGCGAGGCTCAAAAAACCTGGGCAAGCTTCCATTCAAACTGCGGGAAACGCGAACGAGACGTCGTGCAGGTTTCCGCTGGCATCGACGAGACCTGTATAGGACGTCGCTCGCTCCTCGTCCAGATGGAGTAATCACGCGCGCTGACCCGACTAATGTTCGCCGCCCCCGAAAACGACACCGCCCGCGTTCGGAACTGATGAATGGAATGGCATCGAATAGGGAGCGCGGCCGAAAACAATGGAAGTCTATGGGCACACGCGAAGTTGAAGTCGCTGTCGCCAACGAAACTGGTCTCTGCCGTTCTCTGGGAGACCTGAACAAAGTTTTGGTCCGCAGGGACCTTCGCATACTGGAGTCGATGGTCTCGCACGCGTGTTCTCTCGTTTGGGGCGCGTAGGTTTCTCGCTGCATGTAAGCACTTCCTTCCTTCCTGTAAGGCCCATACGTTCTCCCCGGAACAGCGTCAGTTCGTATGCCCAGCAGATCAGCGCCCTCCCATGCTAAGCTCGGCTGTATTGTATAGGTTATAACGCGACAACCCAAACTCATATATCGACAGGACACGTATACGCACATAGAGTGGAATTCACGTATCTCTTGTTGAGAGAGATATCCCCGAGACAACGTCGTATAGCAGTTTCAGGCGAACGAAAACTGCCCAAGTGAAGAAATAAAGCAAAACGTATACATATTATACCACTAATGACAATCAAAATTGTGGCCTCGGGGAAATAGCAGTTAGCAGTCACATAGGCTGCCTCACCATTCTCCCACGAAGGTCTGGCGCTTTACACTGACCACTGAATTGTGCCTACGGCACTCCCACTGCTATAGTGGCGGCATCTGCAATTTCTCGGTGGAACAAGTTGCCTGATAGTGTTGTGCAATGTAATACTGTGGAATCCTTTGTTTCTAAAGTACAAGCCATTGATTTTGTTTATGACTGTTTTTTTTTGTTGCCTTCTGTAACCACTCCCGCAAGGGCCGATTGAGCCTGCAGTTTATTCAAAATAAATAAAAATAAAATCTGCATGTGCGCTTCGGAGGATACACGTGCAGGCTCCGCTTGGAGAACAAAAAGCGGGTGGGTGGGCGAGTTAATTGCATGTGTTGTGGAAATAGCATAATCGTTCTCCATAAGCTAGCGGTGTTTGCAGATGTAGCTGGGCACTGTAGCAGCAAAGAAAATTACACCGACAGTGTTACTACAAAGCCCCGTCACGGTGGTCTAGTGGCTGTCGTACTCGGCTGCTGATCCGAAGGTCGCCGGATCGTATCCCGGTCGTGGCGGCTGCATTTAGATGGAGTCGAAATGTTGTGGCCCGTGTACTGTGCGATGTCAGTGCACGTTAAAGAACCCCGGGTGGTCGAAATTTCCGGAGCCCTCCACTACGATCTCTCTCATAATCATAGATGGTTTTGAGATGTAGAACCCCAGAAATCAAATCAAATCAGTGTTACTACAAACTGTACAACGCTCATCTTATTTTTAATAATGTTGTTATGCCCTATTCCTACACAGCGCATGGAAGTATGCGCCAGAATGCCGGTGAAGACGACGACCAGAGCAGCGCTCGTGTTGTAGTTCTGCCATCTTGTCTGCGGCTGTCCCTATCTGCATATATTTTGTGAATATGATTTCCTATCCCCTTTGGCTACTCTTATCCCCGCGGCGAAAACAAACAATGAGTTATCGACATTTGCTGTAGGACATAGACTTCTTTTTTTCGCTTGCTTGTTCTTGCGCATAATTTATAGCTTATATTCAACGATATGAAATCTGATAGCAATCATTACATTACTCTGATGGCTATCTCTTCACTGAGCGTTCTATCGCTCGAAGTTACTGTAACACATATAGGAAGAACTTATTCTCCCGCCAGCTGCCAGAACTTTCCGGTCGTTCGGCAAACAGCATCCCCGGTGCGAAGATCTTGCAGAAGCTCCCACCTCAAAGTCCCGTGCAATGTGAAAGGAAAAGAGACGAACAAAACACGGACGGGCGAACCAAAGTCGCGAAAAGTTCTGCCGCTTTACGTAGTTCGGGTAACTATGGTACGTAAGGTCCATCCCATTAGTCGATCGGGCAAATGACCATCGCGGTGCGGTTAGCGGTACAGACCCAATTTTCCTTCGCACATTCGAGCCGTTACGTGGCGAAGTATATACGTGTGTCTATATCGGAAGAGGCTATCCCGAACAAAAATAATAAAAAGCACAAGCGACGCCTGAGCCAAGATCTAGACAAGATTGAGACATGATTCGCGCGCCATCTGCAGTGAATAAAAATAAAAATAAATAAATAAAGGTAGGAATCATATAGGCCTTTCGCCACGACCCCGACCATCTCCACGGCATGGCCGAACGTCTTTCTTTGAAAGAAAACTTCAAGAACACAACCGCCGAGCTTAACGAAGGAGGAAAAGAGGTAAGAGAGAAAGGGGAGGCGGGGAGGGGGTCAGAGGATCGAGAAAGAAGAGCGAAACCTTGGTACGCCTGACCGCGAGATAATGAAGTTTCGCACTCCAACGATAATGAACCATAAAATAAATTATCGTGAACGGAATGGTTTCCTCAACTTCTCTCGTCTCTTGCTTGCTTTTCTTTCTTTCTATTTTGTTTTTATTTCTCGCTTCTCTTTCTCTCTCATCTCCTCCTCCTCCTCTCCCGACCATATCCGCCCCCGCGGAGCGTTGCGGCCCCTTCGCACGCTCTGCGCTGGCGCGGTCGTTTTAAACTAATTAGGAACGGCGGCCGCTGAAATATTGGGAGCAACCTGAACGATGAGTAGACCGCAAGACGGATGGGGATATTATGAGAATGGGGGGGGGGGGCGGTCGGCGGTGACGGCGCTGCGTTGACTGCGCCGCCACCGCAGCCACTGCTGCTACTACTACTGCTGCTGCTGCTGATATACGGGCTGGTGTTGCGGTGGTGTCGGCGCGGTAAGGAACGGAAGAATGAAGCCAGCAGCGGTGAAGCGTTTCTTCTTCTTCGTTTCTTTCCTTCGAGGCCGGTATGAGGAGGAATGAAGAAAAGCGAAGAAAAGGACGAAATAATGTGGACATACGGGGGGAAAATAAATATAAAGCGACAGGTGGAAAACGGGAGCGGTCACGGAGTCTATCGCCCACGAAATGACCCGGCGGCAGTTTGGCGCGAGAAGTAATTTACGCCTCGTTGCGGGTGCGTAAATGAAGTCGGACATATTCTTCGCGAGGGGAGGAGGAAAGATGCGTTGGAGGGGAGGGAGAGAGGGAGAGAGAGAGGTAAACGTTGGCGAGGAGTCGAGAGACTTTCTTCCGATGCGCATCTCTGTATTACGTTGCATATGTGTGCGTAATGCTCGAAATGAAGCAGAGACGGAATAGGGGTTGTGCATATTCCTTCTCGCTGCAATGTTTCTCTCTATTTTTTTCCTGCGTTTATTTTAAACATATAAACGTATGGTTGGCCCGTTACGGCCTGTACAGTACTATTTTTTTTTCTCTCATAAGAAGATATTAAATAGCAGGTTGGTCCCTTCATGTGGTACTGGTGTGCCTTATCACATGTCGAGCAAGATTAAACGAAGAAATGGGTCGAGAAATACTGCTTAATGCATTCACAGAACGTAAACGTATACCGGCAATTTGCAAGAAGAAAAAAGAATGGGACTTGTACATGCTCCGAGCACAACCCTATAGAACCCCGCATTTGTGTAGACTAGTGCGTGCACATACGCAAGTACACATTATTACCTAACATATGATACTCTGCACAAATATTTACGAATTGTTGCATACATGTTAGTTTTATAATTCAGTTTTGCATGGAAAAGGCTGAAACATCTCGGTTTAGGCTCTTCCCATCTATAAACCCGTGATGTCGGCATATTTTGAGAAACATTCAAAAGCAACAAGTGCTTTCGAATGTGCGGGTAAGCCGCTGTTGGAAGAGCATCAGGCTCGCTGTACTATACGCGGCACGCCTTTCGTGCTGCATTTGAACTACACCAATGGCCATTTTTCCTCACATCATTATTTTTAAGACTCAACCAGCGCTTTCACTTCAAATGTAGTGCAATATATTTTAAACCTTATGAAGCAGCATCCCGGAGGTACAAGGAAGAATCGAACCAAATCGACATTTTGTGGGCAATTGCTTAACCACATTTTACAAAGTTTTAAAATGTATTTTATGTTTCTTGTTTTATCTACTAGCTGATGTACCCAATCTTGCTGTGTCTCGTCTATCGAGACAGCAGTATTTGTAACCAAACAAACAAACAAACAAACGAATAAATAAATAAATAAATAAATAAATAAATAAATAAATAAATAAATAAATAAATAAATCGGAATGTTCCTGTGCATTGAAAGATCCACTTGGAACCGTTGGTACTCCCATCCAATATTCTTTTTTTCTTTCTTTCTTTCTTTCTTTCTTTCTTTCTTTTCCATATGGCGTTGACACTGCCGAGATAGTCATTCTTAGTTCAAAGTTATATAAATTGTGCTGACGGGCTTATGCGTAAAGCAAGGGTTTATTCGCTAAAATATTGCGTCATCACCGGTACGATTTAGTTCTAGAAAGGTTTACGTAATCATTACAAGTAATAAAAAAACAGCCGACTAAGAGAATCGACATCGCCGTCTGTTTATAGCTGAATGAAAAGCAAGAAATGTATAAGTAATACTCTGAGTACAGATGACAGAACAGCTTTTGATTTCTTACAAAAGACAAGTATGCTGTGGTGCCTAACAGAACGGTTACGTCGCAGGTAATACATTGCTATGACAAAAATACTCAGTGATTACAATTAATGCAATAGTTCATGAACTGCCGTTGTTACTCAAAAGAAAGACTCCATATTGTACGCATGTGGACCATGACGTTTATAGTGGTAGGACTTAATGGTGTGAAGTACGTAATTGTTACAGCTGTCTAAGGTTTCGCCGGTTGAATGTAACTATGCACGTTTGAAATTACGCGCGACCGATGATACATAGTGGTCACCTCTACGTAAGAAAAATGTAAGCAAGTTCGCTGTATAGCTGTGGTTGCTCAGCGGTTAATGGGGCTTCGCCGGTGCATTGGTCGAGGGTTCGTTTCCCCGCTGCGGTAGTATACGTGATTTCGATGAGGACGGAGTACAAAAACGCGCTTCAGTTTCCGTGGTCGCTCGAAAGAGCCCGCTGGTGATCAAATGTACCCCTCGCATAATAAGTGAATAGTCGGCAGTGAACACTGAAATGCGGAGCTAGCTGAATTTACTAACGCATGTCTCAACACAGCTTCTGATCCTTAATGGAGCGCTAAGGCGAAGCAATGAATCAGCTGGGAAAGCTAAACTGTTATTTGCAAAACCCTACTGACGTGAGTTGCACCATCGTGATTATTAGTAGAAGAGAAAATTGAGGCTGACATTTCATTTTACATTTCGTTATCCACACGTAAGTGTTATCATCTTAGCAAACAAAAGAAAAAAGAAAGAAACACTTTGAGATCTATGACGTCATGCCAAGGTAGCGTGGCGTCATAGATGTTAAAAGGCGTTTTCTTTTCGTATTATGTCCGTATTGGCCAAGTAAAATTTCCTGAAACTTGGTGTGTTAGAAACTTAGACGCATTGTACTTTGTGGTTACTGAATTAAAACTCATAGACCCAAGAAGGTCCCTTCAAAATCTGCGACTGCACCACGGCGAGCCAGTGCAGGAGGTTTCAGGTATACATATACATTGTCCTCACCAGCGTATTCTTTTTGCATGTTTTATCGCTTAGAAAGCATCTTATTTCAGCACGAGCAGCTCTTTTGGTATTTGGGAAAGGGTAATCTGGGTATATGATTGAAATAGTGATTCTATTTACGGCCTAACAGGTAGACTCAAGTGAATTTACCAACGAAAATATCCACATCTTCTATCCAACTGTGCAGCGCCCTCTTTTCTCTGTGAGGAAATACAACACTTCAGTGCCGCGAATAACTTCTATAACATTCAGTAACGTTCCTGTTCCTTTCGCATTGGAATAACCTGTAGTCTCAGCAACGACTGCGGCTGCAAAGAAACTATCACATATGGCACCTCTGTAACTATCCCGGTGGTAATGTAGCGAGAAGAAAATGCTCTCGAAAGTGTGTTATAAAAGGCACCTCCGGATGACCGAAACTGGACCCTATAATCAATCAATTTGATTGGTCGACAAGTTAACTGACGCATTAAACCTCAACTGAAATGAAGGCCATCATCTAAGAAATCTAAGGAAGTGGTAGTGTGTGAAGTGGCTAACAGTTGTTGATAAAAAGATACCAAAGCTGGAATTAAAGAGTCTGTCCACTACCCCGAAAATGTTTTTGGCTGTGGTAAAAATGGAAGATCGTTTCTTGCAATATTGGAAATGAGCTTTCTTGTACACCATAAGGAAAGGAATATTATTTTTATCTTTGCATTCAATCTCTAGAAAAAATTATCGGTGGTGCCATTCCTCGGGATGTGCGTCAAGCCAATGCAAACTTGCACACATCGAATTAATGGCATGGCAAATAAATGAAGTTCTTACCAACCAAAATAAAGTTGTTACCGAATGAGTTCTGCGGAAACCCGCAAGATGGAGTAACGTTTATGAAAAGGAAAATTACCATCCACCCGAGGTGTAGCATAAGGCTGCAAGGAAATTCATACGGATTTCTCGCAGATGAAAGCTTACTAGTTGCCGAAAAATTCGTCCTGCTCCGGGGTTCGAACCGGGAACCAACGCCTGACCGGGGCACTCACTCCGCCAATTGAGCTAACCAGTAGGCCAGCGATTGACAGCGCGAGGGCGAATCCATCGACAACTCGAAGCACATGGACAAGAATAAATGGCAAATGAGTTCTGCGGAAACCCGCAAGGTGGAGTAACGTTTATGAAAGGGAAAATTATCATCCACCCGAGGTGTACAAACGCCCCGGTCAGGCGTTTGTCCCGGGTTCGAACCCCGGACCAGGACAAATTTTCCGGCAACTAGAAAGCTTTCATTTGTGAGAAATCCGTATGGATTTACTACAAGTAGCCTGGTGCTACACCTCGGGTGGATGCTAATTTCCCCTTTCATAAACGTTACAGCACCTTGCGAAATTCCGCAGAACCCATTTGCCATTTATTCTTGTCCATGTGCTTTGAGTTGTCGATGGATTCGCCCTCGCGCTGTCAATCGCTGGCTGGTTAGCTCAAATGGCAGAGCGAGCGCCCCGGTATAAGGCGTTGGTCCCGGGTTCGAATCCCGGACCAGGACGAATTTTTCAGCAATTTTCATTTGTGAGAAATCCGTATGGATTTCCTTGTAGCCTTGTGATACACCTCGGGTGGATGCTAATTTTCCCTTTCATCGAATTGCATGCTTTCTATTGCGATAAAGAAAAGGAAATCGATGAAGGACTGTAGATACTCCTGGAAGTTGGAACAACTTCCGAATGTGCAGCACGCTCTGTACGCCGATGACATCACAATCTGGGTGACAAAAGGGTCGGACGGCGCCGTTCAAGATGCACTACAGGAAGCCGTCAATGTAGTCCAAGGGTACGCCATTGCCGGAGGACTCACCTGCGCAGCTGAAAAATCGGAACTTCTGCTCGTGTTCAAAAAACGGAAAAAGACAGACAAACCGCCAGACGTAACCTTGCATCTGAATGGCGACCAAATTCCAAGGGTAGATAGACTTCGCATACTACACTGTAAACAAAAATTACCCGAGATGGGAGTAAATGGACCTGTCCTCTAGCGCATTCCCTGATGAGAGTTTAATATACTCCGGTCATACGGAGTAAAAGATTTACTCCGCTTGACCGCAGCTGTATTTACATCCATCGAGGAGCTTTTGCGGGTAGCTATGGGAGTATTTGTTTACATCCATCGCGGAGCTCTTGCGGGTACCTATATGGGAGTTTATGTTTACATCAATGTATGAGCTTTTGCTGAAGCCAGCTAAGCCTAGGCGTGGTCCGGGACAATTTCTTGCATAATTTTATTAATATTCGATCTACCTGGGTAAATTTGGTATCCTTTTGGTCCTTTCTCCTTCCGGTCGATAGCCTTGACGTTTGCTTTCCGATAATCCTGGCTTGTCCGCATACAATCTTGATAATTTCGGAAGCCTAAAACCACGTCAACACTCGCTGGGCGGTGGTGCCCCAGCCACTTCGTAACAAAATATTTCCGATTCGCGCATCACTGTGGTGGTCTGGTCGATGCGCGGCATTCGGCGTCTGGCTGGAGGAGCAGAGCGGTCACCAGTGGAAAGAGCCTTGACACGTTTACACAGAACACTGATCGGCCGTTGCAAACTCACTGCGCACTCAAGAATCGTTTAAAAAAACGAAGTGGCGCTTCACTTGGACGCACTAAGCACACGTGCGAGCACGCACAGATACAAATCCCACCGACGATTCGTCGAACCAAGCAATGCACTGGAGCATCACACGGAAGCACTAAACAGACGCGCGAGCTCAAGCGCGCATACACACACACATCACACCGCCGCAAGAGCGTCGCAACCGAAGACGGCTGTTAAAAACTCCCATGTGGGGGTTGGGACCACGTGAACTGAAACTCCGTGTGGGTAGTATAATAAGGTCATGTCGTTTTTATACTCCGTCACTTAGCAATGGTGGTAAAATGATGTCATGCGCCGAATTCACTCCGCTATGACGGAGTAAATGGTTGGGGCATGGGAGTTTTTTCGGTTGACGCGCTGGTAAAAGCTCCCATCTCGGGTAATTTTTGTTTACAGTGTAGGGCTCCACATCCAACACAACGGCAAGGCTACATATACTGTCCAACTACTACGCCAACAAATTGCCCAAGTAACGCACATGATAAGGCGCATTACAAACCGCCGACATGGGCTTCTGGAAAAAGACACCCTCCGAATTGTGCAAGCTCTGGTGATTAGCAAACTCACCTACCACCTCCACTACCATAACCTTACTCAAACCGAGACGAACAGGATGGACGCCCTCCTTCGCACGGCACTAAAGGCGGCTCTGGGACTACCCCAATACGCGTCAACGCAGCTCCTACTGCGACTTGGGGTCCACAACACCATCCGAGAACTGGTGGAAGGCCACCTGAACAGTCAAATTCAACGCCTCCAACGAACACGGCAAGGTACTGATATTCTCTCCCGGTTGGGATACACCCTGCCGAACAAAGCGCTACAAGAACGCAAGAACCTTGGACTTGAGATTCGAAGCAAAATTCAGGTGGCCCCGATTCCACGAAATATGCATCCTGACCGTCATAAAGGCCGGAGACGTGCAAGGGTTCAGGCTTTAATGCGCTTTCTAGGCGATGGTACCTCTGATGCGCCGGTCCTCTATACTGACGTGGCACGGTACCCACAAAGACAGGCCATGTGTCTTGTCGTAGTAGACAACACCGACACTCTAAGCGTTTCGGCCACGCTTAACACTAAGGACAGTGCCATGGCGGAAGAGGCGGCTGTCGCCTTGGCTATTGTACATGCTTCTCTCCTACCAGCACGGGACGAACCTACGACAGTGGTCACTGACTCGCAAACTGCCTGCAGGAACATAGCACAAGGAATGGTGACACCGTACACACACCGCATTCTGACATCTTTACACCCCTCATTACTATACAGGGTGCGTATCGTTTGGACGCCTGGACACGCCTCTCTCCATGGCAATGAACGCGCTAATGCGGTAGCCCGAGAGCTTACAAACCGGGCGCCATCGGAAGAGCTGTCCAATCCAGACGACGCACCAACAGAACCATTGAACTACGCTGACACTCTAGAACATTACAGACAAAGCCGACGTTATTTCCCCCCACCACACCATTCCCTCACCCGGGAGGAAGCTGTCGCGTGGCGGCAACTACAGACTAATTCCTTCCCATGTCTCTTCACCCTACACCTCTTTCATCCCACACAATATCCCTCATACTGTCCCTACTGTGGAGCGCAGCCCACAGTTTATCACTGCACGTGGGAATGCCCATGTCCACCGGGCTGTTCCCCTATCCCATCCCCATCACATTCCTCCTGGGAGACTGCGCTGACCAGCTCAGCGCCGCGGGAGCAGCGTCGGCTGATCCAGCGAGCACGTGGAGTGGCGCGAGCCAATGGGGCCCTGAACTAAGGGCTCCACCCTACGAGGAAGATCCCTCTTTTCATTCAAATAAATGTTTTCTCTCTCTCTCTCTCGCTTTAAAGGGCTCCTGAACGCCCTTTTCGTTTAATTGTTCGTGTTTAGGCTACAGCGTTATCAATTCATTCTCACAATTAATTGCACCTTGTATCAATCACCTTGTATCAAGTATAGTCTGCATGCAAGCGTGTCCTCGAGAACGAACAAGTGACCTTCTCGAAATGGTGGCTTCGGAGTCAGCATCCGGCGGAATACTTATTCAAGTTTATCGAATATTCGTGTGGAACCAGCATAATCAAACAATCATTTTTCCCCTGCGTAATCCACGAGTGGAACGCATTGCCCGAAAATGTGCTGCAGAGCCCAACTATGCATATCATCGTTCGTGCACGCTCTCGCTAATCTGTATGACCTGTGGTGTTTCCCATACCATCTGTCGCTTTCTAGATAGAGTGCGATATTGAAAGTGATAATAACAACAACCCCCTTTTCGTTGTTGAGCCTGTGTAAACATGCGCTTTGCTGCACATTCTTGTATTTTTTTTTCTTCTCAACTGTCGATACTTCTCCATGTGATCTCTGTATATTCTTTCCAGTATTTTCACCTGAAGTATCGCGTGTGCTTTACTTAATTTCATTGTTTCCTGTGTTTGCTGTAAAGATTGTTCAACACTGTTTGTAGTTTCATTTCACAAATTTGTTTCGAATCGTTTCCGCAGATTGTTCAACATTTTCTTTTGTGTCATCTACTCCTGCCTATGGCTTTTATAACAAGCTGGCAGTGCGAAATAAATAAAGAAATAGAAAAAAATATAATCACCTCGACCTACAGATACCGCCGTAGCAACTCGTAGCCCACCACGCAAGCCTTCTGCCATGGTCTAGGTACTTCAATGAATAAAATTCAATTTCTCAAAGTAAAATTCGTTAGAAATAACTCGTGGACTACGACTTCACTAGCACCAACACACATGTTAACTCGGACTGTAATTTTTTTACGAGGAAACTGTTACTTCTTTTACGAAGAAACTTATCAATGTTCCGACAAAAGTCGAACGGTTTTAGCACATTATAGAGAAGCCGTCAACGCGGTGCCTGTGTACGTGGCATTTGCGTAAGTGTGAAAAGCTTCCACTGCTCGCAGATGCCCACAGGAGCAATGACAGAAGGAGCTTTGACGCCACCGCTATGGCAAAACGTGCGGCATCGCGCGCTCGCGCTTCACACTCATGTGATGGATTCGGTATACCGTGTTCTGGTGCCGGGTTCACTGCGGAGCCTTCTTCATCGGTGACTACTGATGGGGCCTTTACGTCAACTTGTACCCAACCGCGAGGGAGTTCATGCAAGATGGAGGCAGTGTGTGCACTAATAAAGCCACATAACTCAGTAGGCGTCACGTATGGCACCTACGGGGTTATGTGGCTCACTAGCATGGCAAGCGATTGAGAAGGCGATGCTAACAGGGCACGATAACGTTATCACGTTCCACTCTTAAAGGCAAATCTTATACACCCCCCCCCCCCCCCCCGTATTTTTTTTTCCTCGAAAATTTTGAACACCAGACTCACGTGAAATACAGCTTGTTTTCGAATTTGTGTATGAATCCGTTAGCATACGTTGAGCATACAGCCTTTCAATGTTCTACAAAGCCCATATAAGCATTCAGTGTTAATAGCTAGGTAAATTTTATAGAATGCATTTATTATAAATGATTTCTTTTCGCTTCAAAAACCATACAGTGTGTTTTTGTAAGCACTATTTTAAGACAGGTACCCAAGTAGAACTACAGTAGATGTTTTCGTAGTCGTGGCTGCCATTTTTATAGGTGGATGTCGTACTTGAATTTATGCTGCGGAGTACGAACACGTAGGAAGAGAAAGCAATAGACGGAAGGACGGATAGCTTAGCCTACAGGGACATACAAAGCGAGGGTCCAGATATGTCCACAGAGGTACTGGTGAATATCAACACGTCTCCGTCCAGTTCATCATGCACTTACACACAGAGGCAACTATTTCACGGATGTTTGAGCGAAGCAAATGTAAGCTTTATTATTCCAAATCGATCTCGTTTGCTTTTTGCCGCCCCCTGTTTTCGCCCCGTGGCACAAGGCCAAGCAAAACCATTTCTGCAACACCGCTGATTTTCGGAGAAAGTACACACTTTTTTTTTATCTGTATACGCCCATCTTCCTCTCTCTTTGCACACAAAGCTGCGAGCAACAGAAACCGGACACGGGAGCAAAATTTATTTCCCTGCCCTCGAAGCGCGGCCGTGCCATTGGTTGTTCCTCCGAAATCGGTTCTTGGGGCTTCGCTTTTCTCCTGTCTCGCTTTTTCTCTCCCTCGACCGAGGTTTTCCGCGCGAAAGCTCCGTTTCCATGGCGGGGTTGATTGATAAGGTGAACGTTCTGAGAAGCATGTTCGCGAAATGTCGTCCGAATCGATGCATCGATCTTCGCGAGGCCTGCCTCAGTCAGCGGTTGACACAACGCAGCGAAGAAAAAAAACCTTCTTCCCACTGAGCTCGCTCAACTATAAAGCCGACTCGCCCAAAGAAGAATGGGTCCGGACGTGTTTCTGAAGGGCAGACGGCCTCGATATTGATGGGCAATGAAAGCGCACCCGGGTTCGCTTTTTTGGCCTCGGGTTCGGGAAGAAAAAGAAACGGGACTCCGGCGCTTGCAGCTGCAATGGTCCGTGTACGGGACCTGACCATTGTTTTGCGCTTGCGAGGCGTCTCTCTCCGCAGTTTGACGGCGACGAAAAGGGACTCTTCACATAATACACCTGCTGCCCCCTGCTCAAATATGCGTTGTATTGCGTTCGTTGCTCGACTTTCGGTTTCGGTTTAGGCAACGGAGGATGCTGTTCTAACTCAGCGGCAGCGCGTTTGTCTGTGCTCGCTTCGTGCACCACCCTCGACTGTATATGTGTATCTGAAGCATACATACATATATATGGTCCACTCGTTAAATCGGTGAGATAATTTCAAAAATTTCACCGATAGCGCATACACTTTGAAACTTTATTCATTCCAACATTCCATCATTTGGGATGCTGAGGGCCGGGGTCAAAAAGCCTCTTCACGGGCTTGACTGAGAACAATAATTTACGGAGTGAAAGAACAACATATCTAGTTTAAATTTCATCAGACATAAACAGAATAAGAACAGCTCAATGAATTTCAAAAAGGAAAAAATACACAGTGTTCTTGTGATTCGTATTTCTTCCAGATTTCAACTACATTTCGAAAGCTTGTTTTGCAAATGCCGTTGTCCTTGAACGCGCCCCGTCGATAAGTATACATTGAGCAACGAGCGGTCTCCCGTTTCCTGTACGCTCGGCACTGCTATCAGCAGAAGGTGTGGCTCGCAGTGTAAGCGCTGCAATATTCCAGTTCCCAGTGACGGAGTGATGAACGCTCGTGCGACTCTCCACACACTGGACCACCGCGTGCGCGGCTAATAGCAACAATCGGCACTCTCTAAATTACACACGTGCATAATGGTCCTCCCTGGGTTATTCTATATACTCCGCTCCCACCGATCGCCACCTTTCCGTCCTCGGGACTCTTCTGCTTACACTCCCGCACTTGCGTGTTCTTGACCTTTCAGTGCCCGTGGGGTTGACGCGTCGACTAACGGCTGTTCCACCCCTTCCCGAAGCGTAGCGCTAACCCGTTTTGTGTTGAGACCCGCGGCTCTCTTGGCGTGCGCGACGCTAGTAGAGCGGAAAAAGGTCCCGGGCTCTGCTTCTTGGAAGAAGTTTTCCGCGGCCTTCTTCTAATGATGATGAATGTACTTTGGATGCAGAAAGGTGGCTCCGTCTAGCCAGGGCGAGCGTTCCACAGCCCACCGCGGCGGGCGCTGAGCAGAAGATCTCCCCGGGCGGCGGGCTAGCTTTGGCCGGGTCACAGCCCCGGGCGCTGGGACCCCGCGGCGGCGTCGGCGGCGGTGACGTTGGGGGTGGCGCGCCCGAGGCTTTTGTATCGCCCGCCGAGATTTTTCGGCGGACGTCCGACCCTTTTCTGAAGGCAATCCTTCTTCCCGAGGCGCGCGCGCAAGATTAATCGTTTTCGGCCGAGATGTGTCGGCTCGTCGCGGCGTTATACGCGGACGACTCCCCTGCAACCCCCTTCCTCCTCTGTCCTCGGGCAGCGTCCCACGAGCTCACCCACTCACACGCACACGTACACGCACGCACGCACTCGCGCACGCGGCTCACGGAAGAGGACGCGTCACCGCGCTGAAGCGCACGCACGCAGCGCCGGGCTCCAATGTGCTGCTGTCGTGATCCGTGGATTTTGCGATTTTCTTCTCTTTCTTTTTTTTTTTTTTTCTTTTGGGAGTGGTTATGCAAGCGGCGTACCATGGCGCCTGTGCTGAGCGTAAAGTCGCACGTTTTCGCCAGCCTCTCTGATCTGCTTTTATTTCTTGATCGTCCTGTATATGAGAGTGCGTGCTATTTTTGTGTGAAGTTATACTCTGTTAAGGGAAGTGCCATGGAGGAGGCACTGTGGGGCAGTGATGTACCCATCTGTTTACCGTGTAGTTCGCTTCGGTCGACACTGCACAAGATTACCGAACCGATCCCACATTTCAATAGAACCTATGTTAGTTTGCAGATATTCCTTCAAGAATCTGTTGGAAAGTTTAATAAAGCAGCGGAATCATGGCCTGTATTTCGATTTTTATGTATTAAATAATTAAAAGCACATTTTTTGTGTCAGAGCAACACCAAATAAGTACACAACGTTTGTAATTCATAAACCCGGAAGAACACGAAAGAGAGAAGAGAATAAGATCGTTAATGTCGCAGGCCACCAGTCGTACTAAAGCGACTCGATTATGACTGCACACAGCCCAGAAAAAAGACACACATGCAGTTCTGCCCTTTGGTCATTGAGCAGGTTACTAAACCTTCACCCATACTAAAGAAACTATTTCTGTCGTATCAGCTGTCGTCTCAGACTGCAATACCATCCTGTCGTATCAGATTGTCATACTAGCCTGTCATACTAGCCTATCATATCAGACCATCGTACGAAACTGTCGACATACCACTTCAGAAATGTGGTGGTTTGCGCACCCAGTGTACACGTGTCACAGTGCAAGCGCCCGAAGTTTCCCGTTTTCCAAGGAATATAGCGATTTATAGTAGTTAGTCGCTAAGTTAAGTTTCCTGTAGAGCGTACGTTCACAGAGTATGGAGCTAGCGTGGTTCTGTTATACTGTACGCCAACGTGGCATCATACAGGAAAAAGAACAGACTCAGTATACCGACGACTGTTTTGCTTCTAAAGAATCACACCTGCTGACACATTTCAAAGGCGTCTGTTTCTCCAGGTGACTCAACCATATCAGTACCATCATTATATTACGTCATTTCCTTTGACAAGTCGACGGGAGAACTGGACATGCAGATATGTCCCCTATATGTAGACACGTTTCGAGTCTCACTGCGTGCAGATTTTTTTCACGCTTATATACGCGTTCCATGGCACAATATTTCTTACCATTACTGGCACCAATATTAAGGGGCGAGCATCAAACGAAAACACGCGGAAACGAACTGGCACGTATGAAGGCGCAGCACCGTACCACAGCTGCTCGTCCATGCAAGAGTGTAGTATAATGTGCTTAGCTATATACCTATATATAGACAACCAGAGCA
The DNA here is from genome assembly GCA_013339685.2 of Hyalomma asiaticum. Lineage (NCBI taxonomy): Eukaryota > Metazoa > Arthropoda > Arachnida > Ixodida > Ixodidae > Hyalomma > Hyalomma asiaticum. The sequence goes on from CM023485.1 coordinate 88,053,929, forward strand.
TGGCCATATATATGCATACGCGGCCTACGCGATGCGCGTCTTCGCGGCCATCGTCCGGCTTCACGCGCCTTCATCGTGCCACCGCGCTAAGCCGTATACGCACCACGAGCCAAGCCTAGCCGCTGTCCGAGCCGCGGCCGCTTAATCATAATCATCGCCGGAACAGCAGAATCGCGGGCGTTCCGTGGCACCGCGCCTCGGACTTCTTCTTGTGTTCTTTCTTATTTCTTCGCCGTTCTGCGCGCCCATCTCGCTTCTCCCATGAGACACCTTGGTCGCAACGCCCAGCGTCGGACCACAGGTCTGCCTCCCCCCCTTCTAGAAATTCGATCTCGTGCGAAGGAAACGCCCATGAATAATGAATGCCCCACGAGGGTCTCTCTTTCTCTCCCTTGGCGGCCGCCTGCTGCCGCTGTCTAGGCGTCCCAGCCGGCCCAGCAGTGTGTGCGTGCCACGAGAGATCCACCCACCCGCCAGGTCCTCGATCGCTGGACCCGCTAAGATAGCCCGCATATAGCCTCCGGCATTGTGCTCGAGTCTGCATAGACCACTATACTGCGCAGCTGCTGCTCGCCGTTGTCACGATTTCTTTCTTTAGAGTTAACGTTGTGAGCGAACTCATCGAAACTTATAACTGTGCATAGTTCTCTGCTGTGCTTAGTATAACTACCAGAGAGCAAGTAAACGAATAACGCGACAGACGGTGGGATCGAACCTCGCTCTGCCTGAGGCACAACAGCTCGATGCGTTAACCATTAGGCCGTGATTGAGCTTCACTTCTGCTTCCTTATTGTTGTAGATTTTTGTCGTGCAGGTTAGGCAGTGAGCATATAGTATATATAGTTACACTCCAACCATCGCCTGGTGGTTGTTGATATCACTTGGGCCTGCTTCGTATTGCGTAAAGGCCAAAGCACGGGCGCGAAATTGCGCATAGGCCAGGTTCTAGTATATATATATATACTAGAACTATAATACTATAGTATTATGTATGTCACAAAATCAGACACGGAAAGACTGGAAGCGCATACCGAAGTGATGTCATGCGAAAGACTATGCTCGAGTTGTCCACGTACTTCTGTGTATATGCACGTCTTGTCGCCGCGTAGTCTACCCTCGATAAACACCAAAACGTGTCTTCCGTACTTATACCGCGGCAGTTTCGACTTCTAGAAGTTCGCACTCGCTTTAACTGCTTCTTTGTGTACAGTGGCGTTGTTTTATTCCAGTGCACTCAGAATCGAAATATAATTCAGTCTCCAGGAGTCGCAGACTTAACCGGGACCTCCCGTACAAGATGAATGCGAGAACCATAGTTTTAGGAACTTTGTTAGAACAGTTTATTGCATAGTCTAAATCATTGCGTGGGATTACATGTCGCCTGAGATGACCGCAACGACAACGCATCACGTCTTTTGTGTAATACCAATCAAATAGCCACTCCCGAAAATGTTCGCTGAGCACGTGTTTGTCACGTACACGCTAAAAACCTCGTCTGTATGTTATACTTCTTTTTTTATCTCCTCATCTGTCAGCTTGAAAGTCGCATATAACTCATGCGATCGAAACACATTCGCCACCATATCCGACGGAGCCGGCATTCAATATGAAAATTCGCTGCAATGAAGCTGTTTGGTGATGGGTCTGTTATCTGTATTACTTGCGTTTCCAACATGGTCTTCCCCGCAGTGAACATTATGCGTATTCTGGTGTGCAGTAATTACTCATGAGGAGGTGAGATCAAGATGATTGCACATTTGTCGTCTCGTACACGCATATTTTCGTCTTCTCATTACCCGGCGATGCTCCAATACTTAGTCGTTCTTTGTCCTTCCCAGTAGGGAGGAGCAATACTGACATGCCAGTCACGTGGTGCAGGTATAGAGAGTCCAGGAGCATTCACGCATTGTTCACGACAGCCTCTCTATCCCCAGGTCCCAAAAAGGTATAAGACGGCTCTGCTATACCACTCGCACTCTATACTGCGTCTGTGAAAATTGCTCGATTACAGCTCACCCGAAACAAACCTTAAAAGACTACGCTCCGCACCAGCAACACAGCGTGAAGTGAGACCACGATCCTGGGATAGTCCGGGCTGCCTCAACAAATTGGTGCCCCTTCGATCAGTCTGAAAGGGATTGGATGATGAAATGTGAGTGAATGACCCATTAGATGCAGACGTAATAACAGCTCGGTTTGCTTTTCATACTATTTAGCACAAATTTACTGCGCCAAGGTGATTAAAAGAAAATGGCCACCATTCTGTCCTTCTTCACTTCAACTTCAGACACGTAAGGAATGCTGATGAAACAACGTATACACGCGCGTTGGTCTGCTAGCGACAAAACATTTTCTTTGTTGTCTCTCCGTCGGGAGTACGGCAACAAGAATTCCTCTCTGTCCTGGCTGCGAACAACGCTGCAACGTATACGCACCTACACTATAGGTGTACACAGAGGTGTGCAAGGGGAACGGCACTCAAGAGAGATTCCCATGCTCTAGCAAGCCCCACACACTGTACGCTCCGGCACCAGTCGTATATAGAAACGGTATACGCTGGAGTACCACATAGTCCCGTCCGTATGGCACAGCGAAAACATGTGCGGTGGATTGCCGACGAGGAATGTCAGCAACGCCACTGCGGCTGTTCTTGCGTTTGAGCGCGTCGCGCGGGGAAGCCTAACGCACAATAATAATAAAAAGAACAACTTTGTGTTGGTACATGTCTTGGATCTTCTATACGATGTGTACAACGTATACATATAAAAACGAAGCAACGAGCAAAAGGAAGACTGTATAGGCATGGGAGGAGCAAGAGGAACAGGAGAGAAGAAGATCACGAGGCAAACAAAAAAAACGAAAGCGAGCTATAGTTGGGACTGCTTCGCTTCTTGGGATGCGCGCGTGCGATCGCTTGTGCGGCGCGCGGGCTGCGATCTCGGTCAGCAGCCATCGATCACGCAGGGTCCCGCAGCGGGGCGACCAGTGGCGCAGACGTACACGCACACACAGACACACACGCACACGGGCAGAGCAGACAGTCGCGAAGCTTGGCCGATGCCGCGACGCCGCCACGACTGCCTGCCGTTCTGTACGGAGGCACCGACAGACAGTTGCAGCGGAGCACGGGGAGGGTGGATGCCGAGGGGAAAACTACGGTGCCGACTGGCCGAATTGGATCTATCAGGGGACGCGCATCGGCGCTGATTATTTGGACTGCCGCAGCCAGGAACCAGTCCCCTCCGACGGCGGTGTGTCCGTCTCCCAGACCCGTCGTCGTCTTTTTCTCTTTGTTCCCCGCAGTCTCTGGCGCGCTGTGGGCCACGCTGACCAGCGTCCATTCGCTTCTTTTCCTGCAGGGCGGCCCTATATGCGGCTCCTATAGCTGATCGGCCGTCGCTGCTACTGCTGCTGCTTTATATCGCTTCCGATAACCCCTGGCATCCGTCCCATTGTGCAGTGCCCGTCTTGGGGCGATTTTTCACATCTCCTCTTTTGTCCGTCCTTTGTCACTTGTTCCAATGGGAGCGGCCCGTCTCGCTCTTCCGTCTCTTTGTTTCTCTGAGTGAGGATGGACCTTCCGCCATGTTGGCTGCCGCCGTATTCTTCACCGCGACTGATTCCTTGCTGTTTGTTTCGTTTCCCTGTGGGAGGGAAGGTGGTCTGGCCACCCTCTTTTAGCCTATCTCGCATCGTTTCTTTTTATTATTATTTTCTGCACTGTTGGCTGTCTCGATGCACTGCAGTGCGTTGTCTTCCTGCCCCTTGATGGTTTCCTGGCGACGGACCTAAAGCAGAGCGCTACATTCGCTCATAAAAGAAAAAGGAAAGAAAGAAAATACAGCTAACCAAGGCTTTTATATGCGGGATACAGATTGCTGGCTTAAATGGAACAATAACCTATAGCAGTGATTGTCTGGTATATTTCTCTGCGATGATGTCTCTTACAGATATTGCACGTTAATGTGCCGTGTATTGACGCAAGTGAAAGTTAGTTTCACCGCATTGCGGAGGAATGCCTGTGAAGTATACTGTCAGGGGGGTGCTGGGCTTTATGTAAACGAAACTGAGGAGCCTTCGTCCTGCGGTGGACTTGAAAGATAATTGTTATAATGATGATCATGGTGACGACGACACTTGACCAACTACAGTAGACATGAAAGCATGAATGCCAAAGTAGTTATAACACGCAACAGATGTCGTGTAAACGGCACTGGTGAAGGACGTGAACATTCGAGGGAACATTAACGAATAGCCGTTACTTCTTGAAATGGGGGCCTTCAGAACGTGGTTAGATTTTCAGCGCCAGCCTGTAAGCCTCCATGTCAGAGAAGATCTGTCGTGGCACCACACGTGGGGCGTTCTGTGACATCTCCCTCAACTACCTACTTTTTTTTTTAGAGAAAGCTTTTTTGTTATTTTGTTAGCTACAGCGTGCGCAAATCTCACAATCAAGGGAACCAGCCGGTAATGTCACAAAGCCCCACTAAAGATCCACGTCATTCCAATCACTTTCTCAAACCGCTTTCACGTACGACAAGGGGCTCCACAGAAACCTGCCTGCTTCGAGTCCGCACAAAAGACGAGGATTTAAGCGATACGAAGACAGGGGAGCGCTAGAGCATTAATCCCCTCCAACACTTAATACATGCACGATTTGGAACCCCGATTCGCGCAAACTTGTCACTCTTCCGTACTTCGCACTTTCACTCTCAGCTCTTTTCTTTCTCTCTTTCTCTCGCCCCCTAAGTCATCACTCAGAGAAGCGCGAAATGAAAAAGAAGAAATGCGAGAAGACGCCTAGCAAAAGGTGCAGGAAGATGGGAAAGGCGTACACGTGTTTCCAGATAAGACTCCATCCCGAGCGCAAAAAGCGGAAGAAGAAGAGGAGGCCGCAGCAGCAGCAGCAGCAGCAGTACCACCAGAGGCGGTCCTCGGGTCTGTATCTTGGCGTCGCTCGCGGCGCTGCAAGTCGTCGGTTCGGGGGCGCCCCAATCTCCGCTAAAACCACTCGGGTTCATCGAAGGAAACCGCCCGACTTATCGACGACGCGCCGGGGGATTTATCCGGGCTCCGGCGCTTCCTTCCCCCTCCCTCATCCTCTTCCTCGCCCGTCGACATCCACCAGCACCACCGCTGCCGCTACGAGATCACTGTGCTCGCGGGAAACTCGGCTCCCTCTGCTCATTAACAGCTAGCGCCCACCCCCACCCTCTTCCAACTTACCCACGAGCAGTTCTTAGTACATTCCTGTTGCCGGCAGCTGTTTTCAGACCCGTGTTCCCCGCTGATGCCGCTGCACTACGGAAGCTCTTCGCGCGTCGGTCTTATCCTTCTTTTGCCTCGGTCTCGACAACGTAACTCTTTGCGGTTGTGTTGCTCATTTGACCCAACCCTTTAAGTTTAGTGCAGTTTTTGCGCCGTCTTTATACTTGATTCGCTGCAGTTGTTTGGCTGTTCACTTTGTTTCGCTTGTGTATGTGGCTTCCTGAGATAGCTTATTTGTCGTAAGCGCGTATCGAAGGGCTCGGCCGATAGGGTTGGATGTAGCGACGCTCATTTGCATGTTAGCGCGAGCGGCTATCATATACACAGCAGCAGGAAGATGAGTGTATTTTTAATTGTTTTAATAACTTTTTTCTATCATCTTAAGTATACTGTTATGGATCTTCATTTCATTTTTTTTTTTTGCTTTCAAATTTGTTATAGTTCGTGTATGTGCCCGGAAGCCGGTACGGTGGCGTACCCGATAACATGGGTACAACTTGTGGGAGCGCTCGGTATCTACGTGCTACTGCGTGTAGCGTTTTGACGATTACGCGCCCCTCCGGGAAGGTATGACAACCTCTGTTTTTGAATAGTTTTGCTGTTAGTATAACTATACGTGTTAGTGTAGTTACACATGTGCTATAACGATACATGGTTACTTGATAATGCCAGAGACGGAATGCTGCGCAGCGCAACGGCTTTTGCGACCTATACTATTCTTTGATTATGGTTCCAGTGCATGGAAAATTCCGATGACGTACAGCTGCCCTGAATGCGAGCTGCTACGGAGCTACGCGTGACCGCATGGGCTCAAGATTACTATTACTGAAGCCGACTTATTTATTTATTTATTTATTTATTTATTTATTTATTTATTTATTTACTCGTAGCGAGGGCCCGCTCTAATTTTGTTTCTTTTTGTAGTAATTGAAACAACACTTACGAGAATTCTTGACATCAACTACAGCCTCACAGCACGATGGCATTGAGCGCGGCTGTTTTTAAAGGATGAGAAAGGCTAGCCAGGTCTTGGCTTTCGCAAACTGTTTTATTCTACGATTATTCACATTCAAAATATACGTAAGGCAAAAAGAAACTTGAACTGAAGTTACTTTATTTGGCACCCTCCATAATTACAGGAATACCGATGGTGGAATTGTAGAGTAACAGCTGTCCTCGAACAGCTTGACTTGTGCGCAGCGCTTTGTTTCCGCAGGGGGGCCAACATCACGTATTCCGATGCGACCAGCGCCCACAAGTCCGCACTTTCTCGGGTTGGCTTGAGAGAGACAACTGCATGTTGCTTTATTCCTTACGTGTGAATACCCATAATGTCACTAAACCAATTTCACAGGTAACTCCAGAGGTCCAGCACAAGTCCGAGTGAAATAGACCACGTCGCTGAAACATATTCACGCTTATTAAACATCTATTTCTCTAACGAAGATCCCGAGTCAAACACTTCTGCATGTTTGCGGTTGCGAATAGAAGTAGCCTGCAGTTATATCGGCGTATTCGGGTCGGACATAAATTATGCGTCGATGCGTTTCACCCAATCGAACCGTGCTCGTCGGCACTGTGTCACATCTGCCGGCGGCGCTCCCCGAGAAATCTAATTACATCCGCTCCAGCTCGGTTCCTTCGAGACTCTTCAATTTTCGACGGTTGGCACTTTCACGAACGCTTTCGAAATTATGTGCGACTCCTGGGCCACGACGCGCGGACGTTGGATGGAGTAAGTAGGTAACCCAACCCCGCCGCTGTCATGCCTGAGCGCAGATGCCATCAGCGATGCCTGTAGGGTCGTCCTCTCTCGCGTGCTCTGTTGGTTATTTATGTGAATCCCTATGGCTGACGTTGCCGCGTCGCCAGTCGTCTCTTCGTCCTGCGTGTTCCTTCTATACGCGAGGGCGCCTATTAAAAAGCCATCGCGGTGTGGAGAGGCCCCAAGGATAAAAAATGAAAAAAAAAAGAATTGAGGGTATACGAGAGTCGCATAAAGTGATAAGCGCGGAGTCAAAAAAGAAACCTATAAGAAAAATAAATTAAAAAGGAATCTCGGCGCTCCTGCAATAGCTTCTTCGTCTGCACGGTGGAAGTTGCGCCACCACAGACGACGCCACCTGCGTCACAGACGTCTCGGAGCGAACTCGGGTTTTCGCTTCGGGAGGTGGGAAGAAGACAGAAGGCGAAGACAAAAATAAATTACAGGAGAAAAGAAAAGACAAGAAAGAAGACAGGACCTCCAAAAGCGAGAATCAGCAGCAGGTTCTGGCAGCGGCGCACAATAGGGAGGCCTTGACAATAGCTTTCTGCGTGCTTTGGCAAAGGTGCTGTCTCTGCTGCAGAGACGTCGGTGTCGGAGGAAGTTCGTGCATGATGCGCGTGTGTGTGTGAGTGTACGGAGGGGGGGATGCGAGGCGCCGAAGGGGGAGGAAGGGGGGGGGGGGGGCGGAAGGTTGTAGGCGTGTATGCGTGGACGTACCGTGTGTCTGTGTTAGAGGTAAGGGGGGAGGGGGAAGGACATACAGTGCATGCTAGGGAGGCTCTGGACCACATGCCTCCTGTTCTTTCCTTTCCCGGTCATGAGATGGTCCTGGCGTCGGAGCGCACTCTATAATTTATTCTACCATTAGGAAGAAGGGGAAGAGCGAACGTCTATATGCCTCCTGCAGACGACGAAGAGATACTCGAGAGAAAAAAAAGAAAAAGCAGGGGCAGGAGCAGCAACGGTTGCAGTAGCGCAAAGCAGTGGTCCGACTGTCTGTCCATCGGTCCATCCGTTCATGCAGCGAACCTTTGGCGGCACGTCCAGGAAAAGAAGAATAAAACGAAAGAAGCGAGGAAAGAACGGCAGACGTTGGGGGGTGAGATGAAATTACAGGCGTACCGTCCGTTCGGTCTGGTCCGATGTCCTGCTGGAGAACAGAACGAACCGGGGGGCGGAGGACAAGAGAGCGGGCATGGAACGGGCGAATAAGGGGGCTGCCAGAGAGGACGGTGACTTCCCGTCCAGCGCGAGTCGTCCGCAAGACTTCGAGTGCGAGTGTATGTGTGTGTGTATGCGTGAACTGCGTCGCAGGACGTTGCGCGGATATCGCTTGAAAAAGCCGAAGGGACGGCCGGGCCACGCCGTTGCAGATCGAACACGATAGCTCGACACGCGTGGGCCAAACGGAAAACGCTTTGCCACTCGCTCGCTGCCACGCAACCATCGCCGAAACTTTCCGATGAGGCACGCCGCTAACACAGACGCACAAACAAACACACGCGCAAGTAAGCGCGCCGAAGAGCGGGTTCAATAGCACACGGATTGGTTCCTTGGCTCGTAATTGCACGCCTTGCGGCCAGTCGCCGCCGCGGCGCGGGGCGAGCTGCGCGGGACCGCGCGCTTTTGTTTCCTCGGCGGCGGAACGAATGGCATTGTTCTCGCCGCTTCACTAACTCCGATTCGCCGAGCTCTCGCGCGCGCGTTTGGAGACGCACTCGTTCCGTGTGTGTGTCTCTGTGCGTTGTTTCGTTTTCGTTTCCTGTTCGAACGGAACCGAAAAGGCCGGGCCTGCGCGGAGCCTATGCCGGTTTTGTGCTAGCGCGAGACGACGCGCTGGCGCCTTGGTTGTGCCTGATGTTGCGCGTTCGGTCCGGAAAGCTGGACGAGGAAGCGGCCCGGATGTGACCCGCCCGTGAGTGAAGGCGGCTGCTGGTCGAGCGGGGCAGAGTCATGAGGACAGACCCGGCATTTATGGGGCCGCTCTCCGTATTTTTGGTGGTGGAGAGAGAGAGAGGGTGCGGCGATCTGCTTTCGATCTTGTTTCTCGGTCGTGCGTGATGCCGGATTTGGACATCATGATGGCAGCTTTCGACTCGGTGGGAAGCTGGGTCTATGTACCTCGTTGCTTGAGCGAGTGAGTGCGAGGGTGTTTGGTAAATGCGGCGTTGTCTGGCTAACAAGAGAACGTCGGGACCAGGTATAGAATTCACGTGGTTACACTATAGACTGATAATAATGCATTGATTGGTGACTCGCAAAGTATATAGTAGAGGCCTCCCAACACACGTCAACACACGTACCACAGTATTTTGCTTATTGCTGCCATGGAAAACCGGCGCCAGTGGCCAGGAATTGATCTTGGGATTATGTGTTTAATATACAATAACCGTCACTTCGGAATGTTTCCACATACATGTATCCTTCGCCTACGACTGCTAATCTTCTTTTTCACTTTCAATTCGTCATGCGCACTACTCCATACGAGGTAACCTGCGGTTACACGCCCTTATGGCCAAGCGTATATACCGCTCTAACCTAGTGTCTTTCTAATCATTCTAAACTGTCCGTCTAATGTAGTACCGCAGTAGAGCACGGTAACTCAACCGGAAATGGTTGCCTGCCCTGTCTATCGCCGTAATAGACGGATTTTTATTTTTTTTTTCACGTACAGCAGTATATATGCAACTAAGTCTACAAGCTTTCTAATAAAGTTTTACTTTATTCAGCAGTTTGTGTGTGTGTGTGTGTGTGTGTGTGTGTGTGTGTGTGTGTGTGTGTGTGTGTGTGTGTGTGTGTGTGTGTGTGTGTGTGTGTGTGTGTGTGTGTGTGTGTGTGTGTGTGTGTGTGTGTGTGTGTGTGTGTGTGTGATAAAATGTATCCGTTTAAATAGGGTCTGTTACGCGTGGTCAATAGTAACAGACATTTATACACCCTTACCCGCGTGCTAGCCACAACTTGGGTGACACGCCCTTCCCCAAAATCGCAATTCTGGATAAACCCCTGGTATCCGAAACAAGCGAGCCTTTAGTGCATCTATTTTTTATAGACATTACCGTACAGCTGTTAGATTTGTTATGACGCAGATGCCTTCCTTAATCTCATGTCTAAAGTCGCTTTGCACACAGCCGTAGGTAGTAGCAAAGCGAATTGTTCAAGTTAACCTGCCAATTTTAATTTTCTTTCATTTCTCTTTCTTTCTTCAATTACTGTGTGACTCCTCTACAAATTCTTGCAAAGGTTTCATTTCCAGAACACGTAATAGTGGGTCTTTCATCGAGGTTTAAAAGCGGTTTTTTTTTTTCCTCCTATAATTTACAAGTGTCTCCGATTACTCGATACCTCCTTATCACAACGCACACTTTAGCATTGTCGCAGCTTTGTCTAACAATTTCAGTGAATAGAGTGTGGTCATATACGCTGCCCTCTAACACAACCCTGCAATCAAAGTGCCTTCCTTTCTTATCTTCATTAATTTAGCCAGCCGCGCTGATATACGAAGTTCTGAAAAGCCAATGCCACAGCTTTCCAACTCAGTGGAATTCCTCGTAGCGGCAACACTTTACAGTCGCCACAGGCGCGCGCAACCACGCTGCGGTAAAATGGACCGGGACGCTCAATATTCCGCTATAGCTTTGAAAGCGAATGGCCGTGTGGACCGTATTTCTTGCGCGAACGTAAGATGACGTATAGTTTATTAACTACCACCCATACTGATCAATAAAGGCGCTATTCAAGCGTCCGCAAACCATTCGAGGCACTCGTATATGTATAGTTTAGGATGGAGCTCTCCTTTCGGCCTCAGCGAGGAGTCGCAGTCATATATCTATACCTTTCGAAACGGTCATTGCCTATATATGTGTACGACGGTGTTGCGAGGCGAAGCAGTGTGCACGATACACCTTTTGGCACCGTGCATGCAGATGTGTATGGGAAAAAGATGGATGGATTCCAAGATGCGTCTTGCGGAAATTATCCGCCGGACGAAAACCGGAAACCTCCCACGGCGCGCACTGAAAAATTACGCCTAGCACTCGGACTGATAAATCATTCTCGGTTACGCGCCCTTTCTGCACCCTCGCGAAGAAACTTAAAAAGGAGTGATGGTGTGTGCGCGTGCGGGACATGGGTTTCACACGAGTGTGCATACATACAGTTGAAGCGTTTTGCGGGCGCCGTCTTTGCGACAGAGACACGGTCGTTCCGGGACGTAACCTGTCGCGCTGGACAGGTTACGTCCCGGATGTGAGCTGGAATGTGAGCTGGAAGAAAAAAAAAAGAACGATTGGTAACGCGCGTACTTTACAGAGAAACAATACATCAGTTTAGGTCGATAGATTATTATCTGAGAGCTGTGTTGCCGTTGATTTCGCCACCATAAGTTCTCTATTAAATGAGAAAACGAAGGTTAAAGGTTCATTTTTGAATTTCGCGCCCAAACCTATAGGCACCCGAACGTAAACGCGACGTCACGGATTTCAAAGGTTTCCTTCGTATCTCGGCCACTTCGGCTCAATGAAATTTGATGAAACTCGCTATGTGAAGTCTCTCGCCACTTTACAATACAAATTGATTCATTTTATAGCGGAAAATGATTTCGTAAGCAGTAGCAGGCACCTTCGAGATCTATGACGTCACAACGAGTTGGTGCGGGAACGTGAAGCCGGCGTCGCCACCTGTATTTTCTTTTCGTGCACTTTCTCGTTACTTAAGCGTTCTTTCGTGGTATAAGTGATGCTGTTGGTATTGTGAAAGGCTACTTTAGCAGTACGGGAAAAATAATTTTGTCCTTTAGTGTCCTTTTAATATGTGAATAGCACTTCCCACCCTTGCAGGCGTACTTAATATACATTGCCCGTTGGCGGGTCGTTTCATTGTGAATGTAGAAAGCGTGTACACTTTGCGCTTGAAAGCACGAGGTGTTGAAACAAACTTTAATTTTTATAAAACAAACAGCGTCTTGGTGGTTGGTGTGGCATAAACGAGGCTTTCCTCAGTCCTATAGAGCAACGGCAGAAAAAAGGAAAAATTTCGTAAAGCCAGGGACTGCTTATTGATTTCTACATGTTCCCACCGATGCGTGTAAAGATGGTAGGAAGAAAAAAATAAACTGGCTTTTAGCGGTGATTGGATTGCACACTGAGGTGCATGGCATTGCGAAGCCCGTGCGGCTGGCTGACTGTTAGCAGCGTTGCCAACGAGCTTAATATTGATCTTGTTTACACAGACTGAGGCTTATTTTTGCTCGTGCACGAGAAGTGGAGGTGGTGAAAGGGGACATTATATTGCTATCCTGAGCCATAACTTACGCTTTACTGCTTGTAATATTGTTTATTTTCTTGCGACACCGCTTTGTTTTTCCATATGCCGCACTTCACGGCTACAGACGCGTTTTAGGAGTTGCAACATGTTGCAAAATACACGGTGGGTCCTCTTTTCCTTTTTACTCTGTTGACCATTGGCGCAGCCAGAATGGATGGAAGCGAGGAGAGAATTCCAGCAATCACCAAATGAACCACACACACACACACACACACACACACACACACACACGCACCACGCACACACACCACGCACGCACAGTTCTTGGTCTTCATTCCTATGAATAAAAACTCTTGAGAATCCTAAAAGAGTATACTTAGCGCTTTTCTCGTGGTTTCCTGTCTTACTAATCTAAGAAAATCTTTCTTGTCCTGCGAAAAGCGTATACGTATAAACTTTCTACAACCACACTTCCTGCTTCCTCTTTTCCTGCATCTATTCTTCTTTTTTTTTCATCGTCTATTATAAACTTTCGTTCGGGCTAAGAATGACTTCGTTTTACCCATATGTTGCGAAGTTAACACACAGCATACATGTTCTCTCCGCAGTGTCCTGACGCTGTTGCAGGTTGCGGCAAAGATATGCACGTGTTCTCATTGTTCTCTGCTTATAATTGCGTTGTACACGACGTAAGCGTGTAGAATACAATTATAAGCAGCCATACCTGAACCCACAAGTGTTTGTTTCTCTGCGACAGTTTCTCGCGCTTTCGGCTATTTCGGGTCGTCAACGCACAGAGGTGGACTCGTGGTGCTCCAGCAGAAAGCATCTCTGCATGCGGGAAAAACGTGCTTGGACCTCGTTGCCCTGATCAAAATGGTGTCATTCGCGCCCATACCAGATTTAACTAACTACGGGTTCTTTAAAGCACGGAATTATAGCCGCGGATGTAATGCCGTCAGGCCAAATTTTGGCACCTTAGTTACTATTGCAGCCCGAGTTACACGACCCAGAGACCACCCTCATCTTACCCCATGTTGGGCGCCAAATGTGGATTCAGAGTCGTGGCTTTGGAGGTTCTGGCCAGCTGAGGCCCCCAGATACGATACCGGCCACTTCAGTCATGAGACGAACAACCTTTATTATGGCTCAACAAGCCCTAAAGCAATAATTGATTGCTTGGATGCCGCTCCATGCTCTCCAGCGCCAGGCAAGCAATGCGTGGCCGGTGCTCATGCGTGAAGAAGGCGATGATGACTGACAGGCGGTGGGGGCACACAGCCGAATTCCCCATAACTTTCGTGGCGTAAGGCGAGGCGCACGGAGAAGCACGTCTGTAGGCACAGCGTGTCATCCATGTTCAGTCAGTTTTGAAATAAACATACCATGAGCCACTAAATCAACGGTATCGAAACACCTTCCCAGTTGGATGCAACGTGACTTTAATCAAATCCTCTGATCCCTGTGACTCCTTGTTCAGATTAACAAACACTTCGAAAACAGTGCGAATAGACTAATGCTAATCACTTAAGAGTAAAGGCAGGCTACGGAGGTGAAGTGGAAACACTTTCCTACATTTACATTTAGTTTCAATTTTGGAGCTAGGACCTAGAGTGGTCGAAACAAATCCGCCGCCCGGTAATCCAGGTCAAACAATCCCTATCTCAAAATCTACAATCCAACTAATCCGTGTCTCAAAAGCGTGTCGTGATTAGAGTTGGTGAAATCCCAGAAATTTATTAATTAAGCGATAAGGTCATGCTGAAATCTTTCTTTTTTTTTATTACGGACGAAACCCAAGTTACCCTATATAGCCCAGCATCGAGTGTCGTTAAAATTGCGACATGAGAATTTTCTTTAAGTGACTGTTTCGCACGATTATTCGAGCAACGAAGACTTGCTCTTTGAGGGAAATACAAGGAGGTAAATGATAGGACAAACAAAAACAAACGGCAAAAAGAAATATACTTGAGCGGAATTTGAAAGCAGGCTTGAAGCTTTGGATACGGAGATTTACAAATCATCCGTGGCAGATGAATAAAGATAAATATAAAATAGGCCCAGGCATCGTTACGCAAATTTGGATAATTCGGGTGTGTTCTGGGCATCTGTATCGGTGTCGGTTCATCGTTGCACCTCTACCATGGAAATTAGATACTTCGTACGGGGGACCACTTTTCTTGCCTACCTACAAAACGTAATTCCTTGTGGAATAGAATAATGCAATCCTGCAACATTATACAGCCTCGCACACTCCTCTATTTATAAGTATTATGAGCAGTAATTGCAGACCACAAGGCGATTACGAAGTTGTTACTTAGAGCTACGTTCTCTCGCACCGGTGCCTCCTTCTTTTATAAAATCGCGAAATTACTATAGCGAAAGTTGCCACGTAGTTATCAAGTCTAAGTTTCTTTATCCCTTCACGCAGAAAAGAGAAAAAAAATGTACGGGTAACACCTCATTACGCATGCGTATCGCATTTTCTTTCGCGCCCGATAGAAGTTCTTTTTTTCTCGAAATCGAAAATGCAGGGCGCATACCTGGCAACACTTATTATCGCACAGGCACACATATATAAAACCCCGAGTGAAAACTCTTTCACCAACAACGCCCGGAGAAATGAGAAGATGAAATGCGGAATATTCGAGAACCGTGTGCGGGGCTGGGCCGCTTGCTCTTATAGGGACGCGTACATATATATAGTCTAGTGTATATACGTATGCATCGTAGATCCCAAACCGTTGCGGCGTGCAGCTTCAAACTCATGCGCGAAGCGATGTCTGCGCGCGCGCTTCTATACCAGTGTGAGAAATGACCCGCGGCCGCGCCGAACATTACTCATACTTTGTATTCCACTTGTGCGAGCGCGCGTTGCCGTTGTGATGCAACATCCGCGGTGCCGGCGCATGCACTATACGGGTGTACAAGAGAACGCCTGTTTCCCCGTATATGTATACAACACGCGAGCAAGGAACGCTTCAAGACTCTCTCGGATGTTCTGGGGGCCTATTTCGCCCACTACGAATGTTCTTTTTTATTGTTTACTTGTCGTTTATTAGAGCATCTTCTCCGTGTTTCGTGCATATACGAACAGCTGTCTTCGTTGTGCGCGCTCACATATCCACGAGCCCGGCTCGCCAGCGGCGGCGAGTGCGCACCAAGTTTCCGTGGGAGGCGGCCGACAGGAACACTTCCATGAGATGTGCATATAAAACAAGATGAAGAATGTGAGAAACATCGAGATGAGAGGAGAAGAAGAAAAAAAGAGGGGCGCTCGCGGGAGGGGTTTATGTACGAGAAGGTGTATTCCAGGGAGAATTATCACGGATATGTATATATACCTGAGAGGTGCTCTTGTGTACGACATGCATGGACTCGGCAGTAAGGTGCCGCTATCTCGCAAAGGGTTCGCTCTCGGAATGCCGTACACTCTTTGTGTCTTATTTTTTTATATAGCGATGAAGAACATAAGGAGATGTAGTAGCGAAACTCGCAGGGAGGAAACGTTCCTTCCTTGTACCGCACCGCGCTGCGGACTCGAATGGTAAAGAAGAAAAAAAAATGTACTCGCATCTTGCCTGCCTATGAGAAAGAACACGCAGTTTTGTGCCTGCGCGAAGTGGCTGCCCTGCGAGAAAGCAGTAGCGACAAGTATCGGAAGAGCGGACTGCTGTGTGAGGAGGGCGTTGGGAGGAAACGAGTGTTGCACGGCGGCTACAGACATCGGGCGAAGCAAAGAAGTGAGGGCGTAGGAAGAGGGGGAGGAAGAAGAAGATGCGATAGGGTGAGGAGCAAGCGGAACGTGCCTGTTAGATTTACGAGCGGCCCGGTCTCATTTGTAAATAGAATTACGTTCACGAATTCTCGGGCCATAAAATTTATGGGGGCCACTCTTGAGCCGAAGAGAGCCGAGAGCTCCGCGCCGCACTCTCTCCCCCCCTCCCGAGGGCTGCTTGCTGCCGATGTTTCTGGCGCTGCCGCCGCGCGCGAGTTTTTTTGCTGCTCTCGCGGAGGCAAGAAAGGGGAGGAAGAGGGGACCGAAGCGAGTGAGTGGTTCGCGCGCGCCGCGCGGCTGAGTACGGGGGCGGCGCGTGCGATAGCGAGAGACTGATTCCTCGAAATAAATATTCATTGGTCGGATTACCAGCTAATGGCATTAGAAAGAGTGAAGCGTGTCGCTTTTGCCTCCTAGGGCCCTCGCCCGGGCTATGCTGCCCCCCTCTTCCCCGCCCGCCACCTTCCTCAACGCGGCACAGTCTTTGCGCCGGAAAGCGGTGGTATAGCGTTGGCTGGCAGCTCGTTCGTTCTTTCCAGGACCCCGCCGGTTTTGTGCGTGTGTGTGAAGCTGAGAAAGGGGTTTCCAAACGATGCTTTTCATTTTTGGCGCCCGCGCTTAGAGTACCGCTCGTATATGGTACGTGTTGGACTCCCTAGCTGTGGAGATAGATGTTTTGTAATGTAGAAAAAAAAATTGTTCTCTGTATAGGGCCTTCGTTTATCGTTCGTTTGTTTGATGCGTCCGTTCTGTATTCCGCGTGCGAGACGCAGTGAGTTCTCCGCGGTGTCAATCAAATTTGCCCTGAACTCAATTTTCGGGAAGTGACCTTATCTGGTTCCTTCCGCCTGGCCCCGGGGTGCAGGAAACAACGACTGTCCAACCGTGGCGGCATGAGCGATTGTCTTAGCCGGGAAGAAAGATGAAGAACTTTTGCGTCTTCAGGAGATCCAGGATAGTAAACAAAACTGGAATCTTCATTAACGCACTCCCCACCCCCCTTCTTTCCTTGACGCCTCACCACTCCCCCCATTATAGGAGGTTGGTGCTGACTTGAAGAGGTACTGCAAACAAACGCGAAATCAGCCTGTATATTTGTTTGTTGCTAGATTCCAAAAGATGTGCTTCCTGAGAGGGCGCTCTTGCTTATTGAAGTTAAGGAATTTCGTCCTGGTACTCGTTAGTGCTCCGTGTGTCACCATACCTGGAACTATTGGGCTGTAAATAATAATAATAATAATAATAATAATAATAATAATAATAATAATAATAAGCAAACATGTTAACATGAACTTAGTACAAATGCAATTAAGTCACATTGTTTATACATCGGCAGAACCACTGAATAAGTAGAAGAAGACATTGTACCAAGGGCGCACACGTGATTACAAGAGAGAAATGCGCAATTACGCGCCCACATCAAGAAACACCTTCTCGCTACTTATATAGGCTGACATATAAGGGTCTCTAGTATTTAGAAATAATGGTCAGCGATTCAGAGTATATCGCGCTCTCTCCTATATGGGAGAGCTCAGTAGAGCTGCCCCGTAATGGACATAAGCAGTATCTTTAATTTCGCAACATTGCACATTAATATGACGTCTCTGCCACTCCGCATTAATTGGTTACACATAAAGTTGCATATTTTCTGGCTCTTGAGACGTTCTCTCTCTTCATGCATGTATATTAAATAAAGGTGCACATGCATGTTCCCGTTTTGTGTTGGGCTATCGCTGTTCTATATTTAAAACAGCGGAGTCCAGTTGAGTGTCGGGTGGAGGAGTAGGTGGCCCCTGCTTTTGATATAACACTCTAATTTGGCTTCTTTTAAGCGCTACTAGCTGATGAAAATTACTTGATAAAAAAAAAACGTTCCAGTAAGACTGAGCACGAAAGGCTTTTTCTTTTTTCCTGGCACCTCGATTACGGCGCATTATTTACCTATATTATTGATATTCTATACAGATAAGATTACCCCTACGAATTCGTTTCTAGTACGTCGCACAAAACCACGCGCTTCTGTTTTTGTTTGCGTGTGCCCGTCCTTCTAGGGCAAGCATACATAGCAAGCATAACGCAACAACCAAAACAACCGCGCTGCCTTTCTGGCCTCACAACAAAAACAAGCAAACCTACAGCCATACAGCGCATGCAGCGTGCGAATTTCTCGCGTTCGCCAACGCGACTTGGCCTAGATTCCTGGGTGCGCGTAGTATAGCCTGCGGCAGGAATGTCGCCTCGCGTGCCCTTCGCCGCAAATGTGACTGACACGTCCTGCGGCCGACTGAATGCCGTGGCTTGTGTGTTTGTCTCTCGGTGCGGCTGCTACATCTAGCAATTCTTGGTCCAACTCCACGAACCCTCGGGGGTCGCCACATGTCGCGTACGTAGAGGAGCCACATCCGCGCGCAAGCGCCAGAGCGTTTCCTTGTCGCAGCTCGGGTCCTAACCACGGAGGCGCCAAGATCTTCTGCTACTTCCGCAACTGCTTTTTTTCCTGCCTACAGGAAGTCTTCACCGGTGTATATATCTCTGCCTCGAAGGCGCTTCTATGACTCGCATTGAGTGGGATCTCTATACATACCGAAACATTCGCCTCCCGTTGTCCTTTAATATTACTACCGAGCGGTAGTTCCGATGAACAGCAGATAAGGCAACTGCTGATGAGTTTAGCAGATAAGGACTTCCGGGAAAGCGCATGGTGCGGTGATGAAGATAATTAAAGATGGGGCGGAAATAAACTCGAAGTGCAAGGTTGGGCCCGAGGGGAGGACAACGAGGCTCATTATGCGCGCATCTTGATTCAGGAATAGCACGTCGCGTTACTTGAGCTGCCTCACATTCTCCTTTTTTTTTTCTGCACGTGCGGTATAAAACGCAAGGTATTGATACCGAGTCTCTGTTAAATGTAAAAGTGTTGTTCGTACATGCTTTCCGCAAATGTCTGGTAATCTTCGTCGTACTAAGAACAGCATCAGAGTTATCTGGGTTTCGCGGCCAATAATAATTCTAGCATAATTAGTTTTCGTGCTTGGGGCCCTGCATAGTTTTCATATGTATACGTATGCATGACTTCTGAAAAGAGAAAAATACAGTTTGTTCTCTTTGTATATATTTTAGTATTTACTGGCCTGCGCTTGTGATATGTGTAGAGCATTCATACTAAACTTTTGACATGACCGTCTTAAAAGATAAATATACAATTCATTCCCTTTGTATATATTTTAGCATTTATTGGCCTGCGCTGCCTGGTCGAAAAACTCGGAATTTTCGTGCATCCTTAATTTTGCACGCTGCCTCGTGCCCCAGTTACCTGCGTGTCTTGCACGCGTGCTCTGGTCTTTCACCTATATACAGTGTATCGATGCGAATATGTAGAGTGTACTGTGCTGCAAAGACCATTTGGAAGCCTATTAAGCAGCTTATTACATAACTATCTGCTTGGGTTATACGTGTCGAAACCACAAAGTAATGAGGCAGGCCATATTGGAGGGCTCCGAAATTACTGACCTTTTATAACGAGTCCTAACATCGCACAGTGTACACGGTTCTCTAGCATATGGCCTCTCCATCGAAATGCGGCCGGCGTGGCTTACATTGAACCCAGCGTCTTTCGGTTTATGGGCCGAGCACCACAACATAGCCCGGGGTGGACACCAGGCTCACTACACCACCGCGTTTTTGTAGGCTGCAAAGAGAGCTATTGTCCACGCTCCTCACTGCAAAAAGAGCAGGCCGTTTGAGCAGTCTGAGTATGTCCAGATATTATCTGCTGCGAAGGTAATTACCGCATTGCAATGATAAGTGCCACGAGGACTTTAAGTGACGAGAAATTTTAACACTAAAGCGTTTTACGCCGGGTTCCACGAATAAATCGCTGACGTACTTCCGTCACGGAAGTGGATGTCTGAAAAATATCGACAGAAGGCTTACGGAAAAAGGTACGAGAAAAGGTACGATTACAGGAGATGGAAGCTCTACCGATCACACCACCGACACATGGAAGGTACATTGAACAAACGGACCTTATATCTTCACTTCACCGCTTTACAATTTGCATCTCACTTGATGTCCGGTTAAATCAAACGTGTTTAGCAAACAAAATTACTCATAAATTAACATCGCCACCCTTGCACTATACACTTGATTCGCAACTATGGTACCGCCGTCTAGGAACGATGGAGCGAAGCATATTGTCGTGCTAATGCGCACCGGCACTTAGCGCTTCGGTAGTCTCAGCTCGTCGACCGCAACGGAGATTTGCGGCGGGGCGGCGATCAGCCGGCGCGTTGCTTGGGCAAAGTACAACCACGGCCGCTTCAAAATTTGCCTTGTGCGCCCAGTTGTGTTGCGAGGCGCTCTGCTCGAGGAACGCAAAGGCGGCTACCGACAACCAAATTGCGCGCGTTTCACTGCAGCGTACTGTGTGTACACCGCTGACAACCCGTTCGGTTTCGCTTGCAAGGTTTCACCGTTTGCGGACGCTCCTGGTTTATGGCAGGTTTGCGTAGGGCTCTGGCGCGTGCAATGTAGTGAGCGTATTCATTTTACAAGTCCCGGACGGCTCCGGACGCCTGCGGCGCGTTCGATTTCCACGGGGACCTCCTTGAACCCACGCCCACTGGCAGGACATGGGACATGTTAAGGAGAGTAAGCAGGACGTACATTTATTTACACACTGCTGAGGAGGCGGTGTGTCAGATCGTTATATATATTATAACGAAAGGGGTAAAGGGCTCGTTTATTTGTTAGGCACAACTTAATGAACTAATCAACATTGAAGGCTAGGAGAGCATAGAGGAAGTTATTCAAGATCCAAATTGTGGTACTGTAATTTTGGAGTAAGTAGAAAGGAATTAAAGTGGACGCAAAGGCAAACCTGCCTTCGGTGGGAACCGAACTCACGACCTTCGGATAACGCGTCCATGCTCTACCGCTGAGCTACGAAGGAGGTCGTCCCCCCGTCCACTATATTGGGTATTTATGTATATGTAATCCTGCGAGTGTTAGGCAGCGCCGCTCGTACCCATGGCGGCGAGTGTGGTACACTCTTATTGCCGTGAGGCTTCACGTAGAACGTGAACTTATGGCGAGATGGCTGCTGCCCAATAAGCCCTCGTATGCTACCTAGAGGCACCAAGTCTGCCGCAACGAGGCCCAAGCTATGAAATAACGAAGAAGGGTCAATGGCTCGTTTATTCGTCAGGAACAACTTAATGAACCAACAAACATTGAAGCCTATAGGAAAGCATAGAGGAACTTATTCAAGTTCCTAATTGTGGTTGTAAATTTGGAGTAAGTAGAAAGTAATTAAAGTGGACTTAGACGAAGAGACAGGCCTGCATGCCGAAGTGACAGACGATGCTCTACCGCTCAGCTACGTG
Source organism: Hyalomma asiaticum (assembly GCA_013339685.2). Taxonomy (NCBI): domain Eukaryota; kingdom Metazoa; phylum Arthropoda; class Arachnida; order Ixodida; family Ixodidae; genus Hyalomma; species Hyalomma asiaticum. Next base: position 88,075,389 of record CM023485.1, read on the forward strand.
TGTGTGTGTATATATATAGTGTGTGAGAGAGAGAGAGCTAAAGCATGCATCTCGTTCGAACTGTTTCTGTCTCATATCGGTCAACGCCGTTTTCAGTTTGTACAGTTCATTTCTCTTTTCCGTGAAAAGTAGCCTATAGCGCACTGCGTATAGGCCCAATGTTTTATGGTTGTAATATGCTAGCGGGGATCAAATTTACCGTACATTTGCAGAAATATTATATTAGTTCATTGCAGTTAGCTCAGAAATATGTAAGCTTATCGAAATATATATATATTCGTGTTCACGAATAACAGCAATTAGGATTCCAAGATTGAATGCAATAGGGCGTCATTCGATTCGATATTCCGATTTTTCGAATAATCTCATACCTCCAGAAAATATGCCTTTTAAGGGTGCAGTTGAAAGTGTTCGCAGATCACGAATCCATAAATGGCCACGCGAATAGAAAGCGAGAGACGAAAATAAACCTCGTCTTCTAGCTCGCCATTGGCGAATGGGAAGCATGTCATCAAGATAGCTCGATCGAAGTAGTTCTGTGTCGACTTCGGATAGGGCACACATACATCACACAAAACTATTTATTGACATCGGAGAAAGAGTCAACTTGCGATAAATGCGATACTTGTAGCATTGACAGTAATGCACATTTTAATTACCTCTCGACATCGAAGCACATAGAGGGGAAAAACACTTAGTGTGTTACGTGAAGTGTGATCGGGTGAAGTGGCAAATAGCACTTCACGCGATCTTATAGGTGATCTACTGGTACATGGTTCGAGTGATAAACATTTTGGACGGAACACTGCTTATTGTTTTCTTTAGTATGATATCGCATATTTCAATGCGTGCTGCCTCCACACGTAAATCTTACTCCCCTGCATGTCGCTTCCGCGCCATAGTCGAAATCGCACCCACAAATTCATCTTCCTTACCTAAAGAAAAAAAAATCGTAATCCGCTGCTAAACACTAAGGTAACTCCAGCTTCTGAAGATGTGAATGCGTCATCAAATAACTTTACCAAGACTCCTTACCGGCACTCCCTGTACCGGCATTTTATTAAGTGTCATTTAATTTAATTAGTTTGGTTTAAGTAATTAAATATTAAGAATGATTTGACAAAAGGCTATATGTGGACCCTTGCCGGCGGCAATTCATTCCAAAAATGAAGTACGCCGCTGACTATCTTTCCCTCTCGGTCGGTAAAGAGTACGCACACGTTTTCTCACACATGCCACAAGAAGGCATGCAGCCGAACCCGGGCTCAGTTTCTTGACATACTTTCCTCTGCGCATGCGCTCATGTTGCGTGCAACTCGCGGGACAACCGCACGCGCTCACGCATGGACAGTCGCAAGACACAGCGACCACTCTCGCCGGTTTTCGACACGTGGCGTCACGCCTGATGCAGAAGGATCGACCCATGGTTGCCTCATGCAGACCGGGCGCGCATGTACACAGCACACACACACGCACACATATAGGCCGATGATCGTGCCGCAGGCACGTCTACACCGTGCCGCACTGTGTGTGTGTACTCACAGAGAAGCCCCACACGTCGCGCCGACAGGCGCTGACGCCTCCCCGGTAAAAGAAGCAAAGCCGTGCCGTGCTGCCGGTATAAGGCACATGGGCCAGGCTTCGATCACTATGGGAAGTGTGCGGCGTTTGCCGCTGCTCATTTTTCGATTGCATGACGTGGGCGGGCGTTGGTGTGCTTGCAGCAGCCGCGTGCAGGGCGGGTGCGCAGTGTGTATGTGCTTACTTTCTGAACCAACACAGTGTGACGCACACGGCAAGGGAGAAAAGACAGAGAAGGGGGCAGGGCTCGGGTGGGTATACGGCTGAGACGACGAGAGCAAAGAATGCAAATAGAGAGAGCCCGTATGGGCCGGCCGGCCTTAGAATCTGGCACGGCACGTTCTCCCAGGCGCCGCGGCGGTGGAGGAGCAAAAAGGAAGAGCCGCACGGCACGAGGAGGGGATCAGGAAGGAAAGAGAGAGAGAGAATAGAAAGAAAAGAGTATGATACGAGCAAATAGACATCAAAATGAAAGGAAGAAAGAAAAATATAGGACGGTTGCAGGGTTGCGGGGAGGGCTGGAAGAGATCCTGACGAGGACCGGGCGGTCTCCATCCATCTCCGTCAAACGCGCGCGCGGCATTATGGGAGCGCGCCGAGCTCGCCTCCTTTTATTCACCCACGCTCGCCTGCCCCCCCCCCCCCCGCCGTTCCTCTCCGACCGGCCTCCTTTCGGAACCTCCCGTCTCTCCCTTTCCGGTCCCGAAGTCGGCGCTAGGCCTAAAGCCTTCCCCCGCGGACGACCTATACAGCACCCGCGTGCCGGCCGGTTATTGTGTCAACCGCAATGCTATACGCGGAGACCGAGATTTATACTGATTAGAACTTCATCTAAAGCTCATTCTCCTACGCTCGCGTTTCCAATACGTTCCACTACCATCCTGTTGTAACAAACCGGAGACGAAGGAGATGAAGAAACTTTCGTATGGAGAGAGTGCATGACGGTGTTATTTTAAACATGCAGTGCGGTACAAGCGAAGCGTCAGCTGTGTGAGCTGAACAGAAAGACAAGCTCGACAAGGTTGTCATAAATGACCTAAGCACTGTGTGCCGTGCGACTGAAACAGATGATGCGTTTTGTGCATATTAATAAACCTGCATCGTCATCATTATCATTATCTAATACAGTACATTCAAGTTTTTCCCATTGTTCAGAGCTTCTACGTTCTGGAGAAAAAAATTAGGTTACTTGTTCATCCTCAGTGATTTTAAATAATCCGCTTCGTTTGTTTTCTGGTCGCCGTGGTCAGAGAAGTTTCCGTATTCGATCGTCAATATCAGCCTAGGTTTATTTTTGAAGACGAAAACTTCTCCCAACGATATCCAATGTACCTTGTCCAGTGCCGGATATTTTTGTTGCTGTTGCTTTTGTTGCTGCAGGCACGATATCTCTTAGAAGCTGCAATTTCGGTGTGAGAAAAACAGCCACGAAAATTCCACTTAATTCTTGCGAGCCTTTTCTATACATATCCGCGTCTCGAGTTGTTCGTTCACCGTCGAAACGCCTCAGAAGGCCCCACCGAACATCGGGACCACCCAGGGACATCTTTCACGCGCGTCACTCGGCGGTTCATGTATCTCTACCAGAACGAAGAGCCCAGAGAGTGCCTCGACACGTACCACGTGCCACACCAGCCAAAGCTATAGGCTACCGCAGCTTCCCTTTTTTTGGGCCACAGCCGAGCGCGCGCAGGCGCGCGCCACGCAGCGGCGGGAAGCCGAAGCGGCTTCAACCGCGCCGCCCGCTCCGGCGCTTCTTTCGGCGCGCCGCACGCTTGGCCCTTTTTTCCCACACAAATCACTCCGAAGCGAGGGCCCTTCCGCGGCTCTGACAAATATTTCGGGCCCATCGGAGTCGAAGAGCCGGGGGCGAGGCCCCGGGGAGTGCGGGCGCAGAATGAGGTGAGAGAGAGAGGAGGAGGGGGATATATGGGAGAAAGAGGGGGAGGAAAGAGCGCTACGAAACCGCGGACGAAAATCAACGCCGCAGCGGGAGAAAGAGGAGAGGTCTTGTTGGAAGGCGGGAAAGGGAAGCTGGTGGGGGGTGGTGAGCTTGCGTAGGTGGACGCCGCGGCATCCACGCTGCAACTCTGGGGTGGAGGGGAGGTGGCGTGAGAGATAAATAATTCCGCGGAGAGGTCAAATGGTCTGCTTCGGTAACGGCTAACACACACACACACACGCTTTCGCGGCACCGTTATGGCAATAAAAACCGGATTTATGGCGCCGTAAAGTCTCTGCGGCTGCACAAGCTGTGTGCGTGTGCCAAGAACAAGAAGGAGAACAGAAAAGAAAAAGAAAAAAGAGGAGCAGAGCAGCGGCCGAGGCGATTTGTCTCTCCAGCTCCGGCGCCTGTTTCTCGCCCCGGAGTTGCAGCCGTGTTTCTGCTGCTACACGGCACGTACGTGTTCTTGAGCACCGGGTGGTGCTCTTTTCCGTTTTCTTGCCGTGTTCTTTTCCGGCCTCAAGTGGTTCTCTGCGAAGGAAGGAAAGAAAGGTATCGACATGGCTGTTGGCTTAGCTTGCAGTGCGCTCTACGGTATGTAGCATTCGTGAAGACCAAAATTGCGTTGTTACAGTTCGCGTTCGGGATATGCTGGAAACCGAACAAAAATGCTTTAAGTATACTTTACTGGCAGAGCGTATTTAATGCAGTACGTTGCAGATGCAAACCTACCATCTTTCGTGACGAAATGACATCGTCACTGCTTTATTTATATGATTATGTTTTATTTATATACGTGTTTACTGTGACGTACACCATAGTTCTTGAACACGCCGTCAGCAGCGCGTGAACGCTAGCTGACGTTTGCTTGCATCTTTTATAATTAAAAAGCTTCCCTGAAGCTTCCCTAATATAAAGCTTCCCTGAAGCATACGTGTATTAACAGTGATCAAAATTATTATTGAATGTCTTAATTATTATATAACGCAGCACTTTGATACCGTACGCGGTAAATTCGAGCGGGAACAAGCTCACTCTTTGGGCAAAAATGCCTTCAAACTACATCTGAAATTCACGACTGTATAACAGGATTTTAAGAGGGAACCGCCTACTCCTGCTGCTGTTACTTTGCACGAAGTTCTTCGCAATGCCATTCCTGCCACGAGTATGGTGGCAGTTTGACTGGTGCCTCGAAAACATCATTTTGCTTCATTATGCCTCTCGCTGCTCACAATTTGCCTTGAAAGAAGTCGCATCACTCGGCGGTGTCAGCCTTCAAACGTATACCACCACCTAGTTGGCAAACTCTGTATAGTTTCAAATCGAACTCCTCGTTGATGCAAACCGGCATCCCTTCACGCGTGATCTAACAACGTATGCACGGCTGAGATGTTACAAGGTTATAAGATATTACAAGGTAATATAGAGACTAACTACGTTTATATATATCACACGCTGTTTTGCTTTCCCCGTGCATCAAGTCACACTTTCCGTGCCATTAATCTTATTTAACACTGTTAACCCTTAACTTTACAATAGCGCCAACGTTATTGACGAGAGCCAGAAGGGACCAGGCCATGTTACTAAAAGAGTTCGAGCTCGCGCGTCGCCTCTAGCACGCGTAATAATACAAAAAAAGAGGAACAGAATTCATTTAGCCCTAAAGTACCAGACGGATGTTTCGCTCTCTCTCTCTCTCTCGCACACACACACACACACACACACACACACACACACACACACACACACACACACACACACACACACACACACACACACACACACACGCACGCAGCCCGGCCACGCTGGTCTATAGTGGCTATGGTACTCGGCTGCTGATCCGAGGGTCGCGGGACCGAATCCCGGCTACGGCGGCTGCTGTGCGATGTCAGTGCACGTTAAAGAACCTCAGGTGGTCAAAATTTCCGGAGCCCTACACTACGGCGTCTCTCATAATCAGAGCTGGTTTTGGGACGTTAAACCCCACACAACGACAACAACACAGACTCACACACTGCAGTCTATATCCTTGCAATATCCTTACATATATTCGCTTTCGTTTTATTGGAATCAATGACATAGCAAATATTCTATGTGCACGGAAATTTCCCATGAAGCCTTATCTTCAGTTCACTCGGTAAAAGGGAGTCTTACGACGCTCAGATTTGTAACATTACTGCTATATTAGCGTCGCTCTACAGGCGTACACAACGTAAACCACATACCTATTGTGTACCTCAAGGAACAATAGGCCCTGCAGCAAGAAAAAAAAAAGCGCGATGTAATTCAGAGGAACACATTTACTCAAGGACAGTCACTTCTGTGTCTCTGTTTGTCTCCTTCCTTTTCTAGCATATTTACTTCTCTTCGCTCATGCGTGCGCCCTGGCCTCTCATATATATAGAGTTGTCAGACACGGCACGCGACGGCGGAAACAAAAATGCTGCTCGGTTCTGCTTTTGTTCTCTCCATATATACAGCCCCTGGGGGAGCGATGTTGCGCGCCAATGACGCGAACACGTTATGTGCTCTACTCTTCTTTTTTCTTCTTCCTTGCCCCTTCCTTTTATGTAAAACAAGTGACTTGCGCGGTGGGGCGGGAAGGCGAGCATGCCCGTTCGCAGAGCAGCTAAATGGAGCGTGCCTCATGAGCCGCGGTGAACAGTGGCGATGCGCGCGATATGTTATGCGTCTGTTGCAGGGTCGTTGGCTGCCTGCCACCCGCGCGATCCCGGCTCGTGATGTGTTTGTCTCTACTCGGCTGCTGCTCGCAGCGATGTAGCACTGCGGGCCTGGTGGACGTGCGCTCTGTATACGTTTCAATCTCCGTGCGCTGCGGCGCATGGTGCGAGCGTTTGCAGCAAGCGGTATATGGATCCGTGGCTTGGCGATGTTGACAACCGTGAAGATTCCATAAAGATAGTCCTTATGGGCTGTTTTTAGACTCCTTTAGACGTCTTCCCCTTACTCATGTTTTCCTAGTGGAACAGAGGGATCTGCCACTATACACTAATCTTGTCACTGCGAGCAGGAATTTATTCGTAATTTCGATTTTAAAAGAGGTGTACCCCCCCCCCCCCTTCCTTTTGAGAGGGAGGGTCCCTCTTAAAAGCATCCTCCCTCAGCTCAGCTTAGGGAAGATGCTGAGGTGAGAGGAGAAGGGGGGGTATAAACCTTTGACCACGCGAATATTCAATCGCAGGTTCGCACCACGCCAACCTTCTTTCAGCCATTGTCGTGACCATTGTTGTTCCTCCATATCGATGCTTTGCACGGTAGGTGTAGCCTTTTCTTGCTGTGCTTCTCGGCAAATTCACGTTGTTTAATCGAATATGGTGCACTTCCCCGTAAAATGTCACATGCCCACACAAACTTATGTGCACCCCAAAAGTCAGCCACAAGAACGCACGGGGCGCCATCCTCCAAACCCTGGGCATGCAAATGGGTCGACAGCGACACTATATCGAGCCCCAATATAAGCTCGCATCCGCGTCCTCGCTCGCCGGCATGTTTGCCCATCTCTCCCAGCTGGGAACCGCGAGCATGGCCACAGCATGAACGAGTGAACGCGAACGGCCAGAGGAAGAACGCGGCGGCGATCGGGCGTCCAGTCTCCTTTTGTGCCCATCTGGACAGGCCGCGCCGTCCCGCCGTGGCCGTTATTAATGGTCCCGGCGCCCAGTAGGAGGCCCGGGGTCGGAAACGGCAAATAAAACGCCGCTGCTCTCTATCTCTCTGCCGCGCGGCCTCGAAACGCGCATGCTGCTGCGGCAGGCAACTCTTCGCTGTTCTCGAGGCCCGCGTATAGATTGTGTACACACGCACGCACAATCCGCCCACGGTTTACCGCGGTGAGAAGATTCGTGGAAGGGCCGGGAGCGCTGAAAGAGACGTTTTCGAAGAAGAATTTCCAAGTTTAGCGAAGGGACACACTAAGTGCGTGTACTTGGAATTTTAGGAGGTTGTCGACTAGGGGCATGTATCAGTGTCTGTCGGCAAGTGCATGTCTTTACACGCGCTGGGTTTTTGTTTGTTTTTTTTCACTGCCACAATGTAGTACTAACTTGCTACGCGTAGTGATTTATACGGACTTGGAGGAAAATGCTTTATACGCAGCACTGTGGCCACATTAGAAACCTTCACAATGTGAATGTTTCTGTAGTGCATAGGCTTGATTTCGCTGTACGCTTCTTCAACAAAGACATCGTGTGTTTGCGAAAAGAGCTAAACGAATTCGGACAAACTTCTAGATACATTTTCACACGTTTGTCCATACTATCTCTTTTTTTTTTTTTTTTGACTTAAGCTGTAAAGGCTAACATTCAATTAAGCATGTGTGAGTCACTCCCGCATATTCATTGCGGGTATAAGCACGCGTGATTTATTTGTCGTTGATTGTGACTTAAATGGCAAGTATATGTTATTAACGTCATGACCCGTTAGTGATGTTAGTCGTGCTTTCGTGTACCCTTCCATGCTGATTTTGGTATATACCAAGCGAGCAAGACGCTATTTTAGTTGTACCAAACTTTTTTTTTCTTGCATTATTTCATTGCCACATGTCTTTTTTTTTTTTTTTTAAGGGTCACCTTTGCATAAGACTCATGCGGCTTTTGAGTTCAACAAAATGCAGCTTTTTAGCCTTGTAGTGCTTGTGTGCGGAAGAAAAATGGTTCCCATTCATGATCGTTATTGAACAGGGATTGGATGCCTGTCGATTTGCATAACCAGGCGCGTGTTTACCGGTCTCATTTGCTTATCTATGCCGTCCTGCTGTGGGTCGCGATTTGCAATCCGAGCCGCGGTGGCGCGCGTTTCGATTGACCAAAATAAAAATAAAATAAGGCGGGAGCGGCTAAAAATAACAAGGCCGCGAGTTTGTGGCGACGCCTTACGTTGGATCGTATAGACGGCCCTCTTGTATTACACCATTCATAACTAGCCTGCTCACTTCTCACAGGGAGTGCTGCCTTGCTCTTGTCACCGATGAAACACTAAAGGTGCATCCGCTTACAAGGAATAGCATCGGAAAAGGAATAAATTTGAAATTTCAACCCAACTGTAGACAAATAGCGTGAAGTAACAAGCTCGCCTTCTCTCACGTCCGCATTTTATTCGAAGTATCGCTTCGTAGCCACTGCTTCTTTGGGACTTGAGACGACACTGTCTTAACACTGTGCCATACATGAAGCAATTACTGCTGAAGAATGAGCGAATATTAATTAAAGAGGCTCAAAATATGCTGTATACATGTTAACACATATACACTGTAAGCAAAAACTACACGATATTTGGGTTTTTGCGGCTCATGAGCCTTAAAAACTCCCTTGTTTTAAAAATTACTACGTCTCGTTGAGGTAAAATGAGCATATGACATAGTTTTACTACCACGTGTTAGAAAGGTAGTAAAAGGACGGTATTGCCCTATTTTACTACGTAGGGGGTTTTGTGTCACGTGATAAAAAAACCCCAGTCTAGAGTTTAAAGCCACGTGATCAAAACTACATACCACGTGACGTGGTAAAAAACTCCAAACTGCCGTTGCGCAGGGGTGGAGGCCGTGAGAGCCCTCGAATGACTATTTAGGCCTAGCCACATGGTGCGCGTTTGCAAGCAACTGTTCGTCAAAAGCGTCGGTCGCGGAAGAGGGGACGCGACGTCTCGGGGCGTGAGTGTGAACGGCGTGAGTGTGATCAGCGCGCACGCGTATCGGCGCGTGCCGATACGCGTACGGCGGCGTCCGTCAACTAGAACGTGATACCGCGACATCTCCGGCAGCTATGCCTAGTGACCGTCGTTTCGAAGGCACCGCCGAGTTCTGGGAAAGCACGGGAACTACGGTCGCAAACGTTCCTGACTGACCGCATCGTCAACCAGTACGACAACGACACGGCGAACAACCCCGAGTGTTACCAGTGCGGCGTGGTTTTGTGCTGAGTTCGAGCGATGCTCGCTGTTCTAGCGCCGGTCTTTGTGGACGGCGGCCAAGTGAAAACGCACTTTCGAGTATCTCTGCTCCCGTGCTTGTGCCTGTGCTTGTTGCGCTCTCAACGAGTGAAAACGTGCTTCCAATGTTATAAGTTCGAAGGGTGAGTCCTCGTTTACTGCTCAATAAATTGAGTGATGTCTGCATTTTGCGTAAGCCTAATGTTTACCCAGCCACAGTAAACCTCGAATGAGCTTTAAAAATAACTCTAAGAAAAGCCGAGAAAACATTGTTTAGGCAGTAAAAAATTACTCCGCGTATACTCGCTGAAAACCTCCAGGGGGGTAAATAATTACTGCCGTTTCTACGTTCAAAAACTCGGTTAGCGTGAGAGTAAATTTTTACCTTGACTGTCACGTAGTAAAAAAAACCCAGAAAAGGTTAAGCGCTAGAGGACAAGCTGTTTACTCCCGTTCCTGGTTATTTTTGTTTAGTGTGTATGGCTCCACATCAATGCGACCGAAACGTTTTCAGCAGGGCCCGTAATCGCACAAACACATTGCGACAAAAGAGTTTGTAAGAGAACATTGCAGCCCATCCTTAATCTGGACATATCATTAGCGACGCCATCTGGCCAATGGCAGAAAGCACTTACGAAAGAGAAGTGTTGTGAATGCGGTCCCTGGTCATTTACCGGAATTCTGGAAGTTGGCGTAATAATAGTTTTCTCGGTTTTAGGTTTCAAAACCACGATAAGATTGAGAGACGCCTTAGTGGAGCGCTCGGGAAATTATGGCCATAAACGTGCACTGACATCGTACAGTACACGGGCCTCAACATTTCGCCTCCATCGAAATGCAGCCGCCGCGACCGGGATTCGATCCCCCAACCCTCGGATCAGCAACCGAGTGCTACAGCCACTAGACCACCGTTACGGGGGCGGCAGTTTACATCGTAACAGTTATTGTTGCAGAACTTGTCTATTTGCGTGGTGGAACAGCTTTGGCACTTTTTACATGCCTCCTAAGTCATGCCAGTGGGCGTACGTCAGCATTCTCGAATTGTTTGTCGAAGCTTGCTTCCTTACATGAAGCAGCTTCGAGAGGAGAAGCCCTTCCTAGAACCTTAGTGGACATGCGTTGATAGTCTGCGATCTCGGGTGTTTATTGCACACGTTAAACCAAACAGGTTACCGCTACAGCGTTGTTTACTTACAAAGAACTTAAGTTGACACTCTTCTTCCGGACAAGAGTCTCCTCTGTACCGTTATAAAATGTGAACTATAGCGCTCCATCTCTATTGGTGTTACGTGTACATGTCCTAAATCATGACGGCTGCGAGCACTGTGCGTTTTCACGACGAGGGGTTAAACCACAACCATTGATTGATTGATTGATTGATTGATTGATTGATTGATTGATTGATTGATTGATTGAAGGAGTACATCCTGTGTAGGCCGACGTAGGCTCCTTGCGCGTGTTAAGGACTTATTAATAGAAATTAAGAACGACCAATGGGCAGAGCACGTAATGCGAAGACAACTGTTGGCCATTTAGAGTAACAGAGTGGATCCCTAGAGAAGGCAAGCGTGGCAGGGGGCGGCAGAAAGTTAGTAGGGCAGATGAGAGCGAGAAGACTGCGGGGACAAATTGGTCGTAGTTGGCACGGGAACGGGATAATTGGAGATCTGTGGGAGAGGCCTTTGCCTTGCAGTAGGCGTAGACATTGTGATGATGATGATGATTATGACTATGATGATGATGCCACCTAATCTCGCGGTCATACGGTGTTGTGCCAACGGCATGCTTTTGCGGGTGATACACAAGCAAAACGTTAAAAAAAAGCATACTCATGCATGCCAACCGCGCTAAACAGTATACAAAATCGAACAAACGAGCGAGCACGATGGAAGTCTCACGTGACCTGTAGCCCTAGCGTATTCACGATATAGTAGAAGAGAGAAAAGAGATTATCTTGGTAATAAGCTGGAGTTTAAAAGACCTCCAATTCATAGCTGAGTTTGGTTTATTTCGTAAATATGCGTATATGTCCTGCGTGCTATACAGGGATGTTCGTGCTAATCGCATGTCGCAATCATCACCAAGTACACCCGCTTTAGGCCAAGTAAACAGCCATAATCTGGTAGGAGAGTCGTTCTCTGAAAAGTGCGATTTATTGACAGCGCGAAAAAAGAAAGGCACAAGTGGGACACCTCATGACTATGCATCACCTTTAGAACTTTACTTCGAGTTACGAACTTTGGAGATGTTTATGCTATTTCAACGGATGTTTGGTCCCAACGTAGCTCCCATTTCACTTCGTAATTTCCGATCATGTCAATATTTATTGCTGGTATTTAGTGCTGATGCATGCCTGGCACTATAGTGTTAAAACGTATAACTTCATTGGTTGCCAAAGCAAACTACGTCCTCCGTTATTGCGCTCTTAGCGCTCATGGTACCGCAGCATGGTCATCGACCGCCGCAAACTGTGTACGCAGCATAATATCTGCCATTGTTACGCGCGTACCTCAGTCACACTCAAGGACACGATGAGCGCTTGGCCCGTACGTCTCTTTTCTTACGTAACAATTATATGCCTGCGCACCAATCAAGCGTCCTCACTTAACTCTCTGGCTATTGCCCTCTTCGTCCTGGTGTTCTGCACACACTCTCTCTCGATGGCATCGACCGCGGAGCACGTTTCATTTCTGTACTTGATTACCTGCGCTCTTGTGTCTTTCAACGCAACACTTTCTGTATACAGCAGAACACTATTTGCGCTTGCACTCGAACAAAACACACCGGCAAAGACCTGCCCGTGTTCTTGCAAAGACAGCGCATGCGAGAGTGCCATTGAAGCGAAGATGGGCCCAAGCAGTGGAACACTTGGAAGCGATTCCGCCTAATAAGCGTTCAATATGCAAACAGCGGTCATTGTTGTCCAGTTTCGAGACATTGAAAGCAAGCGAGCTCGACGGAAGGAGAACTGCTGCTCACGAGGATGGCTCGGCGAACGCGTGCACGCACAGACAGACACAGTGGGAGACACATCTGCTGCTCGTTAACTGTGCGCGTAATTGGCCCAGCGTGCCGCTGTGAATGGGGTCCCCCCCCCCCCCTTTTCCCTTTACTCCCAACACGCGTGGTTTAAGCTGGATGGCCATTTGTAAAGCCCGAAAAGAAAGCGGCGCGCACGTGTTTCGAATACGATTAGGACGGTCCCTTTCTCTACACCCCCTTCTAACACCCCTCTTTGTTGCTGTCAGGCTAAAAAAGAAGGCGCTCCTCCAAACCCTTCGGCGTTCCTTCGGATACAAGCTGTGTGATGGCACTCGGCGTTGCTGCTGTTGTTGTTCCCTTATTTGCCACTTGTCGGACACTCGGCTTCGCTCGTGCTGACTGACGACGATCGGAACCATGTGTGCGCGACTCCGGCGTGACGGCCACCCGGGGTCTTGTTTTCACGCGCAGTACCCTTCCGTTCCGGCATTTTCTTCGTTTCACAATTTTGCTTTACCAACAGCGCTAGTCCTCGGGCTATTTTCTACATAAACAAGCTACGACAAAGAAACACACATCTGCTGCTCGTTGCCGACGGGGCTTCTGTTTGTGTTTTAGCAGCGCAAATTAAGTTTCTCTCGCTTTGCCGCTGTGCCACATTCGTCTTGCGTCATGCCTATCAAACTGGAGTATTCTCACAGTGTTAAGGAAATTGTCTTTAACTTACTTTTCGTTGCCTTTCCTTTGGAGCGAAGGTCCTTCATTGGACTCTCGACACTGCTGCCTTGTCTGATCAATCAATCGATCGATTGGTCGATCAATAGATTGACTGAAATTTCATAGCATCCAGATACTCGATGGTCGCGTGGCCTTGACGCTGCCGCACCTAACGTCTGCAATAGAGCATATACGTTCGGCACAAGAACATGTGCGTGGATGCCAGTTTCCGTAAGGACATTGAAACAAGGAATAAATGCAAAGACGAATAGCTAACTCCTTAATTTGTATGTTGCGCCACGCCCGAGCGTCTTTCTTGTATTGTAGTCCTTTGTGGCAGCATGCACATGCCCTAACCAATATTTACTCTACAATTATCCTGTTCACAACTATGATGCTAAGGCGGCGTCGTTTAACAGTGCGTGTAAGTAAGTAAACACTTGTTTACATCACTATAAATGTGTGATACATGAATATAAACGTTGCATAAGAATACAGAATGCACAGTTGTCAATAAACAGAGTTGTAAGTGTCGCATTTAGTTCCCCGCCACCTGAAGGATCACTTCTCAATAACCTCGGTTCACAGTTAATTCAAAATGGCCGTTGGTTCTGCATACCTTGCTTTATTTGTTTCACATACTCCATGGTTTCGAATTTCAGTGCTAAAGGTTACGCCTGACAAAACCAAAATATTTTTAGCGCTCGTTTAAGAGAAACCTACGAATGGAGCGTATAACCACCTCACGATATACCAATTAGAGGCTGTGGTCTAGTCAAGGTCAACGTGTCGTTTCGTCGAAATGGTTTAAATGATGCGAGAACACTGTCGCTCCATTGCTCACAAAAAAAAAAAAGAGAGAGAGAGAGAGACAGTGTGACGCGGAGAGATCGTTTCCTAATTTGCCACATGACTGGAAATGACGGATGGCTTTGCCCGTGCTGACTGCATCGCAGACTTCAAATGGAAAACATGTGCGCACGCTCTAGCCGCTTCTTAGAGGGCAGACTGCTCGACGACAGCACACACTTTCGCTGATCGCTCGTTTGTAAATATTGCTTTTTAATGAGACAGATCCGCGCCACAGGACAAGGGCATGGTGCCGCTCGTGGAGCTTTTGCTCCTGTTCTTCTTCTCTCTTTCACGTGGCTTCTGCCGTATGAAAAGACATCTCTCATTAGCTTCGGAATTATTTTCACTCTGTAAATCCTTATTCAACCAAATTATGTGTACCACTCATTAGCGCGACTTTTTACACATCTCGCATGATACAAACACAGCAAATGGTAAGAAGATCCAGCTAAGGGCCTCGCGTACATTTCCGTCCGCATGGATGCAACTTAGAGAGTGGAACACAATCTCTGATATGTTCCGCTTTCTTACTAGAGCTTATGTATATGGACAACTGGAGTGCAAATCAGCATCTGTCGTATATAGAAGTGATGATTTGTGGGGGTTTAACGTCCCAAAACCAGCTCTGATTATGAGAGACGCCGTAGTAAAGGTCTCCGGAAATTTCGACCGCCTGGGTGCACTGACATCGCACATGTACACGGGCCTCAACATTTCGCCTCCATCGAAATGCAGCCGCCGCGGCCGGGATTCGTTCCCGCGACCCTCGATCAGCAGCCGAGTGCCATAACAGCTAGACCACCGTGGCAGGGCGTCGTATACAGAAGTGAGTGCCGGAGAGCCACATAATGAGGTTAGTAGCATAAAATGCTCCACGAGGACGCATTTTACTGTGCGCTTACACATCAGGAGCTGTTGTTTGAAGCGCCTTCCCACTTCCGCGGCATTCCAACTGGCAACACGCCACCCCGACTTGAGACGCCCCTCGAAGTTCATCGAACGACGACGACCATCCGGAGGACTTCCCCGCAGCGCGCGAGGAGCGCGGGAGAAGGAAGGAAGGGAGCCGAGCGCGGGATCGTCGTCGGCCTCTGCGGAGCTGCCAGCTGCCTTAATTAATTCAGAGTCGGCCGGCCCGATCCGTCCATTCATCTCCCGCGAGTCGACATTCGAGTCGATTTCCACTTTCTGAATCGGGGCGTCTTGCAAGTTGGGGCAGCGCGGGAACCGTGCTCGGGCGCGCGCGGGCCCAAACTCTTGCAAGGAGACTTGACATGCGTGCTGGAAGGCGCCCTGGAAAGAAACGCGACTATTCGAGCGATTGTCGGCACTCCATCCGCGGCATTCTCCAAGTTTAATTAGCGCGTTCGCGCAGTGTGCCGCGGGCTGAGCGCGGCGCACGCTTGCTTATCGGTGTTCGCCGTTGCGAATTCGTTCGGCCAAGCGCGGAGCGGAGGTGTACGGATCGCCTTATACCCGGAGACTAGTGATGCAAGAAATTAGAAATGACGATGTAGTTCGTCGGGTCGGCCTCGTACACTGCCGAGGAATTGTTCACTGAATAACGAAGCGAGTTAATTAGAAATATTTTATGTTATCTCTCTCCCTCTCTCGTTCTTGTTCATGCGTTTTGCGACACCCCTACATCACAATCGCGCATGCTTTTCGTGCTTGTCCAACAGTTAATAATTTGTTACACTGGATGAGAGCTCTCGTGATTTCGCTGTCATTTTTGTAAAATGTGCCTTCCTTTTTCCTGAACATCCTTTGTCCTCTGTCGAGTTCAGTGATCGACATATGTACAAGCTTATTGACAACAGTTAAAGTGCTTCGCTCGCTCGCTCGCTCGCTCGCTCACTCACTCACTCACTCACTCACTCACTCACTCACTCACTCACTCACTCACTCACTCACTCACTCGCTCACTCACTCACTCACTCACTCACTCACTCACTCGCTCACTCACTCACTCACTCACTCACTCACTCACTCACTCGCTCGCTCGCTCGCTCGCTCACTCACTCACTCACTCACTCACTCACTCACTCACTCACTCACTCACTCACTCACTCACTCACTCACTCACTCACTCACTCACTCACTCACTCCAGACAATACAATGTCGGCTCAAAAGCATGTTTTTTAATGGCATCTCTGCCCACTTACTGCAAAACTTCTCACTAAATCAGCACACCTGGCGAGGGCCAGTGCCGATGGCCTCAGGCTTGCTCTCAACAAATTCTCCGTCTCCTTCTCTCATGTTCTATCCTACACAGTCGCGTTGTTTAACTCGAAACGGCTTCCGCCTCGGCGGTGTATGTGGTTATGGTGCCCGCGGCTGCCACCCAAAAAAATCACAGCATATTCACGGGGTGAATGATGATGAGTGGGGCGAAGCTCCAGAAGGAATCATCGGTAAACCGTGAAACTCTTCCGTGCAATTCGCCCCACAATTAAAAGTGAAACACTTGAGTAAATGTCATCAAACTATTATAACATCTCGCATCTTTCATCATCAACTACAAGTACCGCCATCTAGTTTTATAACATCTCGCGCATGCTACGAATCCTCACGGTTCAACTATATGCACAATGCACAAGTGAAATCTCCCACCGGCACTTCATTGCAAGTCAAGATGCAGTGCCTATATATATATATATATATATATATATATATATATATATGCTGGCCTCGCGGTATAGCCCTCTTTCTGATGTTAATATGATAATCAGAAAAGGGCGTGTTGCTAGCCAGCCAGATAACGGGGCGACTGCGTCCTTAACTTTTTAAAAAGAAACAAAGCCTTTAATTAACTCACTGATTTTACAATTAAACACTAATACAAAAGCCAATCGAACAAAGAAAGTTGAAGGTTACAATCGACACCGTAAAAAAGCGGTGCGTCAAGTGGGGCGTCTCAGGGGCAACTGACAAAAAGTCCAATCTTCGGACCCCTCGGAGGAGGAGGAGAGGGCCACGACCATGCGTCAATGTCACTCCGCACTGGGCGAGGGACGGAGTCCCGAGTTCCTAGAAGACGCGGCGGAGCTGGTCGCACCCCTCTGTCCATGGCTCGCGCACTGCACAACACAGAGACACGCACGCACACACACACAACACGAGTGGCCCCCTTTGCTAAGGAAGGCAGGCTGCGCGTCGGTGTAACGCGCGCAGAACACTCCCCGTCTGGTGTCCGTTTTGTCGGGACGCCACTGTAAATCACGGAGACACCAGAAGCACAAGCTCCGTGACAGGTCTGATGAGCGTCTTCACAGATCCGTTCTTGGCTGTCTGCACCTCTATTCTCCGCACCCTACCATCTGCGCTGGAAAAACACCGTGTCACGGCGCCCGTTGGCCAGTCCCCGCGGGCGGCCTGGCTATCCTTTAACAAGACCACGTCGCCTTTCTTAAGATCGGGCCTCGTCTCCTGCCACTTTCGCCGTTGCTGCAAAGTGGAGAGAAAGGCGACGCGCCAGCGCTTCCAAAACCCATTTGCGAGGTCCTGCACTTGTTGCCAGTGCCGCCTGTATAGGTTGCCGGTGTTTATTTTCCCTTGAGTGGGCGCTTTATTGCCCTGTTTTTGTGTCAGGAGCGTAGCTGGTGTTAGAAGAAAAGGGTCTTCGGCGTCGGATGACACGGGAGCTAAGGGTCTAGCATTGATGATGGCGCACACTTCTGCCAGGAAGGTCGCAAGCATATCGTGCGTTGGGCGATGGTTCCGGTGTTCAATGAGCATAGCGTCGAGGATGCGGCGCGCGATGCCAATCATCCGCTCCCACGCTCCGCCCATGTGGGACGCGTGTGGTGGGTTGAATACCCACGTGCAGCCGTTATCGGCAAGGAACCTGCCAACGTCTGATCGATTCAGGCCCTTGGAGCTAATCCCCAGTTCCCTGCAAGCTCCGACAAACTTGGTTCCGCAGTCGGAACGTATAAGCTTTACAGGCCCTCGTATCGCCAAGAACCTACGGAAGGCGTTAATGAATGCGGTCGTGTCGAGCGACTCAATCAGCTCGATGTGCACGGCGCGAATGCTGAGACATGTAAATATTACAGCCCAGCGCTTGCTGTTTGCTATTCCGCCTCTTGTTCGACGGGAAGCAATCGTCCAAGGGCCGAATACGTCAATGCCGATGTTTGTGAATGGGGGCTCCTCGCTGAGCCGATCGCTTGGAAGGTCTTTTGTTACTGTTGCCACGTCTGAATTTAGTGGAAACAAAACTTTGCTAGCTGCCTTGGGGAACGGTATTTCCTTAAAGAAATGATTCGAGCATGGCTCGATGAGTGAAGGCCGCCCATTTTCTAGCACGTGGGTCCTGAAAACGTTGACGCTCGTTGCTTGCCGCGTGCGGTTAGCGCAAACGCCTCCCACGATGACCCAACCAAGGTCGAGCTTCTGAGCGTAAGGGGCGTCGTGTGGTCCATTTAGGGTTCGGCGCACCTTGTGGGCTCTGAGGATGTCTCGCCCGAGGAGAAGCAGTATTTTCGCTTCTTCATCAATAGGGGGGATGTCGTTCGCGATTTTCCTTAAATGCGGATAGTTCTGCGCAGCGTCCGGAGTAGGAATTTCGCTCCTGTCGTCAGGGATCTCGTTGCACTCGAGCAATGGAGGAAGTTGCAGCTTCACGTTGCCGGCTACGTTTCGCACGGAGAAGCCGCCAACTGATCTTCCTGTTACCATGGCGTTGCCAGAACAGGTGCGCAGCGTGTAATGAATAGGCGTTTCGTTCACCCGGAAGTGATCAATCAGCTCTGACCTAACCAATGAGCGGTTACTTTGATCATCCAGGATCACGTAAGCTCTAAGCGTCCTGCTGGGATCAGAGTCGTGAGCCACATCTACCAGGCAAAGTTTAGCGCATGACCTGCTATCACTGCCTCCACTTGCCACTTGTGTACGGGTAGATGTCACGCGTGTCTCCGAGCTCTGCGCTGTGCTCATGTCTGAGGCAGCTACATTTGAAAGTGCCGAGCTCGCCGATGCAACGTGTAACGCTGTAGCGTGCTCGCTACTGTCGCATATGCGGCACTTCAAAGATACCTGGCATTGCACCTTGGTGTGACTCTGCGATGAACAGCAGCGTATGCAGATTCCCTGCTGTTTTAGAAATGCCGTTCGTTCTTCGAGAGCCTTTCCTATGAAGGCACGACACCTGTCTAAGGCGTGAGGCTTATTGTGGAAGGGGCACCATTTTTCAATTGAGCCCTCCCGGTATGTCTTTGCGGTAGTGGAGTCGATTTCGGTTTTTCTCGAGGAGACGGTTGTTTTCGGCCGTATTGTTTTAGAATTCCACTCCTCTTTTCTTGAGCTGGACGATGCGTCGCGTAAGACCTTAAAACTTGGGTCGTTCCTCATGTCAGCTTCATCTCGGACGAATTTTGAAAGGAAGGAGAATGGAGGAAATGAGGTCTGGTGTTCTAATTTGTATTTTGACCCAGCCGACATCCACTTATCCTGTAGACCAGGGGGAAGCTTCGCTACAATGCCGTTCACTCCTCTTGATGTATCTAAGTACCTCAACCCGGACAAATGTGGGTCTGTTTTTGCAACCTCAAGTTCGAGGAGAAGGTCGCTGAGCTCCTGAAGTTTCAAAGTATCCCGGTAAGACACATTCGGGAAATCTTCGAGCCGTTTGAGCAGCGAATCCTCCACTACCTCTGGAGACCCGTATGTGCCGTCTAGCCTCTTCCACACGGTGTTCAACCCCGTCGAGAAATCTTCGACGTGCACAGATTTGAGCCGTTGCGCCTGTGTCGAAGACCTTGGGCCGAGCCATTTGATGAGCAAATCTAGCTCTTCGTGAGGAGAGAGGCCGAGATCGCGTGTGACTCCCTTGAAAGACGATTTCCAGGCACGATAATTCTCGGGGTGGTCATCGAACTTGGTGAGTCCACCCGAAACAAGGTCTCTGCGACACAAGAATTTGAGGACGCCAGAGAGCTGCGAGCTTGAAACGTCCGACATTGTATCGTGAGCAGGCTGCGCTTGCCCGGCGTGAATGCCCGTCGAAGTGCCGTGACCTGTAGCAGCCCCTGACAGCGGCACGCTATCATTTTGGTGGCGAGTGACAGAGCGAACAGGGTGCTGGGGCGATTGAAACGCGCGACTTAGGTCTTCCTGTTCGGCTACAAAGCTCACGGTCCGTAACGTTGGGTCTACGGGAGGCGTCAGGCGTGATCCCTCCCCGCCATCCTGCTCCGCGGCTGCCTCCAAAGCGTTTGCTTGAGCCTCCGCTGCGGCTACCTCGCGTTCTTGTTGCAAGATTTCGAGTTCTGCCTCAATCTTCGCCTTCTCGAGGCGCATCGCAGCTTCTCTACGGCTGAAGGCAGCCCTGGCTCTGGAGGCGTCGGCCTGCGCACGAGCCTGTGCGGCAGCTATGCTCATAGAAGAATTCGAACGTTGTGACACAAAAGAAGCTCTCGAGCTAGTCCGTAGCGAGCATTGCGATGCAGTCTCTTCTATGCGGTTGCGTGACTGATCAGAAGCTTCGCGCAGCCCTTCTTTCACCACGACGTCTCTGTCCGCGTCTATGGCGCTTAGCAGTTCGAGCTCTCTCTGACTCTCATGCGTTTGAGTAGCGGCCAAGAAAGCGGTGTATTTGGCGGCGAGGTTCCGGTACCGTTCATAGTTGGAACGAACCTGCGCCGCGGCGTTGTCGACCACTTCCTCGCTCGCGTTTGATATTTTGAGGATGGCATCCTCGACGCATTCCCATGCAGCGTCTGTTCGACAGCGGTGCTCTTCGCGGCTTGCTTCGTAATTTGCTTGAGCTTTTGCGGAGAGCGTGGTTGTTCTTCGCGGACGAGCGCTGATCGCTGTGGGGTCATGCTCTAATGCGGTCCCTTCATCTGAGCTTGGTTCTGTCGGCTTGTCCTGTGCCACTATTGGCATGCTTCTTGGCAACGTGTCTCGTGCGGAGAGGACGTATGTTGACAACGAAGCTAAGCTGACTGATGACAGATGGAATGAGCCTACCTTGAATATGCCCTTCGCGCCGTCAGCAGGTCAGCAACGGAGTGATGCTGTGTCCTTGCAGTGCGTAGTGGTCTTGAGCAAACCGAAGGTCTTGCTGTGGCGACGTCTGTACTGCAGACGGACGTGGTGCTGGCGGCCGATGGCAGGAGACTTCGCTTTTTTACTATGCTGGCCTCGCGGTATAGCCCTCTTTCTGATGTTAATATGATAATCAGAAAAGGGCGTGTTGCTAGCCAGCCAGATAACGGGGCGACTGCGTCCTTAACTTTTTAAAAAGAAACAAAGCCTTTAATTAACTCACTGATTTTACAATTAAACACTAATACAAAAGCCAATCGAACAAAGAAAGTTGAAGGTTACAATCGACACCGTAAAAAAGCGGTGCGTCAAGTGGGGCGTCTCAGGGGCAACTGACAAAAAGTCCAATCTTCGGACCCCTCGGAGGAGGAGGAGAGGGCCACGACCATGCGTCAATGTCACTCCGCACTGGGCGAGGGACGGAGTCCCGAGTTCCTAGAAGACGCGGCGGAGCTGGTCGCACCCCTCTGTCCATGGCTCGCGCACTGCACAACACAGAGACACGCACGCACACACACACAACACGAGTGGCCCCCTTTGCTAAGGAAGGCAGGCTGCGCGTCGGTGTAACGCGCGCAGAACAATATATATATATATATATATATATATATATATATATATATATATATATATATATATATATATATATATATATATATATATATATATATATATGGGTTGCCGGTGAACGCTTCTCCAACGCGAGCAGTCGGTATTTCTCAATCAAGAAACTCGCTAGGAGACGCTGCCTGCGCCAACGTTGTCTGTCGCGGGCGAGCGCGTGCCGGGAGCCACGCGCTCCCGGCAGGCACGCGCCGGTGGCTACCTACTACTACTACTACTACTACTACTACTACTACTACTACTACTACTACATACATACATCGGGGACGCACGACCCACGCCTTAAGGAGCTTCGCCCCTAAAAACGCGAGTTCAATCCCGGCCGCGGCAGTCGCATTTCCGATGGAGGAGAGAATGCTGTAGAGGATCGCGTACTGTACGCAGTGTCAATGCACATTGGAGAACCCCGCCACTGGTCAAAATTTGTGGAGCCCTCCACTGTACGTCATGCCTCGAAATCATGTAGTGGTTCCGACACGTGAAACCTGTGCAATAACTTCTGGGGTCTTATGTCCGAAAACCACAATATGATTATGAGAGAGCCGGTATAGCATAAGGCTCCGGCAATTTCGAGCAGCTGGAGCTCTTTAAAGTGCACTGACTTCGCGTACAGTTCGCGGTCTTCCATAGCGTTTCGCCTCCATCTAAGCGCGGCCGCAGGGGCCGCCACTCGATTCCGCGACCTTCGGGTCGACAGTCAAGTGGCGTATATAGCCACTATATAGACCACAGCGGCGGGTGGTCTATATATTGCCTACATTGTGTCTACATTGTCAAGCCGAGCCAAGGTACAAAGGTTGAAATTCTTGTATTCATTGTCGCACGATAATTTCAAGACATATCCCAGATCATTTGTCAGATATAGTTCATCTAGACAAACGCGTCACAAACATAAATTCACTTTGGAGGAATTTTATTGTACTAACAATGTATTTCGCTTCTTTTTTTTTCCTCAAGCGGTAAGAGATTGGAATTCTTTAGATGAATACACTGTTCTTCAACCAACGACTGATTTGTTCACTGAACTCGTAGAAGCGACTATCTGAGACGCGCGCATACTGTATATTGCTCATTGCCTTTTATCTTTATTTGTTTTCCTTGCTGCTGTATTCTTCTTGTTAAAATATTAGTGTTGTGTAATTATCTTTGTATACATCGTTACCTTTGGGCACATGTTGTGTGATTGGGTTCACATGTTTTGAGAGTGTGTTTGTGTTGAATCGCACTCCTGTAATAATCTCTGAGGGATTGACAGTATTTGAATATAAATAAATAAATGAATATTCGTGACTTCTAAATATACGGACCGGAGTTTGATAAGCAACTAAACGTACACGACAATGCACGTTATGCGTGTTCTCTCTTTTTCTTCTCTATTTCTCCTTTCTTTTTGTGAATGTAAGAGGTGTTATATAGAGGATGGGAGCTCGACTCGCCCAGCTGGAAGATACGCGCCATCGCCGAACCAGTCCGCAGGGCCCGCAGGTGTTCAGTTGCGGAATGGTATGTGCATAAATACACAGGCAAGCTGGCGAAAGTATAATTCGGAGCTTTCGCGTGAACAATGTATGCGCATAAATACATAGCATACAACCACACAAGCGTACATAATTGATGTACTCGTAAACATCATTATGTACACCATGAAACCCGGCGCGGCACCCTTCTGTTGTCTTCACGTGACGTCTCGTGTGACGTTTCCGCTTGACGCTGCGTGCTTGAATCGTGACGTATAATCTCCGTGGAAAACAAGCGATTTCTAAACGACGTCTTTGTGAAGGACGGTACAGCGACGTGCTTTACCCCGTCATCGCCTACTTTTTCCTACTTTTTCTTTATTACCGCGTACAAAACTGGCACGAAGAGGGAGGGAAAAGGGAAACACAATGGTGTTATATGGTGTGTACTCCCAGAAGAAAATACTAGCAGGGGAAATAACGTCAATTAGTTGAACTTGAATTTGCGGACACAATGGCGTGACGTAGACTTCCCGGTTGCCGTATAGGCGCTGATGGCTTACTGCCAGAAACTGCACGTAGTAAGAAGAAGCAGGAACAGTCAATCGCCGGTGATGTCCGCGGCATTATAGTGATTTCTGACACTTGCCGCGAAATGGGGAAGGCGCGTCGAGAGATATTGCGAGATTGCAGGTTTGAGATGACAAACCTGCGAGACTCTTTGTGCTGTTTCATTGTGATGAGGGAGGCGTGAATACCGTGCTTCTATTCTTTGTGGCGTTGCATGTAGAAGGCGCGTAATCGCGCAGCTTCATGGTATGCAAGGACGAGCCGTGGTGCTCACGTTGCCTTGGGATCCTTCTCTGCCTTGAAGGTCAAAGAAAGAATGTTTAAATGAATAAGGAAAGCCTCGAAAATCGTGGCGTTTTGCGTATGTTTCGAAAGCACCTCGATCTTGTGGTACTCGATCCTGACGACGATAGAGTAAGCGTCATTCGCTGTTAAAGTGTGCAGCACCATGGAATAGGGTGTCTGGAGAGACAGCGGCATCTTGATAACTATTTAGCCGACGCCAAATCAATATATTACAAATAACGTAAGATGAAGTGACACATTGAAAGTTGAATGTAGAATGAACTCAGGCACACTGCTTTCCCCAAGTTGCAAACATGACATTCAAAATTCTGCAACGTTGATTTGACTCATCAGTCACACCAATCTGAACAAACGTTTTTGTTTTATTCCCTGCCCTAATTCCTCTATAATTTTGCGTTTAAAGACGTGTGGTCTCGCATTATAATCACCTGCACATTACTTACATTAAATTTTATAGTAAAAGAGAAAACTCACGAAATGCAAGTGCTGATGAATTTACGGGTGCAGTCACATGAGCCGCGCTCCACTGAACGTTTCAACTTGTTCAAGTGAATAGGACTGTGAAAAAATGTCGATGATAATGCTTACACCGTCCAACCGGTTCACGAATCGGTTCAGCGTTGCGAACCCGATGGAGGCGAAATGTTAAGACCCGTGTACTGTGCGATGTCGCATGTCAGTGCACGTTAAAGAACCCCAGGTGGTCGAAATTGACGTAGCCCTCCACGGCGTCTCTCATAATCACAACTAGTTTTGGGACGTAAGAACCCAGAAATCAATCAGTGTTCCGAGTCGGTTCACGAACAGTATTCTATACTTTTCTGAACCGGGACTTCACGGGAGTGACAGTACAATGGCTTGAACCCGAACGGAACCCGTATTTTTTTTTTTTGACATTGTGTTATTAATCATGGTCATTTTTTTTTGTGTGATTGGGGCAAGTGGGAGGAAAGAAGGGGGGGGGGGGGGGCTCCGTGGCACTATAGTGATTTGAGATGAGGGATAGCTGCATTGAATCGCTGAATGATCGCCAACTGAGCCACTATAGCCCAGCAATACTAACCTCTCTGAGGATGATGAACAAAAAACGGCAATAACTGTCACGCACTCACTCTCCGGGTGAGGGCTATAGCCTATATCCCTAGCTTTCCGCTGGCTCTCCACAGTTTTTAGCAAATGAGACCGGCCACAACTGCAGCGAGAGCGCGACCATACACACCGACCTCGCGCATCGCTCGGCGCCTAGTTAGAGCCGCAGGCTCTGAGGCCACGCGGGCGCCGAAGCACAGGGTGATGGATTTGCGACAGTGGGAAGGAAGTGACGAGTTCTGTCGTGACCGTAGCTATGGCGTACACAGACGCTCACAGCACACGGCGCCAGAGACAGACAGACAGACATCGGTCACATGTCCGTGCGTGCATACATATCCCAACCCCAGCGTGGTGCACTGGGAGATCCGGTCTCGCTACGAGATCCCAGAGGCTTGGTTCGCTTGCACGCGAGCAGGCGGTCCAGGAGAGAGCGGGGGCGACTAGCGTCGCGAGGCAGAAGAGCCTATACAGTTCACACTAATGCGTTTGGGGAAAACCCGGGGTCGGGAAAAAGGGAGCGCTATACACAGGCATGCAAAGGGGAAGCCGCCGCAACGTTCAGCCTCTAGTGCGTGTAGGGTGCGCGGGAGGGCGCGTGCCTAGCCGTTGCAGGGCGGCACGGGGTGGTGTGTGTAGGAAGCGTCGCCTGCGCCGAGTCGCGCTTCGAGCGCGTCGCCCGCGTTTGCGTGTTCGGAGCGGCAGGCGGCGCCGCGCCTTGATAGGATTACGGCCCATGAGACACGCTGGCGGCAGCGGTGGCGGCAAAGCGTCGGGGAGACCAAGCCGAATCGCTGGAACCGAAATCCAGCTCGCGACATCCTTTTTCGTCTCTTTTCATCCCCTGCGCCCCCACGTCCTGTGCCCTCGCGAGTTGCAAGTTGAAGCGCCCAGTTGGGTGGGGTTCGGTGCGCCTCTCTGACGTCGTCTCCGTAGAACGAAGTTACGCTTCGCGAGCTTCGCTATGCCACGGGGTCGCGATCGTGCGTGCAAGCAGTCGACCTGGGGTTCGTGTACTGGGAGCCTGCCGAACGAGGGAGGGGAGACGGGCGCGTTTGAAGAGATATAAATGCGTGCGCTCGCAAGGGACGTCTTTTTAGCCGCTGATTTACAGGCGCTCATCGCATTGCCGGTGGCACATGGCGCGGTGAGATGAAGACGCATCACCGACGCTGCCGTCTTTCGTAGCGCTGCCGTAAATTTCGTTTTCTTTACGCGTTGAGTATTGATTTGCTCGATAGACTCACTGCTATCGACCTTATAGATGAGTCGATACACATGTCGGCTGCATGACTAACGGACGAAGAGGTTAGGAAACTCGCATTGAACCGCTGTACACCTGAGTAAAGATGTGGCAGGGAAGGACTTATTTCGAGAAAGTAAGGAAAACTGGCTTGAAGGACAGACCTTGAGGTAACCGTCTAGCCTGCTTATGTGCACAGAATGAACATGTATTTAAGGGAAAGGGTTGTTGTGAGGTGTATACATGGTGATATGCATCACGAACTATTCTCGCGGAGAGGATTGTTAACGATGTGGAATGGTAACCTCTACTAATAATTTATTGAGCAGTAACAGAGCTTTCACATTACGTCCGCCCAGGAGCCGCAGTGACAGCTCTTCCCTCAACAGTGTTGTCAATTGCCGCTAAATAAGAGTCTGAGGCCTGTCCTTTACTTTCATACTCTATGAGGGCAAAGGACATGAATACCGTCGATGCACTTATAGCACAAATGAGTCCGACGAGTCGGTGTGTTGTCGGGAACTGTTGTCGCGTAGGGGCAACTCCATCCTTAGATGCGCAAGCGACTCATTGGAGTGCTACCCCGCCATCGCACTATAGGCTGCTAATCCGAAGTTCGAGGGATCGAATCCCGGCCACTGCGAATTTATTTAGTTAGAGGCGAAATCTTGAGGCCCGTGTGCTGTAGAATGTCAGTGCACGTTTCGACCACCCCAGCTGGTCGAAATTTCTGGAGACCTCCACCGCGGCATCCCTCGTTATCATATTGTGGTTTTGGGACGTGAAACACCGAAAATTATTGTGATCACTGGAGCTCTCTTAATAATACATGACGTCAGAAATTTTGTAGAGGTATCAAGCCACGCAAACTTCAGCGCCGCACGTACGAAAAGTTTGTTGTATCGCAATAAGAAATAAATAAATAATGCGTGCATACCAACATTAAGTTGCAGTCATCTTCTGTGATGAGTGTGATGAGGATACCGTGTGATGAGCGAACTTAATATCTTTAAATCCGTAACCAAACATTACGAGTTAAAGAACAGTTGTCGAGACAGTTAGCTTGACATGCAGCATAACCGAAAAAAAAATAGAACAAGAAGAAAGCTTTCTTTATCTAGCCATGGTACACCTCTAACGGTTCGGAATCCGTTATATTATTATTAGTGCGTTTTGCATATCAGTTTCAGGAAACCTTGGTATTATTATGTCACCTGCTCCACGCGTACAGCCCTGCTCCCCGAAGAACGGCAGATTCAACAATCGGCATGCAATGCGGGCCTAAACACGGCGATTGCTTTACATGACGACACGTTGTACACATTCTTGAGAGGTGTCTAGAAAATTCCTGGGACACGTCATATACCATCGCGGCAGACGTGATATATGACGTGGCCACATTCGCACGAGACATGACAATTGACACATGTACCTATATATTTGCTGACCGTGCACAAGGAAGGCCAGCTGCACATCTTTCGTAAACTTTTTCAAAAAGACTTCGCGAAGCTCCATCATCAAGTTACTTCGTTCGTGCACTAAAGCCGTTTCACTATTTTAACTACATAAAAAACAGACATCTGCGCTTTTCTCATGAAGCTCGAAAATAGTGCTCATCTGGTGGTACCGTTTCGATTTTTGAAGTAAACTTCGTTTTTTATGACTGATTAGGAAACAGTTCGCTTTCGTTATAATGAAATAAGCTATAAGTATCATCGTCATACGTGAAAATATCGAGTCTTCCCAGTAACATATGTCACAGTGTTGAGCCACGAAAAGCCGGGGAAGTGCTGTTCTGTTAGCAATGTTTGCAAACCTGCTTGCTTAACCGCAGCTATTCGATAAACATCCCTTGGCTAGAAGAAAATCCTGTGGAATATGCAATGACACAGAGCTGAAATGTTCCTGTCTGTATTATCGCCAATACAGTTCAA
Source organism: Hyalomma asiaticum (assembly GCA_013339685.2). Lineage (NCBI taxonomy): Eukaryota > Metazoa > Arthropoda > Arachnida > Ixodida > Ixodidae > Hyalomma > Hyalomma asiaticum. Next base: position 88,103,692 of record CM023485.1, read on the forward strand.
GCATGGTCGCTCAAGTACTCAGTTCACCCCCACCTCCTTCTCTACGGTAGCGCACATTCACCACGACTCCTTGCAGGCAGTCAGCGGGACAGCGGTCAACCTGCTTCCGGACCTCACAAATCACGGCCGGACCCCTCCCCGCTCCCCACCACCGTCGCACCGGCCGGGGTGCTACTGCTCTGAAAAATGCCTCCCATTCCTCTGAAGCCGCGGAAAAATTGCCGCTGTCCTCGATATATTTCTCGCGGCTCGCGACAGACCTCCCTCGTTTGACCCGGCCATCGGTAAGTGCCTCGCAGTGTGGGTAAGTACAACAGGATGGCGCTCCCGTCGCCTGCCCTGTTATGTCCCTTCGAAGCCAGCGTACAGGTTGTAAAGGTACGGGATCTTTTCCTTTTTGTTTGTGTTCGTTATTTGAACCGTTAGCATAAGCAATATCTTCTGAACTGGGTTTTTTCGTGCCTCTATATATGACAGAGCACGGCAGTGGCGTGCCATTTGTGCATTGCAACAACCTGTGTGTTAATGCCAAACTGATTGTAGCTAATATCAAGAGGACCGGGAAATAGATGGAAACGGGAAGACATGCAGTTCAATTTTGTTTCACTGATGTTACACTGGTATACACCTACTGAGACGGGAAATTGGCCATAAATTACACGTGGCTAAGGGGGCCTGACTCCGAATGGGCTCACACGCAAATTTTTAATAGCCAGTGAAAGGAGTTCCCATTGCATTACAGAGGGAAAACTCACCGGGCGAATCGAGGTTCAATCACTTCGTTACACTCCTAGTACCACCCAAGAATTGTATGGCGTATCGTATAAACGCTCGAATGCTGTTTGCATTCATATTGAGCCATTGCATTTGGTTTTAGTCTCATCATATATGATTTATCATGCATCAATTGCTCATTGTGTGCATGGCTCTAGTCACTGACGGTACCGAGAATGATGAATGGAAGAAACGAAAAGCATGAGCGCTAAAAACGACATGGACTTAAAGATCCTCTGTTACCGGACGGATGATCACAATTGTGTTAGCTCCTATACTGGTTGTTCACTTTCTGCGCTCCTCCAATAAACGTCAGTTTGAGTTGAGCGCCAGTCCTGTGTGTCTCTCACTTTTCTAGCCCCTTCATTGTTAGCGCTCCTGATTTCCATTTCGGGTATACATGAACCCACTAGCCAAAGACGAGTTCTATATAGATGAATGTAACCTTAGGACAAGAGAGCTATAAGGACATAGAAGACAGCAAACAGTTACAGCATATCATCGTCTTCATTAGCCTGCCTGCACCCACTGCAGGACGGAGGCTTCATACCATCATTATCCAATGTGTGTCATGCGCAAGCTAGCTACGGCCTCGGAGATTTCTTATTCCCTCTACCCACCTAACCTTCGGTCTGTCCGTCGGCAGAAAGGTAGGTTGTTATTGGGGACCACCTAGAAGATACTGGCACATACATTTCACAAGCACTCACTCATTCACACGTTCGAAGGAGACCTCGGCTCGTTGACTTCGACACGCAGACGCAGGTGTCCAACTCACCGCAACAAAAAGCATTGCGCAGTGTACTGCTGCCACTCCGCAAGAGTGAGTACCTAGGGTGTACGCGCGGGTCCAGCGGGAGCTTTTCTCCGGCGACTCTCGGCAGGCCGCAGAGCGTGAGGCTGCGCTGGCCGTCGATGGTGTTGCCAATTAGGGCCCGAACGGGCGCCGTTTCTTGCTCGTTATAAATCTCCCAGCCGCCACGCGGGGGGTTTGCTGGACGAGTGGGGTGGCGAGGGAGCAACAACAATCCTCCGCGTTCCCCAACCCTCTCCCGAACAAGGACGAGCTCAATAGGTTCGGTCATAAATCCTTCATTTGGACAGCGAAAGGGCGCGCACGGGGAGACACAGATAGGGAAGGCGAAGGGGTTGCCGCGCTCTTTCACGCCTCGAGCGCCTCCGCCGCAGCCTGCGAGAGTAGTCTCAGGAGAGTCGACACTCTCGGGCGATGCATCGCACGCCCGCAGCTCTTGTGCGTGCGTGTTAGTGCACGCGCTTGTGAAAGGGAGCATGGGGACTCCCCGAGCAAGGCAAAGCCTCCACCCGATGAGGGAGGCATCTCGGAATGTCAGCGCTAGCGACGCGCGCTCTGTGTCTCGGGGAAAGGACTGCGAGCTCTTCGAAGTTGGGTGATGCTGCTGCAGGCGCAGGAGGAACGGCGAAAGGGTTCGAGGCAGTGCTCGCGCGCCCTGCAGTTCTGTACGAGCGACTCCCAACTCGCAGGGCACCTAGTCACACTCGTGGTCGTCGTATATAGCGTCTCTCGCCGCCGACGTAGTGCCCAGCGTGAGGGCGCCTCATGCACAAACATACGCACACACACACGCGGACACACAAAAGGACGGCGCACCCGTGTGGCCTGTTATTAACGAGCGCTATGTCTGCAGGAGACCGCCCCGGCAGCTGCCGAGCCCCGTGCGCTGGCTCGCTGGCTGGTAGGTTGGTTGGTGGTCGCCGGGAGATTTGGGTCTTCGCTCTTTGGGTGCGTGTGTGGTTTGTGGCCCGTGCGAAACGGTCTTTGGCAGCTTTCCTTTGTTGCTTCTTCTTTTACACCCCTTTTGGCACGTGTTGTTCGCTCCCTCTCTCTCTCGCTCGATCTTTGCGACTTGTAACCGAATCTGCGAACGAAAACTTCCTTTTTTTCGCGGATCGTTTGGCGGTCGAGTTAGAAGGAGTTCAGCTCTCTCGCTTGGGTTGAGCCAGGCGCGCAGTGCGTACCGAGCACTTCTCTATCGCAAGAGTTCCGTGCGAGTGGCGACTCGTTGTTGTGACTGCGACGAGCCGTCGCTTTCATTGGCCCCACTTTGTTTTTAGTTCACGTATCTCACCTTCAGTCGTCGCTGAACGCTGCGCAATTTCGACAATCGCCGATGTGCATTGTCTTGGTGTTTGGATATAAAGGATTCACTTTGCGTAAGTCTTTTCATTTCCTTCCTCACGTTTCCGTTCATTTTCTGTAAGCGAGTGGCTCTTTTTTGGCTCCTTGGAGTGGAGGTGTTGCAGGTAGAGTGGTCTGTGTATTATTATTATTATTATTATTATTATTATTATTATTATTATTATTATTATTATTATTATTATTATTATTATTGTGACTCCATTTATTGGCATTCCATTGCAGTTTGTAATATGCATCATGGTGCTGAAGTTGGGGTGGTCAATGTACCTTGTACACACAAGGGGATTGTTTTCGAGCACAAAGGTGCTGCCGATGATTAAGCATCCTTGTGTTTACTATCATGATTGATTTCTTGGGTTTTGCGTCCCAAAACGAGCTATTATTCATGAGAGACACCGTAGTGGAGGGGTACAGAAATTTTGACCACCTGGGGTTCTTTAACGTGCACTGACATCGCACAGTACACAGGCCTCAACATATTCATTATATAGACGCAGCTTCTACTGAGTTGTTAAGTTTTCTTTGTTTAATCAGCCAAGTGAAAGGAAAATTGGCGTTACACGCACTGTTAAACTAAAGAAACAGTATAACGCCGCCTACCATACTTATCCATATGTTCTAGTTCAATGGCGGGCTTTCAGGGACCGAATTCGCAATGCTTTCTATACGTATAAACGTTCTATGCCATTTAACGACCCATATGAGCAGCACATGGATTGGCTGAAGTTTTACGTCACATAAGATTATGTAGCATAAGGGCCTTTTGTGTATACGGCGTCTGGTCCTTCAAAATGCTGTCGTACGGGACACCATGTACCTCGTTTCATCCTTCACAATCCGCTACAACATGCACTTCAAAAGACTGTGCAACTTTTCGCGTATTCATTTTTATATCCAATGGGAGTGGTTTGTGTTCTATCGCCAGAGAACGACCGAAGCTATGGAGATGAGTGCAGAACGCAAGAACAATGCTTACGCTGCTGACGTCACAGAACATCAGGGCTTTATCAAATGTATTTTCTTAGCTCTCTTGCGTCCAGTAGGAGTGCAACAGAAGGTAGTGGCTTGGTAACTGCATCTCACGTGCTTTGAGCGAGTTGTCCGCCTGTGCATCACCCTATAGTGTGTTTTCGCTTCTCTGTCGTCCGTGTCATCCATACTGGTATGCATACCTGGCAATGAATTCTTTACCACCTCCCGTTTGACGTGGTTGTTGGGCCATCTCTTTCTTTCCGGGCGACGTACGATAAGGGTCCCACCAAACACACAACTTTCGGTTCAAGTTCATTTTAAATTTAGAGCTAATGAGAAAATCATTCCTTTTAAGAGAAGTTTGTTAACATTCACTCTTAGTGAACAGTTTTTGTAACCTCGTCGTATATCCGGCATGTATAAATTTACACCGAGTTTCGTTTATTGTGTCGAATACAACACCGCACTGGACACTTTGGTAGAACAGCGCAAACTAAGGGAGTGTGCTAAGACACAGGACACATCGCTGTGTCCATGCGTGTCTCACTGTCTCCCAATTTGCGCTGTTCTGCCGTAATGTTCGTGAACCGACTGGCTCACATAAGAACCCTCACTACACTGGAACGATGGCATTTGCGTATTCGAAAACTCTAGGACGCGGTATTATCACTAATACTATCTTTAATTAGCCTGAGAAAGGCCACTTGTGATGGCATCATACGAAAAGGGGATAGACAGATGCGCCCGGTTTATTTCTCACAACGAGATAGCCATCCGCTATGTTTTCCGTGGAATGCCACTACCATCCCTATTGAATTTCTGCCGATCGCGCATTACCAATCCACTGAAACCCCCATCCTGATGATGGTTCTTGTGGTGATCGTGGTGCGGATAGGGTGGGTGATGTTGTGTGCCGCAATGAATGCACCGTCGATTCGGCTTAATTCTTTCCTCCCTCCCATGCATCAGCGTCTAGCTGGCTATAGTGGGGGCGGAAAGAGCAAATCACAACAGCTGCACACGGAATTAAGGTGTCTTCTCCGCTTCTGAGAAGACGCCTACTCTCTGCGTCTGTTGCGGTTTGCTGTAATCTTTGAATCCGCCTTAATAAATGGTACTTTAATAGTGGTCGACTTGACACGGGTGCATGGAACGGCGTGAAGGACGAAGCCTAATTAACTGTGCTTTCATCGCCCACCATGTCCTCCCCACCATGCCCACCATAGGAACCACCATTACGGTGGTGGTTTTGGTGGATTATGGTAATGGGAGACGGGAACTTTTCCAACAGGTTTTTATTTATGTATTTATTTGTTTGTTTGTTTGTTTGTTTGTTTGTTTCAACCCGCTGCCTTCAATACCAGCTGGAACACTACAGATAAACTTTTTTCTTCAGAAGCTTATTAGATGCATTCATTGGCACTACCTTCCTGTCGCTTTTGCAGATGTGAGTCTCTGCCCTCCTCTAATTCGTATTGATACTGATGGGCTTGAATAATGGCCATAATTGTAGCGAATTTGTCAAATATGTATTTCTCTTTGACAACGCCTCCATCAAAGCACATTCACGAGACACTCAGAATTCTAGTGACTGACCTGTCACATGAAATAATGAACGGCGCTGTGTCTTGACCATGTGCTCCGTTTTACAGTGATGGAAGCAACCAAGACTCCTTGCCTCACTCGCTCTCCATATGAAGTTTGTGACTTGATCCATTCATATAGCCAAAGTCCTCATCAATTTGCACGATTTCCTCTACTCTGCATTCGCCTGCATATTTATTACTGGAGAACATTCGTTTCAAAGTCGCTGATCAAAAAGCTTAAATGATCTATTTTGACTATTATTACGTGTACAATGAGCTTGTGCGCTTCATTATGTCAACTTATGTGCTCATTCATTGCGTTATCCCGTTACAGCGTGTCGTACGTATACCGCTGACTGTTACCGATATAGACCATGTCATCGCTTTTTAAATCATCGTCCTCTTTTCCTTTTCTTTTCGTTTTTCTTTGATTCATGTGCGCAGGTTCACTCACTTATGCGATTTAATTGTAAGGAGCTCAGCCACACTGTAGTAAATGTTTCACAAGTCATCGGCGATTCGCGGAACCGTTGGCCCCACACCCAAAGATGACCCAAGCCAGGGGAGTCATCGCAACTGTACGCGGACCACTCCCGTCACCGATGACTCATCAGCGACAGACACGCAAGAGGATCTCTCTCTCTATATCGTACAGAGAAACTGGCAGGAAAGCCCTCTTTCCTCGCACATATCTCGTGCACCCCCATTGTTTTCGCTGCTTACGCCAAGCCCCAACGCGCATACAAACCCCCAGCGGGTGGGGATCATCTCTCTGTAAACAAGCAGCTAGAGTCGATTGCCTGCAGCTTCGAGCAACGTCTCTCCTCGTTCGGTCAATCGCCCAAGGCCGAGGGAGCGCGCTGTGCTCGCGCACGCTTCGGGGATCCGCGTGGCCACCGCCATCTCTCTTGCGACTCCATTGCTCTTTTCCATATCATTGATTTTCGATCTTAAGGCGGCGGTTGCCGCCGCACCGACTGCAATCTTCATCCCGGCGAGCGCGTCGCTTCCCCCTCTTACCCTTGGATCGCAGGCGCGCATCAACTGCGCTTCCTCCCCTCTCCTCTACAGTGATCCTCTTTTCCCCGAAGTTCCTCCCTTGTTTTCCCTCTCACGTCGCAGACGCCAGCGGCCGTGCCATGAGTCCCTCTCATTCGATTTTTCTCCTTCAAAACGGTTACAAATTGTTGAAATCGTTTCGCACTTTGTCCCCTCCCAATCCCGTCCTCTGTGTTTTGTCTTCTTAGCGCGCTGCTCCTGCTTTCTTTTTCTTCCCTTCTTTGTCCCCATCCTTCCTCGTCTTGCGCTGTATATCTGAGGGCAGCGCAACGGAGATATACAGTCAAACAACAACGCGACGATCCCTTTATCTGTCCAGTCCTCTCCCCCACCAGTTAATCTCTATACCTCTTCTTTCTCTCTCACCCGCCTTCGCACAGTTGCTGCATCTCCCTGTCTTCGTTCTACACTTTCGCATTACATATTTCACGATCCGCGCGTGCGTCGACTGCAGGCTCAACGCACGCGCGTTCTCTTGTCGCCGTGCGTTATGTCATTTCAATAGACAAGCTCGCGTCTCCGCCGTTCCTATATGCGCTCTGCCGTCTTCCCCCCTTTGCCTCAATGCCAGGACCACTCGTTGTACCCATCCTCCTCAACAGATCCGTGAGTGCACGCGCTACTTCGTTGTCAGAGGTTCTTCCTCCGAGGCACATCAATCATGCGTACGCTGCTGCCAAGTATCGTCGTTCAGCCAAAGACTGTAATGCCCTGCATATATATATATACACACAAACGCGGGACCGCGGCTTGTGCAATACGTTTCTTGCAGCTTCCGTTCTTCTTTCCTTCCACGCGACAGGCGCTGATGCTTCGCTTGATTCGGCCGTGCGCTCCACAGGACCGCGCGGGTCACTCCTCTGGCGTCTTCCCGGCACAGCGAGGGCAGCTTCCGATCGGGGCTTCGCTCTTATTCAAGAGCAAGCGGTTTCCCCCGCATAACACAGGCCTGTTCGTTCCCTTCTTTTTTTTTTCTTCCCTGCACAAGGGTACCCCGCCATGTCATGCTCACTGCTGCTCCCTTGTGCCACCGACCACACGCTCTCTCGGTCACCCCCTCTCGGCATTCAGACCAATGATGGTTCGCTCCGCTGAACGTGCGTCGGAGTCGACAAAAAACTTCTGCCATTGGCTGTCTGGCCCGGATCTTTCTTTTTTTTTTATTTCTTCGTGTAGTCCTGACTGCAGGACCGCAAGCAATGTCGTGGCTTGGTATACCGTACTGATCACGCGTAGCTATGTCATCAATGCAGCCATTGTTCCACGTTCAGTTCCGTTGCTCTGCTAGTTTTGCTGTCTTTATATATAGCGTCTATGTCTACTTGTTTGTCTAATGACTACCGAATTTCTTTTCATGGGATTCCTCCCGTGCACCCAATATATCTCTTGCAACGTTTCTTGGCATTATGCAAGACTTGCTTGTTTGCAACTGCTATAGGTCACATGTCCTTCTGCGCCTTCCTCTCCTCACTGTTCTACATGCTACTCTAGAATGCTTTGTGTTCAACTAGACTTTCTATCTTTCCCGTACACACTTCCTTCTCTCACAATACGTTTTGCGTCTTTCAGGATTTGTTAAACACAGAGTCGTTCTCCACTGTTGTCTTTCCACGTCATTTTGTCTCTCCGTTATGAAGATACTCCCGTCTGTCCATGATCAATGACTTTTCATTTTTCTTTGCATACTCTATACTTGCACGTTCTCCTCTAACCTTCGATCGCGTGCCGCATGTTTTCATGGGCGTGCTCGTCCTTTATACCGGCAGTGTCTTCCAAGACACCATGAACCTCCTCTTGACGACTCTCGCCTTGCCGCTCCGAGCTCCGCTTTATCTCTGCTCGTCTTGTCTCCCGACTTCGCGCCTCGGTTGTCCGCTAATTTTTCTTTGCATGGCCGGAGGCGGCTCCTTTTTGCTTGTGCTTCCTTTTGCTGCGGCATACATATAGTCTTGTCTCTCGGCCGGGGACACGCAATTTCTGTCCCGCACACCCCCTTCCTCATCTCCTTCCTCCTCCTTCCGGATTCCTCCTCCTCCCCCTAGTCATCTTCTCCTTTATCTCAATCTACTTTCTCTCTTTCTTTCATTTGCTCGCGTCGAGAGAGGGGTGATAAATGAGCTCGTCTTTGATTAATTCGAATGCGCAAGCCTATCGCGCTTGTTTCTTTCAGCATTCGCGCGTAGGCAAATGTGTGCCCCTTTTCTTTCGTCGCTTTCCTGTGTGCCTTTTTTTTTTCTTTCATTTCTTTGGTTTTTAATGACAACATGCATAGTTCCCTATAGCCAGCGTCTCTTTGCGCGTATCGTGACGCTACGACACTCAGCCTTTTGCTCTTCTTTATACGAGCGATCTGACGCGCCTTCTTGATGAAGCGTTCCCAACCTCTCGCTCTCATCTGTGGCTTGTTGGAGTGTAAGTAAGCGGCAAAAGCGGTGCTGATAAGCAACGATGGCTTCACCATGCCAACTTCGCTAGATACTCCTGAAGCAAACATAAAGATAGTATAGTTTGGTCTCAGATGAAAACTAGGAGGACTGTATCTCACGGTGACTTATATGCAGAGGACAGACTTTCATCGTCGTATAGACTTTCAAGGGCACCGACGTCAGAGCGTATTACGCTTAAATTCCGTTTAGCTTCCCTGGCTTTACGCTTATATCGCCTAAATTCTGGTTAACTTCCATTAAACCCAATAATTATTTGTGGTTCGGTTAAGGAATGGACGCTCATTTCCGGAGCCATTGTCAGAAGCACGGCTTATCCTCAATGAAAGAGTATAGAGTAAGGAAAGGAACGCCGTATATATATGGTGGAAGGCTCCGGGAGTTTTGGCCATCTAAGTCTGGCTCGATTGCCTGCCTTGAGCATATTGCATTCCCCCTCAAATATCAAGTCGTGAGCCGGTCGGAAACATCAAACGAAACGACGACGCTCGTAATGCTCATATACAATATACTTTCAAGCTGGGAGTTCTATGGTTGAATGTCCTTTGACCGCACAAAGTATATAATAAGAAGAAGGCTTCCGCAGTGAAGTCACGGATACACTTGCCACCGCAACAGTCGCCCTTTGATGTTGCGAAGTGCAGGGACTCCTGCAGACTTTTATATTCAGGTGCATATTTTAAAAAAGCGCCTTCCACTACGCCGTGGATAATAATGAAATAATAGTTGTGATGCGGAAAACCTCTGCAGTTTATTTATTTATTTATTTATTTATTTATTTATTTATTTATTTATTTATTTATTTATTTATTTATTTATTTATTTATTCTTTTGACGTTGATGTTTGCTTGTTCTTGGTGGGAGTAACAGAGAGGCTGATCCACAGACATATCTAACGTGAGCAATATCTGTTTGTCAGGGCTTTGAACACCACTGCAACCACGTAAACACTCCTTCATTACACAGCTTCAGTTATGTTGTTGTTGTTTTTTTCTGCATACTTGCTCGTATTGACTTATGTGTATGTTCGATATGCGTGGATGACGTCCTAGCATCTCAGTGCACCGGCCTCACTATATATGTTGCGAATCAGCTTACACACAAATCAAGCATCTCCATTTGCGCGCATTTGCCACTGCGTGTCTCATAATTGAACATTTAATGCGATGTCTTCCAAGCTGAAGTTCGGCATAACAACTCTCGCAGTATACACCCAGGGACGCATCCACGTGGTCGCGGTAATTCACTCCCGGTGCGGAAGCATGGAACAGGCAAATTCCATCCCAGGGAGCGGCTGCTGAGAGGATGGGCCAGCCGTATAGCCGCGGGGCTCTACATTGTTAGGCGCGCGCTGCCGCAGCAGTGCAAACAGTGAAAGCGTTCCCTGCAGCCCCGGCCGGCGTGAAACAACACGAACGAGCCCGCTGAGGCGCCTGTATAGCTGCGTCCCCCGCCCTTCTTGTCGGTCTCCTCTGAACGCAAGTCCATTAATCCGCGCGATTCACGGCCCCGCAGCTATTTATCAAACTGCAACGCGGACCGCGCACTGGTACCGGTTCAAAAAAAGAAAGTCATAAAGAAAACAACAAGCAGCCTAAATTGAGGCTCGTCTCGTCAGGTACATATGCAACAGTTCGTACAAAATAAAATAAATAAAAATAAACGAGCACTCACCTCTGGAGCTAGAGAGGCAGCCTTTTTCTTTCTCGGAGCACAGTCCACGCACTAAGTCGGAACGCTCGCGCCTCTTTTATTTTATCGGCTCCGTGGTTGTTAGTGCGCGTCGGCCCGCAGTCCGGAGGCTCGAAGACTGTGCTTTTCTCTGCATACGGGCTTTGCCAGAATATATTTTCGTTTTGCTTCTCGACAAAGGTGAAAGGGTAGGAACTTCCGCCATTTCCGGGTCTCAGACAGGTTGTTCCGTGTTGTACAAATCACAATAAGAAAATATCCCGCATTCTTATATAGCAAGTGAGAAAAATACCATGGCGTAAAAAAATTACAATCCGGGGAAACCATCACCAGTGCTCTTCCCACTCTCCGTCATTATAGTTGGGATACCGTGCTGCGCAGATGCATAAGAATATACATTTTCTGTGTTCGTAGTAATGGGATAAACTGCTATCAAAGTTCTCGCGGCAAAAAGCGAAAAGTCTGTCTGTTGTAAACTTAACTTAGTCTGCCTTCTTATTTCTTGTGTCTCTCATGGAGGCGTGTACTTCATTTTAGAAACATATTTCTCTTACATGTTCATTCGCATGTTTTCCTCCCTTCGCACCAGACATGCAGCTAGGAAGGGAACGGAAAAAAAAAAGGGGGGGGGGGGGGGGGAGAACAGGGGGAGTAATTTTTGCTTTGAAATGGTTGGTGATGTAGCTGCTATAAGCAACGAATATGCTGTATGCAACGCTGAGGTAAAATGAAAGAAGTTCGGGTGCATTAAAAGGAACGAAGGGAAGCCCGGGTATGGTGGGGTAAGAAAAACAAAGAGAACCTCAGCATGATAAATTACGCCGACATATACCCGAACGTTTGAAAACGGTGCGGCCGCGCAAGGCTTAATGGACGTTCTCGAGTGGTGAGCTGTAGATAAAGGTGAGTATTGTTAAGGTGCTCACACCAGAGAAGGGAACAGGAGGGATTGCAGGTCAGGTAGCTTGCGAACAAACCGACCACAAGGAACTTCATCTATAATAACGGCTCCGGGCAGTGCGCTGTAGCATGGTACATAGTTCCGAATTCACCCTCAGCATGAAGCAAAGGGAAGTTGTATAATTGAGTCTAACGCGTCTGCTTATGCTTAGTGGGGAAGGCCCTGTTCATGCTTATTATAAACCGTGTTGTTTGTGCAAATGTATCGTTGTGTCTAGCGAATGAGAATACTCTTCGTGCCCCGCCGAGATGGCCTGTGGTAGCCATGAGACTCGGCTGCTCATCCGAAGGTCGCGGGATCGAATTCCGTCCGCGCGGCTGCATTTCGATTGGAAGCGAAATGATGAGGCCCGTGTACAGTGCGATGTCAGCGCACGTTCAAGAACCCCAGGTGGTCGAAATTTCTGGAGCCCTCCACTACGGCGTCTCTCATAATCACACCGGTGTGTTGGGACGTAAAGCCCCCAAAATCAATCAATATTCTTTATACGTCCGCTGCGGTGGTCTAGTTGTTATGACGCTTTACATCTTATTCAATGACGTGGGCTCGATGCCTGCCGCTGAAGTCGCATTTTCGATGGAAGCGAGAATGTTAGATGCCCGTGTACTCTTGCGTTATCGTGGGGACGTTAAAAAAACCTCAAAATTTCGGGAACCGGGCACTATATACGGCGTGCCTCATCATGAGGCACGCCGCATACAATGAAAGCTCGTTGTTGCGACCCTGCTCATAATACGTTTTTCGGCAAAATACGTTTTTGCTCCTTATCCCGCAGGCGCAATGTATTTTCAAACGCTTAATGCGCTTTTCGGGTGATATACGAATTTTTCCCCGGTTCCCGTGAAGATCGCATCAACAAGATTCCGCTGTATGCCGTGCTTTTGGCATTTAACACGGCATGAATTAATGCATTGTTCGCGCGAGTATAACTGGGTGTCCTTTTAGAAAATTTGTAACGTTTTCTGTCTTCTCAGAGATATGAGGATAATTTAGGTTCATCAGCTTTGTCATCCAATAAGTATAATATCCCAACAAACAGCTCAAGAAGCACGTCCCGATATATATATGAACTAAAAGGTTTGTATGCAGTTTAGAGAGATCGTATAACACACATCGGGGCCTTTGAAGGTTCATCTATATAACATTTCTCAGCTATACTAAACTTTTCAATTAGTAGCTCGCACCATACTGCGTTGCTGTCATTTGTTGTTGTTGTTGTTGTTGTTGTTGTTGTCGTTGTTGTTGTTGTTGTTGCTGTTGTTGTCGTTGTTGTTGTTGTTGTTGTTGTTGTTGTTGTTGTTGTTGTCGTCGTCGTCGTCGTCGTCTTCGCCGTTCGGGGGGATTTCGTTTTGAATATGTGCCAATCACCTCACAAAGTTGCGTTATTGTCATGAAGAGTGCGCAGAGAAGGAGCCTCACTGTGTTTTATTTTTCACAGAAGATTGTCCTGTACATATATATGCAAAATAAAATCCAAAACTAATTTGTGACGTTGGATACAACCTTGTCCCTGCGATCAAATGCCATACACAGACAAAGCATATTGCAATATTCCATTTGACCATAAGCACTGTCGTTTATAACACCCTTGTAGGCTACCCGCGTGCTTTAGCGAAGCTCCAACACAAGCAAATGGTGTATGACACTATAAGGAGAAGGAAAATAAAATCCCCGCGCTGTACAATACCAATGTCAACTGTCAAATAACTCTTCCCGACTAGAACTGTCCCACGCACGCCCATGTCATAAAACATTTCTTATTTAGGATTTCTATCTTGATCTTCTTTCAGACACATAATATGTACTAAGCATATATCTGTTGCGTAATAGTCTAAGGGCCTTGAAGCAGTTAAACGTCGCCATGATCACCTTTCGAAGAAGCATGACATGTTCTAATGGCGTGTGTTCCGAGTGATTACAGCGCAATAGATTAACGCGTCTGAAACTTGTTTTTCATTACTGATATATGGAGTGGCCAACAACAGAACGTCAGTCTTGCTAAACTTTCAGCCTTTTCTTGGTTCGTCTCTCTCTCTCTCTCTCTCTCTCTCTCTCTCTCTCTCTCTCTCTCTCTCTCTCGAACTGTATGCCCATACACTGTACGCGGTCCTGCCAATCAGCATCCATCCTGGCTTGACCGAAATCCAGAACAAAATACCACATCATCATTGTCATGCAACCGTCATTCACTACGAAGACCAAGGACATAGGGTGACACAGTGCGATACCAAGAGCTCAGTTCTTTCAATGTTTAAAAGGACCACATGAATTCGTACAGGCTCGACCGAAGGGATGGAGTTTTATTGTAAAATATCCCACACTTGCAATACACACATCTAACATGAACAATGTCGTGGTTTCGGGACGTAAAATCTCAGGCGTTATTATTAAACATTTAACGTCTTACTTATCGTGCTCGAAATCTTTTTGCGCACCCCATACTAGCGACCTATGCGGGGCGGGCCGGTTAGGTGGAAATTGTTCTGAAAAAAAAAAATCCACCCACGGGTACTTGACTCGACTTGAGTCGATGCAACTCGCAGCTCTACGGCGTGCAAACGCTTTCCATCCTCACAGGTCGTGGCTTGAGCCAGCATCGAATAGAACCAAAGCACGGGCGCCGATCTTGCGCAGAGAGACACTTTCCAGCGCCTCTTGCCATGAAAAATGGCCGGCACTGAGACGAAGAGGGCCAACTTGCAAGGCACAACGAAATCAGGCGAAAAAAAAATACAACAAATAAGCGAAATAAAACAAAGTGTTCAAGAGGCCTCAGCTTTCTCGCTCTCTTCCCTTTTCTTTTTCTCCTCGAGACTCGAGTTAGAAGGTGATAAATGAAAGCCGCTGATGGCGCGAATTAATGAACTGGGTCTCGTCGAACAGGTGGGACCCACGGAGCTCTCATGTGAGACGAGAGAAACTGGGAGAAAAAGTCTGTGCAAGATGGCGCCAGTGACTAACCGCACAGGAAAGCCGCAAAGGTGCGCGCTTCAAGTGCTCACTCGACACGGTGTTAGGACCTGAGACTGCAACCGCCGCGCCTTATTTTTCGGTTTTAACTGTGCAGTCTTTTTTTTTTCTTCTTCTTCTTTCAGTTTGGCGACGTAGGCCTATTTTGTTTCGTTGCCACCCTCGTCAATGACCCGGAAACGATAATGATTGTTGGGAGCGGAACGCTTGCGCGGCGACATCGAAGTTTGTTTTAGAAGATCCATTGGCACTTGCTCAAGCTTCCCGTCTATAGAGAGTATGGAGCCTTTGCTCGACTTGAGTTATTTCCATGTGGGATAGAGCACCTCTGCGTTCTCGCACCAATGCGCGTATAGTTTATTGGCGGATGTTTTCTTTGTTATATATAACTCGAGTGGTATATTTTATCCCGTTTCAAGTCTGCTTTATACACTGGGTTGAAGGGTTTACAGGAGCTAACGTTAGCACTTGTGACACGCTCAGAGAGTTCTAAGCATATCACAACCATAAATGCCACCATTCTCTCTCTTTCCTTTTTGCAGGCGAGTAGAGATTATGATGTTTGCCGCAATCGGCCTATAATAGTTGTAAACGCCCGCCACTCATACTTTCTTTACTTTAACCTCGACTTTTCAGTATCGTGCTGTCATTATCATCTGATGGAATCCGCTAAAAGAAGGACAAAGAAGAAAAGAAAATTTTCAAGCATATGGCTTCCTCTGGCCACGTTGTAAAAGGGATAACTGCGAGGGCCTGGTTTTGTTGGCGCGATGCCTTCGTCACTGAAGTGCGTGCATCTAGCGGACATAGAACTTCAAGCTGTGATTTCGTATGTCAACGCAAAATTAATATGGCATTTCAAGCCGCAGATAAATTGCAAGCAAGGCATTGCGTGCACGTTTTACTGGCACTTTATGATGCACGGAATACATAAACTTTATAACGTATTACGTGCAATAGAAGAAACCAGAGCAGCACCATGCGTTTACGTGGTCTCCCTTCAGTACAATTCGTAGCCTCTTTCTTCATTGAACTCTGCGTTCTCAGGGCTGGCGACTCAGCACCCATTCTTCATGGTAATTACAGTCATGTTGATGACGTTAATGATTATTATATTATTGATGTACATGCGAGGAACGGCGTGGTGGCGTATGAGATGCGCTTAAAATATCATTCTGTATGACCCGCGTTTAGGACATATTCTGTAGTCCGCTATTCAATGTTATCATTGGACCACGGGCGAATTCCATACATCTCTCATTGAAAGAACAGCAACACGAAGCCCATTTCCACGGGCACTAAGATGCCGCACGAAAGCTTACGCCGCTCCAAACACTCGTAGGTTAACTGCCACGGTAGTTTAACTTCCGGTTAATTGCCTCCTTACGCTGACGGTAATCTGTCTGAGCCCGTGACTCTTAAATGAAAGACAATTACTCAACGCCGAACGCGCGTGCAGTATCTTCGAAGATATTATCAGTGCGTTCTTTCTGTTCTTTCTTCTATCTTCTTCAACATTATCCTTCGCCTCACGTGCTCACGTGCGATAGCATCACGTCGACGTTGCATTTCCTCTAGGCGCGAAAAAACAAGAAGACCCCTCTAGCTCAAAGGTGTGCGGCACAACAACCGAGGGTGCTGTTTCTGGGAACCGGGTGCACATGCATGCGCGCGAGGCGCGGCAGTCACGGCCTGATCACCCCGGGGCGATTGCAGAGTGGCGACCATCACGCAGCGGGGTCCTGCGAAGAGCACCCGGCGGCAGCAAGCGACAACGCCGCAGGAATGCGCCGTGCCACCCCGAGCCAAGGAAGGGGACAGCGTCTCTCCTAGGAACCCGCAACCCGCAGCTACCGCCGCGGAATCCGCGGCCTGCGATCCATCATACACGGCGGCGCAGGAGGACTCATTCCGCGCGAAAAAGAGGGAACAAAATAGAAAAAAAGAAAAAGACCGAGTGACCGGCCGCTCTAGGCGGAGTCGTCGTCATGGGGTACGGCTGAGCTTTGTCCGCGGACTGCTCGCAGGCGTCCAGGTGAAGGACGTTATCGCTTGAACTGGGATGCACGTGCAGCAGACGCGATATGTTACCTGCGAGACTTACTATGGAGTAAATGACAACATATCCGACGCAGGCCGTTGCAATCTGCATAGAGCGAAGCTTCGTTTTGCAGCATGTCGAAGTATTGCTTGCCGTGAAACTTCCTTGTGTACTCTTTACGCCGCTCTGTCAGGTTTGGCTTATAGGTCCCAACTTTGCGAGGACTTCGATGCATCTTTGGCAACAAGCATCTCTGTAGGCGATCAAGGATACAAGCTGAAAGGTTCCGTCTTTGATCATCTTCAGAGATGTAGATGTCAGCAGGCAGTAGCAAAAGGTCCAGCCCACTCCAGTCTGAACAGAGATGCCTGCCATCGTTGCCCTTCATAAGGTCCCCACCCCACAACTTCAGCGTCTCGCCCGCCATCCTTTCCTTATTAGTATAAGATATAGTAAACCACGTGACGATTTCCGAAATCACAACAACGAAGATTAAAAAGTCCACGTATACAACATACACACCATTGCATGGTAGATAGCTGTAGCCCCTTAATTCCTTATCATTAGCTCTACAGTATCACAGCCTTTACAGAAAATTTTCTTCGCTCTCTCTTCTAATTTTATCAGCAGATTCTGTCCTTTCGAAGGCGCTCGATATTTTGTAATCATGTGGATGAGCGAGTAAGACTTCGCTTCTGGATGTCCTTCGATGGACGGCATGCAAGGTGTGGCTCTTGTTTACGGATGTCTCGGACGTGTTCGCAATTTGTGAAGTTGCAAAGTTTCCTGAACCGTTGGCTGCAAACGCGTGCTTCGGCACGTTCGGAAATTGAACATCAGTGGAAAATAAATCTAAGGAAAAGAAAGTCCACAGACTGCAGTGATTCGCGTGGTTATTAACTTATTCAGCGCGGCAGCGATGTGTTCTAATAGAAGCGGATGCGGCCGTGTGTATGCTCAAGGACAACTTCCTCCTTTGCGATGCGCACTGCGTCTTCTTCGCCCGATACACAGTTATTGCTTGCTGCGGCCTCCGAAATGTTTTTGCGCCGACGTCGCGCGATGGGAGAGCGCGGATACTGCAAGATAACTTCGTGATAAAAGGACGTCCGCCCCCGAAAGAACTCTCAAGGTGACCTTATATGCTCGCCTAAGTGTCTTGAATGGCGCCAGCCCCAAGTATTCGGTGCACTTTTCGTTGACCGAGGTGGACATTTGGTTGACTGGGGTGGACTTTTGGTTAACTTTAGGTGAACTATCTCATATCCACATATTTAATACGGGTATGATCTACACGTGACTATTGCTTCTTTCTGTCTACAGCTGGATCAAACCTGCATATGGACAACCTCATCTTCCAGTTCAGTCCATTTGATTTTTTTTATTATCGTTAGGGTAAATGGGCACTTTCCACGACTAACCATATCCTCGGTTGTCATATGTATACCATAACGGTTCACTTAGACCGTTGCTTCCTCTATTATGACTTCTTTTCAGTTTGTGCCACTTTATGGAAGAGGTCAACTTTTGGTTTGCTGGAGGCGAATAGAACGTAAAACACATGGGATCCTTTTCATTCCTGCGTCCCTCTCTCCTTTGCGCTCAATAACCATAGAGCGTGAGCGCCATGAGTGGAAGTGGGAGTGTTTTGTGCTTGTACCTCGCTTTTCCAGCCTAATCGTTCCCTACCTGTTTAACTTATACGTAATGAGAACTTGAAGAAGAAAATCAGCGGTAATGGCAACCAACCGAAGCCAGCTAGGGCGTAACACCGTGGAAGCATGTAGTTATAACGCCTTATACCGTCACTGGTGCCATGTTGCGAAGAGGATATTGCGGACAGCACAGGTCGCACCCACCGATCTGAAGCTGTCACACGCCGGGCTGGAAGCCCGCGGGGGCAAAAGCTCGGGGTCCACGAACCAATCCGTAAAACCGGCGGAAAAAGCGAACGAGCGACGCCCGCTGCCAGTGGAGAACAAGGAAGACGTCAATGGGGAGCCTTCTTCTACCCCGCCCCGAGAGAGGAACATGGCAGGACGAGGCGACGTCGACGTACACGGACGGCCGGTTCGTGGGACCCGCGTCTCCTGCCCCCAACGGTGGGGGTCTCCCCTCCTCTTCGACCGATGCCGTGAGCAGACTCCATGGTGGTGCGCACCCAGCGTCTTTCAGAATGAGTCGTGCCTTATATATGATGAATCACCTCTGTACGGGAACTTGCTGTTTTGCTTCCCACCAACACCACGACGTGTGCTGTCTCCCTTCTCTCGTTCAGTTTGCTGCCGGGAACGAGACACCACCGGTGGGACTGCGTGTTTGTTGCCTCTGCGGCTCGTCTGCGTGTGGCACCAGCGCTGTGCAGTTGTTCCGGAGAGTCTTCTTCCTCTTCTTCTTCTTTTGTAAACTGGCCGCGTTCAAAGAACAGCGTGAAAGCACGAGAATCCATCCGGGCACAGATGGGCTACTGTGTGAAAGTTGCTGTTTGGGAAAAAGAGGTGCCAAGGAAGATGGAGAGGGCTAGAACGAAGGGGCACAGAAGGGGGGGGGGGGGCAGCGATACGCGTATTTTCGTGCTTGTTAGATCCGGTCGTTTTCTCCCGATTAAGGGTCAGCGCGCGGAAGCTCAGCTTGCGCGGTCACACTGGTATTCGCCGCGCGCCATTCGGAACTAGGTATCCGTGCATAAGCGATTCAGCGAGTGAATAGAGCGGGCGGACAGCCGCTTCTCCAGCGCGTTAGGCTAATGCACCGGTCAAAGAAGGATGAGCACCGCAAATTTGCGCATGCTCAGCCGTACATACTTGAGACTGTTGTTCTGAAGCTTCACATGTTCTTTTAGTTTCGAATGTTCATCCTTTCGCAGCCCTTGTTTATCATTTTAGAGCAATTTAAATACGGTAAGGAGAGGACGGGATGACGGAGCAGGTCGAATGCTTCAATAAGTCGTGCAAGCCCAATAGTATGAACGACACGTCAATGTAAGATGTAATTATGTAAGATGATGAGCACTTCGTAATCACACTTGATTAATGTTTGATTTTCCGAAAGCCATTTGATTAAGCAGATCTTTCTCACCTAAACTTTCTCATCATAGAAAAATCGCAATAATAGTAACAAAAAAGGATAAACTTTTGGATAATGTGAATAGCATTTCCCCAAGCAAATTGCAGGATGTTTCCAGGGACTAAGAATATTCGGACGTTTATTTACTCGTGCTAATCATCGCTGATTGGTGCTGACATATTCATGGCAGCCACTAGTATGCGAAGGTTTAAAATCCACCAATAATGGCGACACACTTTCTTAAATGGATGATCGATTACTACGCTTATTCTCGCTGTATCCCTCACTCCACCGGTGATACACTATTGTTGCATAATAAACGTGGGTGAGGCACTTGGGCTTCACACGCTTTCAGTGTCCCTTTTGGCGTAATCAGGCAGTCAGAGATTCCTTCAGATGCCTACATTTCGTCTTCTGAAAACTAGGTTTGCTGACGCAATGTCACTTTTCCATTCCTGGACTGTGCACCACCCCGCTGCGGTCGTCTAGCGGCTATGGCACTCGGCTGCTGATCTGCAGGTCGCGGGATAGAATTCCAGCTGTGGTGACTGAATTTTGATGGAGACGAAATGTTGAGTTCCATGTGCTGTGCAATGTCAGTGCACAATCCTGGATTTGGCAGATAAGGTGTAGCGGACACCTACCCCGGGTATGCTTCTCCGCTTCCTCCACCTTCTTCTTCCTTATCCCTCCTGGGACAAATAAAGTTTTTCTCCTCCTCCTCCCGCATAACTTCGTTACATTGCTACAAATAAACACAATTTGATTACGGGAATGTTATTTATTCACAAAGCACAAAGATGTTTTCGTGCACAATGCTACCTCTATATACGGGACCCCGTGCCACTTCAATTTCGTCTTGTGGACCATATAGTGACAACTTCAAGATGTGCGATTGCTGTAATACAAAGTATGAGGATGGCGCAACTGGCGACGACCGTTGCAGCAACAAAAACATAAATAAAGTAAGAGAGTAATATCGTTAACGAGAGGGCAAGTGCAAGGCAGAGGTGGAAAGGAGGAGATTTTTCAACGAAAGCTCGTACTGCGTGGCGATAGGCCCAGCGTGCCGCTGTAAGTGGAGACGATGACAAATGGACTATAGTATACGCGCACAGACCCCATCACAGGCAAGCCTGTACTGAACAAACACCGCCACTCAGCGCACAAAGCTAATTAAAATGTTTCTTTGAGATTACGCGGTGTCATAGCAAGAAGATTGAAGGCGTCTACCATACATTGCCGTTGAAGCGCAAGCGGTCCAGGCGCATGGCCCCGCCTACCCTGTTTGAAGAAGAGTGATGTGCATTTTTAAGGCATAAAGAAAACACATCAAGAAAATATGGTCCCGTATTGATAGAGAGGCACAAAGCTTCGCGTTCAAATGGGATGCTTGCCATTCGCTGGCTTTATTCGCTAATCATATGTCTGAGGTCACGATCGGGAGCAGTTTTCCTATGACTGTTGGAGAATCAAAGCTTCATTTTTTTTTTCTTTTACATGAAGGACACCGGCCCTGTTCAGTGCAGGTACGGCATGTCGACCTGTTCCCATTTATTGCGAGCCAGGAGATCGTTCATGTGCAAAAGGCACATTAACAATACATATATCCAAAAAAGTTCTTCCTTGCTATCGGAATAAATATACTATCAGAAAGTCACAGTGACAAACATATAATTTAGGATTTATTCCGGCGTTTCGGTTGGAGACCAGCCTTTTTCAAAGGCTTTATTCGCTAAGACCTTTGAAAAAGGCTGGTCTCTAGCCGAAACGTCGGAATAAATCCTAAATTATATGTTTGTCACTGTGACTTTCTGAGAGTATATATATATATATATATATATATATATATATATATATATATATATATATATAGCTTCCCTTCACCCCCAACCCCTTTCCTTATATTTGGAAAGGCACCTCCTGGATTTGTGAAAAATTGCAACAAATTTAAAATAACCGCCGCTTCAGAGCCCCGCTTGACGCTTAGGCACAACCCCCAATTTCAATTCCTGCGGAAACCCCTGAGCTCGAGGCACCAAGGACACGTTCACTTATATGAAAAGTGCAGATCGCGTTTAATATACGTAGGAACAATTAGGTGATGCGCTAAAGTTTTATTTTTGTCGAAAGCCCTAACTGGAAGAGGGACCGTTTCCACAAAAACATCTGCTGTTGAGAGAAACGCTCAGCCAATCGTGATGCCGGACATACAATTGGCGAAGCTTGCTGCAAATTGCAATGAGCGTAGCCACGACATAATAAATTTGTGGAATCCGACCTCGAAAATCCTCGAGAGACTCATGTTCAACATAATTATCCGTTACACGTTCGTATTTATGTGCTTCCATTCCGGAAACGTGGAGATGTTCTCGTTCGTCTGTCTATAGCATCTCTTGCGCTCTTATACACAAGTTAATATAGTTTTGCTGTATCCCTTTCTCTCTCCCCTGGTGTAAGATAGCGGATCAGAAGTTTCTCGTAAACTTGACCTCCTTACCTCTTCTTTCATTTGGCTCCCTCTCGAAGTTCAGTTTCTCGAACCCTCAAAATTCGGGGAATTTTTTTTTTGTTCTCTTTTACGAGTTTCCCTGAGTCAATCAAAAATTACTCCTCTCGTTCTGCGTGGTTGCTCTCTCTTTCATCGTATTTTCTGCTGATCAGACGAGCGCGCGCGTTGCAAGCAATAAAATATTGCAACAGTAAGGACAAACACTGTGCACAGCGGTTCGATACATCGATACGCTGGATTTACAATAGAAGGGATGTTCGTTTGTTTTGCAATCATGTATTGATAAGAGTACTTGGCACGCCTATCTGCATTCACATTGCTGTTTTTGTACTTGGGGAACTGCTTGTAGAAGCAGACGCCAATCAATGGTGACATCGGACATTTAATTAGCCAAGGCGTTCGGCAAAGGGGAAAGCATACTCCCCTCTCCCCCATAAAAGAAAACAAAAAGAAGGATATGCGAATTGAGGCTATATTTTCTGCTACCAGATTTATCTTTACTTTGTTATTCTTATTTTTGCCAGTTGTGTAGAAGAGCTAATCTATTTCATACCACCAATAAAGAAAGCATCGAGAGAAAGACGAAGGCAGAGAGTGTGTCAGTATAATACATTTGGACCTATCTTTCTCGGCGTCTTCTGTCTATAAAATAAAAGCTCGAATCACTCAAGTATTGTTGGGCATACACTACACAATTTTTCGTACCAAACGCATTATCCCTTTTCTAATACGTGATGTAGCAAAACGGAAGTGCGTGATACACGTATGTGAGTCATCGAACCCTTGCATTTGTGAAGCAAATATATCTGCTCGTCCCTCCTCTGTCTCAAGCCTCTTTCATGACGTCATTCCCCTCTCCTTCCGAGTATTTCCTTGTGCAGGCCAACTGGCGTACCGTACGTGCGCGCGATTCCTCTATCCACTACCCTGTCTCTTTCATCCCTCCAGAAATGCTTGTAGCTAACCTTTCCCGCATAGCACCTAGAACAGACGGCAGAGCGCACCAATCGAATGTTTACATTCAACAGCGGCATTCCACTTCTTCATGCCCCGAGTCCAAACGAAGAAAGCAAAAAGGCTACTCAGCTTCTGTCTGCCTCTTCAAAGATACGAAAACACGCTTGGGCACCTCGCGATCAAGAGGCATCCGGTGCGCCAAGAGCTCGCCCTCTAAACAAAACACGCCAGATCGAGAAAGGCCCCCCGAGAAGTGAGGTGCCTGCGAGTCATGTTGTGAAGCGCACCCTCAGCTCTGCTGCTGCCTAACCAAGAATGTTCTCGTTTTGTTTCTTGTATGTACTTTCGCCATATTTTCTTTTCGCGAGAAATCTGATCCCGGGCGGGGACGAGCCGGGCGGAGCCGTTTCTCCTTTCCGTCTGACGCTCGCTCGCACAGCTTTTACTTTCCTCGACCATCCTCCCCGCAGAAGTGTTTTGTGAAATCGCCGGAACATCCTTTATTCCTCCTTCGGGAGATCGAGCCTCCGGAAATCCAAGCCGGGGTGACTTATATGCGTCGAGAAGAGGCGCTCAGAAATGGGAAGGGGGGGACGAACAAAACAGCCGGCGCTGCGCCACACTCCGCGCATTCACAGCGCCGCGACGTTCGGAAGAAAAATAAAAACAAAAAAAAGAGACACGTCAGCTGTAAGAGTAAAGCGATGTTGTCAAGTCGTGGCGAAGAGATAACGGGAAGGGGGAGGGGGGGGGGCAGCAAAAATGCCAACTTGAATGCGAACGCGCGTTGCCCGAATAAAACGACGCGTCGAAAGCGCGTAAGCATGCTGCTGCAGCGAACGGCGTGGCGATATACATATTCTCTCAGAAAGGGGAGGCATCGCCTGCCTGCTTCGCTGGCATCAGGGTGAAGGCACTTTTGAGGAAGATGGAGAACGTATAACCTTCCTGTCCTCCCCTACTTTATATATATATATATATATATATATATATATATATATATATATATATATATATATATATATCGCATCGCGCTAGGGGAGCAGGCTATGCAAGACGAGGCGAGTTGCAAAACGCCGTGGGATGGTGGACACAGGCAGCGACGTCCCGGTTCGCGTCGCCGCCACGGCCAGCACGTGATGGATGCAGTCGCGATAGCGAGTTGATCGTGCATATCATTATCGCCGCGCGCGTATCGATTTCCAGAAGCGATATGCGACGACACCTCTCTGCGGAGGGAGGAAAGGGAGGAAGCGCGACCGCGTAATATGGTTCTAGCCGTTCGGAAAATGAATCTGCGCGCAACCAAACCCCGCGCGCGGGAGCTACTTTTTATTAATCCGTCTAATATCGCCAGCTTTCGTTGCGTAACTACGGGTTTCCTGCTATTTTGGTGCCGTATTTTTTTATTTAGGGTATAGAGTAAAAAAGTTTTTTTTTGTCGTAAGCAGACACACGTTGGCTGCGAGAAAACACCTTTCGAATCAAGCGCTATCTCTCGCGAGTCTTCTAGTTCCTTTTTTTTTTTTTGTTCACTGCCTATAGGCATTTGTTTTCCATCGTCATGGGGGTAGATACGCATCACGCTTTCTCCACCCCCCCCCCCCCTTTTTTTTTCTTCTTTTTTTTTTCTCGTTTCGTTCAGCCTTCTGTGTGCGTCGGTACTGCAGGGAAGGTGCCTTCCTGTCACCTTTTCTTTTTCTCACCTTTTATTTTTTTTTCTTGTTCACCTTCAGCGCAGTGTGCGTCTTCGTTATTTTCCCCTTAGGTTTAAGCCGAGTATAATCCCTCCTTTCAATAACCGATCCCGGGGGGCTTTATGGTAATTTCGTGCATCGCTTCCACACCGGGAGCAGCAGCGGTGCGAGCGGCTTCCGGACGTGGCGTGTTGGTCGCCCGAGACGACGCGACTCGCCGGCGCTTAGGCGCCCGCGAGGGATACGCTGCATGTGGTTCGATTCGCCGATGTCGCTCTGTGTCTGCGGGGTACAGAGAGGAAAAAGAGAGAGAGAGAGAGAGAAAGGGAGTACGGCAGGAAAGAGATAGTCCGCGAAGAGGAACCGCTCATGCAACGCCACTCCTTCGTTATTTATTATTATTGCGTGCAGTTCTTTTTTTTTTTTTTCGATCCTGCTCGCCGAGGTTGATTTATTACCAAGCGGGGGTTTTGATTCTGTCTCCGCTTGCTTTCCACTTCTCTCGTGTCGTCTTTTGGCTGTCTTTCTTTTTCCGCGGCCTGTCGCGCGCTCTCTTCAACTTCGTCGTTCTTTCTTTTTCATTCGTACTCTTTTCGAGAGGGATTAGAAACAAAGCCTCGATCTGGGCTGCCCTTGTCCCGTTCCCGACCCCTTTTTGTTATCGAAGCGCTTCCAGAGAGACATGTATCTATAGGGGAGGGAATTAGCTGCGTCTTGTGAGACAAGTGCAGCGCGGTTCATTGTTTGTTGCTCACATAAGAAGGGCCGCGTGCTCCATCTCGCGTATTATCCGACCAGCGCTTCGGTGGCGTTGTTCCGTTGAATTCAACGCAGATACTTGCTTTCTTGCTTCTTGGGAATGTCTTTGCGCATACATCTCGCATATGTATCTAGCGTATCTGTGTCGAAGAATTTCAAACATTTAGAGCGCTGTGCAAGGACATCTTCAGCGCAGCGGGTATACACCGGAGTATGCATCGAGGTGTTTTTGCTGGCCGCATGATCGAGTTTGAGCTTTGCGATTGATCTTTTCTTTTCTTTGTAAAAATAAAAAAAATAAATGCAGCTATTTGCGCTGTTTTCTGGCGACGACTAATCCTTTGTCGCTTTGTTGTTACTTTAACAATAAAGATCAACAAAAGAAAAACAAAGAAATGTGGTGTTTGATGAGTCTAAAAGTTCTCGTTCTAACTGCGCCAGCTAATGTTTGGGACACTCAAGAACGATGCACCCTCTAGATGTCGTTTAATCACTACTCGTCACAAAATGTCAATGTCACCAGAGAAGCATTGAAGAACTTTCATCGCTTTGCAATGGGCTTCCGATGGGCGAATTCATTAACAAAGTGACGCGGACGGAGTTATTTTGTGTTGCGTTATGCAGCGGTAAATCCGAACCGACTCCGCTCGGTAATTTCTTACGTCCTCCGGGACTGCATGAGGATCTTATGTGCACTTTTGCCAGCCGACTGTAGCTCCGAAGCTACACTCCGCAATGGCCTCCGAATTTAGGTGTTGCTTGTTGCCTCCTCCAAGCTAGAACGCGTATCACCCGATCTCGGAGGATACTGCAGCCTCGAAAGGGGCGTTTGTTTTGCTCTCTTGAGACGGGCCGTTCGAAACATACGGAAAACACGCAACATGTTTAACCTGGCGAAGCAAGAAAAAAAAAAAAAGAATGGGACTGGCTTAAAGGATTGCGAGGTTTATACGAGACATACGCAAAACGTTCACTTCATTTTCCCTTCAATTCGTGCATCGTTTCTCCATTGAACGAAGATTTGCTGCGCGCGCGTTTCGCTAAGTGGTGAGAGGAGGCGACCATCTTTCGTCGTCGCATTGTTGTTGGCGTTGCCCGACCGCCTTTCTCGCGGCAAAAACCAGAACGCTCTCTCGCCAAGCCTGCGCCGCATGCTCCCGCAAACATAAGTGTCGAGCCGTCTCGCCGGCGCACCCTCGTCTGTAGCACCAGCACGCGGAGACACCGAAGGGAGGGTGAGCGAACGAGCCAGCGACGGCGGCTGATTAATGGCGCCTCCCGAACGGCGCGGTTCTCTTCCACGCAAGACGACGCCGCGCCGACGAGTTTTCGAGCGTCAGCCGCCGCCGCCGCCGCGCACTGCATGCGAGCGCGATTGAAACCCGATTCATGCGCTGAGCGCGCCGTACGAGGACGGCGCTCGTTCTTCGTTCCTTCGCTGTACGCGGTCCTGTACGCGAAGCGCCGAAGCATGCGCGCCAAGGTTTCAGATCTGCGTTCTGGAGGACCCGGTTGTGTCGGTGTTCGGGAAGAAGCAATGCGAAGTCTATTTCTCGCGATGCTTTGCCCGCATTGTCGTCCGTCCTGTGTACAGGTGGCGGTTGCGAAGAGCCTGGTGGTGAAGTACAGAAGTACACTTGGTGCAGCCCTTTGGTTGTGCGAGACGGCCACGGTGGGTCGGGCAACTCGCTCAATATTCGACAGTAGAACTTTCCCAGATAGGAGTTGGAGGTGTCGCATAACGGCGTGGCCTATAGCTCGAGGGCACGTCCAGTATTTGAGAACGCCGTCGGTTTATAACCACCAAACACCAGGCAGGGTGGGCGGCCGCGGCAGCGATCAATGCGAATCTATCGCAGGCCATTCGCTCACAACACCCTGCGCGAGCGTGTACGGACTGTCACCAGTGCTGAGGAGAAAAACTATAGGTCTCCCTTTCCCACTCTCACGTCCTAGCTGTCGTTTAAATGTTTAATCCAACGCTGCGCGAACGCCCTCGCGTACGACGAACACGGCCCGGCGGCATGCGCGAGCGACAACACGGACCAGCACGCACAAAAAAAAAAAAAAAAAAAAAGTAATGGACAAACGAAATCCGAAGTGCGTCGCCCGGAGAACATGTAAACACTGGTCGCCTAGGACACACGTGTCGCATTATGCTTGTCTTCCTTCGGCGGCTTTTGCTTGCGTGTGCGAGTGTACGCGCACCCACGCACAATGCGGCTCGGATTCCCCCTTCGCTCGTCGGTAATGGTGGCTCTGCTCGAGCGCGTGACATCCAATGCCATGCGGCGGCACGGCGGTGGTTGGACCCGTTCGAACGATGAGGAGTCCAGATATGGCGAGCTCAGCCCGAAAGCGAGTCGGGTCCGTTTGGCCGGGTATACAGGCAGGAAAGGCAGGCAGGCCGGCGTCCACGTATTCGTGCGGTTGACGCGCTTCCTTTCCAACTCTCCCTCCCTCTCTCTCTCGTTTCACGGGAGACCGGCCGTGGTAGGACTTATCGCCGATTGCCTGGAACTCACGTTTCGGCCTTCCGCGGCGTTCGCCGCCTCGCAAGAGCACATCGACGAGCGAGCGACACAGAGCGTTGGTGGTGGTCCTCCACGAACGAAGCCGCGCGTTACGGCTTCGTGATATATGTCCCTCGGACGGGCTGCGCAAAACCGTCGTCGTGGTCTTGCTCGCAGTTCTTTTGCCTTCTCTCCCTGCATGCCTGGCGGTGTCCTTATCGCTCTGGCCTCGCTACCAAGCGCGTACAGAGGTAGCGTCAGCAGCGTGTCCCCGCGCTGTTTTTGAAGGAAGCAATAACAAATAAAATAAAATAATCGAAGGCGAACGCGTCTGTAACGGGAGCAGGCAGCCGACAAGAATCGTCTCTAGCGGCGTTCTGTGGTGAAGAGAGAGTTCGACAAGAGATTCGCATCGGCTCCACTCGAAACCTTTCTATAGCTTTATGGTTTTTCCCCTGTGGTCGCCGGACATTGCAAACTTTGACAGTGGTGTTTAGGCAAGGGTGCGTACAGGGACGTGTATCGATAAGCGACTCGCAAACAGTGGTGGTGTTGAACGTTGTTATCTGCACTCCACGGCCGGCGATGACCTGGCTTGTTTGAAGGAGGAATCTTCGATTTCGAGTTATTCATTTAGCTTTTCCTTTCTTTTGGTTTGTCGCTGTGAATTCTCTATAAGCGCCATTAAGTGCTTTATTTGCGAGAGGAGATATTTATGGAAGCATTTGGTCACCGTACAGTGCAGAAAAATATTTGCGAACCCTTGACTGGGAGTGCGAAATTCGTATCTTCGCCACACGATCTCTGCGATACTACAGAGGCTTGTTCAAATATGGCGATGGAGTTCCAATCGTACTTGGATGTTCATATGGTGGAATTTCTCGACTCGCTTATATACGTTGCGGTAAATTGTTAGCGTAAAAAGATATTTTTCCTTTTTCTTGCGGAAATAGCTCACTCTGAAATTTGACATGACGATGTGCGCGATGATCGATGAGCATGCGCGGAGATGAGACTAACTGCAACTTTGCTTTTTTAACGCCGCAATAAACAACTGATCGAGAAAAAGAAAAAAAAGAACGAGGAAATGCTATCTTTGTGGTGGTACGGCAAGAATTCCGAACAGCGTCCGAGCAACACGGATATCGAAGAGATGGCGATTTTATCAAACATGCCGAATAGGATATAGAGAAAGCTATAGAAACGCATGAAACAAGACAAAATCGACTGGAGTCGGGGTAACTTGGAAAAAAAAAGCCGCATCAGAAAGATCACGCAACAAAGAGAGGTATGGAGAGAGAGAAAAGGATCCCGAAAATGCAGCCGAGTGCTTGCAGCGGGCACAGCGAGCGGCCAGAAAGAAAAGAAAAAGCAAGAAAAGCGTGGCCGCACAAAAGGCGATGCACATAATATGCCCTTGCACTTTCAGGTTTTTGCGACGTCCTGCGCCCGGCGCGCTGCGGCGCAGCCGCGCTTCGCATGCAGCTAGGCACACACAGACACACGCACCCGCATCGACGCACACACATACAGGGCGGCAGCCGCACAGGGCCCTCTCACGAACGCACGCACGCTGCCGCAGCAGCAAAGCCCACACGCACGGGCACAATGTCTGCCGAAGCTCCGCCTCCGAAAAACCATTTATCATCCGCGAGACACTCTCCGACAGCGCCCGGGAGGAGAACGCTCCGCTCCCGAGGGCGAGAGAGCCCAGCGGCGGCCCCGAACCAAGCAGGCCTAGCCGCCGCCGACGCTTTTGTTTGTATCCAGGGTTTCCTCAGCGCCTGCTGCTGCTGCCATCGGGCCAGCCAGCAGTGCGCGGCCCCGAGCAACCGAGAGATTCCTGCCAAGGGTTGCACATCTCCCCCTGGCCACTAGGGGGCCTTGCCTGCCGACCCGGCCGGATGGCGTGCAATGGCCGGCGTGGTACATGCCCGCTGGCGCGAGTCCTATCCCCGAGAAGGCGGCAATGCACTCGGTTGTCGAGTCTTTCTTGTTTTTTTGCCTCTGGTCTGCGTGTCGAGTGAGTCGAGGCTGTGTCTCGAGACTGCCCGATTTCCGGTGGAGTAAATCGAAATACCATCCTTGCAGTACCGGGCCCTTACGGCATAAACACTCATATGCAGAATTGACATATGGGAAATGGTTCAGGCGAATCATGATCCTGGGCACATTACTGCTGGAGGCAGTCGCCCAATGGACTTGCAAACGAAACGCATCGTGGATGAACCATGCCCCTGTGTCGTGGACGTATGTTCTTGTTTAGCGAGGGACTAGGTTAAGAAACTCCTGCACTTTACCCAATGTCCATCTTTGAAGATTTGCTTTGTCTTGGAGCAACAATCGTCTCCTGTTTTGTAATATGTTATACCGTTGACTCCAGTCGAAGCCCGTCGTCGTACTCCGCGAGGTGAGGCAAAAACAAGAATTCATCGTTTCGCACCGCTAAGGGTGAATGACACCAGGATATCTCCTTTATATTTTGCGGTTCCCCTTCCAAGCATAGGCGATTTGCCACTTTAGCAGATGTAGCGCCTGTTCATCTTTCCGCGACTGCATGCACATCAAATGTAAACACAGCGCAACGTTTCTAGTTGTCTTACATAATTAACTAAAGTTGCGGTTGCACATTAGTGCAGAAACCATTTTACGCGGCAATATAAAGCCTTGCGAGAAAGTGACTGTCCAAACACAACTTTTCCCCTTTTTACCATCATCTTCGCGACTGCCACAGGCTCCGGTATCGGCGCGAAAGTGCGGTGCATAGTAGGGAGCCTATACATGACCGGCTCAAGGAGCGGTCATGTAGGTCCCTTGGTGCATAATCTAACATACGTTTAAGCTTCAGAAAAGCACTGCATCTCTCATACAGGTGCAAAAAGCACGCTCGCACATTCGTACTATTCGTGAGAACACGAAGACACAATGTGTGGCTCTCGGTCAAATAAAAATTCCTAGCGTGTTACGTGCCAAAAGCGCGATGTGATACGAGGCATGCTCTGCAGCAGAGAATTCCGGAAAATTCACCTGCTTGGAGTCCTTTGACACGCACTAATAACAGACAGTGCACGAGTCTTCGGCTCCACCTAACTGAGATCCGCCGCGGCCGGGGGTATGCGTCGAACCCGCGCCTTTCGGGACAGCAGTCAACCCCAGCCAAATGCTTCCGCACGCATTCCAAGCGCTTAAAGGACATAGAGTCGTCAGTGTAGTACCTTTGCTTGTCCATCGGCAACCCAATATTGGGCATATGCGCATTATTGCGAACGAGACAACGAACACAAGGAAGCGCGTACACGGCCGTCCGTACGTCAACCAGACCGGCTTGTACCTAGCAATGGCGGACGGAGCCGCTGAAGCCGCCGGAAGTGACGCGCGTGCAAACTATGTATACCGTTATGACATGCTGACACGCGCATGCCACTCGTAAACTTCAAGAGTGGATACGTAAACACAGTTGTCTCACACTCTTCCCTGTAGCGTTTTTCTTTTGCATATTTAACCTGCGTCGTCTGTAGAGATAGCAAAATGTCAACAGCGGCCTTACGTTAACGTATTAATGCGAGAGCGTAATATATGCCATATCGGACGGAAGATCAGGTGTCCTCTAAGGCGCAAGTTACCGAAAACCACTTAACCAAGCGATCGCATCATCATGGCGTCACGACATGAAGACGAGCTATGGAGCAATATCATATTGCCAAATGACATTGACGTCGAGGAAATACGGACTCCCACCCAGAAACGTCGGGCTTTCACGTTCCGCGCACGTGAGCTGTGTAATTTTATGCGACTCGGTGCTGCCTGACCGTCACTGGCTGTCTTGTATAACTGCACAGTCATCGTTCGTCCTGAGAAGCGCTAGAAGGTGTGCTAGTTGAATCACGTGTGTTTATTTTCCCCGCCAACTATTCTGCAATGCCCTTCTTTACTATTCTGGGGCCGACTCAACGAAGCTTGTCGCCTTTAAGCGCTCAAAGCCATTGGCTACCACGATTGCCTTAATTAAAATCTCTCTTAAGAACATTTGCTAATATACTGTAGGACACGTGCTTGAAGGCTGTCATCTGGTATAGGTTTCGTAGCGTGACGCGGACATATATGCTCTATGCGCGCACGTATTTATGCAAGCACTGTTTTCGTTAAGGGAAAAGAGGGACATTTGTGACGCGACAACAGGACATGAGATTGCAGCTGCTGAAAAGGAATGCGTAGAGAGAAATTCGCAGTGGGGCTGTTTGGTATATGAGGTACGCAACTTAGTGGGCCTGAGCAAGGAAGGGACAGCATCAAAGAAAGTACGCAAAACGCAGAGCTCTCTTTCTCGTTATCGTACCGAGTGGTGTCTTCTTACCGCCAAGAGCTGCACATGTATTTTTCGCAACGAGAAACACATCCCAGTCGTCATTATTTGATTCACGAAGACATATCCTTAACCGCGTTGTAACCGTGTGCGTTGAAACCGTGCGCGTTAATTTACCTGATTTAATCTACGGAAAGTCAACAGCCTTTCCCTCCCTTTCCGCTCTCCTTTCTCCTGAACCCCTCCCCCTCCCTTGCCATTACTGGCAGCCAAACGGAAATATACGTCTGGTCAACAGCGATTCCTTTCTTTTCTATACGCCTCCTCCTCCTCCTCCTCCTCCTCCTCCTCCTCCTCCTCCTCTCCTCCTCATTTTCTTTTTCTTCATCCCTCTCTCTCCCAGTCTAACGCAGACAGTGGAAAAGAGGCAGCCAACTGTATACGTCGAAGTGCTTAATCTTCACGACTAATTTACACCGTAAATTAGGGCGGCGTTACGCTCCCCCAAGAAATCATAATTTGGCCCGAGGTTCACATATAGCTTTCTTTAAAGGGTCCGTTTGAACAATTTTCGTTCTATCGTCTCAAAACAGCACAGCTATTACAGCTCCGCAATTTTTAAAACGACCATGTAATGACCCTGTAAGCATTCATTATATATACGGCAAGCTTATTTAAGTTAATAAGTCGCACCCAACCGTTTACAACACTCTCGAAAATTGTGAAGATAAGCCGCTCGCGGCAGCCCCTTGAAAAACACGCACTTTGTCAATTCTCGTGGACTGTTCTGCAGTATAGTACATTATATATACAGACCGCATTCACCGGTCTCCCAATGTAACAAATTGCGTTTCGACCTCTTTTTTATTCACCATTCAACAAGTTATCCTTTAAAGTGATACAACCGACTTGGTTTGCCATTATTCTTTCGCAGTTGTTATACTGTACCTTTCTTTGCTTCTTTTATATTTTTTCCTGCACGGGTCTATAGTTTGCACGATAGCCTGCTTCTGATCGTTTATACCCCGCTGTGAGGCAATATTTC
Source organism: Hyalomma asiaticum (assembly GCA_013339685.2). Taxonomy (NCBI): domain Eukaryota; kingdom Metazoa; phylum Arthropoda; class Arachnida; order Ixodida; family Ixodidae; genus Hyalomma; species Hyalomma asiaticum. The sequence continues at coordinate 88,137,222 of CM023485.1, forward strand.
ATGTGGGCAGGTGCGGCTTGGTCCGCGGGGTGGCTACAGCATGCTAGTTTTTGACACTATATAGTTGATAAGTTCCTCATCGTTCGAGAAAAGCAAAATGCTTCGCTCTTACAGTGCGAAGGCATCTGCGTGTGCGTGTGCGTCTGTTCGTATATACAAGTAACAACGCACGCATGCCGAATAGCCAGCACCCTTTTGCTAATTAAAAATACCTCACCGTGTCCGTGTCGACGCCGAGCAGCGGCCGCTTTATCTTTATACGTGTACAAAAAAAAAAAAGTAAATAAAACGCAGCGCGTGTTACCCACTTTCGGCGCTCGCCTGCGTGTGTGTAGTTCTCCCACGTATAATCATGCATATGCATGCGTTGCGCGCAAGAAGCGTTCGGATCTGCATGCGCGATGCCAGGGCTTCTTTGGGGGCTAAGCCCGGCGACCTCTATGCGCGCCTCGCTTCTTTTTTGTGGTACTTTTTTTACACACTTCCATTTCTTTGTAGCTGCAGTCTTAAGAGCTTCTTTTAATTTGCAGTTCCTGTATAGGACACGGCCGACGTACAGGTATTTCCACGCGTGCGAGATTTTCATGAGCGCTTGGGCGTGGCATGGCACATGGAGGAAACGGAACACGTTTTTGAGCTTAGGGACAGCGTTGTGTTTAGGTGAAGGATCGCTTGCGCTGAGGGTTTTTTTTTCTTTTTAATTAATTTCTTGGCTAACGTTAGGAGTATACGGTTAAGCTTGACGCACAAGCATACCGTCATTGTTTGCGCCCCTGTCCTGCTGGCGCTATTTGTAACGTTCTCTTCGTCTTTCTGTTGCTGCATGTGACCTCGACCAATATAGAGGGCTGCCAACGAAGAGTAAGCACACGCGCGCTCCTCAGCCGTGTGACGGATGATGTGACAGATCCTTTCAAAAGCAACACAGTCTCTGTTCCAACACAAAGTGCTTCTTCAAACTTTTCTCCTGGCACCCTCCAGTCTATTTGAGTGCGTCGTCGGTGAGGCCCCTGTGAGGAAGCTTGAACATCTCATAAAACGATGGAGGACGAAATATGACAACAAATTCGTTTCTCATTAAACTCTTTGCAAGTCATTCATATATGCAGCAGACGGGTCTAGGACAGCCTTTTCTTTTTCTTTTTTTCATAGGCATTTCAATGCTGCGCACTTTGCTGCTTTACCTTATTCTCCCACTGGACTAAATTAACACTCTGTCCTTGTCATGCATGTGGGAGTATTTTTCATGCGATGGTGAACTTCCAATAGAGGGCAGATATGTCTCTTGTCAGTATTATGATTAACTGTGTAGTCTAACGACAGCTTTGGAGGGGCCATTATTTTATCGCCTTTACGGTACACGGCCTATCTGCGCGACAATTCGTCACAATGTAACGCGCCCTCTCCCATGACACTATCACTCATAGTGTCAGCACTGTATGCATTCACCTTCTGGAGATGTCTGCGGGCATCTCAGCGCATTAAAAAAAGAAGAAGTCATTTCAGCAAAAGTTTCTGATGTTCACCCCACCCTAATTCATATACAAGATTCCCTGCTGAGGAATCTTTTTATCATAACATATACATACATATCTATATGTATATAAGCAGTATGTATTGATTGCGTTCAATACAAACAGCAACTTACATCTGTAGGGTGTAACAAGCAGATACAGAAGAGAAAGAGCACACGCACGCACGCACGCACGCACGCACGCACGCACGCACGCACGCACACACACACACACACACACACACACACACACACACACACACACACACACACACACAAAGAAAGAAAGAGACAAGGAAAGGTGTATATGAAGCCGGTGCAGTCGACTCCATGCTACGAATCATGCAACATGTCGCTTTCATTTTTCTTGCTCTCTTCTCTTCTTCCTTTCTTTTTCCTTTTTTTTGTGTTAACAGCGTAAGCTCCACGAGTTAGAGCAAGTTGTTGAAGGATGTATATTCATTATTAGATGCTTTCCGCAAATGAAAAGGAAAAGGACTCATCGGCGCGTTTGCATATTGCGCATTCAAGTTCGATCATTAGTGCCAATTTTGTGGCAATATAATACATCCTTCGCGACATCTTATTCAAATATTTACTAAATAAGAACGCACAAATAAAGTAACGCCGAAGTTACATTATCTGACACTGCACTTGTACCTATGGAGAGACGAAGTGACTCGTACGAAACCGCCGCTCCGCGAAAATTGTTTCTTGTCTGAGATTTCAGAAAATGAAATAAGCGGCAAGGGAGAGGGAGAGACAGAGAGTCGTACATTCGTAGACACACGCGTATACGTTTCCGAGCAATCAAGCTTCGACTGCCATGCTACGCACCTTGTCAAGCGCGCGGCGAACCGTGAGTGCGTGCCCATCTCTCGAGATAAGATTTTTCTCCCCGATGAGAAATTCGCTATACCGTCATTAAAATCGCATCAGCACGTTCTCCGCCGCTAATGGAACGTAAGATATCATTTATTTGGGCCCTCGATGACGCGGCCATTCAATCGAGTCGCGCGAGCGAGGTAGAAAAAAAAATAATAAAGGAAGGAAGGAAACCTGAACGCGGTTCGCCGCTCACCACCGCTTCCGGTCGAGCGTTATGAACGCGAGATCGCGCCTCACATTCTTTTTTTTTTGTTCATTTAATGTATACAAAGTATTACTAGTTCAATTAACTTGAAATGTGTAAAAACACGGCTATAATCGACTATAATCTTTCAGTGGACGAGTTTCTGGTTTGTTTGAGGGCACATTTTATATCCTGCCGAAACGGCGCGCAGTAGAGTCCATTACTACAACAGGTTTGCCCTCTCCAAACATCCATCTATAAAACGGCCCCTCTAACGTGTGGTATTATCGTGAGGCGGCATATGAACAGTCAACACTTATTCGTAGCTGTTGAGGATAAGTGGTATATAATGTGGAAGTGGTTTACCATTTATACACAGCCAGAAATATTTTTCGGGGATAAGGATTGGGGCGTGTTGTCATAGGGCGCTGTGTGCTGATATCATGGGCGGAAAAAGAAAGGTATAAATTATGGGCAAAGGGTAATTATGCAGCGCTTAGAAAATTTTTGGCGGGAGGACTGTTACACAAGGAAGACGTCCCACCGAAACGCTTCATAACGTCAAACTCGCTCCGTTTTGTACTTATTCGACACATGTAGTGAAGGATAATTGTACTTAATTTCTTTATAATTCGCGGTATCATTGGGGTACATACGTAGCTGTTATGTAAGGTCGACAAATGTATATGATGTCCTTTTTTGTTTTTTTTTATTATTTTTTTGATAAGCTATAACTGAACACATGCATTCGTCCTCCACCGCTTAAACTTGCAAAATGCACTCGTCGTCATGAAGATTACACAGCCGCTTTTATTTAGGGTTTTACCAAGTACCACTGCTATATCCTTTGAGTAATACAAAGCGTGTGTCTGTCTGTTTAGTCACGCCTAAAGGGAAGAGAGAACAAAATATGACTATCCTAATGCATTACGGGGTGTCAGGCGTGGTAATAAAACAATGGCTGATGCGGTCTGCCATTGATGCTGTGAGCAGTAACTAAATCGTGAACTACGAACATATTGCTGTTTGTAAAATCACGGCTGTTGCCACATTTAACGGCGAAAATTTTGTACTTGATTGTCCTTACTGCGTAGATTATGAAGTTCTTGTGAGATTTCAGTCAGGTGTTATGGGCAGTGACAAAGGCGTGGAAGCTGAAGATACTTCAACTCGAATTTAAAGGAACGTCGTGGCTGCTGCGACACTGACTATATAGTGAAAGTGTGTACTTCATGAACATTACCAGGAAATCGCTTTGCAGAAGACGGATGCTCACCAGCTGTCCTTGTGCATCATGAGTTGTGGTGCAAAACCTACACACTAATACTTTAATTGCTGCCCCACCAGACAAACACACTGCCTGACCTCAGAGACAGAGATCAAATGTGTAAGGCACTTCCTTCAAACGGTCGTGACATTGGCCGGCCCGTTCTATAGTTAATGAGATGCCCACAAAAGCGATTGGCTCGCATCTGCTGGCGTTGTTGTCACTGTGGTATAAGGCAGCAGCATCATGTAGGCGCTGCCGCTTTTAATAGCGAAAATCTTCACCTCGTAAATATAATATGCGTGAATGCTGATCGGTGCACTGAGACTCCTCTGCGGTGTCTTGCACATCCGGGGCGAAACACAACCACCTGTTCATTCATAAGCGGGCATTGCCATTGCCATCACATTGCCATTGCATTGCCATTGCATTGCCATTGAATTGCCATTGAGTTGCCATTGCCATGCATCCAGCATCACGAAAGGCTAAAAATTTAGCTTACGGACGAGCTCTATAGCGTAAGATGTTTCAGTGAATAGGGGCCTTGCATTGTGAGATGGTGTGTTTAGTGCAACGTTCGGAAGGCCGCCTCACGTACACTCACAGGGACGCACATATAGTCATTATCTATGGACAGTAAAAGTTTCTTTAGAGCTCGAATACTTCGCATTCTTAGAGAGCCGAATTCACAGAACGTGCTCTTTGGAAGTATTGCTTGTCATTGCTAATGTTATGTACAGCGTCCCGATTGGCTGAAATATTATACCATTAACTGGACTATTACGCGTACGCCGCATAAGGAATAAGTGTGGATTCTAGTCATTTTATTATGTAAGCTGCTAAACTGGCGAACACTTTGCAGCATAGCACTATTCCATATCATCCAAATAATTTTGTTCACAGAAAGAACTTGTTCGAGTTCATCTCCGTAACTCACAAGAGTGACTTGGTCAGCGAGGAAAAAAAAACAAACAGAAAGCGTTTTGCGCGTAGTTTGTAGTAACGCCATTGTAATATTTGTATTACTTCACCTTGTAGTTCAAGAGTGACCACTTGTGCTAAGAAACGCGCCCCTGCTACAGCCAGCCCTTTCATGAGTTCTGGGGTTTTGCCTGTATAAAAATAGCATGTCATTATGTGCACTACCAACAATAAAAATTGATTGATTGATTGATTGATTGATTGATTGATTGATTGGTATTATCTTACGAATTTTCGTAGCGTAAGATGTTTTCGTGAACTTGAGTCCAGTGTCCACATTCCTAGGAATTCTTCCGAAGAGAATATTTCAGCCAATACGTACCAAGTTTTCATCTCTGAGATTGCGTTGCCGCACGTTGCTAGCAGCATTCCATTGTGCCGTGAGTTCTTGTATACGGCTCAACAAAGCCGTTATTAGTTGCGAGACAAAAGCAATAGAGAGCGCGGAGTTCTGGATTCAAGCGCTGTAATTGTTTTTGTGACAAATTTGGGAGGCTGTATCATTAGGTGAAGCCGCGATACCAGGTTATCCGCGCGTCTGCTTGAGCGGATGTATAGCGATAACACTGTGCAGTTTCAGTTTCTCGGGTGATGTTCTGCGATCGTCGAGGCGATTCCACGAAGTGAGTCACGGGAAGTCGTTCTCGCACGAATTGGATGCGTGCCTAAACTTGAACAACTTACCATCATGATGTTTCCGATGAACAAAGTGAGAATTGTAACATTCTACAGCGTTATGATTCTACCAACCGCGGAGAATACGATTCTGCGACTATATACATTATAGCGACTTGAGACATGCGATGTTCACACTATGGCCATCAGGAATTGCCAGTCACTGCCCAGAGCGTTTCCGTTTCGAACTATACGCCTCGGAATTGTGGCAGGTTGAGCGCTGGAACACTTTGATAAGTCGAACACACATTCATCAAATTCGAACCCACATATAATTATGGTGTGTATGGAGTGGCTCCAAGCTCCCCTTGAAAATTTCTGCATGAAAGCTTTCTTTTATATATCGGATTACCCACATAACATTTTTTTTTTGATCCCCTTCATATTCACCATCGACGGACTTTTGAATAAAGTTGTTTGCCTGTCCGTCTCCTTCATATTCACAGCATACCGAACGTGGCCGTCAGAACACCGACATTTTCCCCCTTCTTATTGCACATTTTCTTTATTTTTTTCTTTACGGGGTTCCTTTATTGCGTCACCTTTTTTCCAGTTTTTCTTGGTGCATTTTTTGCACGCAAATGTTCCATGTTCTTTCAAGATAAAGGAATGTTGGCAATAAGCACTGTGTGCGTCGCAAGCCAATTGCCGCAAAGTTTGCCTGTTTAATGACGTTTGGCTGTTTTAAGCCGCAATCCTTAACGCACTCGACTTACTCTTAATTACGATGTAATTATGACAACGTGTCTCTTCTTACAGCGAATGGCTAATGCCAACTATCTGATCCTGCGTGCGCGCAGACCCGTGGCACTTCAACACGTACATTGTATCGCAATGCTAAATTATATAGTACTCGGGTTCGATCTCTGTAGCCAAGGCTGGCACATTTTCATGCGTAGACAAAATGCAGAGAACATCCGTGTACGCAGACTTATATGCGCACGTAGAGAACCCATGTGGTCGAAATGAATTCCGGTTATCCCACTACGTGTGCTGGTGCCTCGTATCGCGGTTTTGGGGCAAACCCATTTTCGAAGCCCTTAATTTACAACCAATGCCTGACATGTACAATGCTATTTTAATGAAGCGATATCGTACTTCCCGAATGAATCACGACTCTTTTCTTACTGATTTAGCGCGTTTGACACTCTATACCTGCCCTTATAGCACACGAGCCACTGATGACTGGAAAATTCCTTACACACGTACTAACTATATGGTCGCGAAATGATGAGCTACTTACTGCCGCTAACATTAAACAGTTTCTTACAATAAAGCATTTATACTGTTCCTTTCCTTGACTGTTTTTCTACGCTGTTAATAAAATGCAAATCGGCATGACCCTGAAGTACATGCTTTGATATTGTATAATGACTGATGATCTCATGCTGCTGTTGATATGTTGTCAAATGGCGCGAAAGCCTCCGTCAAGCCTTAATGGCATTTTGCTTTCGCCCCACAGCATCACTGTTGTGACTTTTGTAATGTCTCCTGTGATGTCGGAATAAACTGAACTGAATTGAATTGACATTGAAAAACACCAGCAATCATTGTTATTAGTGCACAGACGTAATCGAAGTGCACCCGGCCACGCGCAGCGTGGTGCATGCTCGAAGGCACTGTACACCCGGGCACACGTTGGCACACGTTGCGTACAGGCCTGTAGAAAACACGCTCATCAGCCAAGCAAGATATACAGGGACGATCAGCTCCTTTTTTTTTATTGGCGCTTCTTTCAAATGAACTCATTTTTTTTACAACATTCACAGCGACAAGTGAAAGAAACGGTCATTTCTAATAACATGGCTACAACACTTACAGCGATACATAATAGCACAAGCACTCGATGCCGGCCGATAGGGGGTGTTTTTCTCTTTTTTGTTGCTGTTGCAGCATTTGTTGTCATTCACTCGAAGAACGTTACAAAAAATGTTCAGCCAGACAAAATATACACTCCACATCCAAATCACTGTGCTTGGCATGGCGGCCGTCAGAAGCATGGCCACCGTGTATGCCGTGATCGCCCCAATGGCGCTATACATTCATGACGTAAAGAGGACACGCTGTGGGTTCTCGAAAGAAGACACTTCTCATCCACAGTTACACACTTCCAAGAACTCATATTCTTGATTAGTGCACATTGATTTCTGTCATATACATTTGCAGCCTATCGACTCGACAAGTTGCTGCACTCCTTTTCCTGCATTCAGAGAAAAATATCTTGTGACTCAAACATTCGCTCGTAGGAGCTACTTTTCGTTTCTGCGTCCGTAATCATCGGTGGTATTTCAACAAATGTTTCGACACCATCCGAGGAGATCGCGCATTCTGCGCGAAACATTATTGTGATACACGACTCAAAGAATTCACGAGGCTTCGTCATTGGATGGCCGCCATCGCTAATAACATGTTCTCTCTTCTGATTGGCTGGCGTTCGTTATTGTGTCGACGCCTTGTCACGTCGGGCCCAAAGGAAGCATTGCTTTTGAGCTGCTGCTGTTTACATTGCACGGAGTGAGCGGGAACACATCTCCCGTGTGTTTTAATTGCAGTATAGTTTCCAATAAGAAAACAAGCGCGTATATGTCTATTGTTATTTAACATTATTTTAGGGGGACGAAAATGACACACTAATTCAAATACAACGGAAATAGACCGCAAGAAAACAGACGATGCGGGATAGCATACAGATTCGGGGGTTTCAGATTATCTTCTATGAAAACGCTGAAAAATTTCCCGATAAGATGACGCTGCAGGTAAAGAAGTACGCATAGTTAAACCTAAAGGTGTCCCTCCATGAACATGCGTGTTTTTTTTTTGTTTGTTTTTTCCACAACGGGGCCCATAAGATACTAGCACCTGGCGACCACTCATTGTTCTGATTAGGAACACATCAAATACCCAGCGTACTAAAGCCATTTCAGTATCAACTGGAAAATCGCAGTGAGTAACTGATCTCATGTGACATCGTTGAACGCAAGAGACCACACAGCTGCTATGTTGAATGACATTCGCTGCACTGTTCCACAAGAGTGTCATGGAAGTAACGTAGAATCTGCCCACTCAGGCAGTTTAGATTTACATAAGGTACTTCAACCTTCATTTTTACTAGTCCCCGATTTCACGTTCCATATACGTCTCGACAAAGCGTGTTAAAATCGTTTTCATGCTTTATGCCTGTGGAAATTTTAATGGGGAAGTATTACTTAGGCAAATGCGATCAGGAAGGCTACTAGGCTTGACAAAGTATGCGCAAACCGAGCTACAAGTTTGTAAATCATAAAATCAGTGCAATAGAGTCCATCACCTAAAGAAACAAAAAACAAAAGGAAAGCAAATTCCGCCAAAACGTACATCATTAACTGCTACGCATTAAGAGACCGTCAGTGTCCGGTAGATGTTTCAGATAGCTTCACCAAATTGATCGCACTGTTAATCCCCTGGAAGCTCACTTTTTATCTCCTGCACCACTGATTACTTTAGTATTCTGCAGTAACAGCAATGCAGGGCCGCCTCTCAGCGAGGCTCCAAAGCTACATGCTTGAAACGTACTCGAATTTCGCGAATAACTAAGAAATAGCGTCGCTTCGTTTCCTCCGAGTCTCTGCGCTTAACAGCATGCACTTGCGTGAAGGGCCTGTTCAATCCCACAGTAAAATGCAAATACCAGTAATTTAGCGCGTAAAGCCCATGCTTCATTAGCCTCATAAACTTAGTCTGAAGACCATGCAGCGAACCCTCGCTACACGACAGAGTATTTTAACGTATAGCGTCCCGCTTTTCGCTGTACTTGTTTTACCAACCAAAAATGCAGCCCCTGTGTTAGAATAGTCTGTACTCGCGAGTCGACGAAGTGAGACCGTTGTGAACATATCTACAAGACTTTCAAGTAATCGTGAAAACGTTTTCGTTGCGAGGAGCTCTTCGTGAACAGCATCTTGATGCCAATGGAAGGGTTTCACCAGAGTTGAGTCTTCTATCGAGCGCAAATTGTCATAGCGTAGTAACAGAAAGAGATATAAAGACAAACATTAAGTAAAATTCCCGAACTAGTTCTGCAAGATTACGGGTTGAGCTCCACTCAAGATGTAGCTGTGGAAACCATGCAGCTGAGCGCGAAAGGTTAGCCCTACATTTCCATATCGCTGCCCAAGGGTACTCGTTGACGCTAACGTTACGCAAGCACGGATGCCTGAATTTGTCTCATCACACAAAGCATCGAAACGGGTCGTTAAGGTTTCTCATTTGCAACAGGACCTTTTACATCTGGACACATCGTGATACTCATCAGGGAAGCTTCGCTTAGCGGACGAAACTGAATAATGTAATACCTAAAGCACAACGATCATACACTGAGGAGTGAAGAAAAAAAAAAGCAAGACAACAATAAACACGATGCAAAAAATATCACAGATCTCCCGCTGGTGGCTCACATATGCGGCGAAATTTTGAGCGTGTCTGTCATTGTACTTTGCTGTCGAACAGGCTTTGACATTTTGGACCATCGAATTCCCCGGTACACAGCGTAGAATGGTATCACAGACCGCAACAAAAAGCACTCAATGTCCTCAGTCACTTTTTCTTTTTCTCTTTCGTTTTCTGCACCGATGGTGAACGACACCCAAGATGATATACGCCCTTGTCATTTTTCGAAATCTCATCTACACCTCGAAGCACAAATTGAACTAACGCGGGTATAAATTAGGCCTACCACCACGGACACTTAGGACGGTGAAAAGTATACCTCCAGGGTCGCTGAAGTATTTTCGTTATCGGGCTCACGCTATAGGATTTATAACTTAAGGCAAAACACACGAGACAGGAAAGAACTGTACAAAAGATATATCTGCTACGCACATCTAGTGCATGCACCGTGGTTTTTAATGTGTGCTCTTTTTTTTTTTTCAAGCGTCTCGACTGGTACAACTGCGTCACGACCACCGGAGTGAAGGAAAGAAAAGGCGCGAAATTTAAACTACCGGGTCAAAAACGGAACGACGGCCACATGCACGTATACGGACGCATAGGAAAACGGCCACAGTTATACGTCACAAGACAATCTCCTTGCGCGAAGACAGTCACTGGTTTATAAACACTTTGAACCATGATCGCGCTGTACGCGAGATCAGTTAACGCTGTTGAACGGATTAGTTTTCCTTGCTCATGAGCGTATATTGTGCTCCATTTCTTTTGCACTCTTCATGAGTATTTATGCAATGTTTTCACGCCTTCTAGGAAAGTGTGTAACACCTTTAAGTCTGCCTGAGCACAGTGATAGCACTCATTCCGGTGAGAAATGCCCCTGAGTATCAAGTAGCTGTCCTGTCAGAACACCTTGATTTGCAAGGCCTTACGCACGCAGCAAAGCTCCTGTCGTCTCCTCGCCTGGGGTTATATCTCTATACGTGAGGTAGTTTCGGTGCACAAGTGCGTTGTACGAGGACTTGCATAGTCCACTCCCACGTGCCACACGCGAAAGTGCACAGCGTATGGTCCCATAAAAACGCAAGATAATTTGCCAGATTGTGTGGTGCTAGCTCTCCACGAAAAGTTTTGAAAAGTGTCGTCTGCACTTGTGGTCGCTTATATGCAACATAGATTTTCATAAGGAGACCGTTTCCTAATGAATTTGTGAATTCATACGCATGTCAACTTCGCACAGTCAGGTTACAAAGCGCCACTGTCAATGGCTGATGGGTTCATTGCATCCGAATCTATTTAATGTCTGCATTTTTTTTTAAATTCGAAACATGAGCGATTTACTGTGAACGCATGTCCTGATTGAGAATTTCTTCATAAGCACTTGCCCTCATGATCTACCATTGAAGGACTTTGACTAACCCACTATGGAGATTCGTGAAGTGAGCGATGGATGGCTTGTCTTGGTTCAATGTACACCCATTCGACCCAACGTCAGGGCGACCAGACCGGTTGTCGTTTAGTTGAGTGGCAAACGGAGCTGAGGCAGCTGATTGTTCGAAGATCTACCCTGGACGACCTGTTACTACACTCATATGCACGGACTGATTAACATAATCCAAGATACAGGCAGTTGTAGAAGCGACAGGAGCTTTTCCGGGTAATGGAGGATAAAAAAAAAGAAGAAAAAAAGAGGAGTTCGCAACACTGAGTGCTCAGGCATTGTGGCGGGAACTCTCGGACATCGCGAAAGGCATTTACTTGAATGCTCCGGTGCAGCTTCCGAGCTAACTCGACCGTATGTATCGGGACCGCTTCTCAGGTCCGAGCCCACCAAACATTTTTACCCCCGTTTATCTTATTTCGTTTTCTTTCCTTCGTAAACGTGACAGCTACGCACAGCACTGCAATAAAATCCACACGGCGCGGATGTCTCGTGAAACCTGAGTTGTATTTACAAGAGAACAGCATGACACACCTGCGCTATAACTCGTCGAAAGAAGATGTGGTCCACGCGCACACGCACACTCGTCGAACCCGGGGGACAGCACCGTAGCCCAGCCGCCACCGCACACTTTTGCTGGCACTAGGACACTTATCAGGCAGAACAGCCGTGTTCGCAAAAAGAAAGAAGACGGCAGCTTCTGCGGCGACGATGCCGCACCACGCACACTTGAGACAGAAGGACCAGTGTCCGGGTTCTCCTGAGAGAGGAACTTGTTTTTGTTTTGTGTCTTGTAGATTGCTTCCGTGCAGCAGTCTCGGCTCACGGCTAAGAGTTCAAGCGTTCGGCTTTAGCGCGCACTTAAGTCACTTAAGCCTTCCTCCCCCCGCAGTTCCTCCGCGAATGGCAGAGACGGGAGGGAAGGACGGAGTGGCACTCTCACAAGCACGTCACGCGGCACTAAGCGAACACGCGGTTCACAGTTCCGTGAGCCCGTAGTCCCCCTTCGTGTCCACGGTGGGAGGCGGCGGAAGCGGCGACATGATGTGCGTCTGGGCCGGGTGGCCCAGTTGGTGGCTGTTCAGCAGGTGCGCGTGCTGGTGCGGTGCCAACGCGAGCGGATTGGGCATCTGCAACGTCGGCGACGGCTGCTGGTGCGGCGGTGGGTGCGGCTCCTGGGATGACGCGTTCTGCTGGTGCGGCTGTTGAGGATGCTGCTGCGGGTGCTGTTGTGGTGGCTGCTGCTGTTGCTGCTGCTGTTGTTGTTGCTGTTGCTGCTGGGCCGCCCGGTTCGGGTTGTTCTTCTTGACGTTCTTCGTGTTGGGCAGCTTGTTGTCCTTCTTCCACTTCATGCGCCGGTTCTGGAACCAGATCTTGATCTGGCGCTCGGACAGGCAGAGCGAGTGGGCGATCTCGATGCGTCGCCGCCGCGTCAGGTAGCGGTTGAAGTGGAATTCCTTCTCGAGTTCGAGGATCTGGTGTCGGGTGTAGGCCGTGCGCTGCCGCTTGGGCTCCATGCCCGTGAAGGTGCCGTTCGTCGGGTCCGAGGCGAACAGGAACGACCGGCCTGCGTTGGGTAACAAGAAAGATATATTGTAAGGGGTGAAGACATCGCTGTCGAAAGTAAAGTCATCGTTTCTCACAGCTCATTGCTCCAGGCACTAACGAGCCATGCGAAAATCACGCAATTTGTTAGGAAGCAGTTATTTTATCTTTTTCGCATACTTATTCTTTCTCTCTGCTGTTTATTTGCAGCAAGCGTTCAACCCATAACTTCTACACGCCAGCATAAGCATTCGTTCTACACAGGGAGTTCATTAATTAAAGGATAGCTGATTTTGTATTAGAAAACTTCCAAACGCAAGGCGATCATTGCTGTTCATTTGTCTCGAGCGCATGTTAGGTAGACAGTCCCCGTAATGTAGATTGCGGGTGTATTGTTTTTGTTTCGAGAAAGGTTGCACAAATTCACAACATATCAAACTTCTAGACGTTCACTCTGCAGCGTAGGTGTTTCGATACACGTCAAGCAAAATAGACAAGCATATAAGAAGACACTAGAACGCTCAACATTGCAAAGGTAAATATTTTCTTGAGCAAGTTAATTTTAACGGAATGAATGCATCCGTATAATCACGTCGCGGTCATGTATGTATGTATGTATGTATGTATGTATGTATGTATGTATGTATGTATGTATGTATGTATGTATGTATGTATGTATGTATGTATGTATGTGTATGTATGTATGTATGTATGTATGTATGTATGTATGTATGTATGTATGTATGTATGTGCATGTGTGTGTGCCGAGAGAGAGAGAGAGAGAGCGGGAGCAGTCCGACATATGTATACCGCCGTGCATATTTCTGGTTTATGCATTCCCCGTGCATTATTAATATTTAAATCATTTGTTTTAATAACGTAATGCGCGTCCATTCTTGAGTATATCTGATGAAGTGAGGAGGCGCAACATTTCTCCTTTCCCTGTTGTGAACGTTACATAAGCTTCCTATACAAGCGATTACGAAGCAGTTGGAGTGATGCTTTTAAACTGGAGATAACGATAGTGACAACACTTCCATTTGATCGTTACCCTAACTAAAGAACAGGGAGCTTCGTAGGTCTACCATGTACATAAAAACCGTTCTATGTAGCTCCAGCAAGCTCTCTGTGGTAGTTTTGATCTCCTAACGGGCTTTTACTGCAGATGAATGGGCAGAAAAACAACGCCGTGCGCAGTGATGTGGCATAGCAAGGACGAGAAAGAATGGATGAGGTTGTATATTGACGTTCGGCGCTGACTGTATACCGTTTATCTTGTTTCAGCCATCTCTTCTGTTAGCAAGCCTATAGAAAGACCGGTACGCCTGATTCGTCAAGAACAGAGAGTTTTGTAGTGCTGGGTATCGCAGCAGTTTTAAACGTACGCACGGTATTGGGTTATATTGTGCCCAAAGCACACAAGAACGCGGGGCCAACAGCTCTATACAGAACTTAAGTTGCAGTTCTGAACTGTCCAGAGCAGTTTTAAACTTTTGATATTAAAGTTCATAACTGCAGCCTTCTGACGCACTGCCTTTCCGATTCGTTGAACTTTTGTGTGAGTATTATACCAGCTGCGTTTAATGAGGAACGCATTTTTACTATACGACGTCTCGCCAGGACCCACAACACGCATTTTGTCGTGCAATATGCTAAACACCGAGAATTTTAACACATTCGGCGCATAAGGCACGGACACAAAGGAGTCGTGAGCATACCGCAGCGCACAAGCAACACCTTAAAAGCGCCGCTCAGCGTTGAAATTACGCAACAGCGGCGCACAGGAGCGACGCCCGTTCCCCTTGCATTCTTTATTTCGTGTGCGCGCCTCCGCAGTAGCGCGCGCGCGCGCAACCAGCGTCTGCTGAACAGCCTTGCGCTTTTGTTCATCACGCCAAGGCCGCGCATTGAAAGTTAATGATCTGGCGCATTGTCTGAGCCGCTCCTGACGGCGGCCGGTTGCTCCACTGACGTACCAGCCCCGTTTTGTTGCGGCTTCATCCAAGGTTAACCTAGCCCAGTCGGTGAGAAAGAGATGTACCTATAGCCAGGAAAATCGCGAAAGCTGATAACGCACAATGTCGCAGAAACGGTACTACAGCTCCAGCAAATGTACAGTTTTGGGTACCATACACGCTGAGTTTGTGGTGTGTTCCTGAATGGGGAGGTGTTTTAGAACGTGTTCCGCTGTCACAGAGTGTATCGCCAATCAGTGCTATATCGAAGAGACGACATAGTTTTCACGCTAGGCTAGACTTCGTAATAGTAAATTTTGACCTGTCATGAGAACGAAAGTATCATCAGCAGTGGCACCGTTCAATGGATGCAAAGATAACTTAGGAACTAAAACCATGGTGCCGAGTGTAATGCATGTAATTGAACGCGTTGTATATAAAAATGACGTTCAACATGATGGGGATGCTAGGCAATTAGATAGCTGAATGTGACGTAGCCTTGCATTAGCAACGGCAACGCAAACTAAACAGTGTAACACATAGCCTTCTGAGCAAAGGTGACCTGAATCGACGGCTGATGAGCGTTACGGCGCGGTTTCAATAAGCCATAAGAACAACGAAGTTTTGTCTGACATTGCAGGCAACGGTGCCGACATCACAAACAGGAGACCGTTCTTTGTTCTCCTAAACCTGCTCGCAGTGATGGAAGCGACAGCTGGTGTTTTGGAGCAGATTGCGGATCGTATATATGTGTAACATTGCAGCTCGAAAAGAGAAACCTTTGATTTTAAATCAGAAATATCTTATATTCGAGACAACGAAATCTTCGTTTTCAGTATAATGCATATTTCATGCGCAGGAATTAAGCTATTCATGCCAATAATATGACCTATGTGAAAATGCGTATTTCGACATATATTTACGTTTATCATGCATCGCATCGTGAATGAACCGAACACATACGAAACCAGCATATTGCAAGCAAGCTCAAGATGTCCACAACTCCTTTTCATCTGCATATGGTAACATTGCCGCTGGAGAAACACAGAGAAATATCTCACACGAGTCTGCGACATGAAACTATACTTTAGTGTGAATTACATGCTTAAATATTACAACAAACTACTTTAACGCGAATTACATACAATGAAATTGATCCTTAGCAGTGAAAAACTGAAAATCTGATCTTGAAAGTTTCACAAATTGCATACCAAGCATGAAATTACGAAATTAGTGAATTAGTAGCCATGCCTTTACAAGTGAATATTGAAAACGTAAAGAGCAAGTGAATTATGCGACGAAGGTGCTGTTTCTCGAAGACGTTCGACAGCGCGCTCATGCAGTGCCATTACAACTTATGAACCTTTGTCGCCAGTGCGCAAGTATATGCGATAGAGGTTCCACCGCGCCTCACGGACACCACCGCATGTCACGAAGCAAGCAATAAAACCGTAAGCGCAAAGAAGCGCGAATAACGAGCTGCGATCTCGCAATAATGCGTCACTGCAATAACGCTTAAAATATTCTCCATTACACACACGAGACGTTGAACACAAAGCATGTCCATGCCTGCAAAAGCTACTGATGTGACGTCAAGCGATAACCCAAACCAACGCCTTCAACGGCAAAAGCAGCACAGACCGTGAAATCGAACGATCCCTAAGTTGCGTCAGAATATACGCGAATACATTGCAAATCGTCGTCAAAGCGAAAACATTCATTAGCGTTACACGCACACAAACTTGATTGATACTGACCGCGGTTCGCCCATGCTTGTGTTCCTGGCCTGTATTCGCAAAACAGACTTAGGCGTTAGAGAGTATAGTTCAGCCAATCATGATGTTAGACATAATCAGCGAGGACCGTTGGCTAATGACACAAAGCAGTAGCGAAAGAAGTTTTGTGGATTTACCTCGCACGACCTCCAATAGTTCTAACCATGACAGCTTCAACTGAATCGCACATGCGCCGGTCACATAACGGCATATATTGGGATGTTTCATTCGAACGAGCCATTGCGATTTAGGCAGAGCACGCAGGGGTCTTCTACACCCTTGGGTTAATTCGTGCGTTTTAGTGTCACTGCCATCTAAGACACTCGGAGATGATTACGAAGAAGTGAAGCATGCCCGCACTAAAAGGTGCCGCTATACGCTGCATTCTCCCGGAGCCAGTGTGCATTTTTCATTGGCAGCTGTCGAAAGATTAAAAAATCGGTATTCCTTGTCTATTTCGACAACTATATCCCAGTTTCGAGTTAGGGATCATCGCACTTGTGCCTGTATGTAGACTCGGAGCATCATTCACACCAGCTTGGGCGCACGCTTTGCTAAAGAAAAACCGGCAAAGTGCAGCTATTGCGCCAAGCGCCTGCCTGTATTTCTTCTTTGTCGCAGTTTGGGTGGCAGTATTTTCAACCATGCATAATATATGCGCGTAGTGACTGAGGCGTTAACAGCGCCTGCAGTGTCCCTCAAACCTGCTCGTCTTCAGCCTTTAAAGTTGTTCCGTAGTTGCGTCGTGGCTGTTTTTCGTGTACTAATCGGCCACATGACGTTATTCATGTTCGTGGTACGATATTGAGAGCGAAAAAAAAAAAAAGAACATCCATCCGACGCGAGTGGTTTTCGCAGAGTTGTTCCAGTGATGTTCACTGAGAAACTGCATGTCATCACTATCGCTATCTGACGCTCCCATGACACCGTGGTTATACTCTTCGGATAGAAAACAGTTAACAGTTGGTTACCGTAACTTCGGCAGGTGATAAGCCCAGGGCACCTATTTTGCGCAAGGGAAATAGCCACTGTCGGTGGCTACTTAGCCATGCGCAAAAATAACAATTATCCATGCCAACTAACTTTTCTTTTTATGCCTACATGCCATTGGGAGCTACGTATATGCGCGTAAAAGAAGGGCGTTAAAGCGATCGAAGCTCTACGAGAAGATTTGTGAAAGAAGGAAGGGGCAAAAAGGCAATAGACGTTATTACTATAGTGCGCACACCATTATGAGTGACGACATGTATGTGGGATGCAAATGCTTATTTAAACATGCTAAAACTTGCGCACAGCTCCAACAAATTGCTGATAACAGCTGCTGCGGCCATCAAGACGTGCACTGATTCAATTACCGACGCATCACAAACGCTAATGATACCGCGGCATGAGCTGTTATAAACCAAACATCCTCCAGGCTCGTTGGCGTCTCTAAGGCGTCAAAACAGCCGATCTGACTACCAAATACAAACACAAGCTTCGTCGAGTGTCAGCACATAATAACAGTACACGATGGCCTGTCTCACCACATATTTCATGCTGTGGCGCCGAAAAACGAATCTACACAACAAGAAGTAACTAACAACGAAGTGGGGCTGTCTGGGCTTGAAAAGAAATTTAAAAAGAAGTACAGAATGCCCCGTTCGTGAGTTAAACCATATTACATAAGGTGATCTTGATCATCTGCCACAGCCGCCTGCTGTATTAGACGCGCTTGCTCAGTGCGCCTCAGCTGTTATGTGACATATGTCACCTTAATCCATTTGCTCGAGAAAGGTCCGCACTTTTTCCATTCGAAATTTTACAAGAGGCAAGTTAACGGCAGCAAAAGAAAGAAAGAAAGAAAGAAAGAAAGAAAGAAAGAAAGAAAGAAAGAAAGAAAGAAAGAAAGAAAGAAAGAAAGAAAGAAGGAAACGTGTTCTCTAAATTTTGTTCGCCAAAGTGACGGAGCAAGATCTATAAGAAGGTCGGCCCCGTATAAATAAAATAATATTGTAATATTTACTGACCTGCGCGGAGTGTGTGCAAGCCACTAGAGGAAAACTATCCTAACAAACGTACATATTAACGTACTCTAAGTAAATGCACTCGGATTAAATGCACATTAAAGCATCCTTATAAATTGAAGTACGACGTACGTTAGCGTATGTCTAAGCCCATAGAGAGTATTCCACTGATTTTTCCATGCCATGTAAACCGTGCAATGGCTGGAATTAAGAGCCAGAGCTGTCCAACCATTATAAAGGACTGTGCCATAGCTCACATGCATTAGCATTGGCAGCAGCTCCAACACTCGCTTTCTACCTCGCGAGGAACCACGCTCATTACTATTGCGTGTTACGGCAAGTTAGGGCCAGCCTGCGGTGGTTCCCGAAACGAACGTATCACGACCAAGATATCACGTTGCACTCTTATAAGGCGAATCTTATATAAGCGGCCTCCAAAGTTCTTCTGTTCATTTCACAAACGTAAATCAAAAGCTTAAGATATATATACGCTTACATCCTTGAACCACCACACCACGAAAAGACAGCCGCTCGCCAATATTCGTTTGATGAAGTTGTTAATGATGCACGGCTCATCCTGCGTTAATGGATGCTTGCCTAAATACAGAATTGCAGGGAACCTGTCCAGCGCGTGTGCCTATACTTTATACGACGCTCTGTGAGCCGGCGTTGCCGAGAAAAAAAAAAGAAAATAAAGACAGCGATGTGCATACCTCGCTAAATTGAATATTTAAAACAAACCACGCGTTTCCATCAGCAGGCATTCGTGACTTGCAGCAGAGGCGTTCACCCCGCCGGTATTTGGCGTCGGTATCGATATGATCTACAGTGCACTGCTGTTCTGCAAAAAGGAAAGTTCGCTAAGTTCGGTTGCCTTATCTTGCACGCTCGTATTGTTCTTTTATTTTTTATTTTTCTTTCTGGTGGGTTGAGTGGATTAGCGTTTATGTTCAAGTACGATGCTTATTTCGGCGAAGCTGATACAGGAATACGCCTTATAAGCTGTCGCTCTCGCTGACTGCTCCAAGGATGCTTAACATAGCAAAGGTTTACAACAAACTGGCGCAACTTGACGCTTCTATGATGTTCCCATGTTAAGAAAGTAGCATACCTGTCCTATACAAAAGCAAGAGATCCACTCTAAAAGCTCTTATCACTAGCCAACAAGCCACTATAAATTTGAATCGATATGAATGAATCTTCGCTCAAGCGAGATTATTTTTTCCATCGTTCATGTTGGACGCAAAATATCCTCACGCGATGCACTACGAAAGCGTTTTGCAGCATCAAAGAATCAAGTCGTACCACCGCTATTCCCATATCCACTCCCACAACACATACATATATATTAAATATCCCGTAGGAGCTATCTGTTCCCCGTGTTGGATTAAAGCGAAGTGCTTCAGCTGCATATAGAACTGTGCGCATGTGAATTAAAGCACTGAGGCGTATACCATGTAGAGTCTACATCTGCGCGAGACTTCAGCTATGGCTTAACAGACATCTGTCGCCCGGCGAGAAGTGTATACTGAAACGTGCGACATGCGAAAGTGCCCCCGAGATACACCAGCGTATAACCAAAAAAACGGTTAGTCACATTTCAAAGCCAAAGCAAAATTATATTTAGGGAGCAAATGATATATAAAGACTGAAACGGTGAGTTTCTTAATTACCCGGAATATCTTTCAGAACGTCATATATTTACCGACTTCTATAACTTTCCCCGAACTACAAGTAACACTGCCGTAGAAAAAGCGTTTATAAAGAGAACGCGGAGCGATGACTTCGAAAGATTTATTTGGAAATTTTGGCAGGTTTTGTGTCGTATAGAGTATACTGTATATATTACAAATATTAAAATTTAACGTGGTGGACTACTTTACAACTATCGTGAATTATTACGTAGTTCTGCGTGGTTTCACGAAAACAGTGAATGTAGCACACTGCAGAAAACTTGTTCAGAAGAGATGGAGGCTTGACGTGACGAAAAAAACCTTTGTATACGGGGGGAACCTCACTCGAAGCGGCATTCCTACAAGTGGACTTGTCTTTATCAAGTCAGCCTGACGAAGCTGTTTTGTATAGTTTGCTTGTGTGATTATGTAAACGGTAAAGCATAAATTGTTCTTACAACACTGCTAAATTGTCCTAAACAAGTTATCGTGATAAGAAACGAAGTGTTGCCCTCTTCTGCACGTGAGATAATGTCACACTTTGTGTAGACATTTTCCTTGAAGGACACTGTTTAATTAGTGAAGACTAATAATATTTGTCAGAAGGAAAATATGGATTCAAAAATTGAAACATTCAAGCTAGAACCTTAATACTCACAACTTATTGCCTATTAGAAAAAGAAAACACCTTAAATATAAATAAGTATATCATTTGGTCTAACACACCGAGATCTTGCCATTTCGTAGCATTCATTAGGTCGACGATGGAACTCTACATTGATCTATTACAGTTGCGTACTATTGTGAGCTAGTAAATAGCGGTGGAAATAGCGGTAGTAAATAGCGGTGGAAGCAGGAGATGAATAAGTATACGCATGTTAGTGACGTTACGACATCCCTGATGCATGCACACGCACCAGTGGTGCATGCCTCAGTCCTCGAATAGTGATTAATAATTACGATATGCTCATTAGAAAAAAAATATGTGCAAGAATACTTTGACATTTTTCACACAGGAATACACTTCATTCGACAACTGACATGCGGAAATCACGCCCATATTCTGCCTCGCTCACGTATGTGAAACTACTAGTTCGTACGCTCGCTGTAGCTGACGCCAGTAGCTGGAAGACTTGGCACCGTCAACGAGAACACTCGTTGGATACGATGACGCTTTGAACCATTGCTATTTTTTGACACGGAAGTCACACAGCGACTACTTAAGCTGAACAAAAAGTGCGTTTTCTTCTGAGCCGGCGGCAAATTTATTTTAGCGTGCTGAGGTGGCAGCGACCACCAGCTGCAATGGAGTCCGGAAACAACGAAAATAGAGGGTGCGAAGTCATACTGTATGGCCGCCGCATCACTGTAGTTAGTATCAGACTAATAATAATAATAATAATAATAATAATAATAATAATAATAATAATAATAATAATAATAACTCGGGCCAGTTTCAAGTTTTGAAAACCGTGGGAACGTTGAGGCTCTGCTGTTATGTTAATCGTGACCTAACTGGCAAGGATGTCAAGTTATTGGTGTCATGAAGTATCGTCTTTCTTTCTTTCGTCTCTCTATTGCTCTTCAAACAATCACTATCACTGAAGTTCCTTTACGAACTGGTCATGACGTCATTGATTTCGACAGCGTCCCCACACTTATTCTGTTTCCACATAAGTTCAACCTGTCAGCAGAACATTCTTGCAAAACGTTCCGCTAAAAAATAAAAATAAAATTGTGCCCCGGATCAATTGTAAAATATGCGGAACACCATTTTGGTTATTTATTAGGCCTCTCCGGTTAAAAGGCTGCAAAGATGCGCATAGATTGTATAGCTGGAATATGAGATGCAGATGCAGCGTCGATACACGGTCGTAAATGGACCGAACAAAACACGCGAATCGGTAACCAGAAGAAATGATTGGTTTCGATCAAATATGACTCGTTGCACCCAACTAAGTAAAAAGTAAAAGTAAGGAAATCCACTGGTTCGGATAAAACTCGCGTATGAACACGAATACGCATAAAATTTCATGCGTATTTATGCATACGCATAAGTACACATAAAATATTTGGAGCGTGCATTGTTTTTTTCTGGAACTTACGCCTGGCACCAGATTAAGAGTGTACTAGAGCTTACGCAGTTCTTAACCGGAAAAGGTCACATCCTGTTCGAAGAGGGCGCTGAGAGATTAACGTACCAAATTTCAGGAGATTTCGTCCTGCCTGTACGGCGATAATAGTAAAAGGTAAATACTTTTTACTATTTTCGTCACGCTGACGCTAACGTAAAGACATTTCGGCGGGCAACTGAGAACTCAGTTTGACACTGACATTCATTTTTTCCTATATTAAGCCTACGAAAGACAAATAAACGATACTAGAGTTCCCGAAATATAACCTAAACACCTTTAATTACTTTACTGTTTTAGTGCCCCTTTAATCATGCATGTCTGAAATGACTAAAGCTCCTTCGCTACCAATGCATGCAATGCACACGTCCATTACAAGGTCGAGTCTGTCACACTGAGACACGATAGGACCATCAACATACACAATCTCGTACTACGAATGCCATAAAGTTTGCCATATAGCATACTGTATTTCAATGCAAATATTCTGACAGAGGTCTGGCGGGCTACGATGAAAAATTGAAGTTGAAATGGCTCCAACCCAGTTTTAAAAGTATCCAGGACGTTTCGGAGCCGGTCACGCGTGAGGAAGGGACCGAACCGGCCTCGAAACTACGGTGTGCTTTCAAACCTCTCGCTGCAGATGTATGTCAACCTCAAGTGTGTGCTATTGTTTTATGTGTCAGTATGCGCCCCCCAACGTTGGTTCTGCCGCCGGGAACCTTCTTCATGACCATTTTTCCTTGAAGATATGTTTGCCATTGTTTCCCTGCGACTGTCCTCCGGTCAACTCTATAGCAATAATATCTGGAGTTTTACGTGACAAAACCACGAAAATATTATGAAAAACGCCATAGCGGGGGGCTCCGGTAATTTCAACAACGTGAGGTTCTTTAGCGAGCACTGACATCGCACAATGCACGACCTCCAGCATTTCGCGATCAACTCTTCAGTTACAGCGACAAATTAAATATGGTTCTGCTCCAAATCCTTCGTGATTTATCACAGCAAGAACCACCGCGAATTGGTTTAATCATGCCAATTTAGTTACATAATTACACCGATGACCTCAAGAATACAAAATTCACTCGATCATTTCTAGAAGTTACAAGCAAAAATAGTTCAGCACAAGATGTATTCACGCATTTTAGGTTGAGTATCATTAAATTTTTCTCCATATCTAGAAGAATCGGTCCACGCTAGAAATTGCCATGACTAATTTTTTGGGGATAGTAACTAGGCGACGAAGCCATGTCATTATGAATTTCAATGGTTTCTTTGGCCCGAATGAAATGATCGTGCGACAAAATGTGTACATGTCAACCAATGTAACAGAAACTGCCGTGTATTTTGTCACTGCATCAATACCAAATAGCATGAAAATCCACGTACCATTTAGGATTCACAATATCGTGAACGGCAGCAACTCTACGTTTCCCAACATTGGCATTGTCTTTTTATAAAGCTCATTGCTCAACGCAGCATGGAAGAAGCCTTTAAGAAAACCTGTAAATACTACAAACACTACTGCGTCGTTGTTCCTAAACTCCTGCATTTGTTCGACGGATGTACGAAGCATTCAGCACGGAAAATGTTCGCTTTCCCTCAGATTATGTAGCGTTTTTGTGCTCAGGACAGTGACGTAAATGGGAAGCGACATATTTGCTATGCACCGTATACATTTCCCTTAGTTCTTGAGTGCTTATTACCCAAACAAGCCTCAAATAATTGCCGGATGGATGTCTCGTAAATTTACTAATCTGATGAAATTTTCGCGGATAACAAGTCAGGATGATGAGTGGAGTGTTAAACTTTTCTTTTTTGGTAAATTGGATTGTAACGTCAAGTACACTCAGGTATACGTTCTAGTACGCTCTGCCAAGCTGTGCCCTCTATCACTTTTAGGTAGCCCGTACGACGTATGCCGCGGGTGCTATCACACTTCTCTCCTGTAATAATTCAGCACTCTACATCGGTCTGACGACACGCTGGGTTTTATTTTCATTTCTGACATTGTCCTGACGCGCTGTTAGACCGAATGCACTTGTTCTTGCACAATCGCTAGCACGCTCACTTGCAAAGTAACAGCATACACCGAACGGCTGGCACATCCCTCGCCCTCTAGGGTACGCAGCTTCAGTGAATGTCACCGTCGCTGAAGAATTCCTACATGAAATCGTACAATACTGAATTTTCTAATCAAATGTAGATCTAATAGCAGAGACTATTATTTTCTATGCGGTATTTCGAGTACTCGTACAGAGCCAACTTCTTCGTCCTTTTTTCATGTCATTTGAATAATTATGTCTGCGGGTCCCTTATCAATATGAAAGAAACAACTGTAAAATACAATCTTGCGAATTGCGAAACTCATCTGCATGGCGAAGGTCAAGGTAAGGTTCAGTATAGAGCACCTTTAAATTGATAAAAACGTCGCTGTTGCGAAAAACACGCGTTGAAAATTCCACTTTTCTGCGCAAAATTAACTACGCAGACCGAACATTGCATAGTTTACAATTCACTGAAGCTCACGCGAAGCACTGTGATTTTTAATAATGTTATTACCGTCCTGGGGTTCGACAGGGCGGGCATATACTCTTGTGTGAAATAAAAGTTACTTGTCATCTGCATTATTAATTAAAATAGCTTCCCTGTTTGCCGCTTCTTCAATAAACATCAATTTCCATGTAAGTGGTTCTCGTTCCTGTTCTTTCGCATCTCAATCTTTCCAACAACGAACCCGTTTGTTTTATGCATTAGAGGCCGCAAGCTGTGTTGGTAAAGCAATATTTCAACCAAACACGATGTTCGATATCTTCTCAGCGAAGCTGGCTGTCCGATGGGAGAGAGAGGCGTATGCAAGACCTCAGAATTTGATTTAGCACTTGTTGTATTTTCATCTTCTTTTATTTGTCGCGCCTACACGCCCGCTGTCATACATCCGACAGCGCCTTTGATTTCCACCTATCAACGTCAAAAACAGCGTACCGGAAGCAGAGTAGAGCGTGCTGGCGTAATGCGCTTCGTGAAATTTCAGCATTACAGAAAACAAATGATCTGGGACCGAGATTCACAAATCTTTGGCCACCGGCTAGCCGACTGAGTTTATGATGTATACACCCAGCTTCGGGGTTGGCTCAAACTTTCTCACAAAAACAAGCTTAGTGCGGGTTAAGCCAAATGGCTAGTACAAACACTTATTCGTGCCGTTGGTCGTACGCCTCGCTTAATCATGTTTCCAGCAGTACCATTAGTTCGAATTTTCACTCACTATAGCAATTCCAGTTTTCCAAATAGTGCTCCAGTCGTTTTGGCGCCAAAAAGTGTTATTCGTGATTGACTTGTGGGGTTTAACGTCCCATAACCACGGCATGCTTATGAGAGACGCCGTAGTGGAGGGCTCAGGAAATTTCGACCACCTTGGGTTCTTTAACGCGCACTGACATCGCACACTCTCAAAAAAAAAAAAAAAGGTAGTAGAAAAGCTAGTAACGGGACCGGTTACAACCGCTTTGGCACCATTACTACATTTTTTTGTCCCTTACTACCTTGGATGATATGCTACAGGTAGTAAATGTCAGGGGTTGTACCTGTCGCTACATGCGTACGTAACAGGTTAGTAAATGCTACTACCTCCACTGGCAGTAGAATATTAACCTGTAATTGTGGTAGGCCCACCAAATTAGGACAAACTGTAATTGATTTGATTATGTTTAAATAAGAGTCCCATGCAGCGTCGTTGCATACACATACGAAAACAGAAAAATACAAGAATCTTGATCCAAAACATTGATTACTTACAAGATTCCACTTCAGCTTACCGCAACAACGTCAGCGTCCTTAAGTATGGCCACATACATAGCGTTAACGTTGCTGTTAGGACATATATCGCGCAGAAGCATTGACTTTCTGTGTGCGGTAGTGCGTGTTGTCGTTTCTTGTTGGAACCTGTTTCTAAGCTGTCACCTAAATATTTCTCTGTGCAGCGTATTCACAGGGCTAATCACATGAAATAATTAGCGATCGTTAATTGGTGTAACACGATTTAATTAGTCAGCAACAATCAGTACCACCGGACATGCCTTACCGCGCTCGTCTTTATTTTATCTTAATATTTTGCAATATAGTCGACTTGAGATGCCAACGTAAACAGCAAATATAAGCCGAATCATAATAAGCCCGATAAAAGATTGCCATGGTAGTAAAGTTACTATCTTTGGTTACTACCCTTACCTACAGCCAGTAACTGCACGTAGTAAATGACACGGTAGTTAAGTTTCTACCTTGTCGTTTACTAGCTGCACTTACTACTTAGGTAGTCAATGTTGTGACAAGCATTTACTGCCTCAAAGTTAATAAGTAGCACTACCCTTTCTTTAATGGTGCACAGTACACGGGCCTCAACATTTCGCCTCCGTCGAAAGGTGTTATCCAGGGTTGAACTAACGTAACGACAACTGCGCTGCTATCTCAATAAAATCATACTGACTCTGTATATGACTGAAAGGAACTTCCGGAGGGTTCGCTGCCCCTCATATATTGTCATAGCAATGACCATAAATGAAGCGAGTTACGGGAAAGCGTCTAGGTTAATCCTGCTTCAATAGCCAAGCATGCGTGAATAAAAGAGACTTTTTCTCGAACTGGAATTCACAAAACGAGGTTTGAATATCGAAGCCTTTGATTTAGAGACTTGCCCGCTGTGATGGGTCGTTGCAAGATTGACTTACTATAGGAAAAAGCATTAATATCATGCCGTCGTGCCTGCCATGGCAATTTGCGTTGTTTACACGTCTGCTCTTACGACGTTAATACAGACACAGCTACTTTTTATGGAAAGATTTGCACGTCCTCCGCTGGTATCGTGTCTGCCAGACCCAATAACAACTCCTGTACACAACTCCAAACGTATTCACCTACCGCTGTATCGTTATCATGAGACATTCGACTGCAACTAGGCAATTATGCGTTACAAGTCGCCATTAACTATATGCAGCATCGCTACGTGCGGACTAACGCATAGCAAATGTAATTTCCTTTGATTTCGACACATCTTGCACTGACCACAACGACGGACTTGCGTCAAAGGTCGCCTCGAGCTTGCTCAACCTGATTGACCAAAACAAGGGCGGTATTATGAGGAGATCGCTTTCATGGACAACGTGACTCTGCGTGACGTTGACTCTGAGTGTCCAATGACGAAGCGACTGCTTGCTTGCTCGCCTTTCTGCAACCACAGCCAATCAGCCCACATTGAAGGCGACACTTCGGCAATGATGGCCAAAAAGCGTTCATCTCAGGATACGGTCCTAATGCAAGGCGGTTACCCACACTTCAGATGTAGCACAACGTGTACGTCCCCGTGTACTGTGCCTTATCACTGCACGTTAAAGAACCCCAAGATGGTCAACATTTCCGCAGCCTTCCCCTGCCATGTGCCCCACATTCATATCGTATTATTCGCACGCAAAAACCCCAGTAATTATTATAACTGTTATTATTACATAGTACACGTCGATCACACTAAGGTTTTCAGGCGCAAACGTAATAACAATGGTAATAATTGATGGAGTTTTACGTGCCAAAAGCACGATATGATTACGGTACACGCCACGCATATAGTGCATGGAGGGCCCCGAAATAATCCTGACTACCTGGGCTTCTTCAACGCGAACCCTAATCTAAGTACACTTGTTATGTGAATATCTCGCACTACTGAGGTGTGACCAACGTTACTGGGATTCCACCCCACTACGTCGACCTTAGCGAGCAAATAACCCGGCCAGTCGCTAAGCTGGCACGGCGGGTCTTAGACGCAAACATAGTCACGTTGTAAAAAGGCCACCACTTCCACTTACGCTGAGCTTCATAAGCTGCGTATACGACGGCTGCCTTAGTGAGCCGGATGACAGGCACCACAGCATTATTTATACGCGAGCGGCGGTGCCTGCGTATTATTATACAAGATGAGTGACAGCAGTCGCCGCCCTCCCGTGACCGACAACGCTTTTCCGGCGAAGTGATTGGTTCGCAGCGGGATGTTGTTTTGGAAGCATGCCCGAAACGCTGACGGTTTGGAGGGCCACATTGGCTGCTTTCCTCAAGCAGCATTCCGCACGCGCGCTGGCGAAAAGAACGGTTCATTTATGTTCTCACTTCAATAAAGGTGGCTTATATCTTGGAGCCCTTAACCAAGGTGGTTTTGAGAGCTTGCGCTTTCACAGCGACTGTTATGTTCGTCATAATTCTAACCTTCAGCGAATTTATTAGTGCAGACACATTACGGTAACATGCTTGTCACATTACTTTGAACTTTATTTTTAGTGACCTTATTATTAATTAAAGAGCCTCGCCACGGCGGTCTAGTGGTTATGGCACTCGACTGCTGATCCGAAGGTCGCGGGATCGAATCCCGGCTGCGGCGGCTGCATTTCGATGGAGACGAAATGTTGAGGCCTGTGTGCTGTGCGATGTCAATGCACGTTAAAGAACCCCAGGTGGTCGAAATTTCTGGGGACCTTCACTACGGCGTCTCTCATAATCAGAGCTGGTTTTGGGACGTTAAACCCCACGAATAAATCAAGTAATGAAAGTAATTGTTACGTAGTTTAGAATTGACGCTCACTGACGGCTGTCACGTAACTACCATGAACGTGTCAACGTGCGCTATCGTTGCGCTCACCGTGACTGACGACTGATGACGAATAGCACACTAAGCGACCGACTGTTGCGTTGTCCATGTGGAAGCAAGCTAGATTACGAAAAACACAGATTTTAAGAAAGGGGAAGAAGTGTAATAAGAAGGAAAGGCACGGGGATTAGCCCATATGTAAACCGACATGCAGACTTGTGTTGTTGAAAAGAGCATAATGAATACCTATGCTCTTCTTAACAACAAGGCTGCAACAAGGGGATAAAGAAATAGCACCGTTAAAAAAAAAGTAGAACGTACACGCTTGCACAAACGAAGGCGATATGTAAATGTCACATTATACACAATTCCATAAATATGACAGCGATGCGTTTAAAACCTTTAGTGCGTATGTGTTTCAGTAAGCGGCGAAAGTGGTCAATCCGCAACCATGGGGCTTAACTCCCAAAGCTTCTCTTTCACAAGTGCTTTTCCATTGGTCACCCGGCTGGTCCCAGGCGCGGCGGGCGCAATTCGATGGAGGCGGAGTGCGATGGGGCAAGCTACAGGCCCGTGTCCTGAGCTATCTAAGTGCACGCGTTAAGGAAACCCGGATGATCGAAATTTCAGAAGTACATTTTATGCCAAAGGGCAGCCTTTCGAATAAAAAAAAAAAAAGAAGAAGAAGAAGCCCGCCACTGCGGCGTCTCTCACAATCATATCGTTGTGTTGGGACGTAAAACCATAAAAATCGTTATTATTATTCTCTAATATGTTCATCACCGGGTTTGGCCCTCACATTGGCCCTTCATCGGGATTGGCCCTTATTCCCTTACAAACATTTTAGCTTATAGGACATTATTACCCTGAATTCTTGGTGGGATAAAATATTGCAAAATTATAACTGCTATGAAATGGTGACGGCCACATTGTTATCCGGCAAAATTAAATCATATCAAGCTTTCGTGAAGAAAATCGGCACATCACTCTAAACTGAACGAACTACTTAAAACTGGTGACACAACATGCAAGCAAAGAAAGGTAGTTTCGGCTATAGAAATATGAAGGGTAATGTGACACTCCGCATTAACTGCATTAGCCACACGTATATTAAGAACTTGTAACTGCCTCTTTTCAAATTGACGATGCTATACGATAGCGCGAGTTCGAACTTATTCAACTCTTCGATATTTGGTTGCATGACAGTTCTCGAAGCGAACACAAAATATCTTGGAGTCTGTTCTCAATCTAACTTGTTTATAGCGAGCAGTGATCTTCAGAATAAACATAGGAAGCAGAAATAAAATGCGAAATGGCAGAACACATCGTTAGTTAACGTAAGGTGAAGTTTGTTATGTATAACACAAAAACAGCGCAATATCAGCGTCGCCCTCCCCTTTCTGGCCAATCCTCCCACCACCAGGCCCAAGCCACCTCCGCAAACAACCTTTGTAACCCCCTCTTCCGCTAAGAAGTCAATTCAGAACCTCATTAATTCCTAGCACCTTGTTATCGGCTGACTGCGTTCGCTAATGATATGCCTCGTGCCATAATTTGGCCAATGCGCGCTGCTGCTAATTACTCTAAAGCATGAGAAATGCCTTGTGAACATAGAAGCGATATCAGTCATCCGGCATTCGTTCAGAGAAAGTGTTTCTACTATGGCTTTACTCTTGAACAGTCTGGTGCTAACTGAATTTATACAGAAAAGTGACAAAAGACAGATGGGGGTAAACAATTAGTCTTTGTTTACGGATTACCCGACAGCTCCTATTTGCGAACAAAATCGAGGAAATGTAATCATAAGGGGTTGAATCCGCAATGTGTCTTCCGCAGTGCATTCTTTTTCCTTTTAATCACTGCCCAGAAGGCTTCTCAAATGATATGTCTTGCACGAGGACTGGCTGGAATATTACTGAATTCTAGTTTGTCCGTATGCCTCCTAACGTATGCCCATTACGGCCTATCGGAGAGGTGCACGTGTTCGACAACGCTGGTAGCGACACCTAATGACGCAGAGCGTAAAGAGGAAACACTTCTTTTATTAGCATATCTTTCTTCGGGCTTTATTGAAGACCAATGTTGTTTACATAACCAATATGTACATTATATTACTGTATTACGTTGCCTTTATTCGTACAATGATTTCCACCCTGCTAGAACCCCTCTGGGTACTGCAGTATCTGTAAATTAATTAATTAATAAATAAATAAATAATTATTTAAATGGTTCTGTGTATTTTGCGCGCAAGTGCCCACTACAGTGCCTTCGAACTTGACCTAATGGGCGGAGTTTAGTTTGTCCCTAGACTTCTCTACGTGTACGGATACCAGTTTACCGGAAAAGTATACGTCATCGGCAGCACTGGTAGCGACAACTGTTGACTTAAAGCCTAACCAGAGACATACAAAGCTAATATTCCTGCAGCTTCCAGGCTTTGCTTGACTGCATGTGTATAGTGCAAAGCATTGGCCGTGGGATAATAATTAACTCACAGTACTTTCATTACTTTCTTTCGACGAGAGCACTCACGCGACTAAAAAGAAAATAGAATGCATTGTAGTTATGCAAACCGCAGCTATAGATGTTGCTAGCTGTTTGCTTCTGCCGAAAACGCCTGCGGTGGACCGCTAACGTAAAGAAGCCTACGGACAAACTAAAATCTTCCACTATTGCTGCAACTTAGTTTTACTTAGCCTCTGGTGTAAAGGTCTGGAAATGGGAGAACCGCGAGCTCACAGCACTTTCGTTATTTTCTTTTCACGAGTATACAATAACACGACTGAAAGAAAGAAAGAAAGAAAAGAAAGAAAGAAAGGAAAGAAAGAAAGAAAGAAAGAAAGAAAGAAAGAAAGAAAGAAAGAAAGAAAGAAAGAAAGAAAGAAAGAAAGAAAGAAAGAAAGAAAGCTGCTGTAGTTGCGTGAAACGCCACAGGATGTCGCTACGAACTCTGCTACTGCAATCAACGGCTCCGGCAACACCCGGTATGCGTAAACGTAAAGAATTCTATACACAAAAACTACATGTCTCCGTTTGGTTCGGGCATTGTTAGCCCAACAAGTTTTTCGAAAATAGCAAGATTCTGAGCACAGTAAAGAGCGGTGGTTTGACATTTAAGGCAATATTTAATATGTGAGAAGCAATTTTTCTCGCATTAATTGATTAGCTTTCACAATACCAAACAACGCCAATCTTGCGAAGAGAACACCCTCGGTAAGCTATAGGAAACGCGCAAGACGAAATTATGGGTGGCGACGCCCCTTTGGAGTTCCAGCACTAATACGTGTGACGTCACAGATCCTTCACTGCGTCTGCTAAGGCATACATATCTATTTATCCGTAAGCAGGACATACATTGTGTTCTAAGGAAATCGTAGACTTAAAAAAAGGGAGCTTCAGAACATTTCATGGCGCGAATTTGGCGAGAATACGAAAAGAAGTAAATTGGCCTTCTTACGTCACAAGACCGAAGTACCGGCGCGAACTTCAAAACTAAAGATTTAACATCCATTTCCTCTTTTATTATTGAACTTAAAATTCCGATATTAAACACAATCGAGTTCTCGAAATATAAGTTATCATTCTAAACCACTTCCCATTTTCACTTTAGTGTCCCTTTAGTGTCTGTATTTGTATTCAACACATGCATTGTATCACTTGTATTTCAAATAAATTCAATTCAATTAAAAAAAAATGTAGGCATATCGCTAAAAACGATGTAGAACAGGAAATGCCGCTGGAGCCAACGTTTGGACAAGTGGACTTGTCTTCGTCAGTCGCCGTCCTGACGAAGAGAAGTACACTTGTCGAAACGTCGACTCCAACGACATTCCCTGTTATACAGCGTTTTTAGCGATCTGTTCATCGATTCAAACCCCCGTCTTCCCTGAGCTTAATTTCTTGTAGTTTAAATGTCGGCATTTATTTATATAGCCACGAAAAGAGTAATTTCGCATCATCTTTTCAATTATACTTGAACTGAGTTGGAAGTTTTATTTATTTCATTTATTTCGAACTGCCAGTTTGTTATACAAGCCGTAATCATGCAGGAGTGGATGGTACAAAGGAAAGTGTTGAACAATCTGCGAAAAAAATTCGAAACAAATTTGTGAAATGAAACTAAATGAGCGTTGAACAATCTTTACAGCAAACACAATAAACAATGAAATCCAGCAAAGCACACATGATACTACAGGTGAAAATATCCGCAAGAAAATACAGAGATCACAACGATAAATGTCTAAAGTTTAGGAAAAAATTACAGGAATGTGTAACAGAGCGCATGTTCACACAGTGATCTGCTCAACAACGAAAAGGGGGTGTTGTTATTACTTAATTATAACTTACTTAATTATCATGAATGTACGACAAACAGTAGAACAGTTTCGGGCCCGTATTGATTAAAAGTTTCTTGCACTTTACTTTTTTTTTTTTTTTGCTAGGGCGAATTCCGGTAATCGTGGGGCCAAATTCACAAAGCTCCGGATTAGTATAATACCAGAGGACTGTTGTAATACCTATATGCATATTCGTCACTGACCCGCGAGCTTGGCCAATAATGTATATTGGGCCAAAATTGGCTTTGATTTATTCTTACAAACTTGTTACAGTTAAATATCATTCTTTCTAACAAGGGATCCGATTCTGGACGTATTACTGATGTATGTCAGCTCAATGCATTCATAGGGGCGCGAAAAACACTGCGAATTCACTCACTTCGGTGCAAGAGAACGTAGCTCGTTTCCTTATAACACCACGTATATGAGCAGTGCGAGATGACGATTGCGTTCTACCTTTTGCGCGTTTGCTGTTTATGTCACTGAGACACCCGCCAGTACTTTCCCTTACTCGGAAAATTCGTCGCATGTCCGCGCGTAACCCGATTATGTAATCGCGGTCGCATTGCTGGGTGCACTGTAGTTTAATTGACAGGCACAAACTATAAGCCTGTTCCACAATGACTTTACCAAGACACGCTGACCAGGACAATCGCACAAGTTATAGGTAATCTATAGATGGGCGCTTATTTGGATGCCAAGTGTTTTCCCGAACTTTTATTCTTTTACGCTTGAGCGGCTTCTTGACAGTCAGTTGTGTAAGTTCTTATATTTTTTTCGTGGGGAGGGGGAGGACATTAGCTTTACCTGTACGCATAATGACCATAAGCTGTCTTCATTTACACCTCACGTTTCACGGCCCCGTAACATCTGAAAGTCATATGTGAGCACCCATGCTTAACCGAACCTCTACGTCACGTCCTGTCTGAATACGAACGTACGCTACGTAATGTCAGCCAAGAAAAAAAAAATGTGAACGGATCGCGCCTTGCTACCAAAGCGGCTACGAGGCCAATGCACAACGCGGACGCGGAGTTAAAAGGGACTGCGATAACTGGCCAGAACGTGTGAACGGACGTTTATTCATTTGGAAAGAACCTGAATTATAGTGACGGAATCAAGCACCCTTTCACGATTTGAGTATAGGGTTTGTATATTTAAACTGAGTTTGAAAATCGCGGCAACTCTGAAACGTGGCGTACGTAACCTGGTGGCGAAGCCTTGGTACTACTTTCTGGAGTCTTCAAAGTGATGTGTACGTCGCCTTGTGCTGTTCATACGGCCGTAGCTCAGGGTTAAAAATTCCAGTCGGCGCATAAAAACGCGTCCCCGTCCTGTTATTTCCTTTTTGGCAGTAAAAGGAGTCGAGGGTGAGAAGCGGCGCTGCCTCCGTGGCACCCGAAAACATGGGCTCTGTCGCGGCCTGGCGCAAACCCGACGGCTTTCGGTGACTCTTTGCAACATGTGTCGCGTATTAAGATTCAATAGTTAAAGAATTCGAACAAAAATGTTTCACGGCATTTTGCTGCCATTGAATGAGTTGACATTCTGACCGATAAGCTCTCCGTTGGACTAAAGAAAACCGGTATCAGAAAAATTGTTCGTCGGTCCATTTAATGTGAGGGCGAAGTTTGACTTCCCTCAGGGCACTTTCAACTTGAGTGAGCACCGTGACCTTGCAGCGCGGCCTTGCATCCTTGCAGCAGCTCTGGACGCCTATAATCTGTGCTCCGGTTACTTTTCTAGGCCGATCGCATATGTAAGAAGCATCACCACTTCAGCTACTTATTGGTTTCTATTTTCATACATCATGCCCGCATAAGATCTTATTTATCTACTTTTAATATATCTAGTTGCGGAGGAGAGTCCCCCCTGAAGCAATTCCAGCGCAGCGCAGTCAACAAACGCAAGGAAAACAGTCTCTTTTCAGTGAAAGTAGAATACGAGAATAATCTGGCAGTGGGGGTAGGGGGCTGGCAGTTCAGGATGCACAGGGCATAAAGGAAATCGAAGCATCTTGAGCGGAAATCGAGGAGGTTTCAGACGATAAGGGAAAGCAAAGTGTTCCTCAGCAGCTGGCCACTGCTTATGACCTGTTTGAAGCATAGGCAACTCACATCGATATCTGCAAATATGACTGGTGCGAAATACTCGTATACTGGACTTCAGCAGGACTTCAGCTACAGAGAGGGCACCATGACTTTAACACAGCGACAGCGCATGCACGTGAGTGACTTGTCTCGTACTGAATAAACTTTGGAAGCCTCGCACTGTCTCCATGAGCTGTAATTAAAACATCGAATGCAAGGTCTCTTCGCCCTTTACGTATCTTTATCCTCATACAAGCCCACGGCTCACCCAGTAAGCTACCTCAATTTCTTTAAAATTACGATAAGGCTTCTGGGATTACATTATTAATGTGTCGCAGCACCTAGTGCTCGAGCGAAAGAAATAATGAACACACTTAAGCAAGCGTTTTAGTCAAGGCGCACGGGGAGGGGGATGGCCTATCTTTGATATAATCCTCATGTTTTCCGACGAGTCGTCCTGTGCAAAACTTACTGGTTTACATATTACATCGAGAAGCGTAAAAAATAAATAGTAATAAAAAGAAAGGCACCGTCGTGCGGACCCTGTGTAATGAAGCGTATCAGCTGCAGTATCAAAGCCCTCCCTCAATTCTGGCACGAAGGCGTGGGCTTCAGTAACATTTGACACTTTTTATAGCGTTGTGAACAGCCGGATATATAGCCAAAATGTACTACTTTGCCCCCGTGTCATAAAGCATTCACGACTTTGTGTGCAAACGAAGAAAACAAAAGAGACTTTGACAGCGCAACAGCACGATACCAAATATATACCTAATCTCGCATTATACTAACTGACCACAATGCGCCTAACCTAAGCGCGACTACCAGGAGAGTTTCCATCAGGCCGTCAAGGTCGCTAAAGCCCTTAAACGATAGATATAAATACTGCCCGAATACTCAGTAGGGTCTAACTAAACGATCTTGTTCAAAAGCGATAAGGCCCCGCGTGCATGTTTTAACTCGGGTTTATATATACGCCGGCGGGACTGACTGAGACACGAAGCACCAAGCCTCACGGTCGCTGCGAGGCTCTCTGCTCGAGACACACAGAGACCCCCTTTCAGCGAGCGCTTGAAATAACTAATCGTACCGGCGCGGTGTTAATGAGAAGCCGCGTGACACCGCGCTCCCTGCACGACGCGCACTCAATAACCTCACCATTGCCGCCGCGGCAACTCCTGTCGCGAGCGCCATACACGAGCGACACGTTTCACGCACGAAACCGGGGCCAACAACGCCGTCGGTGCCGAGCCGTGGTCTAATACATACACAACACACATGGCGAGGCGAAGAGAAAGAAGCAACAAGCTGCCAGCATATCCGGCGAAAACGTGGCGCCCTCGAAAACTTGCGACACTCGCCAACAGCTGCTGGCAGCAGCAACACGATCCCAGCGAGAGCATGCGACGACGATGTACACAGCGGCGATGCGGAGACTGATCGGTCTCGCTCAGTGCTGATAAGAGGGGGCCACACACAGGAGTTCTCTCTCGCATGTCCATGCGCCAGTCTAAGGAAGGAAGGGGGGGTGGGACTAGTCGAGGAGGAGGGAACCGATAAAACAGCCATTTGCCACTGGCGCACGTGGCTCGGCGGGACGGCGAGCAAACAGACACGATTCCTAACCATTACACGTGTCGGCGAAAGGGAGACAGACATACAACGCAGGCCGGGCATACGCCGGGCTCGAAGCAAGCGAGCGATCAGTGGCACCGCGGCGGGCCGCCACCAAACGAGCCCATAAATATCCGAGGGCGCCCAAAGGAGAACGCTGCCGACGAGCGCGCGTTCGCGCGGCCACGGCGGCGGCACCGCGAGAGAAAAGCGCGGGGCGCGTGCGCCACCTCCTCCTCGCCTGACTGAAAGAAAACCGTTTTAGAACCCCGGGGCTCGCCGCCGACTATGACCTTCCTTTTGAACCCCCTCCCCCTCTCTGTAGCTCGAGAACTCTATAAGAACCTCCTCGTATCTCCTTCCCTCCCCCCCTTCGGTCATATACTATATAGACGGAGAGCATGATTCTTCTCAGGCCGTAATACCGCGGTCTCGCACGAGAGGGGGAACCTCCCACCGTGCAATCTCTCTACTATCTGCCTCTTTCTCTCTCCTCCTCGGAGCAAATGGACAGTGCTTGCCCCCTCACATCGGACGACGCACAGACAGACGCGCGCCACGGCCGGACCGCAATAATTTGTGTCACCCCCGTGGGCCGAAAACGAGTGTTTACGGCCGTTCTTTATGGCGTGCCAAGTGATTGCCGATTTTCGGCGATGGGATGGAGGGGCACCGCCAATTCTCCCTCCCCGCTCTCTCTTTCCCCGACAGCGTACTTTGCCTTCTCGCTGCTCCTGCCTTGCCTCTTTCTCGCTCGCGACTTTTGTTAAGCGCAAAAGAAAGAAAGTCCCCGTGGCGCGAGCCACTCGATGAACAGGTGTACGTGGAGGGAAGTAGCGTACTTGCTACAGTGTATGGTATAGGAGTATAAACTGTTACGCGGCCCCGCTCCGGGAACGGTCTCTGGCGTGCGATCGGGCGTCGTGCTTGCGCGCTCCGGGCTCATTAATCCGCCTGCTTGGAAAGAGAGCGCGCGGTACTCTCACCACAGCGATAAGAGCAATCGAAGTTTCTTTTGTTTTCTCCCCTTCTTTTTTTTTTTTTTCGGCAAGTGATCCCACCCCCTTGCACCGCTTACGCTGATGGAAACACGCAGGAAGCGCTTGTATACGGCTCTGCATTTACCGTTAATACGAAGATGTACACGCAATTTCAGCCACGAGGGGGAGGGGAGCTGAAAAGGAAAAGCGTAAGGGGCTCACGTGTTTCAATAAGCCACCCAAGTGTACGCGTGTTTGTTGATCTCTCGCCGGAGGAGCCATTACTCTTACTACCGCTTCCGCCTTGTTACGCTAAAAAGTGCAGCTCAGCTATATAGGCTGACGTCAGCCAACAAAGACCGCACAGGATTCGCTCGTGCGTGCGTGTATACACGTATAACGGACCGCGCCACGTTTAAATAGACGTGTAATGGAGGCGCGAAATCGTCGCGTGCCACAGGGTTCTTCACGGCCTTTTTAGTGACGCGTCGTGCGGGGAGCGAGGAAATCACTCCAGAACACGCGAGTGTCACGATTTTTCTCTCGCAAAATCCCTCCTTCTCTCTCTCGTGTCGAAAGTATCTTCACGGCGGAACGTGCTCGTGCTGCCGCAATGCGCCGATAAAACGCGCCAAATCGTTCTATATCCCTTTTACGTCGTCTTAGTAGTTTTTGGCGCTTTAGATATCAACATTGTTTCCAACGCAACCAACTAGCCCCGCCACGGTGGTGTATAGTGGCTAAGGTACTCGGCTGCTGATCCGAGGGTCGCGGGATCGAATCCCGGCCGCGGCGGCTGCATTTCGATGGAGGCGAAATGGTGAGGCCCGCGTGCTGTGCGATGTCAGTGCACGTTAAAGAACCCCAGGTGGTCTAAATTTCCGGAGCCCTCCACTACGGCGTCTCTCATAATCAGAACTGGTTTTGGGACGTAAAACCCCACAAAACAACAACAGCAACCAACAAGTAAGCCATTCTTCTCAGACGAGCTGATACATCTGTTGCACATGGTGACAAACAGTTTATAGCGTATCGTTTCTGATTTACAGGCGGTCTTCGCAAATAATATGTGCATGCAAGGCTATAGCATGCGTTGTCCGGAATTCGTATATACTCACGAAGGGCTTATTGAAAAAAACCTAGGGCTCAATCCCGACGGCATCACGTCTAACTGTAGGGCTGTTCGTAAAAGGAAATTCCCGCCAATCCTGACGCTGCATGGACATATTAAGGAGGCCGTTCGCCCAACAGCAAATAGCTAGCACAAGAAGGTTTATGAATTCGGTCCCAGATTTCTGTCAGCACAGCTTTCTATGCATTGAAGGTGTGAGGAATCCCGTGAATTCCGATATTTACGCGCGCGTTTGTTGTTGTTATATATGTGTTCAATCTCGCAAATCGTGATACGGTGATTAGTGAACGCTTAGTCCCTTGTCACTCATTAGAGCCATTCATTAGCACACACCGTCGGTCATCGCTTTTTTCACCGCCGCGGGAGCACCTCGTTTATGTCCGCGCCCGATTACGCTGCCCGACTGCCGTTACGCGCCGGAGGCGAACTATATACAGGCAAATGCAGTAGGCGTGTGCATCCTTGGAATGTGCAGTCCTTGAGCTAAGCTAAACAAAAACTAAACGCTTTTCTCTTCAGTTCATTCTCACTGTGCAGCGTGCGTGTGTTTCATCGATTGCATTTATATATTTACTTCTAGACGGTCATTCATATGCGTTTGATGCACAGCTGTGTCGATTTTAACTCGAGTGGCAGACTTCTCACCGTTTCTAAGTGCATATGAGAGTTTGTGCTTTTGGGACCCTTATCCCATGTTCGGCAATTTATAAAGTGGTGTGCACACATGGAATGTTCCACTGTTTCACCTTCTTTTAGAAAGGTTAGGTGCCGTACTACATGCATGGAGCAGACTCCTCCCGAACAAAATGGACCTGGGATAACTCATGCGAGTTTTCGTGCAGAGATATTAGAAGACAAACAAAAGAAATGCAAACTTTGGGCATTTAGTCCACTACCGCAATCCTGTCGCTCTTTTGGAGCTGTTGGCTTCCATTTAAGCAACCGCAACCTAAAGAGCCGTTCGTCACATCATCCAACTCTCAATGTTTATATACATCAAGGACGTCATCCTTTGCATGTATACATGTAGGCAGGTATCCATTTCTGTTTATTTGTAGGAGCGGGAAAATTTCACCTGAATGTGCATCCAAAATCCCAGCGCAGTCCCAAAGCCGTATACGAATCTGCATACTGTTCAAAGTGTGAAGTACATCCCGCACACAATCCTAAGCGACTGCACCACATGCAGCGTGCAAGGAATATAAAGTCAGTCTTGTTTTGAAACAGACAGCTGGTGGAGCACAGCGTACGGCATTCCGCGGCATTCGTATACCACGCGATGCTGCTCTCAGACGAAATGTTACAAGCGACCGTGGGTGACGTGTACATCGGCGCACACAGCACACATGCAACGACCGACGTGACGCTAATATAGCATAGAAATGCAATGGCTCCCGCAGCTATAACAGATGGGAACATGTGCGCAGGTGAGGAGTCATCCCCGCGGGTCGTGCAGACAATAGAGGCGCAAGTCAAATGCTGTCGCACTTTATATGTTATGCACTACATGTGCGTGTATATATATATATATATATATATATATATATATATTCATTGGTAACCGCCCAGCACACCTCGCCGTTCATGAGGAAGGCATGCATACGTCCATAAGGCCGTATGGCCTGGACGTACGCCGTATGGCCGCGGTAACGCGAATTATGCCCGAACGTTCATCGAAGACACTCCTTTTCAATTATTCGGCGATAGTTTAGCCGCGTTTATAATATGTGCTACATATGCGTCCCTCATTTTAAAAAAAATAAGAAAAAAAGGGAGTTCTGCACTACGTATCGTTGCATATCAACCACTCACTACCAGTACCATGCAATGACAACGAAGTCTCAATATTGGGACGAAACGGTATTTCCATAACAATTTTTGTATGGTACGTAATCGGTTGGAGGACAATATCCTTT
The DNA here is from genome assembly GCA_013339685.2 of Hyalomma asiaticum. Classification (NCBI taxonomy): domain Eukaryota; kingdom Metazoa; phylum Arthropoda; class Arachnida; order Ixodida; family Ixodidae; genus Hyalomma; species Hyalomma asiaticum. Next base: position 88,178,379 of record CM023485.1, read on the forward strand.
TGCACTTTAGTGTGCCGTATATGTATTATACGCGCAGCCTGATTGATAGTGCAGCGATCCGAAAGAATTTGATTTGATCTGTCGTTGATGGCTTGTTATTGGCCTAGAGATGGCAGATATATTAGAAGGTTGTGCGTACCTTCAAGAAATTCGAGAAACACAAAGAGGAAAAAAGAAAAAAAGAAAGGTAGTCATTTTTGCCATTGTTTCGAGAGGTCGCTATCTTTCAGTATAGAATGATACGACGCATTTAATACGAAAAAGTAGCGAAGTAACACGTAAAATGCACAATGACGTTGACAGGTGATAGCACACTGGAAGTCCAATATGAATTGTAGGGACGACGTGATTTATACTGCTCCACGGAGAAGTTAGGCACCAGAGGCGGCAATGTAAATATTCAACAGTAGGGGTTACCTTGAGGAGTCGAGCCAAGACCGCGGTTGCCGGCAGCGGCTCTTTTTTTTATGTGTCATTGCACACGTTGCACATAACCTGTAGATACATTATTAAACTTCAACGCTATTCCCGCAGCGCAACAATATAGAGGTCTTCGATATTAATCTTTGTTAAGTTTAAGCTATTTAAAACGCCCAAGCCTGTCTTTCAATTTTCGATTCCTCCTTGACAGACCACCGTCTGCGAATAAACAAGTGGAGTACGAAAACAGCGCACTAATTAAAAAATTGGCGGCGTGTCAATTTTCTGCATGGTGGTGCAGCCTCTGCAGATGCATCAACTCAAATAGCACGATGGAATCGCGTGCAAGTGGCTTTTCTATTTCCCTGCTACTGCACTCGAAAACATATAAGGGCTAGTGGACGTGTGATAAGGTTGTGAAGAATGCGCGTCGCAAATGTTATGTATCGGACATTTAAAGTTCAGCACTTGTGGCGGAGTCGACAAAGTTTCTCGTTCATATTTTCGTTCGTCGTTTTTTTTCGTACTTGTTATATGTGCCGTTACGAGTGGCTTTTTATGTTTCTGGTTCTGTAGTGCAAACACATCCAGTGTATACGTGCATTTCGCGAAAAAGGATGCAAGTATATACATCGACTTGAGGAATTTCATAAACTATGTATTTCATGGTTTTGTTTTGTTGTCGTTGACTGCACACTTCCTAGCTTTCCATTTCATTCCGTTATGAACATCCGAACCGTAACAGACAAAAGCGGTTCTCGATTCTCTTTTCATTCGTCTGCAGTGGTTCCCGGACTTCCGAGAAAATCGTTTGCGAGAAATTGTCGGGCAAAAATCTAGTGTCACAATTTCTCTAATTGTCAATTTGACATCCTTTGAACTATACAGTAAATGCTTACGTTCGAGAGCAAACTATAAAGGGAAATGTAATGAGGGAACAAAAGTTGGGGCTATATTCACAAAGCGCTACTGACCATGACTTTATAAGAGAAAGCTGCACCCTGACGCAGCGCATATACTATTTGCAAAGGCAATGGGTCAAGGTAAATGAGCCGTTAAGAACAAGTTCCCGTCTCCGGCACAAGTATTTTAAATAGACTGCTATAATTAGACCTCAGCAAGATTGGTGCAGGCCCTAAATAGACCTTCAGAAATGCGTATATTCACTTTCTGCCGACAGCCTTTAAGCAAAACTTTCTGTTCACAAAAAGACGGTGCTATATGTAACACTAAGCTCCATCACGTCGACTGGACGGTGTGGAAGAACCTGCGCGGCTCGAACAGGCAACTTTCAACTCGTTCCCACCCGCGCCCCTTCTTTCTCCGACAGACATCAGCGTGCAAGTGCAGCTTTTCTTTCGGGAAGCATGATGCCCCGTTGAAAACCCCGAGCACCTGACGGACTGCGGGGCTGCAGCGTTGTGCGTGCTCTTCGGCCGGCCGCGGGCGCGCTAGGCTGTTTGTTGCTGTTGTGCCAGTTGGCCAACGCCGCTAAAAGGAACTAACGCGCTCGCGTCTCGCTCGCGCTGGTTCTAAATCGGGCCGCGCCGCTGCATGCTCGTACCGCCAGCACCACGACCGAGGCAACGGCAAGAAGAGGGACCAAGGCATCGGCGGAGGAGTGTTCCCTCGGCTCCGAGCCGCTGAAAACGCCCGGGCATGCCCAACGGTACATACGTGCACCGTGCCACAGCAGCAACAGACTGGTCCGTCTACCGACAGACTCGGGCGGCCCGTTTTAGCGATGACTTCAAATTTAGATGGTGCTGGAGTGAGTAAGGAGTTTGAGGGAGCTGAAGGGGGGGTGCAAAAGAAGAGGACGGTCGGCAGGTCTATTGCAAAGAACGCGCACCCGTTACCCCCCGGCAGCGTGCAGCATATAGAGTCGACCCCTCTTTTTTTCCGCGTCTATTCGAGCTATATGCGACTCGCCGAGTCTATGAGCGGGCACGCGAAGAAGGATTTTGCAGGAAGGAAGGCAGCGCGCCGCGAGCGGGTATGGGTCTGGCTTTTATTTGTTATTTCGTTTCATTCCTTTTTGTATTGAAGAGGAAGTGAGCGAGGACGCTTCCCCCGCGGTGTGGCGTGCATTCGTCGTTTCGGTAACTATATATACGTTATATGTGAATGTACGTACCCTCGGGCCTTAGCGGCATTTCGAACACGGACATTATGTGACGGAATGGCAGGTTCAGTGAAGAACGTGTGCTGCAGACTTGTTAGTTTTGTAGAGCACACAATATGAAATTAAGCCATAACTGTCCATTAATAATAATAATAATAATAATAATAATAATAATAATAATAATAATAATAATAATAACAACAACTCGTCGCAGGTGTTATACTGGTCTACCAATCGTACATCCTAGAAAGCGAAGATGTATGGGTAATTACTTGCCCCCTTAGGAAGTGCTACCGCAGGCACAAATTAAACGCAATGATGGCCGCATATCGTCAAATGATCGTTCATCGCTATCCGTGTTTATGTACCACAATGACCTTCTCAAAGCGGTCCCGTCTCGGAGCAGTCCTAGTATGCCCTTGTCGTAGGACCGCTGGGAGATCGCTGCGCTTATATAAAACTCCTACGGTGAGTCAAACATAACTGTTGCCGGCCCCCCGGAAGGACACTAAGAGGGCTATGCGACAGATTTCGAACCACTCGTGAAATGTCACTCTGACGTCAATAAGAGGGGCGGGGGGGGGGGGGGGAGGGGGGCTCAGCTTTTGTCCTCCATCATTTTAACCTTCGGTTTTAAACGTTTCATTCGCTGCCTATCAGAACTCGTGCGCGCAACGTCAGAGACTTTCGTGCGTTTGTGATATTTTACTGTCCGAATGCTTTTCAGGGCTTCAATATCTTGTGATTCAAGTACATTAATTTGCGTCTTTGTCCTAAGACGAGAGGTAGCCTACGGCCAGTAAATATACTACCGTCTCTTAATGATATTATCAATGATAAAACGTTGGTCCTGGTTCGAATAAACCACAGAAACATTGTTGACCTTTTCGGGACGAACGATTAAAAAGTGTATGGTCAACATAAAACAGTGAAGTATAGCAACAAAGCATGCTTGAAGAGATGAGCGCCTGTGTACAGAATAGACACCACATGGCCCAAAACACGCTGAAGCCCCCGAGACCTGTTAATCTAAAAGTGCCTAATGACCACCGCCTTGTGATTAACGGATAGAAGTTACCTCTGTCACATATGTCACGTAGGCGTTAGCGCACTTGGCAAGTCCTTGAGTTGCTGGTAAGGCCCACATAAATACATCAGCGACAAGCATTCGCCAGAAGCTCCTTCAGCATGATGCTGTTGAGAGCGATGCAGAATTATATGTCCGAAATTCCCCAATAACGCAAATCATTATTTATTTTGGAAACTTATTTTGACTACGCAAGTAAACGTTCGCCGTCTGTTAGTATCTTATTACGCTTTCTTTTTTCTACTGCCTTGGCCGGAGTTAGCTAATAATTCTCATGCGTTGCAATCAACCCTATATGCGATTCGTGCTATGCGGACAGACTCTGCTGTACTTACAGATATCAATCATCTAGTATCTCGCATGGGCTAACTTGAGCAATTGTGATGGCCACTTGACCGCGTCAAGTTTTACGCTGGCGGCTTTCTTGCACGGTCCTTCAAGGCTGTACTAAGTTTGTGAATAAAACTTTACTTGCATTACGCAGTTAATTACTTTCAGGTACACGCAGGTTTTCATACTTTCCCATGTAGTGAAAAAGCGTTACGTAACCGTGCATCTGCGCGCAAGCAGGTTTTGCTGGGTTTCTCGCCAAGAAATTCTCCAGGACTTATACGCTGCAATGGAGCCTGTGGGTACAGCGTACACTTGGAGTGTGTTTATTTGTGCTTTATTTGGCGCATACGTCTGCTACGTTGGAGCGGTGCGATGTGCCCGAAACTATAATGGCGGTGTCCTCAGAAAAGTGCTTGGAAAGTTATATTGCATACATACTGTGTACTCTACAAAGGGGGAGCGGTAGAAGCTGAACACACACACACACACACACACACACACACATTTTATATATATATATATATATATATATATATATATATATATATATATATATATATATATATATTATCCTTACTGAAATCGAAAGATCGCGATGACAGTGGTCATTACGCTGGAGCATTTAGTAACTAACAGTGGCTAAACGATCAAGAGTGTGCGCAATGCACACTCTGTGTCTACATGCAGCCGTCCCTACTAAGTGCACGACGAAACGCGTGTTTATTTAAGAAGGTTGTGGAGGGGGAAGTGCACGACGAAACGCGTGTTTATTTAAGAAGGTTGTGGAGGGGGGAGAGAGGGGGGCGTGGTGACAGTTAGAGTACTGTATACTATATAGCATTAGACTACGAAGCTGTTTTGAACCAGAACATGAATTTTGGTCAGAAAAGGAGCCCACAGCACATTTAGAACAGATGACCATGACTAAGGGTACATTTTATATTCCAATACGAGTGGAGCCAACCGTTGCAAATGTGTTTAGAACAAAACGTAAACGATTCAGAGTACATCGTGCTCCGTGGAAGAGCTCGGCACAGCTGTCTCTTCGGGGAATATATATATATATATATATATATATATGATACAGTTGCATCGGTGCGCGTGTGTGTTTAGAAAAAGAATTATATCAGAGGCGATGAACACCGATAACATTACAACACAAGTTTTTCATACAAGACTTCGGTCACATAGACGCAACACATGGATGCAACGTCTGTTTAGAACAAATGTTAAGTAGTTTAGGGCAATAATGCCCCCTATAATGTGTTTAGAATAAAAGTTGATCGATTCAGAGACCGTGGAAGAGCTCAGCTGTCCGTGATTGATTGCTATTTCGTACACTGAAGAATCAGCAACGCTGTGTTTAGAACAAACGGTAAACGATTAAGAGTACATGATGTGTTGAGACCAAGTGGTGAATGATTCAGAGTACTGTACGGGAGAGCTGTCAACCCAAACGAACCATTAGCACACGGAGGACAGTTACTGCAATGCTCCTGCCCATCTTGTCCTATAGAGTAACTGAGCCTGTAATTTCGTCCAGGTAAGACGCGGAATGCGGCCCTAAATTTTTTATTACTGGCTAAGGAAACCCTGTCAGGGAAGGTTCTCTGCATCTTTTTGCGTGTTCGCGAGATAGCTTTTATTTTGCAGCTACGGATGGCTGCGTTAGGAACTAAATGTTATAGACTTCGAAACGCTTTTTCATCAATGAACAGCGAGCACACCAACACACGCCTGCATGCCCTCACCGCACGGGAACGGCTGCGAAATTCCCTTTTCTGTTAAAGGGAGCTCCGGTGATCTTTTTCACCATATTCTAGTAGATACCGCTATTTTCCAATAGTACTGATGGTCCTGTAGCAGCCATGATGGTTCAGTTTGCTCGGAAACTCACCTGTTTTAAAAAACCGAATCAACGATGAGTTCCAACCGAAACTGAATGGGCAGACGCTTCGTACAGCCTATACGATGGCGTCGACACCCCCCGCCCCCCTCCTCTCTTTACCACAAGTATGGACATGGTGTCGGAAAAATGAATGAGTCGCGGTCATCCGACGGTATCGTGCTGTGCCCCAGCTTTTATGAGCTTGATATGCGACGATTTGAGCGCTGAGGATCAACCATGTTGCTTTTGACCGGCCGCCTGCTCGATAGGCAGCGTAGTAGGTAATGACGTCAAAAACACACGCTGGGCTGCGTGGGAATCGGGAATTTTAGTTTAGCCGTAGACATCACGTTTACGGATACCGGTTTACCGTAAGAGTGTACGCGACCAGCAGCGCTGGTATAGCGACACCTGATGATGCGAAGCGCAACCAGGGACACAGAGAACTGTTATTACCCTGGCTGGCGCGTTTTGCTGGGCAGCTAGTCTAAAGTACTGGTCGTGAGATAATAATTAGCTCACAGTACTCTCACTGTTCCTTTTTGTTTTTGTTTTTTTTACGAGAACGAGAACGCGACTGAAAGAATAATGGAATGCATTGTAGTTAAACAAACCACCGCCGATGTCGCTAGCAGTTCTGTTTCTGCCGTAAACTCCTCCGGTAGACCGGTATAAGTCTACGGGCGAAATAAAATTAGAGGATTTTAGTTTTTCCGTAGACCCGTTTACGTTTACGGATGCCGATTTACCGGAGGCGTTTACGGCAGTAGCAGCGCTGCTAGCGACATCCAGTGGCAGTTTGCTCCACTATAATAGATTCGATTTTCTTTTTAGTACCTGAGCGTCCTGGTCGAAAGAAACCAATGAAAGTACGGTGAGCTAATTATCTCATGTCCAATGCTATACACTAGCAGTCCAGCAAAACGTGCAAGCCATAGTGATGTTAGATTTGTGTGTCTGTGGATGTGTGTGTCTCTGGCTTAGGCTCCGCATCATAAGGTGTCGCTACCAGCGCTGCTGGTCACGTACACTTTTACGGTAAACCGGTATCCGTAAACGTGAAGATGTCTACGGCCAAACTAAAATTCCCTATTCTCTAACGTTAATATACGTACAAAGTATTAACACTCGGCGGTATGCTGACGTTATGCGTGCATTTTCTTACACTGGAATATAAAGGCCGTTGGGGAAACACGCGTTTTCGTTAGCCATTTAGATAATGGTCATGTGGAAACGAACAGTTCTGGCGAATGTGTTACCCGACTCATCATAAGTTAACGCGTACGTTTCCTTCCCTAGACTACCCTGTTTTCTCTTTATTTTTTTGCATTGTATTGCGTCGGCGGTTTAGCTGCGTTTATAACCGCTGTATTTTCTTTTTCGTTGTTCATGCAAAAAAAAAAAATAATAATGAATGAATGACATGGCTGTCGCTGTGTACGCTTCCACTTATATGGAAATACGGAGCACGCTATTACAACGTTATTAAACAGTGAAGCCTGCTTTAAAGGAACGTAATGATCGCTTGATCGATCAACTTGAGAATCAATCTGGTCATTGGGGCTATTCGCACGCAGTATAGATAACTGGTAATATAAGTAATCAATTATCAGGATAAACGACGAGAGAAGTGGTGCAAGAAAGAAATGATCGCTGGCAAAATGTGTACAGCGCGTAAACAGGCTGTGCTGCTGCAACATACAATGCGCTCTCTATAGCATATTCTCAGATGTCCGAGACGGCGCGCCAAATAGGCATGCAACAGTTGTCAAGATATTTGCAATGCATGAAGCATACCAAAAATATGTAACATCTTATTTTAATTTTATTTAGTTTTACGAAATTTATTCAGCATCGCAGTGGAGACGAATTGAAAAACAATTTAAGAACAATAACCTCTAATTATTCCTTATTAAACTTTAGCAAACACCAAAGCTAATTATGCTCGTCTACGTATATCAGCGTGCGGAAACCCCGACGCAAATGCCATGGTGATGGAACGAAATCTGGACCTTATTACCGAGAAACAACGCAAACTGCTGCTCGAATTGTGCATGTTACCGAGTTTCGTAAAGCAAATAAGTCACGCATTGTACCCAGCGTTGTCATCTCAACGTAAACGAATATGTAGTTTATTTCATGTTTTAATCCATACCTGTAAAGCCTTCGGACGCTGCGGAGTAACCTATGAACAAGGAGTAACCAGTTCTGCGATTAGCATCCTTATTATACACTGTTGTCATTCTTCTTACAGTTTACTTAAAACCACTTATATTGTCACATTAGCGTTATGGTCGTCGCTTGACTTTTGCGCCACGGATTAATGATAAAACGCTGTGCTTTCGTATCCTTACTTCGTTGAAGTTCGATAATTTGAGCTCAATCTCTTGTTCATGTGCTTGTAATATAGTGCTTGTAATATCGCTAAATTCGCTGTGTCAGTGTTTTGTAAACACGATCGGAGACGCGTTTCTTGCGTGTTTCCTCTTGTTGTTGTTCTTGCCGTAATTTTTTAGCATTATTCGCAGCGTTCTTAAAAATATGATTCCACTGACATATGTTACGCTCATATGCCTCCTTATTTCTTGTGTTTCATTTGTTCATATCATGACCACGCACACATTTACTTCCTTCGCTACCCTCCCCTTATGCAATGCCCAAGCCGAGACCCTTGATGCGATAACATACAAGACCATGAATCGCGAACATTGTACACCATTCAGCACTCATGAAAGACGGTATTTCGTTTCAATTGCCTAGGATACGCAGCAACGAAATGAAGGCAGCTGAGAAAACTCGAAATCAGAATTGCTTTTGCTGTTTTCTATATATATATAGCCTGGCACATTTTACAATATCACCGTAAAGCCATGTAGCTTAGTTTCTTTCGCCGATTTCACGAATTTGAATGTTCTATTCCAGCTTGACATAGTGATTCCTGGAAGTGTAGGAATAATGATGATCCCACTGCAGCATAGCACCTTGTGCTTTCTCAGAGCTTTATATAGTGCCCTCAAACTGTATTATATAGGCTATCGTTCACTACAGCCCATCAATTAGTGCGACATTTGTATTTATATTTTGGTGTTGGAACCCTTTTCCTCTCTCCAATACCTGTAATCTCGGATTACAACAACGTGGCTCGAGCACAACTAGTGGCTGACAGGTACTGCACATAAATGCGTTTTATTCTGCCATCAGTGCCTCTTCTTGTGCATTCGGACCTTCGAGACGTCTGTTTAAATAGCGACATGCCTCGCGTTGCAACGTTGCTAATCAGAGCTTTGGTTATCGCAATCACTACACGTCCACTTAAAATACTTCTTCCTTTTAAGCCCCTCTCATCAAGATCTTTAAAAAGTACATTTTCTACGGCTGTTGCACTTCCGCGGTTATCGATTTTTGTTCACACTCATTCGCGTAAAAATTAGCGGTAATATTTTGTTGCATATAACCTGCCGTTTTCAGTAAGTTCACGATGCTGTTGGTTCGACAATTGGTAGTGTTCAATGCCAATTCCTATAGATCAAATATATAGGTTGCATCTGTTAACGTATGTCTTCTATACAGGCAAGGAAGCTCTCGAGTGCTTTTTACAGAGACATCGCGATCAAGTTTACGTTATTATCATTTTTTTTTTCGTATATATGCGCGAGAAGTTTTTAAATCTTCGGACTTGGTGCTAACATAAGATGAAGCCGACCGTCTCAACGTGTTTCACTTACAGCAAGTACTTCGTTATCGCAATATTTTTAGTAGAACTTTATTCCCTGCTTGTTTCAAGTATGTGTTTTGTTAATTTTGTTATCGGGTCAATCTTATAATTTATAAGATGAGTACATTTATCTGGCGAATGTCGTGTGTTCGTCCTTCGCCCTTCGAGGCATTCCAAATTAACTTCTACATTCTGCACACTATCAATGCAGCGTATTCAAAAACTGATAAACCAATGCTCAGATCAATGCATCGATTTTTCACTCCTCTATAATAGCCTCATGGAATATAACGCTAATCGAATTGCGGACATGGATTACGGTGTTTTCTGTAGCTGAACCGAAAGACGCGGGTTCGATCACTGCCGGGGCGATCGCATTTTCGATGATGACGCAAATGACCTGTGTTCTGCGCGATGTCAATGCACGTTGAAGAACCCCATGCGGTCGACATTTCCGGAGCCCTATGCTATACGGCGTGTCTCGTAATCGCGTCGTGGTTTTGGCTCATAAAACCACAGCAAGTGTGATAATCACTAATTGAAGCCCTCTCTCTTTCTTCCATTTGTAATAAAATCATACCCCTGCACATTGCACATTGGATGCGGTGATACCAAGCGGAAATGTTACGAAGATGTCATGTTCCCGTCAAGACACGTTCGCCTAAGCAAAACATAGCATATATATTGCGTGAGAGGCCATCCAGCTGCAGAGAATAGGCGCGAGTGTGTATAAAAGAAAAAAAAAAAAAACAAAGAAGCTCCCGATGTTATTTCCCTCCGGTGATTACACGGGACATTTAATGTGCGATTAGCAGGCTCACCGGCCCAGCCTTAATGGTGCGACGCACGTGAGCTGGCTGATATTTTAGCCGGAGCTATATGTGACAGCGGGACGAAAATGCCATAAATTTCGACGCTGGCGGTGCGGTGTGAAAGTATGTACAATAGAATTTATGGCGTCGGTGACAAGAGAATGGAAAAGAAGGAAGTTTTTTATAGCACTTGAAAGACGAAAGAGCCAATTATTGGAGTAACACATTTTCATACATCTAACGGTGAATTGGGGGCGTTCGGGTTGATGAAAAATATGGAATCTCCCCTGTAAATCAGACTGGTATAACTGTCGAGAATATTTACGACATCGCGATTTATACGGCTAAACTCGTTTTATGTGGATCAAGTCACTTACGAATTGTCATATTCGCAAACAATAAAATGCATGTGTTAGGCCGGCTGTCCACGCACAGCTATACTATTCGTGAAGTTTTGTCAATATTTTTCCGATTTCTCACTATTAGAGATGAATAATCTACCGAATAGTTCCCTATCGCTATCACGGGCTGAGTGGCGTAACGCCCACGTTATAACGCAATTTTCTCTTTTTCATGTAGGAAATTCCCATGTGCATTCGCGACACACTTTTTGCAATTACAGCTATCTGTAATCAAAATTCGTCTTGAGTGTGTTTTCGTCAAGTGTAGAGCGAAGTGTACAAACAGCGGATATCTGTATGATAATGGGTTCAGATATACAAATTATAATATATATTGACGGAAAATGACTGCATTCCAGCTACGGAACCACTAGTCCGCTGGCTTTCCCGATCCTTAAATGTCAGAGATGTAAAAAACACGCAGCATATTTTGCGCAAAACACACAAGAAAGTTCGTTGCTCTGTTCAGCTTGTACGCGGCTACACTGAAGGCTCGTGCGCAATTCGTCAAGTACTTCCCCAAGTCCCATATTATAAAGATTGACGTCGCATTCCCCAGACTCACATGCTAAAAAAAGAAAAAAAAAATACTGCGTATTACCATGCAGATATCGGTGGGAACAGCAGTTTCGGTTTGCCCCGTATCACGTTCCGTACTCTATGGCGGGTGGAATGTGACTCTTAATTAACCGACGTTATTTGCGCGTAAACATAACACACGTGACACGTTCGCGGGAACAGTTTCCCGCCGCGCACTTCGACTAGGCACATAGGACGAGCTAGAAGCGAAACTCGCTGCACGGTGACGCATAAGCACGTGTTTTCTGTGAAAGTGTGGCCCACTCACCGGCGTTGACGTGCGCCTTTTTCATCCAGGGATAGATGACGGGCTGTCCGGCCTGATTGCAGTCGCCGCCGGCTACCGAAGTCGGCGCCGTGGCAGTGGCCCCGGGGCTGTGCATCGGTGGCGCTGCCCCGACGTGCGGCGATTGCGGCGACGGCCTGAGCATGGACGCCGGCGGCGGGGGCGACGGCGACCGCTGCAGCGGCGCCGGAGGTCCCGAGTACGGCGGGCTGTGACCGCCGCCCGCGCCGGCATGGTCGAGCGCTACGCTGGGCCGCGACAGCGGACTCAGCGTAGTCTGCGTCATGGAACATGAGTGCTGGTAGTAGTGCGGCGACGCGCTGGACACGTAGCCGCCGTTCTCGGTGCCGTACGGCGGTGCCGCGGCACCGCCGAACGTGGCGTACGGGTGCGCGGCCGCGTGGTGGTGGTGGTGCGGCGGGGCGCCCGCGTAATAGTCACCGGCCCCATGGCTCGGGATGTAGTTGCCCTGCGAGTACTCCTCGGGCGGCGGGAACTTGGGGTCCACGTAGGACGGCGAGTTCATCAAAAACGAACTCATGGTCATTAATTTTTGCCGGCTGAATTGGATGATGGAGATAGTTTTGCTTCGGTCTCGTCGCCGAGCAGCGCCATGGCTCCGCCCCGCCGCTGGAGATTAGCATATCACGTGACGGACGCCATCCAATGACGGAGGCGGCGCGCGCGGCGCTGAACCCGGCGGCGCTCCGGCGTCGGCGACGATGATGGATGGCGATCGCGTTGCCCGCCGCCGGTCCGCGCACATGCGACGGACTCTCCGAGGGAACGCTAACCTGTCCGATGCACGACGACGTTGGCCGCGGTCGCCCGAGTTTCACCACGCACACAGTCGACGGCGCGTCCACAAGTGCACGCACGGGTTGTATAATCCAAGCACGGGCGGACCGATGCGGCCCGCGCGAGCAGTCGCGATCGAGTGGGCGCTCTCTCACGTGGCAGGGCGGACGCGCCAAACTTGCCGACTATAGCGCTGCCGCCGGCGACCGGAGTGTTTGTTGGGGAAAGGGGCGGGCGGAGGAGGGGGCACCGCACGGGGGAGGAGGGCTTGTGGGAGGGCGCTCGCCCAGAGCGGCGACGGCCGGAGCGGCGCGCGCGGGCAACAAGTTTGGCAACTCCACTCGGCCGCGGAGCGGCGCTGCGGGCGCAAGCGATCCTCGCGCTCGCCTGAGGCATTCTTCTTTTTCGCGCGTATAATGGAGAGAGAGAGAGAGAGAGGGAAGTCGTTCTCCTTCCTGAATCGACGCCGTTGCGCTTCTACAGCTGGGATTCCTTCGAACGCGAGGGTGTGGAGACACAAAAGTTTCTCGCGTCTCCTATTACATCAGTGGCTTTCACCACACTCCCTTGAGTGGCGAAGTTGGGATTCATCCATTTTTCACCGCATTCGCGCACGAGACCGAGTGTTACAATAGCCGCCAACCACGCCTTTGTTGCGGGGTCCAGGTATTAACACTTACACGTAAAGAACGTACGCTGCCCCACTATGTCACCCTGCCTTTTCTGTGCACGCTCCTTCAGAATAAGCCCCTCAAGGAGCGAAAGCTTATTCGAAAAAAATGGGGCGTCCTACTCAAATGCACTTTTCTTTCTTCATCTCAAGAACTTGAATGTGTGTTTCCAGATCTCTTACGAGTGTCAATGTCAAGCTAAAGCTCTTCACGATACGCCGCTTATGCTGCTTAATTCCAGTGCTCAAGGGGTGTGCCACAGTCTAAGAATGCAAGGGAATGCGGGAGTAACTGCGCAGGTCCACCGAAAAAAGAGTATTTCCCGGGAGTTATACCCCCCCCGTGCTTGTTTGGGCCCGCTGGCAGGAATCGTTATCGGGGAAAGAGAGGTGTGCACTTGCTGAAGGCTCTGACTATTTGAGAAAAACATCTATTTTCATTATTTATTTTGGATAAAAATCGCAGTATCTACAATAAGTAGCATTTTAAATGCAACGTTATTAATATACCTTATTCTTATATGGCTTTTTGGCCCTGTCAGATACTTTCAAGAAGTGTCCGTAATGTGCTGAAGAATAAGCATCATGAGCACTCTGTAGCGGTGATCATTATTTTGTGTCTTGCTGTTGGATTGCTCCAAATAAATCAAGGTAATTGCATATTGTAAAGGGTGCCTGGGTGCGTCATTGCTTATATTTCAATGATTGTGATAATAATATGATGTGCGGGACTTAACAATAAGTGCCGGTCATTAAACAACATGTGTAATTGTGTAACATGTGTAAGTGTGTATAATTGTGTATAAAAAACACACTTAAAAGCGTGTTTTTTCATACACAGTTATCGTTCAAATATGTTTATATCTCCCATTCAGAGCTTGCCATTTGTATACGGCACTGATGAAGCTATCTACTCCCATCCCGTGTAAAGCATCATGGAGTCTCAACTAAAAGGTGAATGGAGCGGGCAAACTGCAACTGAAATACCTTGTTGATAACGAAATCATTGCAAAATCAGGTGCGTAAAATGTTAACGAAATCAACAAATGCACCTAGCGCACGGGCGTAGACCGACGTCTGAAAAAGAAAAAAAAAAAAACCTACGATGTAATTGAGCATCGCATGCAAGCAATGCTGCGTTATCTTAAAGAACTTGCCTGTTGAGATAGCAAAATACAGTGTTACAAGAATGGGGCATAAAGACCCTCTACAAGTAAGTATAACGCTGTTGGCTTTGACGACTACGATGCAAGAAATCTAGTAAGTGTGTACATTATAAGTGCCGGGAAGAACTTGCTATAAAGTGCCAGTATCCAACGCAGTGTGTGCCTATATAATACAGCAATAAGTTTATTCATGGTCAGTGTAGTACCTCTTGATACATTATAAAACAATGGTAAATAAAAAGTGACTTCTAAATTCACACAACAAAATCCATGCTGATGTAGCTCGTTTCATATGCGCGTACGTTTCTGACCACCATACGCCTCGTCAAATGAGCATCTTGCAAATCGGAAACAAATTTCCACTCATATCCTGTCCCCGTGTATTTATTTTCCCCGCAGCTATAGTTACGTAACAGCATAACAGTTCCAGAATGGTCGTTTCCTGGGCTTTTTGGTTCATAAAATGAAGAAGGAACGACGATAGACGCGGAGGAAAAATAGCGCTGTTTTTCACTTCGTGTCTGTCGTCGTCTCCAATATTGTAGGCTGTTACATGAGAACATTAACAATGTGTCTCCGATACGCGTTAGGTAAACATGCGGGGGAAAACAGAGTCTCTAAAAACTATGAGAATTTGTTCAACAAGGAAATGTGATATATACGAGCGTTATGAAGAAGAGCTGAGCGAAAAACACGGTAAGTCACGTGTTTAATAATTGTCAGAGGGCAGATAGTTGCGTCTAATTGTTCAAAAGACAACACTTTGCTTATTAATTACGAAAAAGGCTGAACGCACATAAGGGCGATATCGTCGATTTCATTATTCCGTCAATATGTGTTTGCGAGACGCTTTTCGCCGACATGAAACTTTTCCCTTGCGCCAATATGTATAAAACAAATCTCACACAAATAGATTTTACTCGCGTGCCATGAACGAATGGAGTCCCGTCCCAGTTCGCTTATTACAATTATTTAACCTTACAAAGGAGATGGAAAGCCATTTGCCCCGTAATTCAGCACAATATCCCACAGTGCTTGGAACTATTTTTTTTATTGTTGTGATGTAGGGCTTTCTGTATTTTGTTACGTTATATTTTCGTTTGTTTTGTCGCTTGTACTGTATAATTTTACCCCATTTACTATGCTCATTTCTTTGATTTGATATTTCGTACGTTTCAGTTTTGTTTTTTTCATCTAGTAGAGATGTTATTTGTATTAGTCTTGTTTCATGTATACATAGCACGTTTTGCTTCGTTGTTTTGTACTTTTCATATCTTTAACCCGCTCCCCTCTATAATGCTTCGGCGCCTGAGGGTAACAAAAATAAATAAATAAATAAATAAATAAATAAATAAATAAATAAATAAATAAATAAATAAATGGTGACCCGTCGTTGTTCGCACAGCGTTGTTCAGTGCAATTTCATATACATGTCTTCTCTACATTGCAGTTATGCTGTGCTAAGGGAACTTTTGCTTAACGCGGCAATGGGCTTCTCCCACTCGATGAACTGTTTATTTTTATTTTTTATCTTTTGTTGAATTGCCTGTGTCTTGACATTATTTGTCATTCTATTGCCCCTACTCCATGGAACAGCTTATAGGCCTGCAGTATGAACGAATTAAATGAATAAATAGTTTAATGGTATTGTTAAGGTTAATGGTATAGTGCAGTGTGGCGTATACGGGTAACATTGCTTGTAATCATCACATAAAATAAAAAAAAAGTTACAATATTCAGGTGTTTGCACAAGACTATATGTTAATTGGTGAGAAAGATTTCGAAGACAGGTATATAATCACGCTCGGAGGTTGTTGGCGAACGTCCTGCTATATGAAAATATTACTTGACTTCTGTCAAAATAATATGCTGCTAGAAGGAGTACCACTGCCAGATATCGTGCCATCGCGTTACATAAATACAATTATCTTCAACATCATGCAGACTACACTATTAAGGTGACTTCAGGGCCACCAGTATACACACAAATGTATTACGCTAGAAATGTTCGCAAGAAAATATTTCGGCCACTTCTGTTGCTGGACGTACCTTTAACAAATCCCGCCAGCCAATGGTACGAACCGCTTACTAAAGAATATGCTTTCAATTTGGCGCCTGGTTTTCCTACCATATTACCTTAACATGTTACAAAGCAACATAAGTTCTGTACTACGGCAATCGAGATTGCAATCTTATGCAAGTGCCCTTTGAAGGGAGGGAAAAATGTAACATCGACGTCGTTACCACGCTTTAAGCACTTGCTTTCTTGAAATTATTTTTTACTCGTCGTCTACCATTGTTACGAGGCCATATTGCCAACATATATCCTGTCAGTACATATGGATCTAACTTTGATATTATGAACGAAATATTTCTTTGTTGTCAAGGCTATACGTGAATCCATGCTGTGAACGAGTGTGTATATTATGGTGCCTGAAAACTTATCGAATCTAAAGTTAACTCCTAGGATTTAACTTCCTTATGTAAAGCGAATAAATTTGAGATAACTTGCTGAAAGGAAAATCCGTCCTATATACTGTATACGGCAATGCTTCAAGCACGATAAATAAAGCGAATTATATTATGCGGACAGACGAAAATCCTTGTTCTGAAAGACGACGCCATTATGTTCCAGCGGAACCTATTTGATACGATCTTTGCGGGAACCAGAAATTATAACGTACACTCTTAGAAAAACAGGTTAACATATTCACTAAGTAACTACTAACCTGTTACTTGTCACAGAATCCACTAACCAGTTAGTAAGTGCAGGTAGTAGAAGTGCTCTTAGTGCAAAGCACTACCTCGTTGGGGTCGTAAAAAACACTAGCCCAAACACCAACAGGCCAGGTAAAAGCACTACGTCGTTGGGTAGTGAAAAGTACGACCTCGCTAGCGAAATCTACTACCCCGTTGGGTAGTGAAAAGTACGACCTCGCTAGTGAAATGTACTACCTCTTTGGGTAGTGAAAAGTACGACCTCGCTCGTGAAACGTACTACCTCGTTGGGTAGTGAAAAGTACGACCTGGCTAGTGAAATGTACCACCTCCTAGGGTAGTTTAAAATGCTAGCTTAGTAGTTAAAAGCACTACCTCGATGGGCAGTTGACACTACTACCTCGGTAGTTAAAGGTGCTACTACGTTGGGTAGTATAAAGTACGACATAGCTAGTTAAAGGTACTACCTCCTCGGGTAGTGAAAATCGCTACTTCTGTAGTTAAAAGCGCTACCTCCTTTTGTAGTTAAAAGTACTGCCAAGCCAGCTAAAGGCAGTACTTCATTGGGCTGTTTAGCACACTACCTAACAAGCTAAAGGCATTGCAGTCTTCGGCAATTCAAAGTACTCCCTAGCTAGCAGACGTCACTAACCAAAATACTAATCAGGTAGCGACAAGCATTACTTTGAAGGCTACTTGAAAGTACTGACTGTCTATTAATAGACACAAGGCACTTTAAAACACTACGTTTCTGGGTCGCCGAAATAACTGTAAATCAGCTTTCAGAAAACAAATCCAAATGCTCAGACACGTCAGATCTATGAATTTCACAAGCTACCTATCAAATAAGCAATTTTTGTCTCCTCAGGCTCGTAAACATCACCAGAAAAATATTCATCATAAATTTCGACAGAAGCACAAAAATAAAATGTGATGCTTCTGTGAAGATTCACAAAGTGGTTTTATGCAATGCAGTACACGCACAGAAGACACAATTCGGAGAACGCAGAAATTTTATTCACTGCTCTTCATGCACAGTGACAACCTTTCTGATGGCGGAAATCGCCCACAAGATGAAGAAAGATTTTAGACGCTGGTAGTTTACAAAAATGTTCAACTAGTCCAAAGGTATTTTTATTTTGGGGGTCATATTTTATGCTGAACACCCAATATAGTTCCATAACCAATAAGAAACCAGCTACTGAGTCCAGGACCTCCAGCTCAAGTCCTTCAACCACGGAACAGAGATCTGTTGAGCCATCAACATCCTTCGTGCTGGGTGATGGGTAGATGCCCTGTAATATTAATGACAATACCTTAGCACATGAAAGCAAAATATTAAGCAATTAGCAATTTCTTACGAGCCATTCTAAAAAGTATGGCTTGTTTTTGACAAAAAATGCCAGGATATATACCACACCCATGGCAAAGCGGTGTGCAAGGAAAGGAATGCAAAATTTAAACTTATGCTTCGAGAACAAGTCATGGCAGAACAAGACAAATGACAGAGGGCTCATCAAAAGTAAGAAACTTGGAGGATGCTTCTGCTTCGGCAGTGGCAATAGCATATTGGGCCTTGTTCACATCGTCTTCTCATCTGGTAGCCTGGCTTTGCTTCTTGGTCTGTGCACATAAAAGTGGCTGTTTAAAACTATCCTAGAATGCCTAACGCCTCCCATTACATTTTCCAGCACTTTGAAAAACAGAAGTCAACATCTTGCCCTGCCCGGAGCGATCCAAATGCTTGCAAATAGTTTCTGGATGAACAACAAAGTGGCAGTCTGGGTGTGTTGGTATACCATCTTGCAGCAAAGTAAAAGTGCACCAAACACATAGACGAGAAAGGCACAAAGAACACACACATGCAGATGCTACTTCCAAACACCTAATCTACCACATCCAATGCGCATAAGTGTGAAACCACCAAACCTGACGCAATTAAAAACAGCATTGTCACACCTAGATAATCAAATTGTTTTTTATTGAAGCAATTGATGGCCTGCTCACACACATTTCGCCCATCTTTTCAATCTCTTCTGCCTTGATTATCCCCCTTGTTAGCTGGTTTCTGTTCTGGTGCACTATTCCACACGTGTAAACAACAGAACACAACCGCATTCCTTACAATGCATTGCTAAAAAACCATCAGCCACGTTCTTGACATTATATAACTGCTCGTTTAAGGCAACGACCGGTTTGGCCAACATAGCTGTGACCACATGACAACGGTAGGCAGTACACCACACATTCAGCACATCCCACAAACCTCTTATCCTTTGTGTCGTTCTTTCCGCAGCCACGGTTGCTGTGTGCGTTTGGAGCCGTGACCTTGCACAGCTTTTTCAGCTTGTTTGGTGTTGAAATGACTGCACGCACGCTTGCTCACTGAGCAGTTTTGTTCAAATTGTGGGAAACCTTTTGTATGTAAGATAACACTTATGCGACTCCCTCGCTCAAACGGTTTGGCTGTCGTTGGTCCAACCCTTTTTCAAATCGCTCGAGATACACTCAGCTACTTAGACTAGTAAAGTTTGGGGACCACCAGCATCAGTCAATCTCGTTCTTTGTTGATCAAGGATTACAGGAACCGAGTGGTGTCACGACTTCTTTAAGGCATTCTTGAAGCACAGGCTAGCATTGCCCTCTTTACCACT
This sequence comes from Hyalomma asiaticum, assembly GCA_013339685.2. NCBI lineage: Eukaryota > Metazoa > Arthropoda > Arachnida > Ixodida > Ixodidae > Hyalomma > Hyalomma asiaticum. The sequence goes on from CM023485.1 coordinate 88,198,031, forward strand.
TTTGAATGAACAGAGTGGTAAGAGAGCAGTGCCCTATAGCACGTGACTCATAACGCCAGCAGGTGTGCTTTTTTCGCTATCAATGAGTGTAGATTCCAAAAACGTAAAGCTCAATCCTCAAGTAGCTGATCTGTGACGTCAAGGGGTTTCAAACTATCTTGAATCTATGGCAACAAGGTGCTAACTGGATCTACGCTTGTCGATAATGGAAAATGACACCTACTGGTATTACGAGCCACGTGCTAATAAGGCACTGTTCCGTCAGCACTTGGCTCATTCAAAACTGGTAAATAGGGCAATAGCTAACCTGTTCTTCAAGAACGCCTTAAAGGAGTAGCGCCACCATTCGGTTCCTGTAATCTTTGATCAACAAAGAACGAGACTGACTGACGCTGTCTATCCTGTAGTTGAGCTATGTCTCTGTAGCTGAGCATATCTGGAGAGATTTGAAAAAAGTTGGTCAAACACAAGCCAAACCGTTTGAGCGGGGGAGCTGCATAAGTGTGTTACTTTACATACAAAAGGGCTCGCACAATTTGAAAAAAAAAAATGTCAGTGAGCAAACATGCGTGGTCTTTTCAACACCAAACAAGCTGAAAAGGCTGTGTAAGGTCACAGCTCCAAATGCACACATTAATCGTGGCTGTGGAAAGAACTACACAAAAAATAAGAGGTTTGTGAGATTAGCTGAATGTGTGGTGTATTGCCTACCGTTTTCATATGGTCACTGCTATGTTGGTCAAACCAGCCATTGCCGCAATGAGTGCTTAAGAGAACAGAGTTATACAATATCAAGAACGTGGCTGGTGGTTTTTTAGAAATGCTTTGTAAGGAATGCGGTTGTGTTCTGCTGTTTAACATGTGCGGAATAGTGCGCCCAGTACAGAAACCATCCAACAAGGGAGATAATCAAAACAGAAGAGATTGAAAGATGGGTGAAATATGTGTGAGCAGGCCGTCAACTGCTCTGACAAAAAAAATGATTATCTGAATGTGGCAACGCTGTTTTGAATCGTGTGAAATTCTGGTGAACCCACTGACATCATCCAGAAACTATTTGCAAGCATTTGATTCACTCTAAATAGGGCAACATGCAGACTGCAGTTTTTCAACGTTCTGGAAAATGTAATGGGAGGCATGGTGCTGATAAGTGTTGGGCCGTTTTTCTTTTTCGTCAGTGTTTGTGTTGTCTACTTACTTCTCGTGTGTCCATGTTTGCCCGACTTGCCTTATTTCATTATGAATTCATACCGACCGGCTCAGCTTTCTGTCTTTACACTTCATCTTGCTTTTGTAAAGCACACAATTTTATTTCGGGGAAAATTTGTTCTAGAGAAACTTTCATTCTCACATATTCAATATCTCTGATTCCCCTCTGTGACAAATGTGAAGAATTACAGAGGTAGAGGGTAGCGAATGCGATCTTTACCTAGCAATGCATAGCTACCGAGCTGACCAGCTATAGAAAACTGCGCTTGCAAAACAAAACAAAGAAAAAAAAACTCAGTCATATTATTGCTGTTTACAGATTCACATATCGTGTCAGCTGTGGCAATTCAATCCTATTACTAGTGTCATGTGTTCGAGCTTCCTCGGTTTTGTCCTTTTTAATGGCAGCTAAAACAGATTAATACCTGCATAATCAATTTGGATCGCAGTTGTCCGCAGCACTAAAAGTGCAGTAAATGCAGAAAGGCATGCTCATGTCAGCAACAAGCACAGCAATGGGGATGTATCGCGAGTCATGCAGTCGCACGTATAAAGCGGAAACCGCATGTACGCGATTTTGTGCGCGATCGCGACGCGACCGATGTGCCCGTCGCACTGTTCGTCGCCTGAAAAATCAAACCCCATGCAAGCGATGGCTCGAGCGATACATCAAGCGACGGCTCCCCGGTGTTGCCAGCTACTTTGTAGCAAAACTGGGGTGATGCACGCAGTAAAAATATAAAGTCGACTGTTCAGCCGTGCAAAGTACCATTAAATAGGTTTGGGTGTATTGTAGTAGTTTTGTTTTCCCTCGGCGTTCGGCAATTGCTGAAAGTTGTTTGCAAGCGCGCTTGTGTGAAAACCGGCAGTGCGTCACTCACGCAAAACTTGTACCGGCCGACTGCTTGAGATTGGGCGTCGCTCGTACGACTTCCGGGCGACGAGCGACCGTTTCTAGATTTCCAAAAACCGAGCGATCCACCAAGCGACCCGTCGCGCGACGGCCAATTTCGTCATATATCGCGTCGCTCGTCGCGGTCGCGCACATGCGGTTCCGGCTTAAAAAGCAAGACGATCATGTTCGTGGCGACAATTTCACGCACCCTTTCATGGAGCTTTCACGCAGGCTAATGCAGGCGTACGGTACTCTGGAACTGATGCGACTAAGCTCTCCAAAGACATCGTGTACACGCAACTTTAACGCTACTACAACCGCTTTGTGCACCGCGCAATTCGGTTTCCTTTTCTGCCAAGAGCGCACACAGCAATGACGAGGCACAAAGCGTAGCATTCACAGCCACCTACCTTAGTCAGGAAACATGCTGATCCCACTTCGGGTCGCCCGACGGCGTGGAGGCGGTGTGCCGAGCAGCCGAGCCGCGCCGTTCGTCCGTAGGTCGAGAAGCAATATGCCGACCCTCGATGTGTGCGAACGAGCAGGCATTTCCTAGGAACACACATCACGGAGGGTAGAAAGCGTTCCGTCGCTGCCTCTCGCTGACCGCACTCATTCAAAGAAGGTGTCGTGACCACTCACGTCCATCGGCGAATGGATGCCAACAAAGGATCTCAGAGGTGTCGACGCTGCCGGCTGCTGCTTTCTCAGTTAGTCGCACACGGCACCTCACATTGGCTCAAGAAGGTCCGCTAGAGTTAATGAGACAACGCTAAACACACAACAAGATGCAGCGCAACCAGAAATCGTCCATACGAAAACGAATTTCACGGCCACGTTGAACACGACGACAGGGCGCCGCCATGTTGGAAAAAAAAGAAGAAAACACTCGCCCGACGGTGGCGACACCACGGGTTGCAGTTTCGGTTTCAACATGTTAGCCCAGTTGCCATGCTTTCGGTGTCAAAAATTACAGAAAATAATGCTTTAAAGCTAAAAACTGCTTACGCAATGTAGTGTTTATTTTACATACTATTCTAAAATTGAAATTTGCCGTAAATTATGCAAATGACGTAAGTTATGCGAACTTGCATTTCACGGACGTTTTCCTCGTCCTCGGTGCAATGTGTTACGCACCACTTCATGCTGCGTGTGTAACGCCAGGTTGTATACGCAACTGTACACAGCTGTGCTGTAGCGAATATTCTGCGTATTATTAGCTGTAAAACTCGAAGCAAAAAAGATAATTTAGCAATTCACATTGTAGAGATGTGCGTGTAGTGGTCGTTAGCAAAAAAGAAAAAAAAATGAAAAGGAGAACGCAGCATTATAGGTGAAAGCGCCAATAACACTGCCATTCAACGCAGGCATGTTTATTTATTTCTTGTGAATTAAGAAAAAAAGAAGAAAGGGGTGCTAACAATAAATATACACATTGCGATAAGCATACACGCAATTATGTTTCACGACAGCCTTCCATCTGACGCCTAATGCCTTTTTTTCTACAATCACTCTTCCACCTCCTCGATTTATGATGATGATGATGATGATGATCCTTCAATTTTGGCATCTACCCACTTGGAGGGATTAGCCAAGACTCAGGCGGATTTGAGTTTAATTTACTGAGTTATGCTACCTGAAAGGTTTAGTCGTCCTTTGATGTTGAATTTGGATATTACAAACGTAGCCAATCAATCAATGGTATAGAGAATAATGGAATAAGTAATTAGGATCTAATAACTGAACAAGCAAATCGATTCGAATCCGTAATGAACTTCTGCAGAGCAAGGCATATATTCCTGTTCGTGTGTCCCAGCACGGAAGACCCGAATGAAAGAAGAGTGCTTGATAATGGAATGCCCAGTTTTCGCAATGCCATCTATGTAGTACTTTTCCTAAGGTAGGTAAAGCGCCTGCATTCCAGTAAAAAGTGTTCAGTTGTCTCTGGCTCGTTGCAAAAAGCGCATAAAGGAGAGCACTTGTCTCGTGTGGTTGTTCCTCTTCGTCGCGCCACTAGCTATGCACCCCGCAACACTGGAGTGTCTTAGTAGTCAACTAGTAAAAAACACCAAGTAAGCCTTCCTGGTTAGTAAAGGCAGATTTTACGACCTTTACTAACTGCTGGCTAGTAAACAGATTTCCCGAAGGTAGTAAAATACGCTTGAAACTAGTATGTACAAGCAGTTACTAACCATTTACTAACTTTTTTTCTAAGAGTGTATTGCCCGAAAATCGCAGCAGTCCTGGGAAATTGCGTTGCGCCTCAGGTTACAATCTAGAAGCCTGATCATGAAAAAATTAGGGACGATAACTGTCAGAAATAGGCCCTGATTATGTGATAGAGCAAGTGGTAGATCAATTTATGGTTAAGCGTTACTAAGTGTTGCCGCGTACCAGGCAACCTCGAGTAGTACGGCAACAATGTGAGCCGAATCCATGTGAACCAAAGAGGCACTGTGCACAATACGTCAGGAGATGTCGGCTTGCCGAGGTTAGCGAAACCACGTGACGCCGAATCGTAGTCTTCTTTCCCTCCATGCTATACTACATGTATCCCTAAAATACTACATGTATCCCTAAAACACATACTACATGTATCCCTAAAACACATACTACGTGTATCCCTAAAATGTATTAAGCGGGGTCGTATCAGCCAGGTTTTACCGTATGTCTGCACCTGAATCTATGGGGAAACTTGAGAAAGAACAACACACACGTATTAATATTTATTAGGACTTGTAGTTACGCTTTGTAATGGCTTTGTAGTTAGTTACGACGCAGGGCTGCTGTTGGGGTACCATTTCCGGCCGCTGCGGCCGCATTTTGGCTCAATCGATATGCAAAAACCTTTGTGTGATTGAAGTAATGTGCATGTTAAACAACCGTATGTGGTCATATCAATCCAGAGCCTTCAGGTAAACTCCTATACAAAACTGACTATGCGCCGTCACATCTTTAAGCCTCACAACATTACATGATACACAAGCACAGAGAGCCATTGAAGAAACAGAAGGCATATAGCTCAGATAACTGCTATGTTTAGCTGCAGTGTAGATAATACTTAACGTGCACGTTGCAAGAAAAGTGTTTGTAAAGATAACGTGACACATCAAGCAAGGGAGCGAATGGGGTATCTTCCGCATTGACGTGTACTGATTTACCAATTAAGGTACCGCTGTAGACGATGCGATTTCCTCACATGAGTGTCTGTGTGTAGATTAGCAGTTGAAGCTTTAGCCAGATCTGAGCGAAGTCGAAAATCGATCTGCATGAATCGACCTATACTCGTCGGGTACAGTTTCAAGTTGTGCCCTGCTCTGATACGTGGCCTTTCGTTTTCGTGATTTGTGCTATAAGAGCTACCCACTTCTCATCTTAATTTTTACTTTTTCTCACCTCTACAATGTAATATTTTGAATTCTCAGCAAAAAAAAAAAGTTCTGTATGCAGCCCTTGAGTCCATCCATAAGTCACCCGTCAGGTGTATGGCACGTACGTTCTATCTGGCACATTTTCATATTATGCACGGTATTTAAACGTATACTGATGAATGCACAAGCCAACCTCTAGTACCACTTTGAACTAAAGTACGATTTTTGCTCCATGTATTTCGAGTGAAGTATTGAGGGGTGTGCGGATATTCGAACACTTCGGATATTAAATCACATAAAACACTATTTGGCGCGAGCTTGGATTCGAATAGCCGTTATTATTGAACCCGAATATTTCTGGAACATTTACAACTTCCAACTTCACAGAAATAATAAAAAAAATTGCGCAATAGTGCGACAGATTTTATCCGCGTTGGTATATCATTGGCATAAGACGCGAGAGCATATTTGGTGTGATGTGCTGTACCTCTCTCTATACCGACAACTACTCCACATAAAAAAATTCCATGTACACAAATGCGTAGCTGAGGGTTTCGGCACGTTGGGGATACGTTTCACCTACATCACCACCACCAACGCCGACAACAATGCATCCACAGGAACAAAGCAACATCGTCTTCGCCATCGTCGTCGTCGTCGTCGTCGTCGTCGTCGTCGTCGTCGTCGTCGTCGTTGTTGTTGTTGTTGTTGTTGTTGTTGTTGTTACAGTGATCGTCACACTCGGCGTATGTTCGCCAGCTGCAGGGTAAAGGTTACTCCGATATTTTGCTAATTCTGTCCCGCGTTAGCCAAAGCATGTTATCATCACGGACTCCAGTCAGATGTCCTGAATCAAGCCAAGTGTAATGAGCCTGGTAACGCAGAAGCACGGGCAAACGTTTTCCTGCATGATGGGTTTATTATTCTTATATTTTATTTTCCATTATTTATCGTTCTTCTTCTTTTCTTTTTTTTTCAGCCACAGTTTCGTATACACTGCGAGACAGTGACAACGGACAATTTTCTAGCGTGGGAGGTCCCCTAACATAGTGTGCATAACATTGCGCACTGATTGTGCGCACTCACTGCAAGACACTGATGTACAGTGTAGCTTATCCATAAAGTATCAAAGCTCCTATCTGCGTCTCTGTTTACAGAATATTTTCGCGTGGAATAATGACACTATACGCCATCTTTTTTTTTTTTTTTCAGTTCAGTTGTTTATTATTCCTTGAAAGTACAACGTTCATTGTAATAGTATACAGACGAGGGTCCCAAAGTCTAGCGACTGCAGTGGGACCCTCAATTAACAATAACATAAAGAATTATTATAAGAGCAAGCAACATTACAAACACAAGAGGAATTGAACACTGAAGTTACAGAAAGCAACAACGAGTAAACAAAAAGAATCATCAAAGAGAATCAAACGCGAAAGTACAGAGTAATCAATTACATAGGCACGTCATAGAACAAAAAACCCAAATTTACAAAAATTTTTCAAATTGCATACACACATTTACATCAGAATTAGTTTTTATACATGATAAAGTTTTTAAGTTCTTTTTTTAATGCATGCAAAGATGATGATGATTTTATTGTATAAGGCAAGTTATTCCATAGTTTAATGACCGTAAAGGAAGATGTCATTTTGCCGCAGTTGGTGTTACATTTAGGTAGAAGGAAGTTGTGATTGTGGGCGAACCTAGTGCTATTGGTGTTAGTGAGTAATCTAGAATCGATTAAATTAAATGCAAGCTGATTGTTAAGTTGTTTAAATAGCATTATGATTAAGTGAAAATTAAACAAGCCAGACACGGTAAGAATACAGTTAGCTCGAAGGAGTGGGGTAGCATTAGAAATGAATGAACTGTTGGTAATAATGCGAATGGCCCGATTCTGAATGTGCATGCTGTACAGACGAAAGATAAATGTTATATGTATTTCCCCATGATGCAATGCCATATATGATGTGACTATATATGAAAGCAAAGTATAAAGACAATAAGGCATCAAGCGAAAAAAATGGTCGAGATTTGATGAGTGATCTTATGCCAAATGCTGTTTTTTGTTTGACATAGAGAATATGATTAGTAAACTTCAAGCAAGGGTCTAATTTTATGCCCAGAAAACACACAGTCAGATGCAGGAATGAGATGATGGTCAATGGACACCTGTGGAGTGAAAGTTAGCATTTTTTGAGAAGTCTTAAAAACCATGAACTGAGTCTTAGGTGGGTTTAGAATTAAGTTGTTCAAACGACACCATTTAACAACATTGGTCAGTTCCTTGTTCAACATACTGATCAGAGTAGTTGAAATCTTGAATCACAACTGGAATTCCGAGCCACGTGTGCTCATTATATTGTTACACGCCTGTTGTATTTAGCCGATCGGACGATGCGCGCGGACGCTATGGACCAAGCGAAGAGAAGGAAGAAGACTCTCGGCTCGAGTGGTGGGCTTGGCCGGTCAGAGTTGTGGGTGCTTTTGTAATATACCGTGTAAATAGTGTTCAGCGTCCCTGCCTCGTCAACCCCGTAACATTGTGGTGGAGGTGCGGGGTAACAATATTAACTGGAATATGTGAACGTGCCCACATTACGGGCATTATATTAACGTGCGTACACGTTGTTAAACACTGAAGAGATTTCACCACTCATTTAACGTCCGCGGTGGCACGCCAAATTAACGTTCGACTTTGGCATTGATCTTGACTCGTAACCTTCCAGCGCGTTGCCATAACAGCGGAAAAAAACGTGCAAGTCACGCGTTTCACGTGTTTCCTTTCTCCTCTCGTCGCAGTTTCATCCGCACAGCTTTTGTTCAGACTCGCCTCTTTTATCCTAAAGCTATTTTTCTCTCTTTTTTTTTTTTTCACATCGGAGACCTTTCGCTATTGCCTGCTATACCACCGTGGCCATCACGCCGCTGTGGCCGTCGTAATCTTTCAATTTGCTGCGCCCTTCGCGTAGGAGGGTATGGGGTGAAAGTGTAACCGCGTACAGTGAGAGTGTGTGTGCGCGTCTCAGGCTTCTGTTTTGTATTCGCTTCGTTTTATGAGACCCGCCGGAAGGAGGGGATCCAGGGAAAACCGCGCGATCCACCGCCGGCCTCGGAAGCGCGGCCGCGAGCTCCTAATGTCCAAACGTGACTTTACGGTCCCGCGCGTCTTAATCGCTTCGTTTCGTAATGTCGGCTCTGTTGGGAACTTTTTTGTCACGAACCTGCTCCAGAAGGGCCGCTGTCTGGAACAGTGCGAGGTATTTCACAAACTAATGGCGGCCGAGCGCGCGGGAAAGAAAAAAGAAAAATAAAGCGTATATGTAAGCAGTGTGCGAGCGTTCAATGGAGTCGGCCAAGGTCAGGACGGTGAAACTATACTCCCCTCGCACTCCCTCTTGCACTTACACATACGCCTTGAGTCTCTTGTCTGAGCTTGATGCAACATTGCGGAGTAAGCCAGGGCTAGCGAGATAGCGCGGGCTACTGGAAAACAATGTATCGCTTTTCCACGCGTGGGGTTGCTCCGATGTATAACAGCGTCGATTTTGATCGGCGTATAAAGCGGTTGATCGGAAGGAACTAAATCGACGCTAATGACAGTTTTCTTTTTTGTTGTTGTTGCTGAGAATGAAAAAAAAAAAACAAATGACAGAGAGGTGGCAGTTCACGAAGAATGTGAATGGAAGAGATGAAAAATAGGAAAGCGGACAGGTGTGTGATAGAAGCGGAGGCAAAAGTGGAGGCAGGAACAAGAATACGACGCTTCGATAGCGAGGAAATGCTGGATGTCTATGATTTTAATGCAGAGTAATAAAGTGAGAGGATGGGATACTATCAATCGCAATATACACTATTCTGCACTTGTTTTCAGAGGCTTCTTTTCAATTAGTGCACGGCACACGAATGTATTTGAGGCCGGATCGATTCATATGAATTGCTCTATTGCTAATCTTGAATGACAAGCTTATGCATGGATGAACAGATCGCTAAAAACGATTGAGAACAGGGAATGTCGCAGGAGCGAACGTTTCGACAAGTGGACTTGTCTTCGTCAGGACAGCGACGAGGAGAATATGTGCGCGTCACGTAAGTAGACTGGCAGTGTCTAATTTGATAGCTATTACACATTAGGAAACTATACTTGTCAGCATGTGGGAGCAGGTGCACGAGATGTAGTAAGGTAACTTTGAAAGATTTGGCCCTGGCATCTTTATTTATATATATATATATATATATATATATATATATATATATATATATATATATATATATATATATCTGCAGTGAGACCACCATTGACGTGCGACAAGGCCGAATGCACGTGACTTAATTTTCCTCACGTCAGGGATACTGTCAAGAGCAAAATATCCGCAGCGACGCTAAGATGCGGTGATTACTCCAAGTGCAATTATAACAGGAGAAGATCTTGCAGCCACAATATGTACACCATGTAGTTTACTTCATATGCGCGCATTACTGCTGGGCGCAATGCAGAAGCGCGAGAACTGCCCTCTGTGACGAGGTCTAGTGCTCGGATGTTTCCATTATATGACATGGTACATTGGATGCACGTTAATGAAATATAATCAGTCAAAATGACAGCGGAGTGCTGCGTGTCGTGATTGTACTGTTGATCCACAAAGCTGCAGAAACTGTAATAATTTTTTTTTCTCTCTGTTACGCGTGTTAGTCTGCACGGTTGTTTGTACAATGCTGAAACGTGCACGTGAACTCTATAGGCGACTATATACACGGGGCACGTCCGTTATTACACGCGCGCATTCGCCTCGTGTTTGGCGGGACCACTGGCAGCAGCAGCAGCAGGCAGATCGACGGTCAGCTGCGCCAAGTGGTGCTGAAATAACCTATGCCGCCATTTCCGCTTCGGAACCTCGCACGCAGTTGTTGCGGAAGTGAGCACTTCCATGAGGCGCCGCTGTTTATGGTTTTCGGAAATGACATGGTGTGGAGGCGGCGATTGAGGCCTGAAAAGAACAGAGTTTTCGTATTTCTTTTTTTTTCTCCTCCTCTCTTCTTCTCTTCATCTTCTTTTTGGTCACCGCGGCTTCAGCACCCACCGCAAGTTCCGGGAAGCGAAACGCCCGGGTGGACCTGGCGGCTTCAACGCGCTCCAGAGCGTCTGTGTCACCGCAAGCGATTTCTCTCTCAACGTCCGTGCTGGCAAAAAGAAAAAAAAATGATGTTTTTTTGAAGCTGCAAGCGCAGTTGTGCGGGAATAGTCCATGCGTGCGAGCTCGCGGGTTTCCGAAATTATTGAACGGCCAGTGTACCGGTTCCTCTCGCCTTATCTATGTACACCGCGGGCCAACCTCCGTGCTTGCATAGAAGTAGGAAAGAACAAACACACCGTGGCTACACTCAATGCACGGAACTGGTGTCACGGCGTATATGCATTCGTAAACACATACTGCCTGTGTTGTGTGAGCACCTCTTGTGTGAGAGACAGTATAGGCTTCATTATCAGCTGCGAACTCTCCCGCGTATATGGAGTCAATAGCGTGGGCTTCAGTGCGTCGTGTAACAGCGAGAGGCCACAACGTAAAATGGTGCCCGTATCCGCATCGTGTTTTGTGTACACGTCTAAATGCGCGTGCTCTGCCCTCGCCGGCATGCTGGCGTCAGTGTGCCTCGGTTGCGTGGCCGGCGGCAGTTTGCCGGAGCGTGTTTAGTTTAAGTGTTACATGGGCTTTCCGCTACGCAATTTCCATGCGCGGTTTCCTCGGCTGTTCGGCAGCGGCTCGCGATTTGTCCGCACAAGAACTGCGTGCGAAGTCACCTTTCAGGCTTCTATGGGTCAGAGCCACTGCTTGCGGTTGGCGTTGCGTTTTCGCTTTCGGCAGTGTCGAACAATGTGCAAGCGCGGCAAAGGACATGTGTTTGAGAATTTTGTTTCGTATTATTATGCAGCCAGGTCTGCGGTATGATATTGTGCGCCTGTAGCAGCGCTAAATTCAGAAACTGTTGGAATCGGTCAGCACCTCGATAATTATGAACGACACGTTTACTGGCAGTAATGCTCGCGATAATGTCATGGATTCAGCCAGCATCAACTTTGGCGTTATTGATATCGGTAGCGTTAAGAAAACTGAATTGTGTTCAAGCGAAATTGTCACAAAATTTCGCTAATATAGAACTGTACGATTCAAGAAAAGCACCTTTAAAATCATGGCGTCACACTGACATACGGTCGCTTAGGGTGGCGCGCAGAACTCCAAGAAGATCTATGACGTGGTCTTCATATCTCTTGGTGCTGCACATTCTCCCCTGAGATGGATGAAATTGGAGTTCTTAAGCAATACAGTAGTGGTCTCAACTTGTTGGATGTTGGTGTTGAGAATGCATGTGCGCGCCCTTCCTTTTCCTTTATATATATATTTTTTGCGTTTCTTGAAAACCACGGAACGACCATTAGCCGGGGCTTTGCCGTTACTAACAATGCTTTTAAGTACTGCACGACGACTGTCACTCAAACTAGTGAGAGAAGGAAAGACGGGGTAGCTAACAAAAGGACGGTAGAAGCGGGACCGTGAGAACGAACGACCTGAACGACGAGAACGACGAGAACGACTCGGAGGAGCGGACGAGAAAGGACCCAAGGACGACCACTCCGAAGAGATTTGTTTGATGTATTTGGAAGTAAGTTTGTTTAAAGCTGTAAATACTTGCAAAGACATAACGTGCAAATATCGAAGCGTTTCTTCCACTCAACGAGCATAAGCAACCATCGACACTGAAGGATTAGATCGAACAGTTGGTCTTTGTGTTCGCACACACACACCACCACCACAACCTATACGACTTCTATAGGATGCCGACATTAAAAGACGATTTAAAGTGCCATAGATATCTGCGTCGTGGGCTTATATCCTGGCGCGTCAAAAATTTTCACCGGAGCCTTAAGTGGACACTAAAAGCAAACATTTAATTGAGTAAGATTGAAAGATTAGGTTAGTCTGATAACCAGTTCGCCAATTGAGAAAATGGGGCGGCACCCACAGTCCCGCTCTGCGTGTATCTTCTTGAAAGGATGTCGGCTCACATATACTTTGAGTACTCGATTACAGCTCCAGGTTCTAAATGAAAAATGAATGATATGAACTTAATCAACAAACGTGCATTACAGCCACAGTTAGCACTACATATTACGATCGTAGCGCTCAATGCACCGTATTCTCGGCAGCCGAGAGCGTGAGAAGTTCTATTTTCGGCCCGATTGATTCAAATTCAGCGGGGACACCAGGTACTTTTGGCGGTAGTTCTCATGCATAAAATTTGTTTATTGGCTCCCCAGAAGCGGTCAAACTCGAACACAGGTAACAGATTATGTCAAAGCGATCGAAGGCTTTATTCGTATTCCTTCAGAAATCCTTTGCTTCACCAATCCGCCAGAGATCGAAGGAGGGGAGGTTGTGTCCGAACGGTGGGGTACGTACAGATGGGCTTAGATTGTGCTCGGAGAAGGGGGGGGGGGGGGGGGGGACTGGACAACATTGCGGCTAGCGTGGACGCTTTTGTTTCCTTCATATATGCGCGCGGTGATACTTTTTCCTCGGTCACCGAAACTTCCTCAACGAGAAACTTTTTCCTTCTTGCGCGAGCAGCTGACGGGCGGCACTGAACAGCATGTGCAAGACTGGATCCTTGAGCCATGGTGAAGTATGCATCCACGCCCATGCACGGTTGTGCAAGTCTTGAGAAAGCCTCGCGGTGTCTGAGAGTGCGCGCGCTGCTGTCGAATTAGCTGTGTGGAAGGATCTTCATATACATACAAAATCGGTCATAAAGGAGACTTTTGCATGTGATAAGAGCGGTTCGAGGAGATGCGAATTGTACGTTTCTGTGAAATGAAAACGGTAGAACAGTAAAGTTATCGGCTCTGACTGTCATAAGAAGCTAGAAAAGCTCGAAAGTAAATTTTTCTACGAATTGAAAAGCCCAGAACTCAATTATACCGATTTGTGAACGATAAATTTCAGCAATAAGAATACATGTGTGGGAGTAAATTTAGTAAGCGTGAGAGCATTCGATAACTGGCTTCACTAAAAATGCTTATGCAGTTGTAAGGCACATTGAAGCCGAGCAGTTACCGTGCGTGCACTAAAGATGTTTTATACTAGGAGCTCGTTGAACTGGAATGCCAAACAATCGTGGACCTTACGGCACCCTAGAAAATTGCACCTGGATGTGTATGGGCAGTTTTCTGCACCTGAATGTGAAACTTGTGCACCTGAATGTGTGTGAGCCGTTTTCACCCAGCTTGAAAAGGCTGTCTGCACCATACAGAGCTATGCTGTGTCATGGTGCTGCTTTCCAAGACACTGTGGCACGTCAGTGCGTCATTGCTAACTGACTACAAATTGTGTTGAACAGATCATTGAAAGTCTGGATTTGCAGGCGTGTCCATATGTCACAAGTGATTATTTGCTCTTTGGTGCTCAATGACTGGGATGGAACTTAGCTCAACACAAACTACATGTCACTTCTACCTCCACGTGTTTAAACGTCATGTTCTGACTCTGCGTATACAGGCGCCATATGTTTCGAAATCCCTAGAATTTTATGGCTAGGCTGCCGTATAATCGAAATTAATGGTACAATCTACCCGAAAGGGCTCTGCAATAAATTCAACTAGGAATGTCACTCGTGTTAGGACATCTTGGAAATCAAGCGGCGCCAACGGATAAACAGACTCCGATGACAGGCGCATTGGCCTGCAGCCAAAAGTAGCAGTGCTGTTCCACACACCTGGCATCGCTGGTATTTAGTGCAATGGAAAGAATAGTCGTTAGTCAGAGACGTTGCCAGATTTTTCAAAGTCAGAGACGTTTCCAGCTTGTTATTTCCATCCTAGCTGAAGTGACAGAGACATCCGCAATAAATGGATATATCGCAATAATTGGATAAACTATATTGACAGCTGATAACTTTTGCATACCTGGAAATTTCCATCTGCAGACCTTTATTTGCTTATTTCTACTGCGACCTGGTAACAGATCATAGCAGAGTGGGTAAACATACAGCAAGTAAACATAGACACATTCACAAAAAAACGCGGGCATTATATACACATGCCTAAGTAATTCTTGGCACTCAATAAAGAATGCTTGATGACGTAGTAACCTGTACAAACGCATCACATTTCCAGGCATTCTTCGAGAATTGAGAAGGAATTCCGGGTAATCTCGGTAATAAGATTATTCTGGTCTGTTATTGTCCTACAAATAAAAAAAGAATATTTGAAGCAGCTATTCCGTGCGTTCACAGGGTTATTGTCAAAGCATGCCTTCGTCTCTTTTCATAACCAGTTACGTATGTAAAAAAGTGGAAGTGTTCAAATTATAATGGCATTTTACAAGCTCGGAGAGGAACTTTAATCGGCAGATACGGTTGCGTTCAGTCACTGGGGGTAGACCGCGTAGGAAGTTGTGATGTAAGGCGGATAGAAATGATAAAGAGCTATGTGCGCGCGGGTAAACACTCAAAATTGAACAGGAGGTAATATTAGCAAAACCATATTGCTTCCGCGAAAGCCTGTCGTTCTTTATCCACTCTCACATACCTGCACGTAGCTTGCGCTCCCTTTACCGATCACCGGGTGGCTCTTGTACTCACTATGATTCATCTGCATGCACTTGTCCTTGCCTTGCATATAGTAACGTTGGTGCGCAGACCTATACGGTGCTTCATGTAGCCTTCAGGAGACTGGCTACAATCATCATAAACTCGATAGTATTGGTCTCGTCGTTTTTACGCCGATATCTGCTATACGAACAGGGTTTCCCTGGTTTTTTATGTCCACTTGTCAAACTCGCCACTACCCAAATAATGCAGCGCTAAGCAACTATAGCGGTAGACAACGCATGGTTTGCGGTCAGTAATAGAGGTTTCGCACCTGGTGAGATCTGTGTAGTTTAATCATGCAGCTATGTCAACGAAGGAACTCGCTCTAGCGCAGGCGTCAGTGAGAGGAAATGGACGCATAAAAAAAAAAAAATAAAGCGCACACAGGCGCAGAGGGAAAGAAATTGGGGCATTTACAGTAGAACAGCTATACGGTCCGCAGAAAGTGCGGCCATAGCCGAGTCAGCACAGCTGGATCGCTGCAGCTGCATGCATTATAGGGTCGTCGAAAAGCCAGACACCTGCAATCACCGAAAACGCTTCTCTCTGCAGGATGCGCCTGTCCCAACGGGATTGTATACGGCCGCGGTGCGCGTGCCGTATAGCGGACTTCGGCGGCGATGCTATATAATCATGTGTGTCAGGGTAATTAATAAAACCGCTTGTTATGGCGGCCAGCGTGCTACGTCTAGGCTAATTGTGACTTCGCAATATGAAGCCGCAGCTAATAACTCGTACACCGCGTTTGCCACTCACGAAAAGATACACTTGGAGACTGCTGGAACTTCTCTGACGTGAAGGACGTGGCTTCGATCTTGTCCACGGTGGTGTCACTGCTCATCGAACCACCAGAAGTGGTCAAAAATTTTGCAGCCCTCCGCTAAGGCGTGCCTCACATTAATATCGTGGATTTTTCCATGTATAATCTCGCATTATTAGCGTGAACCTTACACTTTCGGTCGACGTGCATTGGTCCTGTAACGCTTTCTCACTAAATAGTGTACGAAGGTTCCTATAATGGTGGAAGACATTTATTTCGTCAGGCCTCTACAGCTCCTTATTGTATTTTCTTCACGGTATCCTCAGCTTTATATTACAAGTGATATGTTTAGCACAACAGCGTCCTTCGGGATTTACTACGTTGACATGGTTTAACAGCTAATATGTTACCATGGGCGTCGTGTATAGTACACCGAAATTGCATCTAAATGGCCAGTTATACCTTACGAAAATTATTACAAAATATTGAAATTCGCATGTGCCATCCGAACTATGTCATACAATACCATCATTAAAAAAATATAAAGAACTTGGTAGTACACGAAATATGCTGTTTTTCAAATTAGGCAAGTCTTTTTTGATCAGCTGCAAGCAGAATACAGAGTAAGTCTTCTTGTTAACTTGAATCATTAGTTCCATGAAAGAACTCTGCTCAGATAACTAATCAGAAAGAATGTATCTGAAATCAAGAGTTTAACAGACATAGAATCGCACGTCGTCTCATTCGTCTTCATCCTCATTACGATTTATTGCCTCAGCAGCTGACTACTGTTTCCGACTTCTCAATAAAACAAATATGAAGAGTGCTGCCTCAGTGCCTCGCCTTTTCATTTACGTCTGTGATACGGACAAGCAGTACAAACTGTCTGACTGTTTACAGTTTAACGACCTGAGCAATTAATCAGTCTGCCTCTTTTTTCGCCCTCTCGTAGCTGTCGTCTAGTGGTCTGCGAAGGTTGCACCACAAGATCGTCCTCTGAGTTATTAGAGGCCGGGAAATTCTTGCCGTTACTATATTATTACTGAATTCCTTCATGACCTGACCACACGTTGCCATTCTCAAATTTAAAGCACGATAAACTGCCGCGCTTAATAATTCTTTCGCAATGCAGTTATTGCAGGAAAACTGTGACCGCAATGACAGTGCTACTATACAATCCGTTACACTGTGTTACCGTGCCTTCTCAACGTTGATGTATACTGGCCCGTCTCTCTGATGACTTTCGAGTTGGCTGACCGGTTTCTTCTGTTTAAAAATAGTTTCGAGCAAACGCTTACAGCTGTTTACATGACACAAAATAAAAGTAGCGCTGTTATAAGCTTTCTTGACGGTACAACAAATCGCTAGTGCCTTGTATAAATAAACAGTGACCCCGAAAGCAAGCCATACATCAACCGCGGGATCACCGCACGAGAATCGGAACAATAATTAATCTTCTTCAAGCGCCAGCAGCGGAGTCGCGCACGCTGTGTACACTTCCTGTTGGCATGCCCAAATGTAATTACGCTCGCGGAATAACAGCAATCAGCGGTTTCCTTACGCAATAACCATACATGCGGTATATATATCTACACGTCCCGATAAATCGGCCGTTATGAATCATGCCGTTCGCCTATGCGATATGTACGCGCGTTCGCATACCAGGTCCCGGTTCTTTTCCAACCGACCGAGAGAAAGTCAGTGCGCGGTGTCAAAGGCTCGACTCGTTCAAGGTCCCTCCGTGCCTAAGGTGTATGCACACGCCGAACGTGTATATGCTTTCCCTCGTACGGTCCGTACAGACTTTCGAAGCCCGCCGACTCGCTAGCGCACGGTCGGTCCGCAGCCTGTCTCGTTTCTCTCGGTCCAGATGCAGCCTCCCGAGCCGGGCGACCTTCACCGGCCTCTGGGCGATATATACCGTACCTCGGCAAGCACTGCCGAGACTGCAATCGCGTTTCGACAAGTGCGCGTTCGGTTCGGCGGGAGGCGTTGCGTGTGCGTGTGTATACACGAGAGCACAGCCGTGGCACGCAAAACGGGACGGCTGTCTGACCTGCTGCCGCAGCAGTGAAACGCCGGTCCGCCGGTTCCCTGAGAGAGTTATACCTTGGACAGCCGTGGTTATACAAGACTGCAGGCGTCGGTTTCACGTGGTACAGGCAGGGAGCATGGCCTGCACGTATACTCTTGTCTTTACTTTTTTTTTTCTCCTTAGCGTCTGTAGCGTCGCGAGCGTTGGCAGAAAGGGCAGCGCTCGGTTGTGGCGAACCCGGTAATTTCATTGCCGTTGCATGCGGACGACACGCGCGTGGTGTGTTATAGTAGTAGGGCGCTGAAAGAACGCGGCTTGCCCCTGCTGCCGGCACCATCCTATAGTGATAGCGCGTTGCCACGGAGCTGCCGGAGGCTGCGCTGCTGTTTTCTCCTTGACTGTTGCGCACACAGCGCGCGTTCGGCGACGCGGATCAGTGTGGTCAGACGGCTATCGATTCATTAGTATGCAAGCGAGCGAGCTCTCACAAGCGTGTACAGGCCCTGCGCGGTCTCTATTGCGTAACGTGAACTTCATGACTTCCTTGTGCCAGATTTTTTTTTTCTTTTTCTCGTTCCAGCATACATGTTCGCGTGTGCGCGCACACACCTGCAGCGTGGCGAAGGCGCGCTGCGGCATTTTGTCTTTCGCTCGGCAGCGCGCTGAAATGAGCGAGTGCGCCCGGGAATCCTTTAGAGCACATCGGCCAAGCGTAAGCTGTTCAGAATAAAATAAGGAGCAACGAGGAATATGGAAGCTCAAGATGAAGCTCCGGCATTATCGATGCAAGGTAGGTATTCACTACATTTAGTACCTAATAAGTAAGCTGATAAATCGAATGTGTTCTTCTCAACGCAAATTGGTGTGCTTTCGGAAGAGCCCGAGGAAGCTCCCATGAACGATGCGATTCCTTTCACAAAGGGTGCTAACATAATGCGTTAACATCGAGGTACGTTCAAGAGGTATTAGGGCGGATATATAATAGAAAATGGTAAAACGCTGGAAGGAAGGGTACTACATGTATAACTTCAGGCCACCTTTAAAAAAAAACAAACATAGTAAAACATTTTGTTTCACCGTGCATAAACACATTACATTCGAGCTTTGTACGAGGGCATTGTTATTCTTGATACCGTAGTTCTTTTCCTTCCCTCGGCTAGCTCTAATTCTCTTATTCCCTTTCTTCCCCTATTTTTGGGGCGCAGATAGAATGTTCAATATGAGCCCGTTTCATAACAGATTAGTGGATTGCCATTGGCTTTCCAATTAGGCTGCACCTACAAACTTTCCAGATATACTGCCGAAATTTCCAATATTCCAATATTCCTTCCAAAATTTCCAGTATTCTGCTCTACAAAAATGCCATATATGGCCATATCAGGGATTATAGGCATATCGGGCTACGTATGGTACGTGTTACTCGATCTGGAGATTGGTATCGGTATGTGCCTCGACTATCGACGCCAGCTACCTCCTCTTCCTCACCCCCTTCCCTCCCCCCTCCTCCTAGATAGACTGTTTTTATTTTTTTTTTCAGCAAGGCAACTATATTGCAAATCCGCAGGTTACAATTAGTCCTTGGTAGACCTTTGTATGTAGTGCACTGTTATTTTCAAACATCGGTGCTGCTGAATTGCCGTGGCAAGAGAATACCGTGCTGCACAGAAAGTCTTTGCTAGAGCCTGCTTTTCGACATACACACAGACAGAATGACCACGACAGAAATACCATGACAGTTGCATGGTATCAGGTGCTGGGTTGCTATCGTGGGTGAAAAAAAGAAAAAGGGTGAAGGGGGGGGGGGGGGGCGAATGGGTGCGGATGGCCCTCAGTTAAAACGTCAAAGGGCAGATGATAAATAGGAAAAAATATGGAAATAATCCACAAACATCTTACTACATCTGAACACTGCTTGTTTTTGTGAAGTGCGCAAGCTATATGTAATTCAGTTTCTCTCTGTCTCTCTCTCTCTCTCTTTCATCATTATTACAGTGCTACTGCACACAGATTAGGTTCAGAGGAATTTACGACATTTCTGAATACAATAATGTCTATTGCATTCGGCTGTTGCCTCTTTTAAACGGCACGGCATATACCGCCAAGTATACTATCGCTTCTTTCTTTTTATTTTTAAACGCTCGCCATGGAAATGTAAGTATGGAAAGTAAATGCATTGCAAACAACAACAACAACAACAACAACAACAAAGACAGGTACTATAACATAAGCGTTCACACGAACCAGTTTGCCGCGATGACTACGTCAATGCTTGTATACGGCCCTCCTGATGCGGAGACGTCGACTAATGCGTCACCAGTCACATTAATGGTTTTCACATTTATTCTGTCGCTTTCCTAATGATTTAAGCAGATATATGCAGAGGATTCACATTTTGTTATTTTTTTTTAGTAAACCGACCCTCTTCGAGGGTTTACTGCCAGCACACCACGTCTTTTTATTTTGTGCACGTTTACAGGAAACAACCTAGTATTTTTATAGCCCCAAATACCATTCGAAGACCCTTCGAAGCAGAGCTGCGGGGAACTCCGGTGTGATCAGTGCAGCTATAGCTGCTGCGACGCACAACCTGTACGGAATTGAAGCGGATGTGTCGATATTATACATGTATCAAAACATTCATAGAGTACTTCTTGTACTTCCACTTTGTTTCCTCCCAGCTAGTGGCGATCATCATATCGCTCATAAGTGCACGACACGTTGCGGTTTCAATTGCTTTCCTCAAGATTCTAGGCTACGTGCGAGTCAATGTGAAGATGGAGGAACCCCGCAAGGTCCTAATAAAACTCACAACCAAAGAGGGTACACGGCTTCAGGCTTCAGGTGCAATAACGCCTCAAAGCGAACCACGAAGGCGCTATAGGGAGCAGATCATCTTCGGCCCTCACATGAAAAAAAAGTAACAAAATATTGCATCACTCCTCTATATATAGCCTTTAATAAAATACACGTTACGCGTCGATAGCGAGAAGAGATAAGTTTTCCCCCGCCATGATCGAAGTAGAGAGGGACTGAATTCGAAGCAAATAGACACGGCGACCGCGCGCCGCCCGTGAGGGAGTGCGCATGTGCGTGCATGTGCCCCAGCGATGGTGTCGAGAAGCAGAACGTATAACAAAAGATAAGTAGAAGTCGGGACAAAAGAGCGTGTGGCGGGCAAGCGAGCGGCAAGCACCAAAACCGAATTGCAAAGAAATTATATCTCAATGGCAGCCGGCGCTGCTTGAGCGGCGGCGACGCTCCTCTTTATGATTTATAGACTGGGCCCGAATGAGGAATGAGGGACGCGCTCGATCCCCATAATCCCCTTTATTCGCTTTTTGTCTCCCCATCTCGGGAAACGCCGCTTCCCCTTTCGGCGGCTTTGCCCCGGAGGAAGCGGCGGCGGTCGTCCTCGCCTCTCCGTTCCTCCCGATTTGAGGATATCCCTTCCCCGGCCGTCCGCCGCACGCCAACTCCTCCCCCGCGCTCAGCGGCGCAAGCTCCCTTCTGCGGCGCCGTCCCTCTCCTCTCCCGAACGAGCGGCGGGAAGCGACGACGGGTTCCCCTGATCCCCTGACGCGTGCACTGCCTTTTCCCCGGTCATTTTCTTCGCTGTGCCCTTTGTTTTCTTTTTGGACCTCTTTCGAGAGCTCGCACTGGCTGTCGATCGCTGTTCGAGCCAGAATTCTGGCTCCATTGACGCCTTTATGTAGCTTGTGTCTCTTTCCAGGAAAGCGGGACTAGGTGATGATGCAGTAGAGATATAACTTACCGCAGATAAATGCAGCGAGTGCGTTTAGAGGGCAGTCAACTTTCAGAAGTATTCGCATTTGTGTACCGGTTTGTTGTTGTTGCCATTGTATACCGCAGAAAAATACTCCTTCGTTGTCGAGCTTGCCACCTGATCCTTCCCCTTCTTTACGGGGGCATTCATTCGATTTGAGATGATTATATACTACAGCAAGTGCGAAACAATCAAGAATGTCGCGTGAGGCGCAAACGGCCATTGCGTTGGCTAAACATTTCAGGGCTTCACGTGTCACGGTGAAATTTGAATGTGCGATCGTTCTTTGAGTTTTCAGTAACGACGGCTGCGTTACTGGAGGATTTAGCCTCTGAAGCTAGACCTCAATTTGTCGCACGTAATCAACTTTGGTGAGGACACGAAGTTAAGACATGGTCAGTTGATGTAGGAATGCATTTGGGGAACCAGATGAAGAGTGGAACTTGCCGCGAACTTAGATTTGACATGCAAATAATATACTGCGCATATTTACAACACGTGGTTTACATGATCGTCTTGTTGCTGCATATTTGGTATCTAATGTTACCTGAACATCGGACATATAATAGCACGGTACGATACTCACTGTTAAAAAAATGTATTTCTGCTAAGCGAAGGTTTGCCTGCTAAACATGCTTCAACTTGTGCACCGGTATGCTTTAGTTCATTCTTGTATGCCATGGTAACAGGTATCATTGATCTTTCTGTTGTCCTTTAATCAGAAGTTTATTATGTGCTACAACGTTAAAAATGCGAGCTGTGCGTATATGCATAATGTGAACATTTTCATAGTAATCCTTGTGTATGGAAGTCAATCTTGCTGTCCGTATATTTAATGAACTTAAAAAGGCCAACCCCGGCGATTTTTTTACTATGTCAAGGTCAATTGCGGTTCTGTGTTCCCTAGACGCTCCTGTCACGATCCTGATAGGAGAAGTGCTCGGCAAGTTTGAAAATAATTTTTGATGAGCAAGAAAGCGTGAACCCTAAGGCGAAATCCAACCGAGTAACGATGTCAAATGTGTCAATGCGATTTTTGCATGTTGCGACAGTGCATGCGACCTTCCCTGGTGGTAAGGTCGCAAAAGTTGGCCTGCACGCGCAAATCTCGAAGGCCATGGTATGGCACTCGTCCGCTTCCGTCGCTTTGCCTATACGATGATGTCAACACACAATGTGCCCAATAATTCTAGGAAGCCAGATCGGCGGTTTGAGGTAACCAGTAAAAACTGATTTGGAAGAAATCTGGGCATGTCTGGAGCCTGTAATGTTGCGCAGGTGGCGGAAGCATGCCAAAGAACGTATACCGAGCAAATTTCATTGAGATCCATGGACCTCGAAAGATTACCGCAGTTGGCCTCATCACGTAGCTTTGTTTTCACTTTTCGGTAGAGCAAGGTATAGTTAAAATACCTTGCTCTACCGAAAAGTGAAAACAAAGCTACGTGAGATTTTTTTTCGAATATTCAAGAGAACATTCTCGCCCACACCTGGTGGACCACGGGCATGCATGTGCTTATGGAAGGCATCTTTCCTGGCTTACGTGACGTCCGACGAGTAAGACATACTTTCCAAGCTGCATATCTTATCCTTTTGCAATATAATCAACCATGCAGGCGCTCCTCCATTGTATGGTTGATTATATTGTTACGCATTAAATATATCCGATAAATTCAAATGCGGGGCCACGCGGTGCCACCCTTCGCTTGTGCTGCATGCGGAGACTTAGGTCTCCAATAGTATGCTGGGACATGGGGATTATTCATCGGGACTATTCATTACTCACAATGGTCAACGTGAATACAACTTCCAAAACTCGCCTACGCGCGCGTTGTATAGAACGTGCGCGCGATGTTTGTTGGAATAAAGTACATAGCCTGTCTCTATATACCAACCACATTTTGACGCGTGCTCCTGAGGCCTTATATATATATGCTTAGAACTAAAAGCCACTGTGCCGGCGTGCGCTTTATATGAATAAACGTCCCCAGTCAGGACTTACTCTTCCAACCTGAGACCCAAATACGTCGTCAGGGAGACGGCAACTTGGGCGAGTTGGTATCGGTTCATCTCAAGGTAACAGCGATTTACACAACACCCCTCCTACAACCCCGTAACCCCCCTCCCCAATAGAAAGTGTTACAGCTAACTCCATATCCACACGCCTCCACGTCCAGGTATTACCATGGGTATACCCCCTTCCACAGCCCCCCCCCCCCCCCCCAAACAAACAAAAAAAAAAGAAATCGAAATTCAGGATAAACTCCTATACGTCATCTCTTCATGTCTGTATCAGCATAGCCATGACAACCGGCCGCAGAACTGCAAAGTGCTCATATATAGTCAGCCGAACCGGTAGCCTGTATATATATAGTTTCTGTACCGTACAACTTTGAAAATATGTCACCCTGGAATCCTCCCGCTTCCTGAAGGATTACACCAAAGTGGTTTTACGGTAAGCGTGCATTGGCGGAAGCAGTTTAGCTACACAGGCCGACCAGACCAGGCAGAAATCCTCCGACATTTCCGCGACCTCTTTAGCATCTCCATTCGCGCCGTCGACCTCTCCATCTTCGCGTCGTCTTTTTCCCGCCAGCACATGCGTTTCTTGCTCTGTTGCCGCTCCACTTTGCGCCCCCTTATATATAGCAACTACGCATATCTTATTTCGATCGATAGAGCCACAAAGTTTCAAACAACGATCCATTTCTCGAAAAAGAAAGACGCCAAGATGTACCTTATAGCAGGGCAATTGCACACCGTTCCAGTATATACATACGCAGCCTCCGCGTCCTTGATATAGCGTTGCTGGGGTACTGTACATACGGGCAGAGCCACTCGGAAGCGCGCAGATTAAAGAATCACCTGCTCCATAAGCCTTACGGGAGCCTCGCGGAATGCATTTGGACAGGCCGTTATGATGGACGAGTTGCGTGGGGGCGATCCGTCAAGGGCAATGACACGCGTAGCCCTTCTGCGAGAGGTGCGCGACGCGCAACATTGGTTGCTCTGCGCGACTGATTGCAGCGGGAAGGAGGTGGGGACGACTCAGATGGGGGGGAGGGGAGCACGAGCGAACGGCGCGGTTGTATCTCTATCACGAGCCTCTTCAGGACGCTTGGTCCGCGCCGCAGCGACTCTGCCTCACTCTTCTCAGCGGCTGCTCGACCTGCAGAGCTTTATACACGGCAACCACATACAGCGTGCAAGATGCGTTTGTATGTAACGGCCGTGGTAGAGCAGAACTGGTTTTGTATTTGGCGCCGCGGATTAGCCGCGGATTGCGGATGCTCGACGCGTCCCGTGCGTCGTTTGCGGCGTAGATGCATTGAAACAAGCTCGCATTACGGAGCGCCGCGGGGTTTTCAATCTCTCCGGAAGGGCACGACAATTACTGTTTTTTGTGTTGTTGCTGAACGGAGGTGATACGTAAAGTTAAGGAGACTTGAACAGGTCATATTTCCGCTTTCTCTTCTCTTTCTATTTTACTTTGGCTCTCACGCTCTTCTTTGCATGTTAAAGCGAGATAACCATTATGTGGTGGCAATTGGTTTCCGTTTTACTTTGTCTCGAAAGGGAAGAGGGAGGTAGGGGGGCGTGAGATGAAAGCGCGTCGTGCGGTTCTCACTTCCATTTTTCACGCCGCGTTATGCGGTCGAACGTCTGGTGATCATTCTTCAAGTGCCCTGGCGCGCTGCCCGCGTCGCTCACAATAAAAACTGTGTTGAAAAACGTTCACGACTCGCTGACAGAACAAAATGTGCGGCATTAGTTATCGAGGATATAGAATTACCAGTGAGTTGCGCTGATGGTTTTGATGAAGCTTCCCTTAAATGCCGTCTTCCGCAATAACCGCATTATTCGTTGTTTAACACTCGCGATGCACTCCTCACCTTTACAAAACCTAGAGAGGGATATAAAAGACGTACTGCATGAATATGAATCAAGCGGCTATGAATAGATTCTTACACTAAAGGAGAACGTGCAGGGGCACTAATAAGGAGAAGACAATGTGAGAAAAACATGTAGTTACATAGTGGTATTTCACACAACGTCGAAATGAATCGGCTTCAAGTACGCCAAGACGCCCTCGATGCCCCCTGCCCACAAATCACCATGATTGAAGAAACTTGGCTCCTAAACGTGCTCTGGAAGGCACAGCACGCGCTATCTATCTATCTATCTATCTATCTATCTATCTATCTATCTATCTATCTATCTATCTATCTATCTATCTATCTATCTATCTATCTATCTATCTATCTATCTATCTATCTATCTATCTAATGCGTGTGTGTGTGCGCGTAAAATTGTAGGTGGGTGTGTTACAATTACTTAGCGTAAAAATCACACCTGAGGGAGGGCTTCGCTATTACTGAAAGCTTATCTCTCACTCCAACTTGACTGCATGCTGTACCTTATATACGACGTTTCTAACGTATTTCTGCAACACTGAAAACATAAACCTACGTCGTTAGTCATTGTCTTAACTTTCCCAGTGTCGTACGGAATCTAAAACTTCTAATTTCTGCCCACGGCGACGCCATTCTTTAATTCGTATGCAAGTGGTCTCATGGGCCATTTTCCATGGAAACAGGTGAGAATTAGAGCTTGTATTCTCACGTTCGCGAAAGCGTCTTTCCTTTTTTGGCTTGCACTCTTTAAGCTTCTAAAGAGACCGTTCAGACAAAATGTAACGATGTATTTTTCCACTCCCCTTTTCCTTTCTTGAGCACAGATGTGATCGCAACTATTTTTGGAGTCTGGTGTTGTCTTCTTCAACTGACTTCAAAGGCGTAGGACTTTCATGTACGAGTAAGTTTAGTCACATCACTTGCACTTCAGGCGCAGACAGAAACGGACGATGAAGACAGAAAGAAGACTCATGCCCAATGGTGCACCCAGGACTTCTCCCTAGGAGGGGGTTTAAATTTTGAAAAGATTGAAAAGGGGGAACAGGTATTTAATTATTGCAATATTAATTTCCTTGCTTCGTCTGGGTGATTATTACCGTAAGAAAGCATAATAATAATAATAATAATAATAATAATAATAATAATAATAATAATAATAATAATAATAATAATAATGACGACGACGACAGCTGCACGATGATGTTGATCTTGACGGGGCCAGGAACAAGGAAGAGCACGAAGTGCTCCGCCACTGTCTTATTTTAGCCAAGTTCGTCTCCCTGTGTAGCGAGAAGGGTGCTGACATGTCGGCCAGTTTGCGGTCGTGCGACGCCGCTAGTATAAAACTCTGTACCTCAGTATACATGTTCTAAATTATCAGGACAGAACATCTTAATATGCTTCCTGCCGATCTCGCCAAACGATAAATCTGACAGCCACCTCCTGAATTGTAATGACCAGATCGACAGAGCCTTTGCAATTATACATTGGACGCAGGGAAAATGACAATGGAGATGTGACGAAAGTAGGCGGGGGGGGGGAGGGGGGGGGTGTTACAAGCCTCGAAACTCTCTCTCTCTCTTGGTGCGCCATTCCTCTTGCCAATTAAGCATCACGTTAATTGTTCTTACAACCCCCTCCTTATAGCACCTTGGCATTCGTTATCAATATTCTAACGTGCGCTTACGTAAGGTCTTATGTTCTTTTTCTTTTTTTTTTCTGCCTACAGAACTCACATTCTCCATGTCCACGGGAACAATCAATCAATATAGCCTCTGTATTTATAGTTGAGCGAGATGCGTACAAGCCGCTTCTTTGTTACACACCTTCAGCCTGACTCCTCCCCTTTTTCTAATGCTCTTCCTTCGTTTTTCTTTTCTTCGTCTCTTGGTCTGCACATTTGAATTGCCACACGCGATGTATATGAATAGGGAAACTGGCTAGCAGCAGAATACTAATCATCGCCGCTGTACAAGAAGGCGCGCTATCCAAGGACGCGCAATGGAGTTTGCCTGTTCTTCTAAGTGGGACAGGAGACTCCGGTATAGGAGGCGCGCGTGGCACACCTTGATTAATGGAATCGTGCGAGTGTGTATGCATGCTGCAGCCACGCGGCTTGGGACCCTCTGTATCGGGGCTTGCCGCCCTATAGTGCAGTTTAAAAATGGTTGTGCATTGCTAAAGAAATGTCTTCCTTTTTGCAGGCACTGGCGCACAAACCCTGCACTTCCCTCTAAACTCGCTAACCTGCTTAACAGCCAATGAGAAAATCAAAATCTTACGAGCAAAATACGCACTGCATGTTGCTCATCCACGTCGCAACTTGTATGAGTTATAGTGGCGTTGTGCCGCCTTTGAAAGAAGGTCTTTGAGTGCTTATAAAGTACATAATCACTGCATTCTCCCGGTATATCAGCGTGCGGGGCAGAAACCTCGAGGGTAACGAAAATACTGGAGATAAAATTAAAGAGCGTGCAGCGTGTAATGGAACGAAAAATGATAGGTGCAACGTTAAGAGATAGAAAGCGATCGGAATAGGTCATGGAACAAACAGGAGTATAGTTGATATTCTTATTTCAATTAAAAGAAAGAATTGGACCTGGGCAGGGCACGTCATGTGGAGGACAGACAACAGATGGACAGTAAGGACGACAGAATGGTGAGAGAGGAAGGCCTCAGCAGAGGAAGGCAAGAAAGTGGGTGGGGCGATGAAGTGAAGAAATTCGCAGGCATAAAATGGAACTATATATGCAAGTCGCTCAGGACAGAAAAAACTGGAAATCGTCGGGAGAGGCCTCCGTCGCGCAATGGAGTTATAAGAGGCTGCTGATATTGCTGCTGATGTTGCTGACGATTATTATGATGGTTATGATGAATATGACGACAGTGGCGGCTTATCATTAGAAGTGCCACAAATCTATAGGCTATATTATTGATGACGTAGGTCAACCACAAGTTGGCTGTGAATGATATATAGCCACAGTCAGCAATGCTTAGTTAACCACGAAAGCGCCAATAACAATGTTATGTGAGGTTAGATTAGGCGGCTTGTATGTAGGACACAAGTGTATGTGAATTATCGCGTGCTACTAAAAACGATGCGGTGCGCGAATGTTTATCGACTCTTTGACAATGTAAAACTCCCCGGAAATCGAACAGTATTGCTGGACTAAGAAAATGATCAACAGGAAGTCTTAGAATTTGTTAGTGCGGCTGTTTAATATGATACAAAGCGGAAGAAATAGGAAGGGAACAATGAGAAACAGACTTGTTAGCGCATTACAATTATACTTGGGTGATATGTTAGAAGAGACCGTTACTAAAGACACTAATAGGAGGCACACGATAGCTGTTCTAATGTAGCTATACACCATAGAGTCAACGAAAAACGCCTAGTTTGTGTTATATGGAGCGGAAAAAGAAAGTGCGACATTAAATTTAAAAAAAAAAAAAAACGAGGGCGCATCCACACCCTTCACGACTTCAAATTTAGCGCTGATGCAAGAACTCGAGCACGAAATAAAGTCTCACTCATCCTTTAAATGTCACCCACTTTTTTCTCAGTCTCTCCGCTGTCACGCTCGAAGGGACTTATCGCCCGAAAAACTTCCCGAGAGGAGGAAGAACAAGCCTCGGCAACAACATTAATAAGCGTCGTTCCGAACGGCGTTTCAGCTCGCTGTCCCAGCACCAGCGCACTAATTCAGGCAGCGAGCGAAAGGGTGCGGAACAAAGCGACAGGACTATTTAGGCACTGCTAAAAAAAGTTTTAAAGAAGAGATAAATTTTTGGAAGCAGATAACGAAAATTAAAAAAAAAAAGTAACTGATCTTCGAAGAAAGTACGTTCTCTTGCGAGCGGCCTTCTCAAGCGCAAACAGCTGCTTGAAGGAAGAAAAAAAAAAAGGAAAACAAAGACGACAAACAGTACCCGCGTTTCAAGTCTCTTGTCGCGGAGAGCCCAGTTGGAAGGAGCCCGAGGAGGGGACGGTTGTCTCGCGACTGCGCGGCAGCAGCCCGAAACAGTGAATCCTGAGAAAGACGGCGCTCATCGCCGAACAATATGTCTCACGTCCGAGACGACACGAGAGAAACTTCTCATTCACTCGCGCGTGCATCACCAAATACTCAGAGAGGACTGCCAGTGTAGAAACAAGCAGCGGCGGCGGCGGTTTTGAAGTGGATGAAGAAGAAGATAGAAGAAAAAGAGGAGAAAAAGAAAGGCAACATAAGAACACAGAACGACAAAGAACAAAGCTGAACAAGGCGGCAGTTCTAAGCTGCGCAAGCGGCGCTGTTGGAGCGGGAACTCGCGCGTCAGCTCGGCAGTGTGCGTTTCTTCCGGCACCAAGCTCTAGGGGTGCACAAAAGAGAACACTGCATCGCGAGGCGGCGGCAGAAAGAACGGAGCGAGCGCGAGGGAGGGCACAGAGCGAACGGCTCCAAGAGCCAAGTTGCGAGACGGGTGAGGAGGGGGGAAACGGGCGTGCGGGTGGGGTGGGTGGCCGGAGATTTATACCCTAAGGAAGCGCAAAGATGTAACGCCGTAATCTGTGGACCGCATAACAAGAAGCTATTTAACAACAAGTGATCCTCCTCGTTCTCCTGCTACACCTCTCGAACTGTTTCCCTCCCTCCTCTATCTTGGACTCCCACCGCTGCCACCAGTGTCGCGTACAAGCTCGGGGTCGTGTTACAGGGTCGATTTTTCTGAGGGGGGGTGCGTCATCCCCCCTCCCCCAAATAAAAGCCTTCTCCCTCCTTACCGAAGAAACCGTTGCTCAGCTGAGCCTTCTCCTCCACCTCTTTTTTTTTTCTTTCTTTCTTCGCCGCCTTGTTTCGTATTTCGAGTTTCATGTCTTTCTATTCTTAGTTCTTGTGTTTCTCATTTCCTCTCAGTGCTATCTTTCAGTGTTACCCTTTTTTGTTTCTTTTCGTTAGCTCAGACTCAAGGCAAGATCGCTCGTTTGTAGTACCTCGCTCGTTTAGCGACTTAAAAAAAAAGAGAGAGAGAGAGAACACGCGGGTAGATACTGACGCGACAGGGCGAGCGAGTGCTTGATAATAACAAAAAAAAAGAAGAAAAAAAAAGAAACAAGAGGCGGCGAAGACGACGATCGGCGAGAAGACAGCGTCGGAGCGAGATAGGAGGTGCGCACTGCTCTCGCGAAGATGGCGGGAGAAGGCGGAAATATTAATGAAGACATCGCTCACTCCAGTTTCCGTTCCACCCTGCACCCCCTGTACGATGCGCTCAGAGAAGGCGTGATAGGTGAACAGCGTGCGATGCTGCTACAGCGGGTATAGGAGCTGTGTGACCCAGGGACTCTGACTTGACGAGCATAATGAGCCGTGTGTAGTGTACGAGGGCGAGTCGTTAACGCTATAGGCGGCGTAAGAGGCGCTGTAACGAGCGCCATGTGACCAAGTCGATTAATCTGGCAAGTTGCTCGAAACAATGTAACAGACGCGACAGGCGTTCTAACTTCTTCGACTGGACGCGCGTAGTTCGATAGCCGAGGTGTCTTTTTCCTTAATAGAATGGTGCCACACTTTCGAAATGGTGTCTTCTTTATGTCATGCGCCACTATATACGTATAAGGAATGACATATTAAACTATACAATTTGTATGTTCCCACCCGCCTGACCCCTTTATAAGCGTACGACTGTCGTGCACGTTAAAGGAGTCGAACGTTATCAGTTGATCTGCAGTTATACACTGCGTGAGCACATCAATGTCATGCATGATTATGAAATCCGTACGGCATTTAGCTTTGGCAGCCACCGTTCATGCCACCAGAGATGCTTCAATAACACTTGCGATGTTTGTACGCCTTTACAAGGAAGCATCAGCGAACACCTCGTTTGTATACTTTGTACGTATATTTTAAAGAGACTGTTTTCATGAAAATTTCTCATAAACGTAGCCCTCTTCATTTCACATATTAAACTAGCGACATTTCTCCGCGGGAAGTAAAGCAATACGAGTATCTTGGCCTTTGGGTTTCTCATGACCTTAGTTGTACTAAACACATAAACACTGTAATAAGCTCGTGTAACTTCAAACTCTTTTGTTTCAGATGAGCACTCATGCTTACCACTCCTGCCGTTCGCCTTATTGCGTATAAAGCAATTGTTCAACCTACTTTTGATTACGCATCTATTGTTTGGTGCCCATACACTAAAAAACATGTTAATGAAATAGAAAATATACAAAAGAGAGCCGTCAGATTTATTTAAAATAGTTTTGGTCGTACCTCAATCACATCCTTATTGTCCAAAGCCAACCTTCCAACGCCAAAAAAAAGTTATAAAGTTCTGAGATTGAACTTTATTTTTTCAGTTAGTTAAAGGTTATAATAAGATAGACTTTTCGCCGATACTTAATTTTTCAACAGGATGTGCCACAAGACAGAGACACGCCTTGACACTAACGCCTTTCTCTACTCATAATAACGCTTTCAAGTATTCATTTCTCCCAAGAGCAATTACAGATTGGAACAAACCAACTAACGAAGCTGTGTCACAACCATCCTTAAACCTTTTTGCCACATACCTCGAGTGATGTTTTTAATTAATTTGGTGTTATGATGTTTTGTTCTTTTTTTTACATACTTTGCTTTCTTCTGTGTACCACTGTGTCAAGTTTCCAAAGTGTACACTTTCTTTGCCTGTATTTCTTCCTTTTTATGTATGCCAACATGTAAAACCCATCACATGTATCCCCACTGTGCTAAAACCCCATTGGGTTGCAGTATTCATAAATAAATAAATAAATAAATAAATAGCGTGACCACCCAGAGGTGTTGATGACTTCCAGGTGCCTTATGACACCATCTGACGAAGTGAGTGATAAAGTATGATTACTCGAACTATTAATTACTGGGATAGTTTGTGAATGTGCATCATCAGTGACGCCAGTGCTCTCTCATCCACTTCAAACATATAGTGTTTCGAGCATTAGCATACGTACTGTGTAAGCGCGATCTTTACATATTACGCTCGCAGCGATGGGCGCATGCGCGCAATATAGGAAAGTGTGCTCCTTATTTTTTTGCCAAGTTTAATGCCATCGAGCCCCCCCCCCCCCCCGGGGGGGGGGGGAAATTCATTAAGCACTTAACTTCCAGTTGTTTCAAGGATAAAGCGTGTTGTATTGTTATGTGATGATTATATGTGTATTAAATTTGTGAATTGCATAAAGTTAACTGCAGAGCAGAAAATTACCGAATTCACGTGCATTTTTTATTGTCCCTCTGTGCTGACGAACAAAACGGCACGTAGCAGTGTGCTAAACGCCCGAATGCCTCCGCATTCAAAGTTCAATAGCGCGATAGCATGTCTGTATATAGACGTGCCATATATAAAAGCTTGTTGTAAAATATACATGTACTTTATAAGAAGCTTTAAATGTGTAAATACGCTGCACCTCCATGCGTCATGGTGTCAAAAGTATGTTTATTAGACTTTAGCGGAAGAATACGCGCCACTGCGGGTACTCTGAAGGCACTTACAGCTCTCACTTTAATTTCTTTCTGCGGTTGTAAACACGCGCACGATATGCGGACGCCGTTAACGCTAAGTAAAATGGACAAAATTATGACATACATAACTGTTAAAGGAACTCGAGAGTTTCGCTCTACCCCCTATCTATATATACTCACACCTATTCCCTCATTATATGCCGAATGCGTGTGCACCAATATACACGAGCCATTTTCTACTGCGGCGGTACTGATCACGTTTACAGGAGTAAGTACAAACAAAAAGAAAAGGAACGGGCAGGTAAGGAACAAAGCACACGCACAAGCAAGGAAGGCAGGCGCATTCGTCCCGATGAGACGACCGCTCTTTAGCGCGAGGGCCGCAACACGCTATAGCCAAGCGCATATTCCGCCCCGCGCCTATGTCCTACGCCGGCCTCCACTCCGACTAATGAGAGGAATCGGACAGAGAGTTCGCGTATATAGGGCTGCAGCTCTGGCGTGGCCGGCTCTTC
Source organism: Hyalomma asiaticum (assembly GCA_013339685.2). Lineage (NCBI taxonomy): Eukaryota > Metazoa > Arthropoda > Arachnida > Ixodida > Ixodidae > Hyalomma > Hyalomma asiaticum. Next base: position 88,231,643 of record CM023485.1, read on the forward strand.
TTGGGCAGGAACGCAGCAACGCCGACGGCCTCACGTATGCACGCCATATACGAGTTCCACGCCACGAAGGGTCAACGTGCCTGTTCCGCGGACAGCGCAACCGAATGCACAAATAGGGAGGGGGCTGTTCTCTTTTAGCCAGATGGACAAGGGGTGTGGACTCTTGTTGTGACATCCATGTGGCGTAACCGGACCCCATTGGCGGAGTCTGGCGCCAGAAACAATGTAGTCGGCGCAGTTATTGAAGGGGGAGGCATATAGCGGGGACGCTCGGTCTGCATCCCGTATAGCGATGCGTTGTTGCTCGAATGATAATGAACAGCGAATAATTTAGTGAGGCTAACAAGGTTCATTAGGCTCGTTCCGAAAGCATAGGGTCGTTGTGTGGTTGGTTTGACTTGCGCAATTGAAGGTGATCATGCTTATTGTATAAAAGCTGTGTTCTCTAGGAGTACCTCGTGCCTTAACAAATTACCTATGTATCGATCAGCAACCTTGCAATATTGTCGACAACAGATCGAAGCATAGGCTACACTTGCAAGCACATAGTTTCGACTTCGAGAAGTCTTCAGTTCCCGGGAAAGGAGCGCGCAGGAACGCCCTTTCGGCCGCAGCTTTTTCAACGTGACTCACATGGGCTGCTCAATGGGAAGCTGCAGCTTCCCATTGAGCAGCCCATGAAGACATAGCCAAGCAATTCTTCAACATACTTTCCTAATATTCGGTGGTCTGTTATCTCTTGCCGTCTACGTTCTTTAAAAACAGCAAATGTTAAAACTTGTACATAATAAAAGTAGTAGGTATACGACATATGTTAGTGTAGCATATTCAGGGTGTGCAACACCTTATCGTTGTGACGTTAGTGATCTTCAGTGAATGGCCGTGCTGAGTGTTTGTGCCATTTCTTCTGCCAGACTGCCATTTTTTCTAACTTGCTTTCATCTCATGCTGCTATTGATTCCCTTATAGCCACTGGTCAACTTGCTCCCACTCACACCAGCATTGGCTGAAATCTTCTCCGGCCTGACAAATTTTGGGAGATACGGGCCCAGGTGCTTTCTAAACACTTCTGCCGACCTGTCTATGATTCATGCAGATTATCTTCAGTGTTGTACAATACGAACTTAGTCTAATTTGCTTCGTCCATTCTATTTCTACTATTTATATCTTCTTGTGGTTCACTATACGGGCAGAACTCTGGTTCGCTTAACGTTGTCGCTAGCCTGAACCTACTGCCAACTACTGAGAGGTTCGGCTTCCCCAGGGGTTTGGCCACATAGGGACGCAATTTCGAAACCGACTCATTGCAGATCACCCAAACCCCCGCGCGTAGATTCAGAAGCGACAGCTCGCGAGCCTTCCTCCTGCTCCTCCGCCCACAAGCAGAACCTCTAGCAGGAGCAAAGAAGGCGCCAGCTTCCCATTGTTCGCTCACGCTCGTCTTCATTCCAGCTCGGACGAGTTCCCACTAGAGGGCCAGAAAGAGCAGAGGGTTCCGGATGGCCGAGGGGGGGATGCAGACTGTAGCATACGCAGTGGCTTGCGATATACTTCGCGAGAGCTGTCCTTCTTCCCCGCTGGCGCCTTCAGCGTCCCGAGCGACCACACAAAAGAGAGAGCCCGAAGCGACGGCAGCAGCAGAGCCACCGACACCACGCACGGAGTTTGGCAGGACGAGCAGAAGCGACGAAACCCTAAAGTGCGTCCTTCATTAGGAGGGTGCCTCGAGAGCAGCCTAAAGAGAAAAAAAAAATAGAGAGAGAAAGAACTCGGAAGGGAAAGAAGAGGGAGAGACGGGAACATCTCACCATTTCTTTTCTTTCCGCGGGCCCAAAAGAACAGTCTCAGGAGGGGCGCGGGAAGGGGAGGTGACGAGAACGAAGAAGGGAAGGGGAGAGGAAGGTTCGCCGCCTGGACCGGGCCAGCGCGCGTTGCCTATGCAAATGAAGAGAATCAGTTAAGCTTCGAACCTTGCGATTGTCATTAGGCCGTGTTGCTGGATATGAATATGTATAAAGCGCGCACAGGGTCCCGCGTGCCGCCGGCCGGCTTCGTAGAGGCGAGTCTGCTCGTGGGCCAAGAGCAGAAAGCAGTCAGCCCAGGCCGTGTCTGCAGCCGCCACGCTGTCCCTCGAGGCGACGGGCGGTGGCGGTTGTTCTCTGAAGTACAGCACTAGCAGCGGGGGCAGGTCCCGACTGAGACCGCGGGCCCGTACGCCCCCCGGTGCCACGCGCACGCGTCCTGCTGCACTCTAGCACGGCCTAGGAACTGCGCCCTGCATGCAGAGTTGCAGCCCGGGTCACCGCCGCCGGTTTTGTTTTGTTTGGTGTCGTCTCGCCTGGGACCTGCGTTCCGCGTAGGGTTCCCAGACCACGGGACTGACAGGCTGTTCGATACTATGAAGTATAGCGCGTCTGAAAGGGATAGCAAACTTGTGCCCTTGCGAACGACGAAACCTTGCGTGTAAGGTGCCTGAATCAGTTGTAGATTGCCGATTCCAAAGTATTAGGAAGCCCTTGAACGATGGTGCAGTCGCAGTCGTAAACGCGCGATACTGAGGCGCGTCGGTGACGGCTGACAACACAAGGGAACGTAGAGGCACAAGCGTAGACAAAGATAAGCGAGCATTTGCACTCAGTATCAGCGGCAGGCACAACTGTTTGTATATACATGGAACAGCATGGAGGCATGCGAATGTGGCTATCACGCAGTGCCTTCAGCTTTGTTGTCATCCTTAAATGTATACTTTACGAACATCTCATTGCATATCGTATGTACAGGAAAAACGCCTCAGTTGCTCGTTTATACTTGGCATTGGTGTGGGGCTTCCATTGTTTCATTTGGTTATAGGTGACAAAGCCGAACTGCCTTTCTCTATCATTGACTGCCATGTCTGTTCACAAGTTTTTCTTCACTCTGGGAATCTCTTAATGTGCACCCCATACGCATGCGTACAGCTGCCCATAGTGAAAACATTGTTCGGCAGTTCTTTTAACCACCCGATTGCGTGCACGTTTAACGTCAGAGCTTATAAATGGTCCCGCGTCGACCGTCGATTGTGTAACAGTTTTATGGAGTCAGAACAATTCTTAGCCGCATTAAACTTTCGCTGTTTTCGTCGGAACGAAATCCCCTTCGCGTTTAGGAAAATAATGCGTCGTTACTCCTCCCACCTCGCGAGGAAGCAGCCCCGAGTCCGCGTTTAAGCACTTGGAAGTTGAACGCATGTGCCCATTTTCTCTACTGTACGTGTTTTCCTACTGTGTGTAAGATCACTCGTAACAACAGCAACGACAACAGGAAACAGGCAACGCTGTCAGGATGCCTGCCAGGTATACAACAAAGGACGCGATGATATTCCACCCCTTATAATGGAACATCTCTGGACACGCATGCGACACGCGACCAACCCACTATGCTCGTGCGAGCATATATATATAGCGGGAAGAAGCGAGCGCTCACGTGCTGGGGAGGTCGAAAGAAAAAGCGCGGTGGCTGCGTAATAAGTTCGCTGATTATACACTGCGCGCGTGTTATATACGCGGGGCGGCCATTAGCGACACCTTTGTCATTTGCGCTCTATGCTTTGGTCTATACACAGGCGTGAAGGGCTCTTTGTGCGTAGCCGTGTTGCCATTAAGAAAAAGAAAGTATAAAGCAAGAACGTGACCACGCGTTTGAGCGGGGAAGTGACCCAAAGCTATCAACGAAACGACGTTATTTTATTGCCTGCATTAGATACCGCATACACTGCGAGCGGAACATTCAAATAAAGGGGAAACAGGAAATAACGCATCCCCCCCCCCCTCCCTCACTGCAACCTCGGCATGCAGCCATAATAATGCTAAAAGACAAGTTGTAAGTATATACATATAGTACGAACACGGTCGTAGGCTGTTTCTGCGTGCACTTCGTAATCAATACATATAGCAATACACTTCTTCTTCTTCTTCTTCGACGCTACCGGGAAGGACGTTCTGCCCGAAGCAAATAAATCCCTTAGTGTACTCGCTAGCACATCATCGCAAAGACAAGCTTCTTCAACAATAGATGGTAATTTTAATAAATTGAGGAGCCATTTCCCTATCGGGGAAAGGGGGCAAGCGAAGCTTGGGGCGTGTGAGTATTTATTTATTTATTTATTTATTTATTTATTTATTTATTTATTGCTGTCGCTCTTTCTTTCTTTTCCTCGATTCTTTTGTGCAATATCCAAGGGATTCAGATGAGTATAGATATGTTCACATAGTTCCTAGTTATGCACTGAAGGGCGTGCACGTGGTAAAGGTGCACGCCTTGCGCTGCCTCTTATTCTCCGAGCATATAAAACCCCACTTTAAAGCGCGTGTATGATGAACTGAAAGTGGCTGCATCTGGTATAGCGTGTTGGTCTCGCAACCCGATGGTGGTTCGACTTCACAGCTCAACGAGCAATTTTTATTTTCGCGTAACCTGTGTTCTTATGTGTCGACCACGACGACGCCGACTAGCCTAAAGAATCTCCGCTCAAAAATCCCAGTAAGAAGCGGTGGTGGGTCAGTGATGCGTGGCATTGAGACCGCTGGCATTCACACCCACAGAACTTAGTATAGGACTCTGTTATGTCAATTCACAGCTTTGGACCGCCTCGATTCACGGCGCCTCATGGTGACGGTTTTCGTGGTGGTAATTGTTTTATTGTGTGTTTTTGTCGACCTATAAATCTGTTTTCTTTTTCTTCGATATTGTTTTTTTTTTCTTTTTAACTACAGTTCAACTCTTTTATAAGAGACATTGATTTAAGAGGCAATTGGGTAAAATACATCATTCGGCCACATTTCTGGTTGCCCTATCTGTCGGATTAGTTGCATCCCTTTTGTAACGGATATATTTCCGAATGCATCTGCAAATAAAGGGCGGTATATCCTTAAATTTCGGTTAACAGTCTTCGCTCAAACAAATATTTTAACCCTAAATGCGGTGCTGTGGCTCCTCACTGCAGTAACAAAGGGAAATGGTATCCAAGTAATGTGAAAAACTATTGGTGGAGAAAACATGGTTCTGAGTGCCAGTCAACCAAGTAAATCACTTAAAACTAAGGCTAATGATCTGTAATAAACACGATACAACAGGCTGTAGCCTTTCTTTGTGGCCAGTTCATTTGTTACACGCGTACACTGAAATGGTAGCAAATGAATACATGGCACCTATTACAGAAGATCCCTCACGTAAGGGACAGGAATTGGCCTGGTGAATCTCTCTTATAAAGGGATTCAACTGTAGTGCTCAACCTCTATAGAATGTGTTAACGATAAAAGAGGAACGATTTGCCAGTGTCTGTATTGAATTCAACGATCACTGGAAGTTTTCAAGAGCGCATTAAGAACTATTATAAAACTGATTATTGCTGGTGTTGTATGTACAGTGTCATGCTGTTCGAAATTTCGTCCTGCGGTTACTCATATTGCATAATGTAGCACCGTCACAATGTCTGTATGTATGTTGTTCTTTTCTACAGCTTCGTATTTTATATTTGAAAATATGTATTTTTTCGCTGTTTTGTTTTCACTATATTGTACTTACTTTGTTTTTATGCCATGTGTAAATTCACTGTACCCACCCTGTTACGGCCATGACGGCCAACAGTATTTGGAAATAAATAAAATAAAAATATTGTCGTTTTACTTAAGTCTGTATAACCTGTTTGATTAGATTAATAATGCTAATAACTTCTTCATATGCAAGAGTATATAGTCATCCCACACGTGTGTTCGCTAATACATCCATGTCACACCTTTAGTATGTACAGCACTTGAAGCCTATAGCTTCATCTAAAAGGCTTCTTTCCCCAGTGACTCGACCAGGGGTGCAGTGGAAATAAAGAGGAGGGAGGGAAAGCTGCTGATAGCTTGTGTTTTAGGCATCGTTTATAAACGTTATCCAAAGGGGCGAAATAAGTTTTAAAGTTTTCTTTTTTTTTCTTTTTTGTTCAGTTTATGCAGCAGTCCTTAAATAAGCGAACCCCCTCTACCAGTGTAGCCGAGAACACATGGCATAAAGCAACTCACGGTAAGGTAGAAATGGTGTTTGCAAGCATTAATAGAATTTTCAAAAACTATACCGAAGAAATGTTTCGGCCACCGTTGTTAGAGAACACGAAATGATTCCTACATTCCAGCTAGGACAAGAGGGGAGGGTGCGGGGAGAGGGATGGGGGAGTACTACGGAGCCTACCAATTAAGATTTGAAATTCTTACTCAAGCTTCCATATCCTCCCATGTAGTGTATGAAAATATTAAATCGTGCCTGCCCGTGGACTTGGGCAAAATTAACTATTCTCTAGACAATTTAATTACCGCACTGGAAGCTCTTTCTATGCGTACTCTGTGCAGGATTCTGTGGCTTTGAGAAGAAAGATTGATCTCTTTACGAATAATTTCTCGCTTTTCAAGCACCGCCCTATTGTATAGGATTACCTTAATTTCATATTTATTGATCATTGGTCATTGTTTAGATATTATAGTGAACCACCGTATAGTTTACTCCATTCAGAACAGTGTTAGCGCTTTCGTCTTTTTTCATGCATTAGTTTACCATGCGCGGTGTATACGCCGCACCATCAACATTGCTTTGCTTTATACCTTCATAAAGTGCCAGAGCCCGCCAATTTTCCATTCTCTCCATCGACTGACGCTTGTCTATGCTGACGCTTGTCCTTGCATGCATGCATTGTATTAATATCTCTATATGCACCAGTAGAGAATACCAGCTGGCTGTCTGCGCTTGTTGATTACTTCATCACCTGATTGGCTAATCGACTCATTATTTAGTACCATTTCTATTTGTGACTCGAATGCCTGTTTGCACGGCTGGACCTTGTCTTTGAATGTAATTGCATCAGTGGTTTCGTCTATGGCAGGTTGGTCTGTGTACTTCTTTTTTTTTTCCAGGTGCCGCCTCCCTTGGCGCTGGCGCTTCCAGGTCTGCTGGTTCGAACCCTGCTTAAAGCACCAGCAGCATCTTAAATATCCCTCCTATACATGTACGGACGCTGTGATGAGTTAATTGGCATGATGTCAGAGGAGGAGGGATGTATGAAAACATGCGTGCAGCTATGTCTCTACTGCAGACTGGTAATAATTTCAGTAATTTCTGGAACAGAATGTAGAATAAATAAATAAATAAATAAATAAATAAATAAATAAATAAATAAATAGCACCCTGGGCTAGGGAGGCTGCCTAACTGGGGTGAGAAACTTCGTTCCATTTCCTCTCCATGCAGCAAACGGCAATTCTCAGTTTCTCCTTATGGATTCTAATGACAACAAATGCATTTTAATTACGACATGTGATTCATTTTTCTCTCGTTGCGGTGGTTTTACAACAGGAGAGTCCTTTCTTCGGTGCAGTGTGCAATATTCCTTTCTTCTGCGGAGTACGCAGCCTTCTGTTACCTTCTATAGACGTCCATATGTGAGACTCGCACCACTGTTTGGCTTCTCTCTAATTTGCAATCTGTATTGCTTTAGTACATGTTTATGCAATCGGCGCAAATTTTACTTTGAATATTGTATTGCTGGTTGCATTACCATGCAGCGTTCCTCGATTTTATTTATTTATTTATTTATTTATTTATTTATTTTGCTTGTTTGTTTGTTTGTTTTCGAATTATCATGGCTAGGAGGCGTCACAAAGGGAAGTCGTATAGGATTGAAACAACCGATTCAGTTCCTTGATTATGCAATATCCGCCAATCAATCGTAAGAACTAACCATGTCTGCATAGAACGTGTCTTTGGTTATATTCCATAGGTCGTCTTGTCATTCGTTTATCGTTGCTACCATTTACTTCTTATAAAAGGGTCTTACAGGGACTCTGGAGCACCGGAATAATTTTCTTTTTGTATAACACGTCTATTAAAGGTGATTCTATAACGTTTAGCAAATACTGAATGACATCTCTCGGCGCTCACTCATGGAGATTCGTCGCATGGCACCTGTAGCTTTTGATCGATGGCTGCTCTATAAACGCTTACGTAATTTACACACGTGACCATGTGAAATCCGCGGCGCTTTGTATAGTTGTCATGAGCCATTTTGCATGGTTATCGGCGCAATATTCACTGAATTTCGGCACAGTATACGATGAGCTATTCCTGTCTTCGCAGCAATGCGGACTTCACCACACCGCACATATGACCAAAAGCCTGCGTCAAGAACGGCGCAGAGTTCCGTTTCTCGCTTTTTTTTTTTTGTTTTTATCCCTTTACGGATTTTTCTCGGCTGCAAAGAAGCACCCCCTTCTATCTTTCTCGGACCGGCCTGCCACTTTCGATTTTCGTACAGTCGTGCAAAGTTTGCCGCATACCCGAGACCTCTGCATCCGTGACTCATCTGAAGCAACCGAGAGTAAAAGCGAAATGAAGAAACAAAGAAAAAAAATCGAAAAATTGCGTCGCCGCCCCCCAAGGCATGACTGAAAGGGGCGTTGCGTTTTCCCCTGGCATCCGAGGCAACAGCAGCGCGATTTGAATATTCAGATCAGCGCCGCCTTTTCCCCGTAGCCAGAACGCAGGCGGTAGCGAACAACGCGCCGGCTTCCTCTGGCTGAATAGTGATGAGTGACAGAGGAAGAGTTAATGGAAGGGACGAGGCGCGCGTGTTTGCTTTGTGACGAAACGCCCGCGGTTGCCCCCCCTCTTACCGTCATGGCCGTCCCATATACAGGAGCATGTACGGGGCCGCCAAGTCAGGGAGAACGAGTCGCATGCAGAGCCACGCCACCTACATAACCGCTCGTATCGGGTTAACCGAAAAAGAGAAACGTGGCGTTCAGCCGTGATCCCCAAGATGGCGACCTTTTCCGATCGGACTTAGCGCCATGGAGAAATGAGAGACAGAAGGAGTCAAGTGACAACATGAAGCCTGGACGTGCAACATTTTAGGGGCGAAATCATGGGAAATATAAGTCCTGGTCAAGTGGTAGGCGAGCCGTAGACTCTTGTTTGGTCAAGCGCTATACTGAATATTAGCACGAATGAAACATAGTGCAGCACCGATTTAACTCATCGTATTCCCAATTCCTTGATATATAAAGCTGGAGTGGCAGTACAGCCTCGCCTTTGACTGCAAAAGAGATATTTTTTAGCAGTCTAAGTGCGCCTTTTCGCATCTGCCAATTTATGAAATACAAGTGATAGAGTATACATAGTAAATATAAGTGACAGTCTCGACAAGTCGGAAATACAGTAAAACCGCGTTATAAGAGACGCTGAAGGGAACCAGTAAACGTGTCTCTTACTGTAAACGTGTCTTAATTGTAACCATGCAAGATTTCTCGCAACCGAAAGTTAAAAAGAAAGAAATAAAACACTGAGGAACCGAACTTGATCGCTTTGTTATGCATCATTACCAAAGTTTGTATAAACACGTCCACAGGAAAGTGCTCAGGGTGGCTTAAAATTAACAATATGGACGTGTTAACGAGGTTAACACATCCAGATTGTGTTTCTTCTAAATAGAATTTACTCTACCTATAAAAGTTGTCTTTAGGGACAAAGGTGTCTCTTGTAAACATATCGCTTGAATGTATGTAACATGAAAAACAGAAAAACCAACCAAAGCATTTTCAAATGCCTCTTATAACCAAGTGTCTCTTGCATGTTGAAAAACCCCAGGTGGTCAAAATTTCCGGAGCCCTCTACTACGGCGTCTCATAACCACAGCTGGTTTTGGGACGTAAAACCCCAGAAATCCATCAATCAAAGAATTTTCGCTATAGCTTGCTAATTCGCAGTACATATAATTTTCCTTTATAGAGAGCGTTTCTTACGCCGTTATTCTAGACTGAATTTCCTTCGTAACGAGGCGTATACGAAGACAGGTACAGTGGCTACCCGGCCGCTCGCTCATCCCGCCCATGGTATATAGTTTCACTTGAATGATAGTGCTTTTGCTCTATAAGCAGTTGGCAAGGTGCCGGAATATAGCTGTCCTTGTTATATGTTCGTCGCCTGCTTGCCTTGGACGTCGAGAGGGAACGTTGAAACAAATAATAATTATGTATGTTGCCATATACACGTCAACTGTTATAAATTATAACTGACAGGATAGATACATCAATGTGCTCGTAATCTTGTATACTCTGTATGACTTACATCTCCGCAAATACTCTTCAGAACAGAACATAAATATAATATTGTTTTTCTTCGTTTTGGGGGCGGAGGGAATGCTTAATGATAAGAAAATAATGATTGGGCTTCTGTAACACTTAAAGGAGCATGCTCAATGCCACAGGAAAGAGAGTGGGGGAGTGAGATGCGTCAACGGAACATGACGGCGAAAGTACGCTTGCAGTGGCCATATCATTCCTACATAGCATTATTATGTTACGAAAAATCAGTACGGGTTTTGAACCAACATGCGGGACAGCCGTCCGACCGTCTGCCATGTCTATTTATTATATCGCCACTGTTTGCGGATGATCAGAGGCCATTTTCACAAAGCTACCCGCTGGTATGTGCCTTTTGCCATTGGCCAGTGTCGTTTCGTGGTAACATATTCTATGAGAATCTTGGTAAAAATTCTCTCTTATTGACATCACTAACATCAGAAGATTTCCTGAATGCCATGGCCCATCCGGTTCCCTCTCTTTGGCTCATTGCAACCATACACGGTTTTCGTTTACGGCGTTGCAAGAGCATTTTAATAGTAGATCCTGGAAAGAAATGAGCCCGTGGTGTCACTCCGACAGCATGGGACTTACACAGTTTGCCGAAAAGTGGTTGTACCAAACCGAACTTGTTCGGGTAACGACGAGCTGCTTCGGGTCGCTTCGGCATTGTCGCGGCTAACCATGGGCGCGTACGCCCTGTCACAACGTTACGCTTGTATCGCTGAGTGAGCCAACTTGTTCTAATCAGCGATACAGGGCGAGGGTCGTGGATGCGCTTCTGGAGCCCGGACACGACTGGTCCAAAAGGACTCGTGGTTCAAGCGGGGCGGAGGAGGAAGGGAGACGAAATCATGGCATGGTCTTGCTGGTAGTGTCGGCCTGTCTCCTGGCCCACGAGGCAAGGCGAAGAAGGTCATCGAATGTTGGTGGGAGGCGGGAACGTGGAACCAGACTCGACGGCGGCGGCGGCGCGTCCGCCATCGCCGACCATCTCGGTTTCTGCCGCGCGGCAACCGATGCGAGCCGCGTCGAAAACAATGACCACCTTTTCGCGGAGTTCCAGGCGGGCTCTCAATGACTAAATCGTGATTTTTCTTTCTTCCGCGTTATTGTAGGTCCCCCCCCCCCCCCCCCCCTTCCTCCACCAAGCTCGTATGGCAGCAGCAGCAACAAGAGGAAACAAGTTAGGTCCGAAAAAAAAAATCACAAAATAAGAATGTACACTGGCGCCGAAACCTGACGCTGCAAGCACACAAGCGAAAAAGAATCAAAGGCATAGCAGTAGTGCAAGAAGCAGCAAGAGACCGGTGGTGGTGTCTGTGTGTGTGCGTGGCTCTGGTGCGCGGTGGAGGCGGGCGGGCGGCCCGAGTTAGGTAGAAGGAACGCGGCGTGCGTGTTGTGCCGGAGCTGCATGGGTCCCCTCGCCAGCAGGAAACGGCGCGGCGGCGTGGGACATTTGGCTTAATGTCTTTCTGAAGGAAGGCGAAGGACGGGAAGAAAGGCTTGCAACGTGTGCGCGCAGAAACTTCTCGCTAACCCCCCCCCCCCCCCCCCCAAACCTCACCGCCCCCTCCCGCTTCCACCTTGCTTTCTGCAGCAGTCTTCGGCTCCTGCCGCTTCGTGGAGGTGGGAGGAGTACGGCGGCGGCACCGGCGGCGAACGTCCAAGGACCCCCCTACCTTCTGTCCAGGCTGAGCGCTCGGCGTGCTCCGCCAGCCCTTCGCTGGCGGCGCGACGACGTACGCGCACGGCGTTGAAGCAAAGACAAAAAAAAAAAAAAAAAGAAGAAGAAGAAGAAGGCGAGAGGCCCCTCAGCGTCCAACCATCCGTCCATCCGTCCGCCCCGTGCAGGTCTACGAGGCTGTGCGTTTGTACGTTGCCACGGCTGTTGCCTTGGTTCGGCCGAGGCCGGCGAGCGAGCGAACCAGGTCTGCGAGGCTATGTGTGTGTGTGTGTGATCTGTCGGTTGGGTTTTCGTCGAGGCAGGACGCCGCGCGGCGTCTCATGCGATGACGGTCATAAGTGAGGAGGCTGTACGCCAGGAGATACTCCCTCTTCGCGAGAAGAAAAGACGGCACGGATGCATAAGAACAGGGGTTTGGATGAGAACGCGGTGGCGAGGTGTGCTTGGGAATGGAGGAGGCATATATTATTTGCCGTCTTCGGATTCCGTACTCGAAAAAAGAGGCTCTGATGTTACGTTAGGCGCTGAGGGCACATATGCACCGCGTAGTGATTGCTGACGGTGCGAAGCGGCCGAGCAGTAAATTGAACACCGTCGGTGACCGACAATGCCGGAGCTCCCCTTTATTTTCTCTTTCGTGAACTCGGGTGCAGTGGAAGTAAAGTAATAATAAAGGCCCCGTTTGAGGACGATCAGCGGGCACTGGCCACTTACGACGAAAGCGGGCGCGTGTGATTGAACCAGGTCATTACTCTATCGGTTCGACAGACGCGGCAGTGCTGCTTGCTGCTTGCTATGTGCGCGCACAGAGAAATAATATGTCTTACAGCACGTGTTCTCGTGCCTAAAGGGTGCCGAGACCCGGACCTTGGATTTGATGGGAGCGTTTATATACACATCAGTTCTCTGATTGAAGGCGATACGTATATGATATTTGAAGTGCTTTTATTTTCTATTAAGCCCCAGTGCTCCTATTGACGGCACCGTAAAGGCCGATATAGTATTTGATGACATGGCGTTATCAGAACGTGAGGAGTGTGGATACGGTGTTACTCGTTAGCTGGAAAATTTTCGGCGGGTTGCGGGGGTCCAGCGGGATGGGGGTTCTATATATCCCTGATTGTGATCCAGGTGTTTTTGTTAATCCTCGGAGATATGGCGAACAGGAACGGCCCGATGCACAAATCACACTATAGATAAAATCCCAGAATCGGTGATGAACAAAGAAACCATGATGATTATGCATAGATGGCGAAGAAAAGCCTAATAATCTCCTGCAATATCAGTTGTTTGTTCCATACTGTCAGGCCACTGCAATGCGCCACGTAGCGATCGTGCACAAGGATGCGGCTGCGAACGACGGTTCAGCACGTTTTCATCGCCTGTTAAAAGCGTGCAGTAAGCCCGCTTGAGGACAGCAACGGCGACAGCGCTGCCAAGAACGTTGTTGAATATGCTTATAGTGACAGCGCATGTTGGCGCCGACGAGTGGTATACGCATAATGGCGGTTGGCACGCTCATCGCCGGCCGCCATCGCGCCTCCGTGCACTATCAACGCTTGCCATAAGCATTGCGTGAACTCGGAAGGTCAGTCATTTTTTGCCACTATGAATGGATTACATAATAAATCTTTCGGATTACTCGAATTGCCTCGCATATTCGAAAATTTCGAATACCTCATTTTCGAATCGAATACAAATATTGAAGAGCGTGTACTCTGTTTCAGTAGTTCCGTGCAGCACTGCGTAAGCTACAGGCCTCTTCGGGCAGTCAAGGGTGTGAACACTAGTTAAACAGTTCCTTCCGTGCCATGGCATTTGCCAATGGTGGACGCTGCAGTGACAGCAGCAGCCTTGGAAGGAGGAGGAGGATCCTGGGCCCGTATTTCCAGGCGCAGCTCGCAGGTGCGTGTCTGAGTAATGAGATTTCACCTCGCCTCGCAAGAATTCTGCGCTCGACGTCCTCGTAACCTTGGCTCTGCTGCACAGAACTAGTGAAACGGAGTATAGTGTTCAACGAATATTCGGAATGTTCGAATATTCGCGCACCCCTAATTCATTCTTTGCAAGGGCGACCTATGGCAGGAAACAGCGCTTCCGTTTACCGGGCGCAGTCAACGTTGTATATCTGATTAACTACGCGTACTGGATAGTTTTGGACATTCATGTGAGCATTGAACAGGTTATGCCGTTTATACGAGCAAATACAAGCTTTAAATTCATGGCTTCGTCATGCATGCGACGCGCAGTCACTGGGGTTTAGTGCACCTCAGAAGAGCATCAAAGCAGGAAGAACAGTTGACCAAAGGACTAAAGCTTATGCTGGGAAGTTGCTGCACTCACGAAACAGTTGGTGCACTGACGAGGACAACAACCCCAGAAATGTTGGCTCTGTAGCAACATTTCTTGCTCGATTATTTGTCGCAGCTTCGAGCTTCCATCACTGCCTGCCCTATGTCATGTTTACACTTAATGTATTAACTCTCGCAAGTTCCCGTCGCGTTTCCTGTATGTCACATAAATACACGCCCGAAACAAAGCCAAATTTTGTCATATCGTAACTAGGCGCCGAAACGTGCGTACACGAACCATGTCAAAACAGCATATTCATGGTAATCTTCAATGTAAATGCCGTTTAACAGGTGTCTGATGGAAAGCGTAACATTCAGCATGTAACCCCATTACATATTAAACACTGCCAGTCGAAAGAGCAGCGAACTTTCTATTCAGCGTCATTAAGAGGCCTTACAATTTGTTATTGATTGTAAAACCCATTCTAATTTGAGTGAGGCAAGAAATGCCGGTCACTTTCCCCTTCGTTTCGCTTTTTCATCGAAGTCGCAGCGCCATCGAGTCTTGAGTGACGTCACAAGCTTCAAATATTTCTTTCACCAAAACAACTGTGATGGCACAAAGCCTATCCTTTTTTTTTAGCATTTGTTACTTTATGGTGCAATGTAGTATTTCACTGCTTATAAGAAATTCGGTTAGACATGAATCGCCGCTGTCAAAAGATCATGGCGTCCACGCCAAAGATTGCGCGCAAATTTCATCGTGGTACCTCGATCTGTCCCCGCTGTAGTTTCCAAATTGTTCCTTATGGGTAAGAGTGGTATTCTACGCAGCCGCAGGAGCATAACCAGCTGACAAAGCTAAACTTAATTAACATACTAGGTGCTTTGATTCTTCCGATCAGCTGTATAGCCTATGGAAGGCTCGCAAGCAATGCGAATACGGGAAATGCGGTTACGAGGAAAACATGCAACATTTTTCCCGTCGTCAAAAGAGACGCGATCAGCGCACAAACACGAGCAAGCAAACAACCAAACAAACAATAGACGTATGCGCTCGCCGAAGAGCCCCCCACGCACACGCGCGCGCTCTCCAAAGGAGAGGTATAAATAAACGAAGGAAATGCCAACTCGAACGGAGAAGAATCGTGAGTCCCCCTCCCCCCCTCCTGTATGAGCGCTTTCCTTTTTTGTATTTTGCCGTGGTCTTGCTTCGGAGCGGCGTCATCGTGACTGAAGCTCGATTTACCGAACTTTTATTTCGTTTATTTTTTGTGTTTTTTTTTTCATCAGTGAAGCACGTCTCGCTCTCGATGTGGTCCTGGATGCGGCGACGGGCGTGCAAAAGAAATAATAAAAAAAAAAGTTAGCTCCAATGCACTCACCTGCAGGTTCTCCACTGCATCCTTCTTTGAGCCGCATATGTACACGCTGGTGGCATGACCGGCATCACCGTACGCTCTGATCCTGTTGCGTGGTTTTATTATTACCACTTATTTCAAAAAGAAAGAAAGAAGAGAAAAAAAGGAACTTTCTTTCCTGTCTTGAAAAGCGCGCATGCACGGAGCGAGGGTTGAGCAGGCGAGGAATTGAATATTTCGCGAAGCGTGAGCGAGAAACACCGAGAAGAATTCTGCCAGTTGATCGTCAAACGCACACCTCTTGAATACCTCTTGAATACACACCTCTTGAGTACCTCTATAGTACCGTGCAATGAGAAAATGTACGAACGAGAGAAATAATGCTGTGTAACGTTACGAAAGTGAGGGTATGTATACATATGCGTGGGAAGTTTCGGGTTCTGCGTTTACGATGCTTTATTGCCAAGTGAAAAGCGGTGACGAGCGCGGCGTTGAGTGGAACGATAAACAAAGCGCTATAGTCGTGGTTGTTGCCGCGCAAGGAGATGGAGGAGGGGAGGAAGTTACACGAAGAGGAATTTCACAAGGTCACGAGGTCTTCGTTTTGTTCACGCTGAGACGGGGTGGAGGGAGGCGCTGAGATTATGAACTTCGGTGACGGATTTGGCAAAAAGACGACAAATTGTACATATAGGATGTGAGGGGCATCGTTTGAGGAAAAATAAACCACTGTTAGTGCTTTTTCCTAGCTTCGGGGTGTATATACATACGTTCTGTCTTCGAGTGTACTTTCACGTGCATATACGCAATGCATATTCTGGCAAATGAGTTCTGCGGAAATCCGCAAGGTGGAGTGTAACGTTCATGAAAGGGAAAATTAGCATCTACCCTTGTAGCACATAGCTACAAGTAAATCCATGCGGATTTCTCCGAAGTTAAAGCTTCTTTGTTGTCGAAAAATTCGTCCTGGTCGGGGGTTAAAACACGGGACCAATGCCTATCCGGCGCACTCGCTCTACCAATTGAGCTAGCCATGAGGCTAGCAGTTGACAGCACGAGAGCGAATCGACAACTCGAAGCGGACATGAATATGTCTTTGAGCTTCGACCATGACAAACCCGTATGGATTTCATTGCTATGTGCTAAAAACAGCTGGATGCTAATTTTCCGTTTCATATGATATTTATCTATGTATACTATATGAACCGACCAACACGCTGATTTGAAAGTTTCCTTGCTGTATGCATATCGTATTGGCGTTGCCAGCACTGCAGGCAATAAGCTACATTGACACGCGATAGGAAGCACTAGAACAAAGAAACTCGATAAAGTAGGAAAATATTCCTAATTAATTTCAGAGAAGACATATTAGTCAAATGTGGCCGGAACGATACCGCACACCATAATAATCCTCATCATATATAGCGTCTCCGAAAAAAGAAAACCTCTATTAAATAAAGATTAGTTTATTTCGTTTCTTGTTGTGCCATAAAAAAATGAGGCCGGGGGGGGGGGGGGGGTTTGTATATTAGTGTTCAACAATGATGTCATTGCAGGCTTGTGATCACAAAATGTGTGGTTTTTATGACGTTATCAGAGTTAGATATGTAAGCTTGCGAAAGGTGATGTGTGGCAAGTAATAAGTTCCTTGTCTTCATAACGTACGTTGTAAAAAAACATATTTATTGGATAATTCATGATAGGTACACTTATCAGAGCTCCCTTATGGAAACAGAGCAGCAGCGAAACTCGAAAGCTACATATTCATGAAAAGTGCAAAAGCATGCAAAGCTTCGTTCACTTCAGAACATTGCTTATATTGCACGGTCATGCATAGCGGCCAGCACAGCATGATATATACTTCTTATACTTGCATGTCCGTTAATAATGTATCGAGTGTTGTGTCTCGATGGTGTGGATGGTAATTGAGCTGGTAACCTGAGACATGTCATTGGCTGGGTACGTACCAAGCGTGCTTCTTAGTGTTGACGAGACTAATGACTCAAAAATTGTAGATAACATGTTATCTACAATTTTTGAGTCACTAATCACTGTCAGTAATGCATCTTTTGGTGCGTTATATATCTGCTTAAGTGACATAAGTGTCATTGCTGTCGTTCTATGATACATATCATTATCGCTTTCCTATCTGAGAATATCGGCTTGCTGTCCGTGCCGATATTCTCAGATAATTTCACGGAAAGCGTTTGTGTGGGACTGTTTTGATAGTCCTCTATCCATAACCTGGAAGGACTCCGAAGGACCACGACAACTGGGCTCGTTCTTTTACATTATCGCGCGGCTTTCGATTTCACAATCTTGATTCGCAGTGACCGCATTGCCTATGAAATTGTGCCAGGATGTCCTTCTCTGAAGACGTAAGCGAAATACGCACGTTATTGTATCTTGCATAAGCCTATCAGATTTCTCTTTGTGGACTGCTTAATCGAAAGCGTTCATTCCGGAGAGAGAGAAAGAAGAAAACATCTATGATAGAAACGCAGGGCGTTCACTCAGACAACCGTTATAGGTCTGACATAGCTGCATGAGAAGATATATCAATATTTTTTTTCTGCAGTTCATGAGGCTCGTCAATTACAAGTTGCAAATAATTTCCACATACTTCGCGAACGCGTCTCATAAGTGCACCCCAAGCGGCCAATGTGAGCGACACTGAGCCGTCCGACGAGAGCTATATATGTAGCGCCCTCTGGTCAGTGGAGGGAAACCGTATATCTTCGCTTGCACTGATTCAACCGATGGTTCTAATGGCAAACTTGATGTGCCCGAGCTGTTCTGTGCTCGGGAACTTCACCGGGAATTCAAGGGCCCAGTGTTCCTATGCAAAGTCATGCAAGAGATTCGATTGAGTATGAAACGCTGTTCAAACATTCAGCAACTCAGCAGCTGCCTCGGTGTCTGTGGGACCAACGCACAGCAGGTAAGGCGGGCACACATCAACCAGGAGGCCATGTCAGCGGGTGCATACGTATACTGTCGCATTTCAAACATGCCCAATGCGCTCTCAAAAGTGCCGCGTGATCCCGCCTTCGGCATGCAGACCCGTGAAAGGGCCTATGAGGTGTGCGCGTCGATGCGGCGCAGTGTGCATGCAAGGGCGAACGTGATGGTGGGTGGCGAGAGATCGTCGCACCGCATGTGCGCTCCGGAGACCGAAAACGGAGGGGAAATAAGAGTAAACAAAAAACGTGACGCCTAGGGGCAAAAAAAGAAAAGAATGAGGGTGAGGAGGTGGAAATGTGGTGCGAACCGTGACGAAGAGACGGACGGCCCGACTGGGCTGGCGAGCTTAGCTGTCCGTGCAGTCAGCACGCGGCAACCGTGCGCTGTTGGGAAATAAAAATGCAACACACAAGCCCAAAAGGGGAAGAGAGGCGAAAAGAAAAAAAAACAGGCAAGGAAGAGAGAGGCAGGTGATGGATGATGACGCAATGTCGGGAGTCGCTCGTGCTGCCGACGCTCTTGACTGCCTGAGCGCGGCCGCGGCTTGGTTGGGCCTGCAATGGCTGCCGAGGTTGGGCCGCTCTTCATGTGGCCTATCCGTGCAACTTTCACACGTGTGGCGAAGTGCCCTGCAAGTAACGAGCGCTCTGTAAGCGTAACGCTGTCCGCTATAAACGGAGAGACACGCTTACGGGGGAGAGCTACAGGCCAATTTTAGACTAATGTCATCGTGTTCTCAAAAAGGCGTGCGTGACTGGAGAGCATCGTACGTCCTATGTATTTTTCGTCATAGCGTAGGAACGGTGCGTGATGTGCGAGCTGCTTTTGGCTTATGAAACGGTTAGTCACGCAAAGTGGATAGAACGAGCTATGTGACAGTTCCGGGCACATTCCAAGGGAGCGACTTTGACCTCTTCGAGGCACCAGTATCGGTGCAGATGACGCCTCTAGTCGCACAGCGCTTCTGTGCAGCACCTGGACACCAGGAGTGCCAGTACTGCCGTTTATGAAATGATTGGACGAAAACTGCATGGTTCCCTTACATGAAGCTGCAAGTGAGGGTTTTTCACGTGTAGAAATGTTGAAGTTGTGCAATCTTTGTCTTTAATCAACGATGGTCAGAAGATTGTTGTTGTTGTTGTTTTGTGGGGTTTTACGTCCCAAAACCAGTTCTGATTATGAGACGCCGTAGTGGAGGGCTCCGGAAATTTCGACCACCTGGGGTTCTTTAACGTGCACTGACATCGCACAGCACACGGGCCTCAACATTTCGCCTCCATCGAAATGCAGCCGCCGCGGCCGGGATTCGATCCCGCGACGCTCGGATCAGCAGCCGAGTACCTTAGCCACTAGACCACCGTGGCGGGGCGATGGTCAGAAGACGCGTGGCGCTTAAATTGTCATCCCTCTGACCGAACGCCTCACTAAGAAACCGGCAACTGGCGAGCAGAAGCGTGAAGAGAAGCCCTTTGGAACCTTTATACAGGCCATGACGGTGGCTCCGAAGCAAGGGTGAAGGCCACCAAACGACTGAATAAATAGCACTGGATATTTTGTGATACAGCTGTGTGGCAAAGCATCTCGTAAGGACAAACGAAATTTTCCTGTCCATACCCCATCATGCATGTTCTTTCACATACGCATGCGCACGATACGCCACTTAAATCTAAATACTACCGTCTGTAGCGTCATTATGTATAAGTCAGGTCATTCAGAGTATATATTTTCAAGCTGCAATGAGAAGCTTGTGCAATGACAAGCTTGTAGACACTGCATTCGGCTAGCTGACGCAGCTGATATGAGCGACGATTTCGAAGCCTAATACGGGTCTTTACACAGTTCGTGCATTCTAAAGGGAGATTAAAGGCAAGTGTTAAGTTGAGTAAGATTAGGCTTGTGTTATAACCACTTCGCCCCATAGAACAGAACAGTTGAGGCGAAAACACGACGAAGTCGAGGAAATTGAGTGCCGCCCCTTGTGCCGCTAGGTGGTCACCTTTTTGAAACTGACGTCATCTCATCGTTCTATGAGTATCCCATTACTGCTCCAGGCAAATGAAAAAAAAAAATGAATTAGAAACCTTCGACAATAATTAAACGTGCAGTAGCCACAACTCTTGCTACATATTACGGCTGTGGAGCTCAGTACGCACTACGCAGTAGTGTCAGCAGCCGAGATTATGACGTCAGGTCCCCTTTCCGGCGCGAGTGATTCGAATTGAGCGACGAGACCCGGGGGTTTCGGTGCTAGTTTCCGACGCCAAAAAATCGTTTATTGGCGTTGAGAAAGCAGTGATAGACTCCTACATGGGTAAAAGATCGATTTAGCTAAGCTTAATATTTTTTTTCTTTTTAAGAAAAACATTAAGTCCTTTTAAGCACATTTCGGGCCTCTGCCTTTGCTCTCTTCTCTTTTCTCTCTGTCTCGAATGCGAGGGAAGGCTGGAGCTGTTAAACCTCTGTCACAGTTTTATTTGCGTGTTTTTCCTGAAAACATCAGTTATAATGTGTCTAAACTGAATGTGAGATATCAATATCGCGATCCGATGAAACTGTTTATCAATACATGCCTTACACAGTTCAACGTTCCCACTCGTGCGCTAAACAATTAAGCGCTCGTATTGAGTGCCTTCCGACGACGCTCGACCGGATAACTCACCTATAACGAACTTAGCTGCGTGATAAGTGCGTTTATTGCACTTTCCAAAGGCACCTATATACTGATCATGGATGCAGGTTTGCGAAACGATGTATCTTAGCGGCAAACAACTCCTCATGCGTTGGTGAGCCTATAAATGGATCACCAACGGCTCAGTGGCTAACCCGTGCTATTCATTTTTGAGCACAAGGTCATGGGTTCAGTTATTGGCCGAGTGGACCACTTTTTGACGTACGCGCAATGGAAATCGGGTCACGCACCTTGCTTTCCCGTTCACATTAAGGAGCGTGAGATGGTCAAGGATATAATGCGCATTTCCAAACCGTGACGTAAGCATAACTATCACAGTTCCAGTGCACAGCGGCGCCTTCTCAACAATTACACAAGGTCTTGCGGATTAATGCAAAGAAGCCGACGCAGACGTGAGTTCACCATATTTCACGTTAATTCGAGCTCGTTGTAATGAATAACGCGTTTCAACGAGCTACACTTCTCGCATGTCTTGCAGCTTAGCATTTCCTAACCTAACTTTCTTGAATTACCTCTTGTTCAACACTTCCATGGGAGCGCTACAAACGAATGGCGATCACTAAATCTTCCTGCGTTGCACACGTAACTACGTAGTGCCGACCACTGTAGCCCACTCATTTCAAGGGATAAAATAACTCACCAATGTGTGGACAGTGCAACGAAGCGCGCGTAATCGCGGGAGCATGGAAACGTAAATATTTCTACTAGATGCTCGAGTCTATACAAAAGACATATAGGGAAGCCTATGCCAGTACTTGTATATTTTTCCAAATACAGAATCTGTCTTCATTACAGCGTGTCACGCACCTTCTTGTATTCCCGCTGCTTCTTTCTCATTTGCAAACAAGTCAGTCACGGTGGGTTTCTAAACAGTCCGCTAACCAGTCATTATGAAGCGCGTAATATGACGGCTCTCGCGGCACTTGAGGCGTACAGCGTACATCTCCGGAGTATTTCACGCCTACACGAGCAAGACTGCATGCATCCTTCGGGACATTGTGTACGAAGACGCCGCCAGATGGCCTATACGGTATGCTGTGGCCAAAAAAAATAAACAAAAAGAAAAAGGAAAGGCCGTTTACATTGTAGTACGGCCGACAGAGTGCCCACGGTACCAGAACACAGCATCCACAAACATTCTTTACAAACGCGCTCTCGCATGTCGCCTTCCATTCGTATCCGACGCTCCAGTGCAATCGCAGCCACTATTTTTGTTTGTTTGATCCTTTAGGGTGTGCGTAACGCACCCGAGCCAATTTTCCAGGTTACAAACGCAAGCGGTAGAGCAAGAGCCTCCTCCGCTCACTTATGTCAATGTCCTTCGCCATTCTGCGTGAACCTCTCCGGCCACATAGTTACCTACGCGGCGAGAACAAGACCGGCTTTTATACACACACACACGCCCGAGGAAGAGCTCTCACGCGAGGCGCCTTTCGCGAGTGCGGCAATATAGTACACAGCAGCAGCACCACCATGTAGCGTGTCAATTGTTGATTCGCTCGTCAGGAAGCCGAGGAGCGCGCGTGCTTCCAGCTGGGAGCCCGCTGTCATTTTCCGCGCATCGCCACGCGCGTCCAAAAAAGCCTATGCACGGCCGGCACAAAACAGCGAGGCGAAGCACTGTGAAATTGCCGGAGCCGTCTGAAAACCATCAAGCCCCGGCGCGTTTTCCGTCCGCTTTTCTCTGCTCTCGGCGGGGGCTCTCGTTCCATCTCGAAAATAAGAGGCAAACAAGCGGAGCGCGTACAGAAGAGAACGTCCTCCTGTCGCGCCTCGAAGACTAGGACGACGACAACGGGAGGGGAGAAGACTCGAGTGGGGATCCATTCATTCAAAAGGCGTCGCGTCGTGGCGTCTCCGTTTTTTGTGTAGGCGATCCGGTACGGTCGTGGAGAGAGACAAAAAAATGTCCGCGGGAACGGACACAACCCTTTCTTTTGCTGGACCCCCGCCGTCCTCCTGTTGTGACTTCTTGGGGGAAAGTACGACCGTCCCGCGGGTTAGACGTCTTTACCGTAGCTCCTCGGTCATCCGCACGCGCCTCTTACTACAGCTCGAGTGCTGCCCGTCCCCATCTATCTCGAGAGTGGGGTTGACATTCAAGCACAGGGCACGCAGCGACTCGTTAACGAAGCACCGCATGTTCCTGAAAATGTGCGTGTGAAAGAAAGAGAGAGAGAAAGAAAAAGAGGAATGTATTTGTAAGTGGTCACAGAGACGGCTGCCGCACGTGGCTTTTCATTATTTTCTGTTTATTTTTTGTTTCCGCTTTGCCCATGGAAGCCAATTCTTTCGGTGCTGCCGCTTCAGCCATTTCAGCAGCAGGGCGTCCTTCAGAAACTGATATGACTGCGGGGAGCACGAGCTGGTGGAGGAGAAGAGCGCCGGGAGGGGGGGGAAACCCTAAGCTATGGGCTCTTCTTTACGGCAGGATCATTTATTTTTCGACGGGACGTCCCGTCCCCTCTCCTTTGGACGTTTTATGGTCCCTTTGACAATCGCGTTCGAACGCCGAACGAGCGTGCGCCCAGCCGGCCCTGCCTGCTCTTCAGACCACGTGCGGGCTTCCGCCGCTCCGGCAAGAGGCGCCGCTCGGCCGAAGGTGCACGCGTCCCGTTCCGTGAAAATCGGCCCACTCGACGCGTCCTAACCGCCGCCGCCGCCATTACCAGCCACCATTGCCGCCTTCAAAACTGGGCGCGAGTGCGTCTTTCATCATCGGTACATCCATAACCGGGAGAAAGCCTGCAAGACGACGTCGGTGACCATTGTCAAGAGTTGTCGTGCGCCTTGCTCGTCGTCCATGCCATTTTCTTTTACAGGCAGTGCGCCGTAAATGAGCGGGCCGCTTTTCTTTCCGAGCGGCCACAACCACTCCGTCAACCGGGGTGAGACAGCCTCTTTTGTCTTCGAGGCGCGCTCGTAGCTCGGCGAGTACCAGTCCTTATCAGGAGCGGCGCGCATCTTACCGCGAATTCCCGGCGGAACCTAGTGCACCGTAGGGGGCGGGATGTCTTGTTTAGCGTGAGCCGTGGATGCAGCGTCACCGATAGCGCGCTCCCGCGAGTGAGCTCCTCCCCTTCCCGTTCTTCCTGCTGCAGTCCAGTTTTTGCCTGGAAGCTGTTGCGTTTGCTTTTTGCCTGTGCTGCTGCTAGTGCTGCTGCCGCCGCTCTAGTCAGGCGTGAGTGATCACCCAGTGGATGTAGTCGTCAAAGGCCCGGACCTTCTGCGAAAGGTGCGTATCGGAATTTCCCCGAAGAGCCTGTCAAAATGCCGTGGCATGTGAATCGGTATTGCCTTTTGTGTTACGAAGTGCGATGCGGTATATGCCCATGTGTGGATCTAGTGCTTTACTGTACTCAGTGCTCAGTACTGTACTCAGTACACGGTGCTTGTTAAAGCATGTATGATGATACGAATGGATAGGCTGTGTGCCTTCGAATACTACAGTTTGATGTTCAGGACTCTGTGATCACTAATGCTGTGTTGACGCTTCGATAACTTGGATTTTTTTTTCTGGCTTTTGAAATCGAGTAGCTGCTTTCGCCAGCTTTAACTAACGCTACCGCTTATTTTTGAAATGGGGGCGTACTCAGCGTGCGACATGTTTCACAGGAAGGCAACGGCGAGGGTGCCCCTTTGCAGTCATGTGTTTTTGTGTGTCATATCTTTCCTGATAAGTGCGATAAGAGACATATCTGCCATTGGATAAGAGACATATCTGCCAATCCATTTTTTTGTTTTTTCATAGACGCTCCTTACATTTTTTAAAGGGAAATCTGTTCTTTTTTTTCACACCCACCATAGAATACAACTGTCGAAACACCATAATTTATTTTTAAAATGTATGCCCGTTGTAAATGTAGCACGGAATTCACGAGTAACGTCTGTAGCCTCTGCTACGTTTCCTCACGCAGTTCATCTACCTTCCCCCCTTTTCAATCCACCAGTCTAAGGTAGCAAGAATTGGTACAAATTTCGTCACACGTGTTTAGTTTTCAGCCTCTCTTTCACCTTGTATCGTGGCGAACAGAAAAAGAATAATTTCCAAGCACACCTGTCGCACGTCACCTTCTGACATAAAAGCGAAGCATTGTACGAATATACGATATGCGTGAACTGCACCTTGAGCCCGAAAAAAGAATTACAATTAGAAAAGATTAGAATAATTAATTAATTTACAGGATGCTACCAGCCCTTATACAGGGCCGTAGCAGGAGTGCAGAAAAAATATTGACAAAACAAACAATTTGTACATTGCAAACACATGACGAGCCTTTAAGAAGTAAGACAAATAACACAAAAAGGCGTGTAAGCAAATAACATTAACCGTTGGAGATCACAAACTGGCAATTAAATATGTATTAATTGTAACCAAGGATATGTCCAATGCTTTTTGTAAATATATGAAACGGCTTCTTCCAAAAGGGAATTCCATTCACTGATAGCTCTTGGAAATAAGCTATATTCGGTATGAATAACAGAACAAATAAACATTGAATGACAGTTTCTAGAGGTTTAAAGAACTTCAAAATGTCTGTGTGCCTGATGGGAACATGATGATGAATTATGAGATAAATATTTTAGTCCTTCGTATTGAGTTCTAGCCTGTAATGTGGGTAGTTCTGCCAACGCACAGTTGAGAAGGGGAGTCCGTCCGCTGATATTTATTGAATGCTTTGAACCTGACTGCCAGAAGCTGTATTCGTTTTTCTTTTTTCAATTT
This sequence comes from Hyalomma asiaticum, assembly GCA_013339685.2. Taxonomy (NCBI): domain Eukaryota; kingdom Metazoa; phylum Arthropoda; class Arachnida; order Ixodida; family Ixodidae; genus Hyalomma; species Hyalomma asiaticum. The sequence goes on from CM023485.1 coordinate 88,257,510, forward strand.
TTGATATATTTGAAAGGATCTGAGACAACCCTTGCATATTCAGTTATGGGCCTAATTTGTGTTTTATATGCTAGACATTTGGTTTCCTGCGTTGCGAGTGGTGAATTCCGCCCCAGACACCAGAGCGATTTGATAGCCTTGGGAAACACGTAGTCTATATATGGTGGTTCCAGCGAAGATCCCTTGTGAAGATCATGCCGAAGTTTTTATGCTGCTCAACTCTTGTAAGCTCAACTCGTGGTTTTGGGACGTAGAACCTTAGAGGTCAATTAGTCAGTGTGTTAATTATCCGTCAGCTATACGTGACATGTTGCCCAAGCCCTCGTCTAGACGGAGACAATTAAGTCCACTTGTTTAAACGTTGGCTCTAGCGACAGTCCCTGTTTTTGATCGTTTTCAACGATCTCGTCATCCATATTCAAGTCTCACTTTCACACTGAGCTTCTGTTCTTTGTCAAATATAGGCTAAGAAGAAAACGCCCCAAAAAATTTGCTGCTAATACTACAGCACGCGCGACAGCTTTCTAGCCCCGCAAGAGTAGCGATACACATATGTATGGCGAAGTCAGTACTACTGTTTTACGCGTGAAAATCGCTTCTGTTGGCTCTCGTATACCCGAGCGTCGTCAATGAAGTGTCAATCTCAAAAGCCGTGCTAGCTTTTCGACGGCCGGTCTGGACGCGCGGCGTTCGCTCTCCGAACGCGCGCGTCCAGACCGGCCGTCGAAAAGCTAGCACGGCTTTTGAGATTGACACTTCTGAGAGCGAACGCGCGCGTCCAGACCGGCCGTGGCTTTTCTGTGGCCTCCGCGATCGGCTGCGGCGGCGCGGAAGGTCGCACCGCCGCAGCCGATCGCGGAGGCCACGGCTTTTCTAAAGTGTTTCGCGATCTTACCGCCAGGGGAATGGCGCATGCGTGGTCGCACCTCGCGAGAGACGGATTGCCTCATTTGAAGTCACGCGTTATAAGCTGCTCGGTTGGGTATCGGTTTCGGTATTGCGTTTCTTTTGTTATTAAATATTATTTTTGCCTTTCACGAGCGTTTCTAGTATCAGGAGCGTGACAGGAGCGTCTCAGGAACATACAACCGTCATTAAATTGGTATGGCAAAAAAAAAAAAAAGAGAGAAAGCGCTGAAGTTGGGATTTAAATGTGCGCTTCCTATCTGTCTTTGTATTATATGCGTTTTTATTTATTATTATTTTTTGCTTCGACCACAAGACAAGCACTGGCTTGCCCTCACTAACTGATAACAACTGAGAAAGCTTATTTCAAAGTCATTTCGTCCCGGGCAGGGAAGTGATCTGCGCATGCGTGCTGACCACAGCGACAATCTAACTTATATAGGATCTGATGTGGAAATGAAGCGAAGCAGCACCTTGGTGGCGAGTGCAGCCCTCTTGCACAAACACGGAGTGATGCAGCTATAATTAGCGATAAGATGCATGCAGCTATAACTAGCTGCATCTTATCGTAGTTTCCGCCTCATAGAATTCCATTTTTTTGTTTGATTTCCAACGCGCATGTAATGAAGTACACTTAACAGCATGAAAACTACTTGCGAATGCGTCTTTACTGATGTTCACTTAAGTGTCTTGAACGGGTCTGCCGTTTGGTGCACTTTTACTTTTTTCATTGCGGCCTGACCGAGGAGAAATTGTTGGTTTCTTATAAGAAACCAACAATTATTCTTAAATCTTCATTTCTTTCTTTGTTAAGAGTGCCACACCCGCTTACAGTTTAATGCGGTACGCATTCTGTTCCATTTAATTACTTCTCATTGATTACCTTTACAATTAAATGACTCTTTCTGCGCTAAATTTCTGCTCTGGTATCGGCTTTACCTCATGCAACCATAAACGTGGTGCTTCCTATAGTAGATATTATTTTTCTGTGTGTTTGTCTTTTTGCATAACAACACCTTATCCGAAAGTATAAATGTCGCGACTAAAATTAGAAAGTATAAAGTAGTATAATGTCCCCAGGCGCTAACGCAACAAGAAGTCTGCTGGACGGCTTACCTTCCTGTAATATTCCTGTGCATTTAGTTAGCCCTGCTACACAGAGCTTTCAGAGTGCATATCGCGAAGTCCTATACATGCAAGCTACGGGCTTTATATACTGCTGAAGTAAGTCTCTATGAACGCAGTCGATAATGCCGAGAAGGAAATGGAATATTGGAAGAAGGGCACAGGCGTAAAAGACGAAGACGCACTTATTCGATGTTGCAATATGTAACTTCACAATATATATATATATATATATATATATATATATATATATATCGCTCATTCAGTCGGTCTTTGTGGTCGTTAGTCTCTATACGACTGTCTTGTTGTAGTGGTGGTGATGAAATATGAGATCGAATGAAAATTTTCGCTGAAGTCGTCGACATTCCTTTCATCTTCTCGCAATCTGCACGGCAGACGAGCCACAAGAAAGAGACGAGAAAGATAGACAAGTTCAGTCTTCGTTCTTTGTTCTTTCTTTCTTGTTTCCCGCATGCCGCGCAGTTTGCGGGAAGATGGACTAGTACCCACTCGCTATAGTCGACATTCCGTTATTCAAATAGTGAAAATTGTGCGAGCTGGAATACGTTCACGATTAGTCGATCCATTTGTGTACGTCGCGCTGATTGATCGCGACATTCCGTGGGCCTCCGTGTTCCTGCGAACTAAATGTCCTTTTGGATCAAGTCTCTGATTCATGCAAGAAAAGGTATTTCTACAAAGACAGTTATCAGCAAGTTACAGCGAGCGCGTGCCTTGGTATACAGGTGCTATACGCTTGGGCAAACCCTCGTGCCTAAAAATAAACAAAGAGATGTCGATAAAAAAAAGAAAAATAAAAGGTAGAAGGACTCGGACAGCTGTCTTTGAGGAATCCACGTCTCGGCCATGCAGCACAAGCATGCACCGTGAAGGTCACGCGTTCGTAGAATGCCACCGCGTCAGGCTCCAGGCGGACGTCGCCGGTGAAAACTTCCCCATACAATTTCCCGGAAAGCGCCACTCGAGTCGGAGACAAAACCGACGGAAAACGAAGGAAACCCGAGAAGGTAAAATACCAGAGGACGAACGAAAGCTCGCTCGGGCGATATGGGCCCGCGCATGGCAGCATGGGAGTTAGCGAATGACCGGGTGGGCGTGACCAGCGAACTAGACGTAACCGTGTTGGGGCAAGGTTGTCATTGCGCAATTCTTCACGCCTGAGATATAACATGGGTGTCACTGATTCCGTGGTCCCTTTTGAAGGTATAGGTATATGCGTCATTTGCACATTTATTTATTTATTTATTTATTTATTTATTTATTTATTTATTTATTTATTTATTTTAGAATACCCTAACGGCCATTGCCATTACAAAGGGGAGTGGGGAAAAAGTCGCATAACAATGCAAATGAGTCAAGAACACAAGAAATGACATCGTTAGGGGGAAAAAAACTAGATTACCAGTATTAGGCAAATGCTATAGCGGCACAAGAACAGAATACGTAAAACTGCTTATCATTAGATAAAAATACAAAATTCGGTGTATAAGTGAAGATGGATTTATTTAACGCAATACTCTCTCATGACGCAATACTCTCGCAACGAATTGGTATAGGGTTCTGAGGTGGATCTTCCGAATCAGTATTTATAGCATTTTCTCAAAGGCAACAAGTAAAAATTGAGGCAGGTTTCATTTGGAGTTTCATTTGGAGAGGCGTTTGAGTACGTGTGTTTTAAAAAGGGGACTCATTTCTATGGAGGCCAAATGTTGAGGCCCGTGTGCTGTGCGATGTCAGTGCACGTTAAAGAACCCCGCAGGTGGTCAAAATTTTCGGAGCCTTCCACTACAGTGTCTCTCATAATCATAGCTGGTTTTGGGGCGTAAAACCTCCAAAAATCAATAAATTAAAAAGGGGACTTTGAATCTAAAGCGGAGGTAGGTAGCGTCTAATGACCAGTACGATGGTCATAATGTATTTTAATAGCGAAGTATAGCAAAAAGAAAGAAGTCATTAGAAGAGAAAAGAGCGTGCACAGGCCGAGCGCTGCGCGCGTATGCGTTAAGCGGTTACGTCACTCATATGTGATGTATGAGTGACGTCACCATAAGTGTCATATGTGCATACACGTATAGATTGTTTTTTTCTTTTTCATCTACTTTCGATATGCTGGACTTTTTCTTCTATTTCAAGCAAAACTGTTATAATTTTAAGAAGATTCAGTATCGTGTGTAACATTCTATTCGGACGAACTGCTATTTTCTGTTATTTTTTGGTATGTTAGTGTTTCATCGTATGACACACACGTCAAAGTTAACCCCTGCATTGATTATGGCGTACGGGCCCCCTCAAATCTGCAGACCGCACACTTTTCATGTAAACCATCAAATGTGTTTTGGAAGAAAAATCTACAGCTGAGACTGAGAATAGCATCATATCAAAAGAGATAGCTTCGCTCTTAGCAATACAGGCAGATAGAGAAGCAAGGTTGACGTTTCCGGCTTTCGGCACCATATAATGTAACGTCAAGGTGCACAGCGTCTAGAAGTCTACTCAAGCGGACGCTATTTATTATTTATAGGATCGTTAACGCCCTTCTTTTCCAATGCGTTCTTGAAGCAACACCAGCGTCATTTCTCTCCTATACCACCCCTTCGTCTTCTCCGTTTGTCCCGGCATCTATCGCTCAGAATGGTTCTTTTTTCGGTAGCGGTCAAAAAGAGAGAATCGTTCCCTACATTGGCGGAAACGGGCACACTTGTATACCCCGCCACGGTGGTCTAGTGGCTGTGGTACTCGGCTGCGGATGCGAGGGTCGCGGAATCGAATCCCGGCTGCGGCGGCTGCATCAAGTTCGATGGAGGCGAAATGTTGAGGCCCGCGTGCTGTGCGATGTCAGTGCACGTTAAAGAACCCCAGGTGGTCAAAATTTCCGGAGCCCTCCACTACGGCGTCTCTCATAATCAGAGCTGGTTTTGGGACGTTAAACCCCACATAACAACAGCAGCACACTTGTACCCCGTAAAAGATAAGAAATACTTTTAACCTGCGGCCCTGAATACCGTCAAAATAGTGAGAGGTGGCTCCATCCTGGCCGATGTGTGTCAAAGTCCAAGAGTACAGAACTAAGAAATACCCACACTGCAGGCGCCAAATGTGCCTCATACCTTTATATATGCATCGCGTTTTGATCGAAACGACCTCATTTGGAGTTGATTGCGAGGGAGAGGGGGCGCTGCAGTGAACCTTCCCTCCCCCTCCCCCCCCCCCCTTTTTTTTTTCTGATGGAGAACCCTGCGCACGATTATGGGCGGGTGTGTGCCGGCGCTTTTGAAATTTGTTACCAGTTATGCCCTTAGCTATATTCCTAATATATATTACATAGTAATGAATGGATAATAAATTAATAATCCTAGCCAGAGCTTCGTAGTTTTCATGTAAACAGCCTCATGCCAACTTGCTGCGTAAAGCGTATACGCACATGTATGATACAGAAAGGAAGGACACACTGACCAGACATCGGAGCAGCGGCCAAATATGATTTTTTTTTTTGCCTCGAGTTAGCCGCTACAGAGCATTGTCATTTGCATATAAGGATTAGCTGATTGGGCTGCCTGGTAGGGGACCTGCCTGGTAGGATTGGGCTGCCTGGTAGGCAGCCCAATCAGCCAATCAACTGCTTGCCGTGAGAACTGCCCTAGTAAAATGTTCCGTATGGTCGTTGCAATAATTCCATGTTTCCGTAAGACTCGTATAGAAAAATATGGGAAATATACGGCAAGTGTGTGGAAAACTTGTGGACTTCGTATGGAAAATACGGAATCATTTGAACACGGAAAGGGACTTTATTTGAACACGGAAAGGGACTTTTTCAGTTTCATATGTGCAATACTACGATGAAACAGTACGACGTTATAGTGCATGAAGAAAATTTCCGTTAATCCTGTGTGCAGGAATCCAGCGTGCATGACGAATAGTGAAATAAGCATTCTGTTGTGCAAAAGGTAAAGGCGCAACACAAACAGAACAAGCAAGAGGGACAGGATAAAGGACAGGATAGAAACAAAAGCATAGGATAGGAGATTAACTGACGCACTACATCCTGTTCCTCTTGTTTATTCTGCTTGTGTGGCGTCTTTACCTTTTTGCACAATATACGCACCAACTATCCAAGCAACGTGTGTCACTAAATATTCTGTTGTCCACTTTGATTAGTGAATGTTAAGCCGCAATGTTGGCTACATTTGATTTTTTTTTCATTCTTGCTTTTCTATACAAGGAACTTATACTTAATTATGTGGAAATAAATTTTGCGTTGCACAGAAGACTGCTGCTCCATGTGCAGTATTTGTGGCTATCTTGAACATTGTCGAACGACATTGGCAGTTTCACTAGCGTTATGATGTACTAGTGGCGCTGTCATGTTTTGCAGTTGTAACTGTATATAGTAATCCTGCGAGCTACATACGCTACCGATAATCTGAAAGTTCCGTGGTCGAATTCACAGAACTTCTCTGTCGTAAGTGCTTTTTTACCATTGCATGGCTGCGCGGCTTCTGTAGTGATATGTCCAGCACCAGGATTGGTTGAAATATTATTTTGCGATCATGTTTATCCGAAGTTGTTTCTGTGAATACAGGCCATGAACGTTATATATGCTTTCGGGAAAATTGACTCGAAGAGTGCAAATTCACCACAATTTACTCAACCACGCAGGAAATAAAACTGAAAAGGGGTGAGAAAAAAAGAAAACAAATAGCGTTGGCAGGATTTTGACGAAGAATACACACCAGGAGCGGGCTGTCATTAATCAATCAACCCTCCCCCCACCGCCCCTTTCTACTCCAGGCTTGCTGAAAAAATACATTCTATAGCGTGTACCCTGCGATGACCAGCTGTCAAATTGTGCAGGCGTACGCGGCACGTACGTCGTTCGAAATCCGAGCAGAAACTTGCCACTTGCTCAGGAGACCCCTTTTCAAAAAGAGACTGCACCTCACTCTCGTTGCAGTGCTCCATTTCGTCACAGTGAAGATTTGCTGCTATTGGCTGATAGCTGGCGTAACCCATTCGCTGCCGCGCGCTGCGCTTGTGTATACGGGCTTTTCTCAATGTAGGTGGTGTAATTTCACTGTACGCAGTAACTTTACACCCGGTGCCGTCACCGAGTTGTGCGCCCACATCAACCGCGTTGTTGAGACATTCAAGCCTGGTCGGTTAACGCGTTGGGCAAAGCACCTCACTCACGGCTGCCCACCAAAGCCCTGTTCTACCGAGAGGAGAAAGAACGGGCAGGCATGATTTTTTGGTCGCAATATCTTCGCTCCCAGAAAATCTTTGATTTATTTCGGCTGTGTATTTCTGAGAGGCACACCATGCACCCCGTTTCAAAACCAAGCGGCAGGGCCGGTTCAGAACGCCCTTTAAGAGCCTTAAGGCCCAGTATTTTCAAACCAGCCCGCCAGGGGAAGTAGCTCATACAAGAAAGGGGAAGCTTGCTCCCTGCTTCTTGAGGCTATAGGTATACGTCAGGCTCGTGAACGGCGCCATCTTGGGACATGATGTGGTGTTCCCGGTGAGGACTGACGTTTAGGCGTTTAGTTATAGGGAGGCTGTATCACGACAGTGATTACCTACGCTGGCTTTGTGTATAAACGTCGTGTTGCTCCAGTAAATGTATCCATTGAAAGTTGAGCGCCTGTCCTGTAACCCTCTTGTTTCTGCGTCCGTCTGTTTAGCGCTCCGTTTTTCCGTTTCAACTACGTTTACACACGAACTCGGCCAAAGGCAAGTTGTACCGGTAAATGGATGAACTTACAGTTTTGTGTGTCGTGACATCAACTATAAGAATGTTACAACAGGTTGCATGAATAGGTAGAGGTCCTGTCATCGATAATGGCAACATTATCCATTTAGATGCTCCAGACACGAAGCAAGAAGGTTAGCAGTCCAAGATGGCGGTACAGATTTTACGGAAGGGTGCAGAAACGATCCAGCGTATTTGAGTTGGATGTCAATGTGTCCATCTAATAAACAAGGAAGGAGTAACTCCATGCGATATACTATAGGTTCCAGGGACAATTCAGGGAACCTAAATAGACCTGCCGCAGAGACAAAACTATAAAGCAGAGGGGCAGGGTTGACAGTTTGTTAGTATATAAGCACCAGTGGAGAGAGGACTAATAAAACAACTGGGTGGCACTTTCCGCTGCCCCTATTCCAAGGGGATGCTCCAACAAGTTATCAATGAACGCTGGCTAATCAGAAGGGTGGGCATAAAATTAACAAAAAGGACTTACCAATAGTAAGCGAACGTGCTTTTTGAACCCTAAGATTGGGGGTTTAATTTTAAAATAATTATATGCGATCGAGTGGCTGGTGTTTGATGCATATACCATAATTATCACTCAGCATCTTCAGTGTCAAGCAGCACGGCAAACCATGCACGTGCCGTCAGCCGGGCTTGATTTCCAGCGCATATTATGTAGCGTGCACCTGCTCACACACTCGAGGGAACACGAGTTCACAAATGGTGACAGCACGCATAAATTATCTATCAGTGCCCACCAATGGCCGCCGGCAAGACAACCATTGATCATTAAAGGGGAACTACGGTGGCTTTTCGTCATATAGCTCTTTTCCTGTGTACTGAGGTACCGACTCTCCTGTAGGAGGCAATTAGCTGGTTCAGAAGCTCACCTGTAGTAAATTGCTGAATGAACTATGTGTTCAAACCGAAACCGAAACGGGTACACGCTTCTTACAGTGTACGCGATGACGTCATAGTTTCCCTACCATCAGAAATATGGAGCTGGTGAGGAATGAAAGTGGCGAGGCCATACAGCGATGTATGTAGTCATGCCAACTTTCCTGAACTTTACAGCGATGATCTGAACACTGAATTGTCACCGCATTGTAGGTAATGGCGTCAAAAACAGAGTGGTCAGCATGAAATCCGCTAAATTTTAAGAAAATTCATTTTCTGGAATACTGAATGACTTGCAACCGCCTAGCTTGGAATATATTATTACAGTACTGAGGAGAACATGTATTGAATATTTCATTGATATTAGTGGACACTGACAAATCGCCGAAGTTACATGCCCTTTAAGGGTAACAGAGTGGATCCTTTGCTATGCTCCTTTACTAAAGGATACCGTGTTTACAGTGTACACTCTAAACACGGTAGCCTTTAGTAACGGAGCATATTTTCATATTTTTGTGTACCTATAAAATAAACTAAAGGGTACCGTGCTTAGAGTGATATATATATAGCAGAGGCCCTCTCCCAGCAGTGGGACCAGATTCACATGCTGATGATTATGACCTGCCAGCGGTAGCAGAGTACCGTATATCTAGCCTTATTAGCTGACACTACTGCATTTCTTCGTAAAAAAAAAAAACTATATAGAAACAGCGTTTACATGTATGCGACAGGAGCGCGTATCGCAGCGACTTTCGGGGCCACTGTCGCATTCGTGTAGACGAGGTTGACAGGAAACTATATACTGCGTGAAAAATCACTCCGGAATATCGTTACCACACGGAACTGTAGTAAAGAGCAAAATCTGCTGCACTCTTTAAAGCATAACAATGGTCTACAAAACAGTTTTCCAGTTGCACAGTGTTCACTGGAAACTTCTGCGTTGACACATGTGAATATCTGATCTGGCCGTTTCCTTGTCAGCTATCCCAGGGTATAGGGTATAACAAACCACATTTATTCTATGCCGATGAACTTACCTGGCTTTTTTCTTTTTTTAAATTTAGTTTCTCTCCTTCGTTATATACCGAATTTCTTTTCCACCTTTGTATGAGCAGCCGTATGATACCGGCAAATTAGTTTACCTTGTGAACGCCGCTTGTCGTGTAGTGTGAAGACTGTAATCAACGAAGACAGAACGAGGCCCATTACTTTTGCGAAAACCACATATTTTATTTCATCAGGTACAGTGCTGCGAGGCAGGCAACCCTCGAATCCTGGTAACCACGCAGTCGTAGTACGCTCTGCCCCGGGCGGGATGGTACAGTGCGCAGCGATCATGGAAGATCAGCTGACATGGCCTTGCGTGAAACCTTTGGTACTTACCTCATCGGAAGGGACACTTCGATCTTATAACTCAAGAGGGAGTACACTAAGTTTCAGTACTGTTGTCACTGAGGTTTCAATTGCCGTTGCTTATCATATCAGTACAGTAAAGTGATACTTTACGGGGAAATACGTACGTAAATAAAGGCAGCTCGCGCATGGAGGTCAGAATAGAGATTGTTATAGGAGAAGCCTTCGTCCAGCTGTGGACATCACATGAGCTCGTGATGATGATGACGATTGATAACGCATACAAGCTTGTCACCCAGCGTGCCTCAATTTCGCTTTCTATTGTATTTTCTGCCTCCAGCACCTTTTCGAGAAGACGAATATCTAATAAAGACGACTTTACGAATAATCGCAGAATCCTTCTGAAGTTCGACTGGCCCACGCCAAGAATTCGTTTTTACCTGCCTCATATCTTATTGCAAATTAACTTTTCTATGCTTTCCGAGCGTGAATGATGAGTACTGAGGTGTTGTACAGTCAGCTTGTCCATTTGTAGTCATATAAATGAGAGAATGCGGGGGTTGAAGCGTCAAATGACAGAAAATAAAAATTAATTTTGGAAGCGAACTGCTCTCTGCCTCGGCATCCAATACGTGCGGGCGTAACTTTTCATATATTATGAGATGTGGCCGCAGATACAACATATATTATGATAATCGACTTTCTTTACGCGGCTACCATTTAACTGCGATCTCAGATCCCTTTCCTCCTTTCCACGTTATAAACAAAGTTTAATTGTGTTCCTGTTTCAGGTTTCTGAAAGATTTAGGCGACGCAACGTATATATCGGAAAATTGTCACGCAGTGAGAACACCGGGCGCTTTCCCACTATATTCCAGCAGCCGAGAGTGATTATGCTAATATGATTCCGTTTATTCTGCAAGTCGCCGAACCTCCTGCGGCTTGCACAGCGTCTTCTGGCACGAATAACTTGCTATTGGCTACTTCTCAGCTACGTTAGCATTCTCCATAGCGATTATGTTGAGCAATCACCGGCTCAGGCGTGCTCTGGATTTGTGGGCAGATCGGTCGAAATGATTTCTTGTTCGTTTCGGTCGAGATGAAGTTAATACAGCTTTGCCAATGATAAAAAATTTAACCGCTGATATCAGCTCTGTTTTAGTGCGAAAACTGAGAATAATACTGGACAGAGGCTTGGAAGAGGTTACGCTCCTTCGTTGGAGCTTTGCAATTGTAGTGCTGAGTTTAGAATATTCTTGTCTGTGGCTTCCCCGCTAACCTTTAGTAAAACCAGCTTTTAAGACTAACATTTGTAACGTTCAAATGTCAGCTGCTCTTACTAACATCATGAACAATGAAGAAAGTGTTGATGCTTAGCGGCCTTTTTTCTTTCTTTTTTATTGTGGTCGTGCCTCAAACTCAGAAGTGACTGATCTGTGGGGCGTAACGGTGATAATGCATCACTGGTGCCTTAGCCATTCTAGCGCTGCCAGCGGAATCAGAGGTCGGAACCATCGACATAGACGTAAAACTGCTTTGCAGTTCTTCACGATGCGCCCCCGTCTCTTGTTGTGTTGCATGGCACCAATATGTACTACATTGATATTTAACACTATGACAGTCTCCAACACCTTCCTATATACAGGGCCGTCGGGTCCGTAACGACGCCCTTTCTGATGTCGCTCCTGTTTGCGCGTGCTTGGCCCAGAACGAAGCTACTAATGAGATCAGACGTGAATGGTGGATGATTACGATGACGTATAGGATCGAGGGCGTATGCAATGGCAAATTATTGCCATGATTGCGATATGGTTTGCGAAAGTTCTTTGCAGGCACCGATAGTTCGCTTTTAGAGTTACTTGTTGTTGTAACGTATAATAAGCGTTAAAAGGCAGTCGTGTTCGCACTGTTCCGTTATACACTGTGTTAGTGTCTGTTTGCCACATACTGTTCTTGTCTCGCATTGCTGTCACAGAAGAGTACAGTCCAACAACACAATCCAAACGACATATTACTCATTACTCGCCCCTTAATTAAGAAGCTGCACGGGAATCTATTTATGGCGTTGCTGTGTGTTCAACTCACCGTTTTATCTGCCATGTTACGACTATAGCATTACAGCAAAGCCTTGTTCACAGTTGAAAACCCTTCACATGTGTTTCGGACAGCGGAAAAACACATGCAGTGCCTTTTATTTTCATCTCTTGTTTCGCAAGGCGAACAATGGCAGCAAGAAAGGAAACAGCGTATATTACAACACGACTTACTTAACATATTACAATGTTTAATTTTATGCGATTACCCCTACAGCGCTCACATTCGTTTAGCAGTCCCCTTACGGGATATATGTGCAGCATGCACCCCTTACAGGCCTAGAGGTCTCTTCAACACACGCACGCCCACGGTCGGACACATCGACGGGATGGACTCTTCTCGGCGATGTTGACGTTTCGTATGTACCACACAAACCTCTCTAGAACCGAATTTGTAGTCTAGTGGCAAACAAATTCGGATCTACAGGGTAGATGTAGAACACTAGAGCTCAACTTGCGCTGTTTTCCCTCGCCGCCGTCTGATGAGAGGCCCGTCTTCTTCCAACTGCTTGCTGTCCTGCACCAATGAACACCCCTACCCACCCCGCTCTTTCGATCTGTCCCAACCCCACTCGTCCCTTCTTCTGCACTATGCCACCCCCGCGGCTCCCGGTTTCGTGACTTTGATTCGATTTGATTAAGGGTGCAGAAGAAGCGTATTGAATAGCGCGGATGCGAGGGGGGTGTCGTAGTAGGGAGAAAAGAAGCAAGAAGAGAGTAGCAGCAGCGTGTCTGCCAGAGAAGCAGTCCAATCAGTAGCTGCGCGCCTCCGCGCCTTAGTCGGGCACAGGCAACGCCCTTTGTCACTCGGGGCGGATGAGCAGAAGAGTCCCTCGGCTGCTTTCTTGTCGCGAGTACGCCGCGGCAGTTTGTCTTCTCTAATTGGGCCCGCGGAACCCTCCGCCCGCTATTTTTTTGTCCTCCCCGATGTGTTCCTCTTGTCCACTTGATCAGCCAGGCCAACGACGGCCGTCCACCGCTCCGCGTAGCTGTAGCTGCTGGTGTGCGAACTCGAACCGGGATCCCCCCTTTTCTTCTCTTGCTGCTTCCACCGCCACGAAGACGCCGACGTACAAGGTCTGCAAAGATTGAACGCGTCAAAAGAACTCGTCAACCCATTGTTGCGTACTTGTGAGAAAGGGAGAGAGGAGGCGGATGACACAAAGACTTGCGAAAGTTCACTTTCCGTGAATGAACAGTCTATTCTCTTTCTGAGGTTCGATTTAGTGCTTCTTCTTTCTTTTTTTTTTTTGTGTGCACTTATAGTGTTTGGTGTTTTTGTGGAAGTGACCAAAAACTGGTCATTTCGAAGCTGACATTTTTCGGGCATGTTCCTAACTTCATTACGTTTATATATATGGATGTGCACTTTACCGGAGCCGTTGTTGGCATCTCTATACGCAGAGGGTAGAACGTTTTGTCTAATTACAATACATGCGATAGTTGGTTCGCTCACCTCAGTGTCCTCGTAGAACGGAAATAATGGAAGTACGGAGATTTAACGATATTAACTCACCGTCATTTCGTTACGTCAGAGTCAAAGCGTGCAAATCGCAGCAGTACTAGATCTGTGTGATTCGGGTTAGGACCCATATACAACAGGCAGCGGAGGAGCGTTGTCGATCACGTGTATTTTTCGGGTAACTCGCTATCCGTATAGACGTAAAGAGGCCTATACGCATACAAACTAAAATCCTGTAATGTCAATTTGTTCCCCACCTTTCTCATCTTCTGTGAACCGATGATCTGCTGCCTTTTGAATTTTCCGGTAAAGCTTTTGGGTGCTCAATGCACGTCGGCAGAACGTTGCTTAACCCACCGAAAATGAATGACTTATAGGTGCGTATATAGGGGGCTAGCTGGTACGTCTGTGAATTCGACTCCATGGACCGAATTCACAAAACTTCTCTTTCGTGACGTCTTCGTTTTTTTTTTTTCTATTGATCAGCGGGCTTCGCTAATGATATGCCGAGCGTCAATATAGACGAAGTATACCCTCTTACTAACATTTTTGGCGGAAGACATTTTTGCGAATACGTGCTCAGGTTTTTAAAGCAATGTATATGCACATATCGCCTAAATCATATTTCTTTTCGTGTCAGTACACACCACAATATGACTTTAATTCGTACAGTATTATACAGTGAGCGGACGAAGGGACCTTGCAATTTAACAAATGGCCTTCAGCCACGGTTTCCTTTCATGAACAAAACAAATGATTATTGTGAAAGGAGTTTGTCATATCTTGCATATATACTAATAAACAGTCCCGGCACTCTGTGAAGACCGTGGCGGCTTTCAGGCATCCCTACATTTTTTTTCCCACGCACTGAAGCCGAAGCTCACCTGCAATAACTCAGCTCGCTATCTCTGACAGGAACAGACGTTGTTTTTAAAAGAGGTACCCATTTGTGACGCGTACGACGACATATACCTTTTTTATTTATAGCCTACGCGAACAAAGCGCACCTGTAAACAGCATCCTTTCGCTACGCGATGCTAGCAGCCTTGCAGCCTTTAAATATAACAACGAAAACAACTCATCGCCCCGTTTATAATAAATGAGCTGGTTGACGTGACCGCAGGTATCAGAGATGTCACGCGTTTACGGGGCGACCCCCCCACTTGCGCGGTTTCCTCTCCGAGCGGCGGAGCGTGACAGGCGTTTCCTAATCAGCCGCGCTTATCTGATAACCGGACCACCAGCGCTGAATGCGTTTACCTCCTCTTGTACACTTCCGTAAGAGTTGCAGTTGGACAACAAAAAAAGTATAGTGAAAAAAAAATTGTGCGATAAGTTTTCATACGGGAGCATGGGGCGATATCTCATTACAACGCGCATGGCAGGAGGAAAGCCCCGAAGAAGAAAAAATAAATAAATAAAAGAAGAGAGAGGGAGAGAGGCGAGGGAAGCAGAGAGCTGCTTGCTCCCTGCATCCTCCAGGAAATGTCAAGCAAGACTGCGCAGCGCCAGGAGGGATCCTCAGGAGCGTCCGACCCTCAGAGAATACGTGACTCGCATTCGCAGTGAGCCGACGCGACACTGAACGACTTGTCGACAGCTCCAGATTGGCCGGGACACGGCGTGCCGAACCAACTATCTCATTGTCGTGCTTCTTCTTCTTCTTCATTACTATGTTCTTTCTTTTTCCTTTTTTTTTTTTCTAAGAGGTCGTGTCCCAGCTGCAGACCACCTCGGCGTGCGCCGTCACAACAGTGCGTATTGTGTTTGTATAAGTATGTGGATACCTACACGATTGGCGGACAGTGCGTCATCTTTCATTCTCGACGCTGTGTTTAGATTTGGGAAAACTTCATAGAAGGAAACACTTGTTATTTGCAAGATGGGAGTCTGATATGCTTTCCCGAACACGCACGCTCTGCAACTGTTGACCGCCTTAGTATATAGAAAACAATGGATGGAGTCGTGTAAAAATATAAAACGACTCGATGTACTTCTATGAACAACTCGCCCTTGTATTTCGACGTATATGACGTGGAATACGAGCTCAGAATTGCACTTATAATGGTAATCAGTCGGTACATATATTCGTAAAGATAAAGGAGAGTTGTTAAGCCATACTTAACGTGAAACATCAGGAGGAAAACTGAGCATATTGCAGTCAGCTTTAATTTTTTTTTTCTGCAGCATATGCAGTATAAGACAATACATTACGGGCATCAGTTCTGGTTCCAGTATTCGTCTCTCGCGTCTCGTAGAGTGTAGCTCGTCCTGTATGATGATAACGACGGTGTCCCATAGCAAAATACGGATGCCGAAAAGAACGGGAAATGGAGCATGGAATGCTAAATAAGTAATACGCCCGTTCAATACACTTTCATTGGCAAAGCAGATGATCTGGAGGCGCAGCTCTCCAGAGGACAGAAATGCTGCGGCAAAATTTGGCGGCGAAGTGCGTCAACCGGCGCTGAGCAACAACGTCAGCTGGTGACGTCAGAAAGATGGTTTGAAATAGAGAACGTGAAGGTAGTACACTGACAGAGAAAGACAGCAAAATCGAAAACGAAGGTGTCATGTCGTCGCATGATCGGCACTGTCGCGTAATGGCCACAATCGCTTTTCAATCACATGACGCCAACGAACAAATCCTTCGATTTTCCAGAACAAAGGAAGGAGGGAGAGAGGAAAAGAACTTGGCGGGTGATTATGGAAGGCAGAGTCAGGTTTGAGGAACGCAAGCGCAAAGTTTGCCCCCTCTTTTTATGGTAGAACGGGAGTCGAGTGCGGAAAAAAAAAAAAAAAAGTGACACAAAGTTCCGAACAGCGCGCCTGCGCCGGACGGGCGGCGGACGAAGAAAAGGCGATGCCTGCCGTCGACGGGCGACTATCGGGAAAGCCGGAGCCGCCATGAATCATTTCGCTGACATGAGGACGCCATCTTGGAAACCAGCCGAGCGACGGCTGAGGGGATGAGAGAGGAGAAAAACGCCCGAGGCGAAAGGAGGAGAGAAAAAAAAAGAAAGAAGGAACGGAAACAGCGCCCGCACGAAGCGGCAGCAACACCACAGAGGCGCACATGGAAAAGAAAAGAAAGAACGATAAAGAAACACGATCGACGTGGAAAGAATAAGCGAAACAAGAACGCAAAAAGAAGAACGAAGTGAAAACGGCAGAGTGGGGAAAAAAAGAGAAAGACAACTGTGCGAAAAAAAGAAATGAAAGGAGAGGCCGAAGCGAAAAGTGGGCGGAAATAGTAGGGACATGGGTGGAGGCACAAAAAAGAAAGAGACGCGCATACTACGGGGAAAGGGGGAGGCGTACGAAGGAGGAAGACGAGTCGCTCCGACGCGGCGCTTCTTTTTTGCGAGCTCGAATCGGGCTGAGCTTGCCTAGCGTGCGTGCGTGAGCCACCGAGCGGGCGGGCGGGCGGCGAAGTGGGGTTCCGTCGGAGCCCTCCCCTTTCGTGATCGCGAGACGAAACTTGGCGCAGCCGAGTTCATGGAACATACGGGTGCGCCTGAGCCGCTCGCCGCCAAAGAGCGCCAAAAATTCACAGAAAAAAACAATGAGTCGGAAAAAAAGAAGAGAAAGAATGAAGCTGGCGGGTGTAGTGAAGAAAGAGAATGAAAGAGGGGGGGGACAGACAAAACCAGTCCGCCTTCGGTATATGCCGCCGCTCGCGAATTCGCTGCGTAGCTTTTTTTTTTTTTTTGTGTATATTATTTCCAGTTTCCCCGCGTTTCGTTCGTGCTCGGAGATCACAGCGAGTTCTTGGTTGCTTTTTGTGGATCGCACCAAGCGCCAATTTTTTTTTCTTTCTTTTGGTTTCTTCGCCGCTAGTGTTCGCTTTTGAATTCGCCGCTTCCTTTGGTATTAGGTTCTTATCCACTACACCTCCACCCCCCTCACCCACCATCCAGGCAGCAAATCTACCCCCTTCGAACTTTACACTCGCATCCCTTTCATGTTTGCTGAACTTCTATAGTACATTTCTCCTCATTATTAGTATTACACTTCTCTATTTCTGTTCTGTGTTTCCCGCTGATTTTCTAGAATTAGTATCGCACGCCTTAGAAAAAGGAGAGGGGGGGGGGAAGCGACAGGACTTGGAGAGAAGAGGAGTGGTTGAAGGAGGGGTCGAAAGAATAAAAGGGAGGATACGAGGCAGAACACACATTTAAAAAAAAATGTAATAGGAGCAAGAAAGGTTGCCCCGTGGTCTCGTGCGGCGAACGCACTCACACAAGAGGAACTGGTTTCCGCGCTTGCAGAGGAGTGACTGGTGGGCGGCTGGCGCGTTTTTCTGACTGGGCATCACGTTCAGGGCTGAAACAGCGCGGCGTGCCCGTCTCGCCGCCCGCCCCGTTTCCCTCGAAACGCGGGGCTGGGTGTGAGAGGCGCCGCGCGAGTGTGCGTACGCACATTCCGGTTGCGTGATTAGTATTTCTGTACTTTCCTAGTCTTTCTCTCTCTCTCGCTCTTTTCATAGCGTAACTATAAAGAGACGGTAGGAACATGAAGTGGTACTGCAGGCTCCGTCTCGTCGCGCAAGTTTTTGGAGACATACGTTGCAGATCAGATCAGCGGAAGTCCGCTACACTGCAGGTGAACGAGAAAGATTCATGAAACAGAAAGGTTGTGATCCAGTACAAAGAGAGCCCCTGCCATGTTAAAAGGGTTGCGGAAGCTATAGCGGCACGATGAACTCTTGGGCCAGAAACAAAAGCACAAAGCTACAATGAAAATGTGCGCTGACTTGAGAAAAAATGAAAGTATCCTATAATTTACGAGAATTTCGAAATGAATAACGATCCCACGGACCGGGACGACTTTTTCGCCAACTTACAGGAAGACATAAGTTGCAAAACACGGTGGCGTGGTGGCGAAATGACTGCATCGCGCATAGGCTGATACAGCCGCAAGAAATTTGCAAACTCTGAAATATGATGCAATATGATTTGAAACGATGAAAGTTTACAGAGGCAAAACTACAGAGGCAAAATATCGTAAGATATCGTAAACGTGTATCCTCTCAGGAGACACAACAACGGCAGAGAAAAAAGAAGCAAATGTAATAAAAAAAGATGCAGCGATAGACAACGTGAATCTCAGCTGGCTGGCTCATACTTGCAGATTAGATAAATCTGTTTCCCCGCGCTCTTCAATATAAGTTGTTAGCTTCTCAAATGAGAGAAAACACGTCGCTATTATATACACATGGCACGAACGTCAATGTTATCCGCTTTTTAGCTACTTCTAATGTATATGACTATTGGCCCGAGGACACCTCTGAATCTTTCTGATCAGCCGTGCCTTAATGACTGCACATATGCAAAGAGTCTTCAGCAGGTTATGGTGACCAACAGCCCTTCATTCTCCCATACCTCTTAATTCCCCCGTACCTCACACGTTTCCCCATACCTCCCCACAGCCCTTAATTTTCTCAAGTGACATATCTGTACACTATATATACTGACAACTGTATATAACAGCTTTTCGTTTAGAGCGTCAACATTTTCTTATATATATTGATCTTATATATTGACACAACGAGCAGCAATCGTTATTTTCCCATTTCAAGGCCCGTGAAGCACGGTGCACACATTAATGCGCAAGGACGACTAGGCATAAAAAAAAAAGTACTAAAGAGCGCGAACTTTCTTCATTCTCAGAGTTTGCAACAAGCAGCGATCGCTCCGTTGCGAATAAAGCAAGGCAATCCTTCAGTCAGTACACAGAGCGTCTCGCCACTCAAGAACCCGCGGAAAGGAGCCTATACATAAAGGGTATAGGTGGAAAGACGGGGAGACGAAAACGAGAAATAAAGGGTTCGGGGCAATCCGATTGCCTCGCTCGCGACACCAGTGGAAATTAAATGGTCCCTGGGTTTCGCTTTCCAACTACCTTCACATTTACGTTTTTTTCTCGCTTCTCTCTCTCTCTCAGTCTGAAACGAGTCGCAGCGGGGCACACAAAAAAAATGCATCGACGATCGCACGTTGCGTGTTGCACACAGCATATAGACTCGTAAAGCGAATCAAAAGGTAAGAAGGTAAAGAACTTCACAAACGCACGCCCGTCAAACAAAAGAAGGAAAAAGAGATCCCGTACGGGCCGGGTTCCTCGCAGCAACCCCGCCTTGCTCAACAATGCGTTCTCCTTTCTCGCTACATTTGTAAAGCGGGAGTCGGTGCTCGTTTGTCTTCATGAATTGCCTGATTTATCGCCGCATATACGGCGCGGCTGTATAGTCGAGACTCGGGGAAACCCCTTTCCCCTCTCTCCCCTCACTCTTGCCAGGGCCAGTCGCCGGGAGTTCTGCACAGAGCCAAACCAATCCGCATCAAGCCTTGTATGCTCTGCACACGGTCTAATGCCGTGTTCGCACTCGAATTTGAAGGCAAGTGTAAAGCAATAAATATTCACGTATACAGTATAAGCGGTACACTCCGGGGCGACCCTGCGGAAAAAGCATGAGCGTGTAGTGCGTTACATGCACTTCCAGTTTGGAGCCCTGAACGTGGAAATATAGAGTGAAGGGAATGCGGGTTACAACCCCTTGCGACCCGAAGTGGTAGGCAGATGCCCTATGTGGCCCCGTGCGAAAGCCATTCCCCAAGAGCGTATCCGTGACATTTCCCCGGGTTCATGGTTCCGTTGCGGGAGAGAATATATATATATTTTTAGTACCTCTGGGGAGTGATGGCGGTGCGTTACAACTTACAGTCGAACCTCGAGTGCCGAGTATTTTTTGGCGGTATTTTCTCTGTCTTGCAATTTTTGTTTCATTTTTATTTGCCCCGGCCCTTGTCTGATTCCTGCAGGACATAGTAATCTAAATTGGTGTGCACTTGTCTCACGGCCAGTCTGCGGCATCGGTTATGTGAACGAGGTTGCCACGAAAGTTGGTAGTGGTCTTTATGCGCTTCGTCATCTTGTTTCTATAAATTAGTCTTTCAAAATTACTTGTGCAAGGTATATATTTTGTACGCGAGGTGTTCTAAGCGTCTATAAAATGCAATATCCGCGTTTCTTGGGGACCCTGTGCCTACTATGACGTGATGAAGAGTTCACTTATTATATAAACGATATAGGTGAAATTATCCAACAAACTGTGAATCGAACTTGACATACTTTTACACTCTTGAATGTGTGACATCCGATATAATCATCGGTAAGGAGCTTTCAAAATACCGGTCAACACGAAGAAAAAATATAGTCATCAAACTTTAGCAGTCAGTCTGTGAGCGGGACGCATTTACTCAAGCAATATGACGGCAAATCAACACACTGCCCAACACATCTAAATATACTAAATACTTTTTCATTCATTAATCCCGTGAATGCGAAATGTATCCCAAATTCTGCCTCCAACAGCTACTGCGTGCGTAGTGGATGATCAGGCACTTGTTGATGGGATATTTCTGCGTGAAACTAATATACAACTGCACGCCATGGTGCAATATAGCTGTTCAAGGCGATGAGTTGGTCATTATACGTATACAGTGTTCTATTCAAACTGCATGACATGCATGTTCGTCAAAACTATAGCCAATGCATTATTGCTTGAAACTACGCAAGCGTGCAGGACAACGCCTGCACAAGTAACATACATATGCAGACTGTTTCCTGCAAGCGCGTGTTCGCTCCATTTCGACTTTTCCGTTGTTTCCCGTAACGCCTTCATTCTTTCTATTTAGCCAATCATAGCCACAATGCAGAAGCTTCCTAATGAACAGCAGCAGTTGCACTAGCAATTTAAAGCACCACGGTCATCTCCGTGAAAGCATGTCGCTGACGAGAGGCCGAAAGAGGGGAGTCCCTCAACATATACCGTATAACGCTCCAAATCGTTTCTCTTGCCCCTTTCAACCTCGCGCCCCTTCAGAAACGTATGCCTCTGCATTTTCAACTCGACGCACCACCCACACGCCGCGCAAAACCGCCGCGCGTCGTTTATACAGTGGCGACGGCGAAGCACATGTAGTGGCGAAAGCGCACGGCGGCTTGTTGGCTTTCTTTTTTTCTTCCCACCTCGGGCTGTCAGGCGGAATCTTATTCCGGCATTTTTATGGCGCAGAGTAACAATTACGAGCCCATAAATCGTCTTGCGGCCGCCCGTGAGGACGTTTCGCGCACGCGTGTCCCGTCGTTAAACGCGAACGCGCTCGTTGGCTCTAATTTATGGTCGTCGTTGCCGCCGCGCGACCCCGCGCGCCGCCACGCGAGAAAGCGAGCGCGGACGCGCTCGTACATAATACACTCGCCGTTGACGACAAACGTCGGCACGCGCGCGATACTCGATGAAGTGCTGCTCTGCTTGGAGACGTCTTGCATGACAAGTGCCATGGTGTAATCCGCTTATAAGCGGGGACATGCTGTATAGTCATTGTATAAAAGAGAGCATGTCTTACTAGCATCCTCCTTTCCGCCCTCCCCCTTTCTTGTCACTCGTAATCACAAGAAAGAGTAGCTCAGAGAGCGAGAGTCGCAAGGTTCTGCAGCTGTCCAAGGTCAAAGGGAAGTCGCAAGCCCACGACATGGACTTGAAGGGATTAAAGGGATGTTTGGCGGAGCTCTTTAAAGAAAGAAAGGAAAAAAAGGAAGATGCGAGCAGGAGTCGTATTAATAAACAGGAAAAAAAATGAGAGAGAGAAGAACGATGAAGGGGAAAGAAACAAGCCCGGGTGCTACAGAACATTGAGCGAGAAACCCTCATTTTTCGAAGCTGTAAGGTCTTTCCTTCCTTCTTTCTTCTTTTTTTTTTACTTTATCGAAATCATTCCCTCCGCACACTCTGCATCGTTCCCCCCACACCCCCAGCAAAGTACACCCAGCGCAGCCGCAAACTGCGCGTTCCGCTCGCTGCAACGGCGGGGACCTTTATCGCGGTCAGGAGAGTATAACGTAGTAAAAGAAATTAGTCCCACTCTCTTCTTTCTTTCCCCGCAGCGGAGGAATGATTCCACCATCGAGAAGGGGGTTATATCTGAGAAGGGGGGGGGGGGGTGCACGGTACTCGCATAACACAGCGTGCGATAGCAGCAGTGGCGGCCGCCAACGTTGGCTAGAGAGATGAAAGGGGGGGAGGAGATGGTTCTCAGAGGCGAGCGAAATAAATCGTACACCACCAGCGAGGAGAAAAGAATGAGGCGAGGAGGAAAGCGACAAAACGACGGCGATTTTTCATACAAATGGCCCCCACGGCCGCCGCTCCTCTCTAGCAGTATATGTACGTACACGAAAGGGAGAACCGCTCCACGCTTGCTTTCTCTCTTCACACGCACACACAGCTTGGGAAAGCAGCGGTCGTCGCTCGCGGGGTCTCCGCGGTTGCCGCGGAACTGTTAACGCCGCGGAAGAGAGAACGCGACTCCGAGAGAGCCGTTGAGGCCCTCGAGAGTTATAAATAGTGGCCGTTTAAGCAAGACCGCGCGTGGTTCGGTTTATTACGCGAGTGTTGTGCGTCTGTGCGCGCTCCCCCCCACCACCCTCTGCTCCACGCTAACGCGCCCATAACACTTCTATATCACCCGCCTCCCCCTGTATGGATACACGCACACTATTAACGCCTGCGTGTGTTTGTATGTGTGTGAAAGAGGAAGACTTTCTCTCGGTCTTCTTCGGTGGTGCGAATGTTTACACACGTTTAGGGCACGCATAATATACACACGTATGTAGTGTATACGTCGTCACCGCGACGTGTAAGACTAGCGGCCCCCTGCGTGTGAAGGCATTGCCTGTGAGCAGGCTGATTCGTGGTGTGAGAAAGAGTGCGTGTTTATGTACGGTGGGGATGTAGACGACGTAATATCCGCGCAATGACTCTGGAAGTAGCGGGGGGAAGGGGCTTCCCCCGCAGTCTCGGCTTATATATACACACGGCCACACGTATATATACAGGCACGCGAGCTGAGACGACCTTGCGGCGCAGTTCTATAGCGGGCCCATTCGCACTTTCGCTCGGCCGGCCGGCGGCGCTCACGGGCCTGATAATAGTGCCATTACATTTCCATTCGAGTGCAGTTAACCGGGCGCGGTAGCGGCGAACTTCGCTCTACCGCAGACGAAGCGTGTCTGGCGTAAACGGTGGCAATGTTCTTATATAGACGGTGGGACGTCGGCGTGGTCTTTCCCCCGACGTTGTCACTGCATACATTCCGGCCGTGTGAATTAACACGTTTACTTTCTGTAGATGTCGTACGACGTAACGGGGAAGAGAAAGGGCTACGTGACCATCAATATGGGGGTTAAATTTTTCGATGGTGAAGGCTCGAAGACAAGGGTTTATTCATAATTTCGATTTTAATTGGGTGTTGTCCGTGGTGTAACCAGTACGCCAGGGTGTGTGGATACCAATCATCGATTATCCAAAGAATCTTGTTTTTGTTTTGTTTTTTTCGGCGAGGGGGTATAAATTCCTGCTCGAAGAAATGTATATAATGCGAATATTTCCTAGTTTCCCTGTGATTTTTATGAATAAAAACAACTTTTACGGACGGCGCACGCATTTCCTGCTACATGACCACATAACGCTTAATTCACTCTGCGTTATTACCGATTCCAGATTAACAGCTTGAACGTCGTCCTGCTCTACTATTCAACCCCAGTTTGATGCTCGAACTGCCGTCTTATAAACCTAATTACACCGGTTACAGCCGTGATAATCGTTTGTATACAAGTCTCCACAGGCGTGAGAGCGCATTTTAACTCCAAACCCGTCAGCTGATGCCGATATTCGTCGCTCTTCGAGCATAAGAAATAATGTGGTGCTGATATGTAAGCTCACCTGCGATGCCATTTTCTATATGTTTACCTTATTTTGATCGTGATCGACAGCACACTATTTTTCGTAAACGCACAACGTGCTTCTCTCTCTCTGTGTCTGTGTGTTTTACATAAGCTTCGATGTGCAAGCCGCCTACGAGCATACATATGCTATATGTGATACCACACGACTGTACATGATACCGTCGGGCTCCTATCTCTTGGCAGCGTTGGGCGTCGTTGCCTCAGGGACTTTCTTCGCATGCCACGGGAGAAAGACCGAATGGGTGTCGCCGTACGAGACATCAGGCACGCGGGGACTGTTGAGGACGCGTCTCGGCGGACAGAATTGGGACCCACGGCATCGCACCGCGCGATGCTATTATTAAGGTGCGCGAGCACCCAACGGAGAGAGAACGATGCAAGCGGGCGCGCGGCCCCTTGGCGGCGGAGCATTTGTCTTTCTTGGCCGTGCGCGGTGTGGCTCCCGTGTGTAGCGCTGTGCAACGCGGCAAAGCGCGCTAATTGGGGGTATTAATCATTGTTTCGCGCCTGTAGCGTGGGCCTCGCATCCCTCCCCTCTCTCTCTCGTATGCGCTGCAGAGGCGGCCTGGCCGTCGTTTGGCCCCGTGGCCCGAAGAAGTGTATAGCGTGCAGTGCGTGTCGGGTGTCTTCCTGGACGGTGCGGATGTAATTTGTCCGGTAGGCGGCGTGTTTGAGCGTCGACACTTCCGTGTTGCGGCACGTCAGTCATATAGATCGGTTTGACAGCGAAACTTCAGCAATACGGCACTTGGGGACTATATGGAGGGTTTATATAGAGGAAGCAAGACTGATAACTGGGCGAGTTGATATGTATCCATATTTAAACTTTTTAGCGCGCACAAAAAATACAAGGACAAAAAGGACACAGAGTTAGCGCTCGTGTGTCTTTCTTGTCCTTGTCTTTTGTGCGCACTAAAAAGTTTAAATATGATTATATAGAGGGCCCGAGTACATAGCGTTCATGCGTGTGGTATACCAATATGCACCGAATGGCGTATCCAAGTGATCTCTGTGTGAGCACTGTTTTGGTTGACCTTGGTCGTCTGAGGATCGTCACGCAGCTCGGCAGAACAGACCAAAATTACGCCAGCACGCTTCGTGTTGTTTCTTTTCGCTTTCTCTTCAATGACTTTCTTGCGATTACGTGTAATTTCGTGTCCCTCACACAGCAGCTAGGTTTTGCAGCAGTATTGTGCCAGAACCAGGCGTCTTATACATGCTTTGACGTTGCCGTTATGTTATCCCCTAAGTTCACTTTGCTCTGCTTGACCAGTGAATGTTAATGTATAAGATCCAACGTGTAAGCGCGGCTAAATAATTGTATCAACGATTCCCTCTTCTTCCCATTCGTTTTTAGGGGCAATAACTTCGCAGCATTATAGACTTGATTTCTTAATTCATTGATTCTTAACTGATTACGCTCTTCGGCCATGACAATGCCCAAACATTTGCACACACAGACGAAGAAACCTGCACGCGCATTCACCATCGCAGAGGCAACCTCAGCGACTATAACAAAAATGACAGCGGCTACATGTGATACAGAGGTATACCGCGGAATAAGATGTTGGCGTAAAATGTCCCTCAATACACGTAGGCAGGTAGGCGATATACCTACGTCAATAACCCTGTGTGGTCGATATACGCTCGTGCACTTTCCTGAAATCTTACGTATCTTCAAACGCCACGGTTTACATTACTGCGATTGCTTCGACAATATATAGCTTACGTCGAATGCTGCTCGCTAGCGGCCGGATTGTTGGCAGGAAATTTTTTCCTATACCTTTTCGTCCAATTGACGACACATAGCGGTTGATTTGACTAAACATACTCGAGTGCATCTTTCTAAAATAATTGTTGGCGGGAGACTTTTCCTATATATCTTTTCTTCCAGTCGATGACAGCCGATCGACAGCTCGCGACCCACTTGCTGGGACCGTTCTCACGCGCCCCTCGCGAAGCAGTTTTTTTTTTTTTTTCTGCAAGTACAAAATGGAATACAGGAAACGCGACCGAGACGGCACGTGCGCCAGACCCTCGGTTACTCGTGCACATATACGGTGGAACGGTCTGTCTAGACGGGCAGCAAGGCGGCTTATAGCTGTACAAGGGACTACCCGCTGTGCGCACAGTTGGGCCGCCGCTTCGCATCTGAGTTCGTGGAGCGCGCCGCGGGCTCGGCAGCAGCCCTCCCCACCTTTCTCGGCAATGGGAGCGGTCCTCCCCCCGCGAGGACGTTAATTAATGGCGCCGACCGCAGTCTCCCATTTGTCTCCCATCGGCAATTCGTCTTTGCGCGCAACGGTCTTTGGCGGCGGCGGCTGCCACGGCAGTTCTCTCTTCACCGCCGCGCACCGCCTGTGCTTTGTGCGAAAGCCGGCGTGCACGGGCGAACAGGCGCACTTCTGTGTCTCGCTACCTGCCTGCCCGCCTGCTTGCCTGCCTGCCTCTGCGGTCTCGGGAGGTCGTCGTCCAGCCCGACCTGATGAGTGCACACCCCAATCGCTTCGCTGCAGAGTCCTTTCCGAGGACTGCACGCCCATTCTTCCAGGCGCTAAGTTAGCGGGGTCTGTCTAGCGGCGAACACATCTCCTACAGAAAGCATCACCTGCTCGTGTCAGCACAGTATGTGGTGTGGAATACTAAGCTTCTGGTGGTTTGGCCTATTTTACGTGCTCTTTCGCTATGTTATTTGGCTGAAACTTCTGAAAGCGTCGCATAGGACACGGTGGACAGCGTCGGGAGTAAGGAAGGATGTCGCTGCACATGCAGACATCTAAATGTCGCACGTAATTCGTTCGCAATATAGGTTCCGAAGTCCGTTTCATCCCGCCTTGTATAAGATAACGGCATCGAATAACATAAGAGAATGCTTAATAGGATGGACTTTAAGACGTCTTATGGCATCTATAACGTCATGCATGGCATACATATACGAGAGATGTCACAAGATATATATATATATAATAGAACCCAACGGCAGCGCTGCACACGGTGAAAGAAATTCCTCTATTTTAAGGCAGAAATTTATTGAATTTCTTGGTTATTCGCATATACATATAAGAATGTTTCCTATTCGATGACACAAAATAGAATGCGTGCTGAAGTCCATATAAGGCGACAGAGTATCTATACTGAGACGGTTTCGTATGAATGAACCGGTCCTGCACGGTTGCCGTAAAATAGGATATTGTATTCGTTTATACCAGAGCGTACAAGTAAATAACAACACACATCAGCACATATGGCAAGGTCTTGGGGCACTACATGTAAAAAGAAGTTCGTAAATATTTTTTTAAGTCGTATACGTCGTGACACAAGGACAATGATACGATAGTAATGGCAGCGCTTGTTGTATTACCCGCAATGCAAATCAGTAGTAGTGGTGCGTGAAACCCATGAACGTTGAACACATCTATACCACAGTGGAGCTATCTATATATGCCTGTATTGCACATGCTCTCAAACAGAGCGCAGGTCTTCGTCGCCAGCTTGTTGCTCGTCATTGTTGCACAATGCTGTAGTGTAGCGCTGTTCCCGTATTCATCAGACTCAGTTTGTTCACGAGAGCGTAGTAGTTTCCGATAACTAGAGCCAAGATGCACAAGAAAAAAAAAGACGAAAGAAAAGCGTTTGTCGCGTATACTGAATTGTTTTGAATAATATATTTCAGCCTGTCTCCATGCTGCACATCTCATTAGAGAAGCTGGCAACCTAGAGGCAAAGAGCATTTAAGAACAAAAACATATGTGGCACGTATGTACATACATATGGACATGTACGTACAGCACATTACGGAAAGACCAGTAATTTGCGCAATTGATACTCATCTGTATCGCTTATAAGAAACTGTATAAGGTAATCGGCTAATCGGATGTACACTTTCAGCAAATTCGGGCTACTATCAATGAGATACTGATGCTGAAGGGCTATGTGAAAGTATCTGAACTTTAATGGGCATATTCTTTCATGTATATAGTGATAAACAATGTCTGATACTGAAGGGTTCTCTATACTCAAACTGCAATCGCCAACCGCCGGTTGCGACCTCGTCTTCACGCGTTGCAGTTCATTACGGAAGCCTGACGTATACCTAACTCGATTATCGTTTCGCGATCCGGCACGCAGCGCCCTGACACTGAAAACACCCTGTAACAACACTAGTCACGCCAACTCGATAAGAGCATAAGAAAACACGCTTATTAAACACACTCGCAATGTGGGACGCTGCCAGAGGCCTTGTATCGAGCAAGCTCACGGCTCTCTTGTTTTCCGGCACCCAGTAATAAAATTAGCGACCCAACTAATCAGTAGCGCATCTCTTCTCACGAAGTCTAGATGCGTCTTAGTATAGAGCCGCGGGGGACCGAACAAAAAGAAACGGGAGGAATCGCGAGAGGGCGGCCGAGAGGAGAAGGCGAGTGGGATCTAGATACTTCGAAGCTTCTGCGAATAACTTGGGAACAGCAACGAAGGGGAGGGGGTGGGGGATAGTATTAGGACGTAATGGTTGCTCCCCTTTGCGTCGCCGACGATTTATCACCCAACCAAACTGCACTGTGCACGTGCGCACGCGAGGCGCTTGCTCGCGTTTTCTGCGCATGTACACACGCTGCAGCACGCCTTGCGCCGGCGTGAATCTAGGGGGCGGGGACGTCCCGCGGCCCCTGCAAGCACGCTTGGCTGTATCCACGAGTATAGCCCGCGGGCATAATACCGCGCTTCCTCCATACACACGCTATACACAAAAGAGCTGTGTCCTGAGAACAAAAGAAAAAGAAAGAAAGCGCGTGACACAGCCGAGGCGTGTGTGTATACAAAATGAAGTGTGTGTGCGCGAACAAAAGAAGAGAGAAATAAGAAATATGGGTATCAGACGCGGGCTTATCTGCGAGGTGCATCGTCTCTTGTGCCTGCGCGGACCTGCGAGTGCGGCTTCGCCGCCGAGGTATAGGTGCTTCGGAAATGAGCACGCGCGCCTTGGAGGTATGTGCGAGTACACGCTGCGCCCCCCCCCCCCCCCGGCCCCCTGTTCCTCCCAAGGCGCGAGTGTCTTCTTCGCGTCTTTCCTCGTTGCTATCTTGGATGCTGCGCCGGCACGGAAAGCCCGCTCACGGGGTATGAAGATGGAGAGGGGAAAGAATGATGTCGACAACAACAACAACAACAACAAAAAAAAAACGAAGACAAGTCCTCGAGCGGTAGCCTCTGATCTGCGAATCGGCCAGTTTATAAGATACAAATAGCAAGAAAAGTTTCATAAAGACGATTGGGGCAGTCGTGATGAAGGCGGATGTTGCTTAACGAAGGAGGCAGGAATAAGAAGAATCAAGAGACGATGACGCGGACTTTGATTAAATGAAATGAATGATCGAACACGTAACGCTCGCGCACACACAGGTCACACGCGCGACTGTCTGTTGGAACGGTTATATTATTATCGTGATGATGAATTCGCGTTGAAGAAAGAAGATAAATGGGCGATATAAACGAAGCGTCGAGTCTGACACGTCCTCATGATAAGGAATATGAGGTGAGGAGACGGAACGAATTTTACGCACTGCCGCCGCGGGCGGTGTGTTTGAAGTTCGAAATCACCCCGCCGCGCTTAAGTGAGCTGTCAACGATTGCTCCTGGCGCGACGATTGCGCAGGAAATGAGTATGATTACACACCGTTAGTGTTTGTTTGCTGACGTGAATATATAGGGCTCAGTATTAAGTTGTACACTTCCTCGAGACGCTTAATAAAGCTCGAGAGCTTTGAAAAAGATGTTTTGAACTTCAAAGGGCCACAATAATGCCATATCAGACGATATATAAAATGTGCTACGGAATTGTTAGTCACCTGGAATTCTTATGCAAAGTTCTGCGCGGCGTTACGATTGCCTCCGCACGAATCAATATGGTTGAATCGGACATTGTACCAGTGAAGCGGCGCTCAGGTGCAAAGCATCGCTGACATATATCCTCGATATGCGGCATATAACGAAACCATAAGATTAAAGTTGAATCGGAAACGCGAGTTGGGCGTCATAGAATTGATGTATGTTCGCAGTGTGTTCATGATTGTGTTTTTCGCTTCCGCTGCACGTTTTTTAACCTTGTCTGCGCTGTAATTTGCCCCGTGATCAACAGCTGAGATTGTACCGAAATCGAACAGAAATACAGCCCCCATCACACTTGACCAGCGCGTGCTTTTGGCGCCTTTCTGCTTTTCGATGCCCCGTCACGGTGGTCTGTGGCACTCGGCTGCTGATCTGAAGGTCGTGGGATCGAATCCCGGCCGCTGCGGCTGCATTTCGGTGGGGGCGAAATGTTGAGGCCGATGCATTGTGCGATGTCAGTGCGGGTTAAAGAACCCCAGGTGGTCGAAATTTCAGGAGCCCTCCAATACTGCGTTTCTCATATGCCTGGTTTTGGGACGTAAAACCCCAGAAATCAATTACTTTTCGATCTCGCTGCGGCTGCTCGAACATTATGGTCGATGCGCCTTAACAGTGCCTGAAAACACGCCTTTTTACGTTTCAGTGGTTCCTTCTAAGGTCCTCGACGTTTGCACCTTGTACCACAGGTTCATTAATTAAGAAACTGCTATATGTGTTTCGATTATTTCGCGTCCAGTCTGGAGACGACTGCACGTTTTGTGAAGGTACATATTTTATAACGTTGTAATGACATGAAGGGACGTTGTTGAAGTAAAGCGCAGCTTGTTTAGTGCTGAACACTGCTGTCACCATATATGGCTGAAATTACGAAATTATCTCGCGAGACAGCTGATTATCTGAAACGTGATCACGCTGGTGCAGGCCCGTAGCCAGGAATTTTTTTCGGGAGGGGCCCTACTTGCTGATGGCCTTGACTTTTTGAGAAAAACTATGTGTTTTCATTATATATTTTCAGTAGAAATCATAATATGCACATTAAGTGACCTTTTGAATGCAACGTTAATGATAGGATTAAACTTTATGTTTTAGCACTACACTATGTTATTAAAAATTTCGGGAGGGGCCCGGGCCCCTAGGGCCACCCCCCTGGCTACAGGCCTGCGCTGGTGTCATAGCGACAATTCCGCATACGACGTCCTAATGGAGCTGGTGTAGCCTCCTCGCAATTTACGATTTTTCTTTTACCGAGCAATTCATGGGGCGGAATGTTATTTGCAGACATTTAACATAATCTCATGAGCTATAGCGTGATGGATTTTCGCACATTCACATAGTAAACAACATCGCGTAAACACCGCTCGTGCCTCCGTCCGTCAGTCAACGAACGAAGCTTTGGCCGAAGGACAGGAATAACGAGTCTGCGCAGCACGACAAACTTCGGCGTTTCCTTCTTCATGACGTCATCGTCACTTTCATTTTCGAGCCGGAAAAGCGTCGCCCGAAGCGTTGTTGGCACCCGGCCACTACTGCATAGGCAAACAGCGACACCGACATTTGATACACCTGAAAAAATTACCTGTAATTAGCGATTAGAGACGCGTAAGCCGCATGTAATTAATCCCTAATGCACAGCGAACCCGTCGCCTCGGTCCCTCTGGTGCGTGAGACGTTATCGCGACCAATTATAGGACAGATTTCCTTAGGGGCCGTCGAGCTAGGTGGAGCTCCGCGACCTATGTGGTGTCAAGGGTTCGGCGAAGACGCACCTGTTCCTATATGCCTAGAAATTGTTCTTCTATACGCATCGAATATTTGCTTGAAGATGTCGCTTTCCCGGCGAGTCACAATGGTATAAACAACGAATGGTATAACGAAAACAACAACGAAAATGGTATAAACAACGAACATGAACTATTGTAGAATAACAATAACAACAATAATAAAGGAACAATTATCATAAAGTATGCGCGGCGAAATAGTTTATGATAAACTGGGCAGCAGAGAGCGTTTCTTCTGCAGCGTGCCAGAGATATGTCGTCATGGTCTCGCATATACTACAATTATGCTCCATAGCAGTGGCGCACCGACGGGGGGGGGGGGGGGGGTTACGGGGGTTGTAAACCCCCCCCCCCGAGGCCGACCTAACCCCCCTCCCACTCCGTAACTGCTCCTATGTCCTAGAAGAATGTGGCGCTAATGTCTCTGCAAAACGCCGAAAAAATAATAAAAATAGTCATCATCATTGATGTTACTATTATTTGGCATTTTATTTACTTTTTTTACACACGCAACAACTGTGTAATCGCATGCCCAGCCCTTCGTGAAAAATTGAACCTCCCCTTACTCGAAGGCTTCAGTCCGCACACAAGGGCCGTTTACGGCAGTGGCGGAGCTGGTAGCGACAGCTTGTGGTGCTTTGTACATTGGTTTGAACTTTCTTTTTCTTTTTGGTCACGTCAGTGATCTCGTCGAAAGAAACTATATAATGCAGTACGGACAACAGCGCTGTTTGTTACCCTTCTTGTCCTACGCATCTTTGCACTCTCTTCCCCAAGCGAACATCGACTATCAGATGAACGAGTTTTGTTTTCGCTCATGTAAGCGTCTAATTATACAATATCATATATACATTTGGGAAAAGTATTTGATTGGGTGAGAGCGTGGCGATACACGATAATTAAAAGTTGCTTGTGCACAACCTGTATAAGGCGAGCACTATGTAGGAATTATACCGAGACAAGCTCCTCCCAGTTGCGTCGAATTCCAAGCAACCTCCTTTTCCTGATTTGCCGTCAAATCATGGCACAAGTTTCTCCCAGCGGTTTCAATCTCTAGAAGCGACCTCAGCAAATGGATTGGTTAGTGCCGCCGATCTCCACAACTAAGGTATACCGCGTTCCACGATGAGCTGCGGCGGAATGACAGGTTCTCGGCCGTTTCCAAGGCGTGCCCTCCATCCGCTCGTCGACCAACTCCCAAAAAGAACGCACGCACGATTTCTCACGGTCGAGCATCGATGTCGCGTGCGAAGGTTTCCATGGCACCGGTTCGGAGTCGAGGACGCGACTTCCGCGTCCCCAATTCAGCGCCAGCGGGCTCACGCTGACGAGTCGTGCAGGGAAACAAGACCCGCCGGGTTGTACTGCCGGGAAGGTCGCCATACACGATGGCCGACGATACGCGTCTTCGGGAGGGGGGGTCTTCATCGAAGCACTGGCGACCTACGCACGAACTGGGCCCCCGAGGGCAGGCACTATAGGCTTTAAAACCAACCTTGCGTCACACGCATGCGAACTCCACGGCGTATAGCGCGCGCGCGCGACGCCCGACATAGCGGCGGAACGCGCTTTGGGCGAAACGCCGCAACACGGCGTGATTAATCGATTCCATTACGCCTCGCGTCCGTGGACTCCTCGCGCGAGATTGCATAATGAAGCGGGCCGGCTGCCCTAGAGGCAAGAATGCAGCCTGTAGCGCGCGTCCCGAAGCGGCGGCGGCCTCGGTTGTCTCGGTGCCCGCGAGTGTTTTGTATATATACGAAACTTGCACGGTTGACGTTGTGTGTGTGCGCGTGAGCGTGTGCATGCCGCGGGACGTTCGCCGAGGTCTTCTCGGAGCACTTGGCTGGTACACAGATGTCCGTGAACCGAGGGACGAGCTCCAGAGAGACCTCAGTCGTTCTTTTTCTTTCATTCTTTCTTTCTTTTTCTTTCTTTCTTATCAGGCGGGTAAGCCGGAGTATCGTGACGATTTTATGCAAGATAATTACGGAAAGATAAAGACACAAGAAAAACAAAGACCGGAGCTGAAGCGTAAAAAGAAGTAAGAACAGAGCTTTGGGCTATTTCTTAAATTTTGCGCTACTGCGTCAACAATTCAGTTACGCTCTTTCGATCACTGCGTTACGTGTATACTAAGACGTCCGCGGCATACGGGAAATGCTGTAACAAAGGCTGCGGCTGAAATTCCTCCCACAATAATTTGACTCGGTGTTTATAAGGGCACATGGTTTGCCGTGAGCCCATTGCAATATAGCTATTGAAACTTAAGGACAGTGTATAAAAAAACAAGGAAAAGGAAAACGGACAGACGGCGCAGGCTAAAAAAATGCAAAAAACAATATGACCACTATAACGTATACGCGACTTTACACGAAAACGTGACCTTTTGGTGACGCTCAAAAATAAAAGTAAAGAAAGAGAACAAACTAGCGGTTTAAAGAAGAAAAGCGTTCTCACCAAAGGCACCATCAGCTCCAGGAACGGCGACGCAGTGTATCCGCGACGTTCAAACTGCGGCGAAAGGAGAGACGCGCACCATGAGACGCACGGAGAGAGAGTAATGGTTAAAAGGGAAAGGGGTCAGTGGTCAAGGATCGTTTAAAACCGCACGGACTGAAAGAAAGGGGGGGGGGGGGGGGGGCAGGAAGTCAAGCGTTGCTTTTCCGCGCTCTACGGCGCAGCAAATAATCGAAGAGGCGCGGCCACATCGAGGATCGAGACACGGCGGTGCAGTGTTTCTATAAGTACACATTTGAAGATCGATTTTTTCCGCATCGACTCGTTTCTATATGAGTGGGTCGTCATAACGACGTCGCCCCGCGGAAGTCAAACACAGACGGTATGTGCTGTCCCACATGGAGGCGGTTACATACACCGGGCAACAGGACAATACGGGGGAACCATATAGGCCGTGCCAGTGGCATAATTCTGCAAAATAAACTGTACTTTCTTTTGTTTGTTTTTGTTTCTGTTGGTCTACGTGCACTGTGCTAACATATATACCGTTTGGCGTTTTCCTTTATTCTCTATAAGAAAGTAACTACATGATATAAATATATTTAATATAAGAGCTAGAGCGTGATTTGTGAAATACAAGTGTATAGTGGGAAAAGGTAAACGGACTGCAGACGTGAAATATTATCTGGTCCATTAGCCGTGTGCTGCGATCGGCATATCAGACAGCATAAGGGAACTTGTCATTCAGACTACACGTTATCCGATAGCGTTTTTATCAAGTCATATCAGATACAATACTGTATGAACGATAACTGGCCTGTATGTGGATCCATAGCAGGTGGAATATATGAAACTTAGTTACAGCTCGTTAATATTGTCCTAACACTGCTGGGCGTAAAAGAGACACGAATGTGCGACGTGCAATTCGTAGTATTCACAATTTCCATCTGCTGTCAGTCGTGAAAGTTGTTCACAGATAGAGATAATGAAAATGATAAGTGTAAGAGAGGATAGTTAAGCAGGGATTATCGCGATGACCACCCTGCAGTGGGGAACTATAAAGGAGAAGGCATAAAGGGGCACTATAAAGAGCAAAACAAGTTTTCTCATATCAGTAAATTACCGTTTAACAATACCAAAAGCGCCACTCTTGCCTCAAGAAAGCGATAAAACGCGCAAGAACATGATACAGGTGGCGACGCCGCCTAGAAGTTCCCGAACTAACTCTCTGTGACGTTATAGAGTTTGAGGGCGCCTATACTGAGACCCACATGATTATTAACCACTGAAAATGAATTGCATTGTGTTTACAGGTGGACAGAAAATTAACGTAGCGAGTTTCATGAAATTACGTTGAGCCTATATATGGCCAAAATATGAAAAAATGACTTTGAAATGACTTCGTCAAACTGCCTATAGACAGCTTTTATTCGCCGATCTTTTGTCTACTTTGGAATCGATATAAAGTTGATTGATTGAAGTTCGTGACGTCACTGTTTGCGCTGAGGTGCTAAGCTTTCGGCGCGAAATTAAAAAAAATAAGATCGAACTTTGACCTTCATTACCTCTTCTAACATTCAACCCATGATGACGAAATAAACAATAGAATTCTTAAAGAACGATCTATCAGCGTAAATTGATTTATTATTTCACTTCGGCGTCCCCTTAAGGAAACGAACGGAAACAAAGATTATATGTGCGCTGGGGGCAATAATAAGTTTCTTTTGAAATAATAAGACTTGCTCTGCGATAAAGAATAAATAATTAGGAAAACGCAGCAAAACCTTCAGAGCTTTTCGGACGTTCGGCTAATGCAGCTGTCCGCCATCAAGAAGAGGTGGGTGGCGCTAAATGGTCTAGACAGTCAGTTCAGTCGTATCCCGAATTCGACACTTTCAAACACACCGCAGATTTACAAATTTGAAATACAACGCACGAGAAAATATGCCGATGTAGAACACACATTCAAAATATTAAGACGAATGAGCACTCGCGCTTTACAAATATCGCGAAATATTTCATATGTGAGAGTTTTTCTTCTTTCTTCGGCCATCTTCCCTAATGATAGAGAAGGTGGCCGCTAGGGCTTACAGTATTGAAAATAAATAAAATAAAAATTAATAGATACGTGCATCGTTGTCCAAGGTTCTTCCTGACGAATTATTGCTTACAAAAGATATTTTGTGGGTACACATGGCAAGCAGAAGTTTAATTTATTTGAATGTAAGTTAAAAGATTATAATTTCATCAAAGCCACATAGTTCCGACTAGAATTCAAGGTATCGTCTATTTCATAACCTAACCTCGTAAATTTTGGTAAAGGCTCAGCCGCAAACCACTGGAATGGGACGAATATACAACGCCCTTCCGGCAGACGCACCACTGAGTGCACCTCCAGCTATGTTAGGTATCAAGCAGCCAACGCCTAATATGATGTCGTTAAGCAAAAACAACATTGTACTAACGTGTTTTCCGCCATTGCATTGCCCACTTACTCACTTAACGAAATTCGAATATGAAGCCGTTAAGCTCGGAAAAACACTGGCCCAAAATAGTAAGGGCGGTGTCTCGTATTCACAGTGGAGGCGTTAAGCAAAAATGACTTGCGCATAAGCGATTCAGCGAAACAAAACGAACTAACAAACGCCACAAAGACGATGAAGCGTAGAAACACAAGACGGCACAAGGCGTGGTGCAAAGAAACCGAAGTGCACATATAAAAGGCACGTGGCACTTAGCTATGCATGTATACGTACACAGGCACTGCGACTCCAGCGTTTCTTGCGAAGGTCAGGCTCGTCGCACCACCCAAAGAAACCGGCGCTCTCGCATCGTCAGCTCTCCTCGCAGTTATACCTATCGTCGTGTGCCTGCCCGTCTCTCTTGGAGACGCCGGGTCCGAACCCCCGTCTCGCCCATCCCTCGCGGTGTGTCCGGCTTTGCGACAGCGGCGAGTGAGCTCGCTACCCTCCCACCCATCGAAACACGCAGCTATTCTTTGCACAAAACAAGGGTGAGTGCGGCTCGTCCAAGCCTGTGTATATAAACCCCATAAGCAAAATAAGAGCGAATGGGTAAGGGAGTTGCGATGAGTGGGCGGAGGGGGAGGGGGGGACGAAATCGAGCGCTACCCCCTTTCTTCGACCGTACGAATGCACAGACAAACGCACGCACGTGCGTTCGTCGCAGCTTACATGCAACTCCTCGAGAACAACACACATAGGGTCGTGTATGCGTGGCGAGCGAGACCCAAAGGTATAGCTGCGGTAGCCGAGACGAGGCGCGCTCGGCGTAGCAGAAGCGACTCGCTCTGTCCCGCCAGCAGCCGGATCGATGCGGCTCGAAAGCAGATCGTGGGGGTCCGATAAGTTTGTCTAAAGCAGAGCTGCCCCTCCTTCTCTACGAGGAAAATGACCAACCGACTGTCCTTGCGCGGTCATCGCGCATGCGCGCGCGCGCGTGTGTGTGCCTGTGTGTGAGTTCGCGCTTGTGAGCTGTGGTCTTTTCATATCGACATGCTGGTGCGCATAGGTATATAGAGTCCAGGTTTAGTCGATAGACGCCACCCATTTTTACGAGTCCGTTAACCGAAGGGTGAGAGCGCAGGTAAGGGGGGGGGGGGGGGTGACGTACATGATGGCATGGCCATACTGGGTTCTTGCGCACAAGCTCACCTAGCAGTTTTTGTAGTGCTTTAGTTTTTATTGCTGCATTGAATGTAACACACACACACACGCACACACACACACACACACACAAGCGAGCCTGATAACGGTGTATCCAGCACGGCGGAGCTTCCAATATTGGACGAGCTATCGGCACGAAATAAATCTGGCAGAGCTATATGATGCATAATTCTGGCGCGCTGCCCTGTTGAGCTTTGCATTAGCCGTGATGATTGGTGACGTTCTGGAAAAAAAAAACTGAGAAAAGAAGGGAGACGAAAAGGTGAACGTTGACGCAGATACATGCACGGCTTCTTGTTTGCAAATGACTGTGGAGCGACAAGCCGAAGCTTTTCACAGGCACGTTGATGGCACTTCGGTTGGAGCGTGGGCGTGGGCGGATGGAACCCCAAAGTCAATAATAACCGCGGCTTTCGATGCGCACCACGGTGCAGATAATTCCATAATTCCATACCACAGTCGGTTCGCTATGCATATCAATGTATGTATGTATGTATGTATGTATGTATGTATGTATGTATGTATGTATGTATGTATGTATGTATGTATGTATGTATGTATGTATGTATGTATGTATGTATGTATGTATGTATGTATGTATGTATGTCTACGCCACTGTATTGAAAGTATAACGGTCCATGATACAGTGATACCGTACCCGCGTATATTATGGTCAAAATAATGGTCTTTTCTGCGAAGCGTAACTTGTGCACATCCCAATCGGTAACGAAACAAAAAAAAAAATCTGTGTACAATGAACGTTTTATCCTTGCACTGGGCAGTCGTGCAGTTTTATATATACCTAATTAACCCAACGATAAACAGCAATTACGAAGGAAACAAAAGCGTGAAAATCCAACATATAGCTGTTGTAATCTGCCTGTACCGAAGCTGTGCTATAGTATATGTTTCTACATGCTTAATTTCGTTGATATCCATGCAAACGTTGGCGCATTTGCCTATGCTTGTTTGTCGGCTTTCGCGCCCAGACGTTGGCACACACGCAAGCGAATCAGCACTGTTCGACTTGTATGGGGCAAGTTCACACACAAATCGTGTACATTTATATTATGCTCGTCCATTTGCACCGGAGTATATACTTTCGCGCCGTGTTTGCGGTACAATTCTTTTACACGTGGTGGCGTTCGACTCCCACTTCCTCGGAAGTTATATATACATACGCCTCCGTTCCACGGCACGCACAATCGCTGACAATGCACTTGTAGGCTCAGCTTTAGTTTTTCATCGCGTGAAACTGAGAAAGCGATGGCAGATGTCGAACCCCGAATGGAAGCGCCAAATAGTGTTACGCTTTATAAACCTTTGTGAATTTGGCCTCTGACTAAATAAAATTGCGCCCTGCAACAGCGTCGGCTAATAAAGATCAAAGTGACACCACACAGCCACATAAATATACGAGGTGCGATAAGCCACTCGGCGACCTGCTGCTATGGGAACGTAGCAAGAAACTTTCTGAGAATTGATGTAATCCATCCGCGTGAGTGACGAAATCTGCGTACTTATATAGGTGTAGCAGAATGGTGAAGAGTATGCAGCGATGTAGAAAGTACACGCACCTTAATAAATTTATTCTGGACTTAGAGAGAGAGAGAGAGAGAGAGAGAGAGAGAGAGATCTAACGGGAAGACATAACCACACGATACCTCCATGCAGTGGTTGCTTTGTACTACGGTAATGTCTACGACGGCAGAAAAGACGAGGTTAAAACAGAACATTGTAATAACGTGCAGTAATGAACCACCACTATATAGACCTGAGAAGGCGTAAACTGAGGCGAAATCGCGCACGCATGCCTGCACGCATTTAAATTGCATAACGCACATTCAAAGCACTTCGCGTGAAAACCTCCCCAAAACGTGAGCATTTTCTGCATGCACCGCTCTTCACACACGAATTACAGTGGTCCACGCACACGCGCTCACCACCTTCCACGCAGTGTCGCTCTCCATGCACCGCACGCGTTCCGCGGCGGGTCGCGATTACACACCCGATAAGATTGGCTGACTGCGGCTTCACTTTTTTTGTTTGCTTCTTTCCGCCGCTTAGTTACGCGCCGTTGAAACGACTCGCGAGCTGCCGACAGCGTCCAGGCGCCCTTCACAGCCAAGAAATGTCCCTACTATATGCGCGGTTAATATTCTATTCCATAATGCCACGTGCACATATATAGGTGCTGCTCCCATCGAAGAGAGAGAGAGCGAGATGCTGAGCGCACATTTCTTTTCCTTTTTTTTTTTCGGCTTTCGTTTCCCCCACTCCGTGCATAGCCTCCCTCTCCCTCTTCTATCGCTCTCTCTCTTTCTCGAAGTCTTTGTGGCTGAATGAATAATGAATGGCTTCGCGGAGACGACGACGACGTCCGACGAAACCGAACGTTAAAGGGGCACGACTGCCAGACCGCGGGCCATAAATTTATTGATCGTG
Organism: Hyalomma asiaticum; assembly: GCA_013339685.2. NCBI lineage: Eukaryota > Metazoa > Arthropoda > Arachnida > Ixodida > Ixodidae > Hyalomma > Hyalomma asiaticum. The sequence goes on from CM023485.1 coordinate 88,298,183, forward strand.
GGCGTGTGTGCGTCTCTGTCCCTCTCGAACGGTACCGCGGGTAGGAAGAAGAGAGAGTGAGATGGTACAGTAGAGAAAGAAGAAAGCAATGTTACAGCGAAGGAGAGGAAGCGAGAGTGGAACACGCGTGGCAATAATTATGAGACACGGAACGCGATACGAGGTGCGCGTATCACAATGCCCGCTCCTTGCCAAGTTCCCACGACGGTCTTGAAGAAGAAATTCGCAGCGCTCAAACGGGACCAGCAAACGAAAAGGCACGGGGAAGGGCACTTTTCTTCGTTTTTTATTTGTTTTTTATTTTAATTTTTTATGTATTACCGTTTCAGTGCTCTTATTTTCTTATTCATGAGACTTACACAAACACAGCCTGCCTTTCGCAGCTTGTTCGTTTCGCACGACGTAGAATTCGTGATACACTCTGAATCAGATTGCTTGCCTCAGCAGCCTGAGTAATTGTTCCATGTCTGCTTTGCATAACTTTTGCTGACAAATAGATGCCTGTATAACTACGCTCGTAACCATGGTTTCGCTGAAATCGAGTGTCAGCTGTATAAGGAAGGCCAGACCTATTGGTTCATTTTCCTGGCTGGAGCTCGCACTTCACCAATGAGCTCAAATGTTGAGATGAGTAGAATATGTTTACTAGTCGGTATGTTCTGCGCTCTGATATGCGTAAGGCGCTGGGAATCGATGGTTCATTTGCAGGTACATGTAACTAAAGCACCCTTAAGATGGAATAATTCTCGCGTACTGCACGAAACAATGAGCAACCCGCGCACTATGCGTCCAACGGTACAACACAATCTATCCTAACATAACTTTTGTGAATAGTATCCGGAAGATAGCAGGCCATTCGAAATGTTAAAAAAGAGCGAAAGATGGGCAAACTGCGAGACTTGTATGCCCCAAAGCATGCTTTGCTGCATTGCAGAACTGTAATGTGGCAAATCTAATTCAACGTAAGCAGCACGGAAGGTGTCGTGTAGCGCTCTCCGATTTCCTCGTACTAAATCACAGAAAGCGGCATAGAAGTTTGAAAAACTTCTGGGTAAGGACAGCATGATAAAAAAAAAGCAAATATCCTTTTCTCTCATAATTTTCTGTGGTAATTTCCCTATTCCGCAGTCACGGCACGGTCACTCTCCCAGCCGCTCGATATGGAAGACGTAATTGCGGGTTCTCACGCAATAACCACCACTAGCGTATATGCAACAAAATCGCTAGATTCATATCAGCGTGCGCATCGACAATAAAAATATGCGTTTTGTGACCAAGCAGACAAGAGGGAGCGCGACAATGCGCGCCATGACGAGTGCCTCAACGACACTGCTGCATATATATATATATATATATATATATATATATATATATATATATATATATATATATATACACCGCGCCATTCCGCATACGCACCTGGCGCTCACCCACCGCGCGATTTGCGCAAGGTGTGCGCGCTTAAAAAAAGAAAGGGGACGACAGGATGACGGGGTTGTTTTGAAAGGAGACAGTGCCGACGTAGCAGCGGGTATAGGAGTTCTTGTCGACCAGGAAAAGCAAGCCGTGTGAGATAATGCGAAAAGTCAGCATCCGCAAAAACAAACACGGACGTATACTGTGATACCGATGTTCAGAGAGAGATATAGAAAGAAGTGGAGAAAAAAAAAGAGATAAGGAGATCAATGGTGCAGAGATGAGCAGGATAGAACGGATGGAAAGGTAGCGAAGTGAGCGAGATCTGTTTCGTTTAACTTATCTGTTTCGTTTTTCTTTAGATTGCATTATAACGGCTGTCGTGTAACCGCTTGTTTTTTTTTCTTTTTCTTACGTAAACAGAAGTACTCTCATATCTCTCTGCAATCAGTTTGCGCATACCAGTGCTTGAAAGGTTGCGATTACGGTTTGTATTTTGTTCGTCTGGAGCGTTCTTTCTCTTCTTTCTGTTTTTCTTGTTCTAGTGACACGATTGTTGTATCTTGATTTGTTCACTTTATTTTGTACCTGTTACTCCCACTCCTGCTTACAGCCTCAGCTAGAGGCTAGCAGTACTGTATAAATAAATAATAAATAAATAAATGAGCGTCTGATATGCTAAGTGACGCAGGTAAACGGGAATAAGAAGATAAAACGGAAATAAATTATAGTAGGGGAAGGATTAGCGGCCCTGAAGCCACTTCGTATAAGCGCGTAGCTTTGTAGGCCATTGATGCGTGAAGCCGCGGTCCGTGATTGAGAATTCAACACGGCTGGAAGAACGTTGCTGCAGAGGGCGTATAATGTAACCTGCGGGTGGCGTACTAGCCGTCAAGCCAATCCGAAGAAGATGCCTCTAACATCCATCCGCCCGTCAACTTCACTGAAAGCCGCTAGTATTGCCTGCGGCGTTAGTCAACATTGGCAGTGATTTTGATCGCAAGCGCCATCCAAGGCGTAAACACATGTTTGCCGATACTGAAGCCGACTTGAATTCTCTTTTGCAGACTTTCGAGATTTCTTTTTTAGTATACGGGATTGTGGCTTTGTTATGCTACAAAGTACGCATGATATAAAGCTAATGGCTGTCAGATAAGATTTGCTGTTATCATCTGCTACCACACGGGGGTCTTTGCTACTAAAGCAAGACACCCTGACGACAGCGTAGCTGAATGCACGCTGAAACCAAGCTGAAATGTACTCAGCACCACACTGAACTCTTGTGGCCCTTCCAGAGAAAACCCTGAACATTTAGATGATGCTGGCGGCGGTGGAGCTTTCGAAGATGCGAAGCCTAACTTGCGCAATAAAACACGGATGTTTGTATATGTAGAAAAAAAAAGCAGACAGCTAGCAATCAACTCCATTAAACAAACAAAACAAAACAAAAAGAAAAACAGGGAACATCTGCGCATCCACGGGACACCCGACCGCTGCTGGCCAGGCCCAACAGAAAGAGAGACCACACAAGCGCGAACAAAGGGGCCGCACCATGGACCGCGCGCGAAACACAAGGCGTGAATTGCCAACTTCCTCTGCGGCCTGGCGACGGCTGGTGCACGGTGGCGCGCTGGCGCAGCTCAACCCTGAAGCGCATCGAAGCAGCAAGGCCGGTTGTAGCGGCTTCCTGCCGCCACTGCCTCCGCCACACTGCCGGTGCTGAAGGAGGGGCTTTTTTTTTTTTTTCCCTCACCGCACCTTGGTCGCCGGGAGAAGCCCGTTTTTCACTCGGCCGGAGATTCTTCACGCACGTTCGAAGTCCTCCGCCTTTAATGCGCACTTTAGTACATATATACGCTCTGCACGCCCTCCGCCGGCTCTGTTACGGAGGTCAAAACGAAACCTCGCACTTAGTGAGTCAGTCCTCGCGAGTACGTTGCTAAAGGCTCGGAAGGAGCCGAGACGCGTCTATGTACGAACAGGGTGGAAATGCTAATAACGTGTGATTTTTTTTGTTGTTTCGTATAGCTCACACTCGCGGCCATCTGCGTCACTTATAGTGAGAATACTGCCGTGCATTCGGCATCATCAGTCGCATGAACGGCTGTGCTGGTGCAGAAAGCAGAAAGGAAACGCAAGCCTTGCCCGATGGGCAAGTATAGCCTTTCAGTGCAACAATGTGAAGCACAACGCAAACCCATTTCGTGTTGCAGTTTATATATAGGTGACAAATCTGCAACCTTCCGATACGCCACCGATGTTATAGGTGACGTGTGGCAAACTGAACAATGACAAAAAAAGAGGAAAGAAGGGGAAAAGTTGTTCAAAAAAATATTGTTTAAGGTGGCGGTCCCACTCCGGCGGCGCGCTCTCCGCATTTTAGTCGTTTTTTGCGAACGCGCTGTGCTTTCTGCGCTGGTTTTGCAGATGTGAGCTATACAGCTTAACAAAGATTAATTTCTTCGCTTTCCTACTACACTTATCATTATTGCCTAGACTGAAGCGTTAAGTAACGACAGTGAAAACAGTGGGAGCAAGAAACGGTGATTTTGGCATACAAGCTTCCGCATTACTGAGTTTCCAGCAAAACTACTCAGCATAGGGAAACGAAATTTTCTGAGCCCTTAAATGAAATGTCATTCCAGAATTCTATGAAGAGAAATTTCGTGTAAAGCAATCAGGAACTTGTACAGACTCCAATGAAAATGACCAAAACAATAGAAGTTTATGATCGAATAACGTTTGTCCTTTTCAACGCAGAACAACAGCATTTGGTAGTTTCCTAGACCGTAGTCTACTTATCATCTGCGCGAAGTTGAGTTACATTCTGATGAACACGTCACGAGTTATTATTACTTCAATTTGGCAATTTTGAGCTCTACTTATCCACGCATTACTGAAGAATTGACCAAACTGTTTATGTTGAAGCTCTGAAATTTTGAATAATCAAGCAGGAAGCCCTTCTCTGAAATCCTATGAAGAGAAAATTCTCTTTTTCTCATTAGGAAATCTAAACGGACGTAGTGAATTTAGCTAATTTTTCTGCTGGCAAGGTCGGTACAAATTGGCATTTCTCATCATGCACATGCTAATTCACGGCAATTACTGCACTTTAGTGGAGTCATACGGTGTCTTACGATGACTTGTGCTCAGTAATTTTACCGAGGAGCGCCTCAAACTAAATATTTTTGATAAAAAATAGATCTTAAAATTGTTTTCTAGCAGTGGTGCCCTCTGTGAGAAAAAAAATCAACCTCTTACGCTTGAGTTCCAACGTTTGTCAAAAGCGGCGCCACTAAACATTACAAAGCGGGTACGCTCTCCCTCCAGCGAGCCTCATACAGTTTTACCCCCTTCTCGAGACCGGTTTCTGTGAGCGCGCGCGTCACGGCATTCGGGTATTCGGAGAACCATGTCCAGCTTCCCTCCTCTGCTTCCCGCTGTGCGCGAGAAGGCACCCATTGTCCCCCTTCTTCACATCGGGACAATGCCGCAGCCCTCGGACCAAAACATCGCGCAGGGGTGTACATTTTTTTCTTGTTTTTTTTTGTGAAAGATACGTTCAAAAGGTGGGGAGATAAGGAAAGTTATTACTGGTGGCCACAGTGTCTGTCTAGCTCAAGCAGCTGACATGAAAGAAGGTGGAGTGGGAGTGAGGGAGGAAAGCACAGAGGGGAGCTATCTACGTGTAACCAATAGGACACAATGCCTGCCACTTCTCCGTGGTCTGCGCTACTGAGCGACAAATTCTTTGGAAAGAAACTTCGGTAGAGACTCCGAAGTGCACGGTAACTGTCTCTCATCTGAGGAAAGAGAGAGAGAGAGATTCTATTTATTCAGGGAAGTGAAGAAAGTAGGGCAGAGTGCACGGTAACTGTCTCTCAGTGAGGACACCTCAACCGATACACTCAGGGGATGGGAAACCTGAACTGAAACACTCGCACGGGAAGGGGAGTGAAAGGAGGGAGTAGGAGGGAGAGGTCGCATTCAGTGGCATTCAGGGAAAGGGCGGCGGCTTCCTCTTGGTGTGGTGTGTCCCGCGACGAAATAGCCGACGATCTCGCAGCAAGTGCACACCTACCGTTACCTGTCGATGTCCCCTAGGCTTGAGCAGCGAAGACATTCGTGGCACCATTCAACGCCACATACAACAGCGGCACCCAGACCCAGCATCGCAGGCGTGGAAAAGCTACCCGCTGTCACCTCGCGCAACATGTTGCACAACCAACGGACGGGACTGCTGCGGTTGCGCGACGGGTGCATGTGGACGCAATCGCGCACAAACAAACCCGTCAACTTCAGGTCTGCATATGCGCTCCCTATTCACCATCGAATCTACCTTTATACACGCAAGTGCCTTGGATGCGGAGCGATCTCGACGTTATTTCACGTAACGCTGGAATTTGAGTTTCTGGTTGTTCTTCCATTTCCTCTAAATCCTACGAGGCTATGCTGCGTGACGTGAAGCCCAGGTGGCCAGCGAAGCCTGATCCCCATGGCACATAGCGTTGCAGCTGCTTTTGGTGCTACAGGTATATATAAAGTGAGGGCCCCACCCTATATTCATTCAATGGCCTGAACAAAATCTCTCCCTCTCTCCTTGGCATAACAGTGCAAGTCGTTATGTTAGCGAGTAAGTGAGTGAGTGTGTGTGTGTGTGTGTGTGTGTGTGTGTGTTAGCGAGTAAGTGAGGGAAATAGCACAAGGTAATTTATGTTCACGGCACAGCAAGACCAAAGGAAGGGCAAGTGGAGCTTTATGCATATCGTACCAAGAGGCTGGAATGGAAGTTCGTGGTGCCACAGAGAGGCCGTTCATATCATTAAACGCATAATTTCACTTTTTCTTTCAGATTCAGACGTCTCATTTTTCTTGAATTACACCATGACTTGCGTGCGGAATTTGTTCGCATGTGCCTCGAGATAACGAGGTATAGAGCTGTTATATCAGATACAAAAAATCACGTCCTTCAATGCATAATTTACGAACTGGGTAGGGAGATTCTTCCAGTCCACGACCCTGCTGGCCTCGCGGATGAGGGTCCCAGTTGGGTATAGCTGTTCCTCCCACTGCACGAACGCGTGCATGTTGTTTGGATCCGCCGTATCGGGGGAAACCACATAGGTGCGTTATATCTGTCGCACCTTGCACCTCACAGGGTCGTCGTTTGCTAAATGATGATCACATTTATAGCAGGTCGTACTTAGCTTCTCTGCATAGCATGACATGTGTGCTGCGTGAAAACCGAACTTTCTGAGCATAGAGGCCGCCCACACGCCCGTCTTTTTATTTATTTATTTATTTATTTATTTATTTATTTATTTATTATACCATCAAAGTACATATAACGCCAATAAGAAAAATGTAGAGTAGGAATAATACAAATGCTCAATTTTTCCACTAGTATATACTGGAGGAACCAACGTATGCGCTTACCTAGGGCACCGCAAACTACCAAAGTGGACACGGTCAATCAGATATTGCTACGCGAAGCGGATGATAAACGCACAACCACAAAAAAGTTCGCCAACGAAAAAGACCATCCGTTTACAGTTTTCCCCTGAAAGTGCGCTCTTTTATACAAACACCGCGCAAAAGCCTTCGAATTTCCTGGAAGCGACTTGGAACAGGGATGTGTGAACGAGCGTTTTCTCGGGCCATCGAATGGCGGCGGGAACTCGGGAAGGGAGCGAAGAAGAGGCGCTGTAGTGTACGTATAGCACATACCGTATAGTCTATATACACCCCCACACACAGACAGGCGTTTCCCCTCCGAGAGGAGTGCGGCGCTCCGAAAACAGCGCCCTATTTCCAATGGGTCCAACACCCCTCCAACTTCACTGCTATACTGCACCCACGCAGTGTTAAAACAATCCGAAACAGAACAATAGGGACAGGCGGCAAGCGACGAAGCGCTGCAGCCGAAACAAACTAAGCTGCGAGCGCGAAGAAGCGCGCCGCCGCGTTCTTCCATTTTTCTTCCTGAACAACGCCGCGGCAGGCGTCATATTTTATTCCGACTCCCAGAGGCTGTTGTTGCGCACAGCTCTCTCTCTCTTTTTTTTTTTTTTTCCTTCGGTTCCCACCTTCTCGCCTCCAGGGTTTGTTGTATTCCCTCCCGCACCTCCCTCCCTCCGCGACCCTCTCTTCCTCAGGATTTGTTGTAGCGAAGAAGACCCGTAGTGCTACCGCCTGTGCGCACTCCATCCAACACTCCGCAGTCTGCGCGCCGCTCCCCGACGCTCGCTGATGCTTTGTTTCGCGCGCGCGCGCTGTGCCGACCGAAAACAGAGCGCGGTCCCTGTTGTCTTGTTTTCGCTCACGCGTCGCCGGCGCCTCCACCACTTGGCTCCGTCGAAGTCGGAGGCGCCCTCTGAGCACTCTCGAAGCGCGTTTTTCATTGTCACCGTCGGCCGAGTTGGAAGGAGGAGAGGAAGGAACGTTGACGAGGAGGCGGCTGGAAGGTGTGTGTGTCTGTGCGAGTCGTGTCAGTTAGGGAAAGCTATGCATTCATCTTCATTCCGTTTCGCGCGACTCTGCATTACGTCAGCACCGGGATCCCCCGACCCGCCGGCACTAGCAGCCGTGAAGAGAGTGTGTGTATGTACACTATACACACGTCGTGCGCACGCGATCGTGCGTGTAGTGCGTATGCGTGTGTGTGTGCAAACAAAAGCGACGTGCCAAAATGTGAACGAGAGGAAAAAAGCTTGACGTCTACACCGTATAACGAGCCCAACGGAGCCAGTCGTCGCCGTATTTTATTATCTCGAATTTATGGCGCTATAAGTTGGAGAAAACGACTTGCGCGTTAGACTTTGATATAGGGAAGGAATAAGCTAACTTACGTCTGATTTGAGGACACAGTGCTTTTGCGACACCGCGGAATTGTATGACCTATGAAGGAATCGGGAAGGAACCTTGACGAATGTGGACATGATGCAGGGATGGGAAACATGCAGTCGAATGTGGCGCGCTCGTTGTACGTGTAACACTTTGGTCTCGGATACCTTGGACAAAGAGAATGAGAGTGTACTGTTCCAGCTGCGAAATGCTCTAGGAATTTTGGCGCTCGTGAACACAGAATACCCCTCGCATGATAATAGTAAGCCAAGGCTCTGTTCACAAAAACATCGCAAAAGAATGTTCCAGCCAATCTAGAAGTATGGGGCACACTATTAGCGAAGCCGGCTAGCCAATTTAACAAAAAGCACTTACGAAAGCCAGGTATTGTGAATTTTGCTCCAGCTTGTCACCCAGTATACGAGGGTCTACGAAGGTGGGCGACTGTCTGCTTTCCGAAATACACGTAAGTCAAGCAGCTTTTGCTCTGACATCCACACAATGTAGTCACTAAATTTTAGTGTTTCAAAACTTACGTATATACGTCCTTTTGAAACTCCTTCACGTTTTAAACAGTCATACAGCCAATACTACATGTCATACCTATCTCGTTATGGAAATGTACAGCAGATCTATTATAGATACAAGGATTGAAATTCCCGAACCTAATCTGCAACCGCCAAGACGTCCCCCTGCAGCTTCCAGCACCGCGAAAATTTGCTACAGACGCCTCATAAAACGATCCATTCGCTGAAAAAAAAGAAGAAAAAAAGGCGAGCGGAGGTCAAGCGAACGCGACCATAAGGGCGTGCATCCTCACTGCCCCGCGGTATAAACAATAACATAACAGCAAAAGTCAGGGAGTCATATATAGAAAACTTGGCGGCGGTGCTCTAAGAAAGCTCACGCTGTGTTTACTGTGTACAGTATACACATAGTGAAAGCCTCGCAGCTGTCCAGCGCAGCGGGCCAACTCGCGGCTCTTCGGAAGTCCAGCGCAAGCCGGGAGAGAGCGGCCAAGGAAGGAACCAGCTTCACGCTCCGAAGAGCACGGGCCCCCAACTCGCGGACAGGAATCGTCCTGGAACTCGTAATCAAGCGCGGTCCAGACTTTCTCCTGCACTTCCCCCTCTCTCACCCTTCCATGTTTCTGAACCTATAGCGTATATATACGGTTGTGTGTGCGTTTGTCCCCACCACGCGACGCCCGATTCACCCAGCGGGGAAGAAGACCCAGTACACTATACACACGGCAGCAGTACACCACACCACGTCCGGAGAAAGAGCGCGCGCCGGGCTTGAGTCGCGACAAGCGCGCTGGGGCGCGCGCGCGCGTGTAGTTGGCGCGGGGAGACCTGAGAGAGACCGAGTGGGAGAGAGAAGTACTGAAAGCTCGCCCACCCGACGCGGCTACATGGAGCGCCGGCGCGGCTCGAAGCCCGAGGTCGAAGCCACGCCCGGCCCCGCAATCTCTCTCCCTTTCCCTTGCCGGCCAACGAACGAAAGGAAGCGAAGCGGAGCTCCCCGAAGGGCGCGGATTTGCGGCCTGTCAGGGCCTTAACCGCCGCTAAAGGCTCCGCAATCCGCGGGCTTACGGACTTACTTCATAAGGCTAAAACTTCCACCCGCCCAGCTATCTTTACCCCCTCTTCCATGCTTTATATACCTCTTGCTCAGCGTTCGGGCGTCGGCAGCAGTTGTGGCTCACGAACAGGGGAAACTGTGCGCTTCGGGCTGTTATGTAGGAAGGGAGCGTGCTCTCGCCGTCTCTGCGTGTGTGTGTGTTTGCCGCGCCGGGAGAGAGATTCGTATCTGAGCGTGTATGCGCACGTATGAAGTGAGCCTCACGCGGAAGGGAGCGTCGGGAGAGTTTGCCGTATAAACGCGCGCGTGAGTTAATTGGAACGCTCGCCGTATGCGAGCTGTAACGGGTCAACCCCACTGCGTGCGTGGAAACCTTGCCATGCCTGCCGAGCGAGCGATCGAGATTGGAAGGCACCGGCTTTTGACGGCCGCGCGGGAACCTGCGCGTACCGGAACACCATTTCGTCCGTTTCGAAGCGATCGCGCTCCTGCAATGGGTGGCACCGAAAGGTATATAAGCAATGCTACCCGAAAGGTATAGCGAATGTATATTTTGCACGGTGAATTTTGCTGTCGTTGCGTTCTTCAAAGCATATGTGTTGCCACGAAGCCGATCGCTGCGCTCGGAATTTCCGAACTTTGGCTTCATACAGGTAATATGTCGTATGCAAGTCTTCGTACGGAGTGCAGTGAGCCGTCGTTGTTGATACGGGTAAAGAATACAGATGTTTGGTCCGGATGTTGATCAGCCACTCTTGGAAGCGCTCATTGTATTACCAGTGAAAATAAGGCGTTGTGAAGTAAACAAAGAAATAAATAAGAGATTTATGTATGATTCATAGCGTGTATATAAAGGTCACGTAAGGTACTTCATGACTGCAGTTAAGGCAACATTAAGGAACTGCACCATCACGATTTTCCTATACTTCATTTTTCGCACTCTGACCTACATATTCTAGATATGGGAAATCTTGGAGGGCTTGTATGCAAGAATGGTAAGCGTGTGCCAAAAACAATCACACGAAATGTTGCGATAATGAATGCTCCGTGAACTGTGTGTATACATGGGTACACGACCCAATAACTTCCATGTCCAAGATGTCTCTGCTAATTGTCACAGAGCCCTAAATATTCAAAGAATGCTCTGAGAGAGAGGTTTCAGAGATAGCTGCAATTTTTAGGCGTATCCATCAGCCATTAACTTCCACCAGTAACCCCATCACCCATCACCCCACCAGTAACCCCATTAACATCCACCAGTAACCCCATCATCTACTATCCATCATGTCCAACCCACCGGCATCACTTTTTCTTTTTTTAACTTTTTGTCTGAACACACGCGTTCTTATGAGGTACGCCGAGCAATACTGCGAAACTACGAGCTCAACACTGAGTTGCTCATGCGGAAACGGCAAGTTACTGAAAAGACAAGTGAACAGACCCGTTTGACGTGTACTCACCCAAACTTGCTTGCCTGCTTGCTTGCTCTTGCCAGCTCCGCCATCATCGACGGTCTCTTAGCAACAGGCCTGCCAAAATAAAAACAATAGACACGTCAAAAACTTGCTGCGAATGTAAATCATGCGACAGACAACATCTAGAGACATCAAATTTTACTAATTTAGGCGTATTAAATATAACACATGTCTTCCTTCTCTGCATGTGTTTAATATGCAGGCGACAAAGGGTGCACTTGTCCGCTGTTATCAGAATTTTCATGTATACCACTGGTTCATGGATGCAATAGGCAACATATGTACGAACACAACAAACAGAAGGCGACGTAAACATATGGCCGTGTTAGCACTTACACAAATTTTATTGAGAAACTATTGAAACACTGTTGGTCAATCTTGAAAATTACTGAATAGTCATTGCCTGCACGCTGAAATATCATTGCAATCAGTGCTGACAACTGAGTACCGGCCACCGAAAAATTACTGAAATGTTATTGAAAGTCTGTTGAGCAAGTAGGAGGTCGTATTCTTGTCGAGTTATTATTGAAAGTACGTTGTGCGCTATAAATTCATTGTGATGCTTGTTAGATATAAATACACAATTGTTAAATAATAAAAAGGCGGCGGTTCCTTCTTTTGGGTGCTTTGCGCACTCAGGCCGGTCTGAAAGGCCATTCGAGAATGCGAACGAGGGCTTTCGCTTGCGAGAACACACGTACTATAAGGGCACATTTCACAAACGTTACACACATTCGTCCGTAAGTGTACAACCAACATCAACAAACGCGAACACAACTCACGCATGCACACTTCAGATCTGGAACGCCTTAGCACGAAGCGCATTGAGGAGCTGATATAAGCACCGAATTCTGACCCTCCATTTCAGTAAATGTAGTTCGTCACAACGCCGCCTCGCCAGCAGCCTCACAATCGCTAACTGGCGAGGTGGAACACTTCAACGGCCACTAACCATGGGCACTCGTTTTCCTGTTTTCCATTCTCGAATTTACGTCCTCATTCCCATTAACCTTTGCACGGCACCGAACAGCACCCAAAGTAGATATTAATTTCAACTCTCGAATTGCGCATTGTGCCTCGCATGTTGCCTGCTACGGAACCGGAAAAAAGAAGCTGGTAACGCGGCGTCTCTTATTCCATTTTATGTCATTTGCGGAGCTGTCACTACGAGACAACGCCACTTGTCAAACTAGCTTCCCTTTCAGACACCGCACTCGAAATGAGAAACTCTACACAGGCGAACAGAATGCTGGTCTTCGCGCACATGTCCCCCAGTCATACACATAAACAACAACCAACAGCGGCTTCGAGGGAAAAAAAAAAAAAAAAGAGATATGAACAGAGAGAACGAACACTTCTTTCTAGCGAGTGACCCTTCGCAAAGCCACACCTCAGAAAAGAAAGGCCGGGGAGGCATACTCCTGACATGTCGAGGCCCCTCGGCGTAGCGCATGGACCAGGGACGCGATGCTTTTGAAAGATGGGGCCGGCCAATCAGCTACGCCCCGCAGGGTGCTGCTCGTCGTGTTCCAGGGCGAACCGACGTCGATCCCAGACGAGGAAGGACAAGGAGATCTTCTAAGGCTGGCAGTGTACGCCTACTTATTTCATATGTAGTTCATCTATTTTTTTTAATTCCCACGTTTTTTCTTCTTTCCCCCACCGTGGGTCGCGCCCCCGTGCGCGAAATCTTCGCTGCCGAACGCACCGCGGCGCTCGCACCCTGCGGTACGCACAAGCGGACCGCGTCCAATGGGGGCCTTCAAGCCACCGCGGCGGCGCGAGCTGTGGCACCGCACTGAACGTCGGGATTAGCAGCGGTCCGTGGGTGGGGTGGCACTGCCGCACCGTCGAAGCTATTGATGAGGGTTTACACATGCGGCGCCCAGCCCCTCCGTCCCCGCCGCGTATTCGCTTCGGTCAGCGGAGGGTTGACAAGGCGGCCGCCACCCTCGCGTACAGGGGGTCGACGCGTTGCAGACGCTGGGCGGCGACGATATCACTTTGTAGGCGATCCGATCGCCTGCCTTGTTCGGTATATTCGCGTCGCTGTTCACGCCTTTGAGAGAACGGCCTAGCTAAACGACATTTTTACGCGAAGAAGCGTTCTACCAATGAAATTCGCATTACGAAAAAGCCGGTCGAGAGCTCCTGGACCACTAGCGGCTCGTGACAGTGAGGTCCAGATGTGCTCGCGCCGGTCCACCCACTGCGTGCATGTTAGAAACGTCTTTAAATAGCGTCACGCAACCCTGAGCTTGTGTGAGAGACTATAAGCTTGTGTGACAAGGTATACATTTCAAATTGCGCCACGGCTAGCTATCCGATCACTTCGTGGCACTTCTAGAATTGGTCAAAGATTGACAGTTTGGAAACGCTTTCACCGCGAGCACCGATTTCATTCGAACGATACACACTTCGCAGGACAAACACCGATATCCGTGGCCTGCATGCATGCCCTTTTTCTCACGATTTATTCAACGGCCGAAGGACGTGCATGCAGAAGTGCCTCGAAGTATAGCAAGAGGTGGGCCTCGGAACCGTTTTCCCACGGAATAAAGCGCATGTAATAAGCCTCGGTCGATTCATGCCGTGTATAGACATGCACGGATTATTATAATGCTCCGCTTCTAACGAGATTTCCGCTACCGAACACCTTTGCGGCATATATATGTGTGTGCCCGGAGAGAGAGAGAGAGAGTAGAGAGAAGTGGGAAGAAGCCTGTGGTACAGGTGAAGGTATATACAACATGCGGCCGTGCGTGCCGCAAGATCAGTCACGACCGCCAATGCAATTCGTGTCGCCGCTCAGTCACGCAGCCATGGCGTTTGCGGGGTTCTATATAGCTGTGCGTGTGCGTTTCTTTCCGCTTTCCTCGCCACCCATGCTCGCCTGGCCAGCATGCAGAAACTCGGCAGAGAAGCGAAGCGGCGAGCAGTCGTGTGGAGAAACGGCCGTTTTTTTCTCGGACGCCGCACTCGCACTCGCGCGTTGTCGGCTTATAGCTGAGCAGCGAACCAACGAAGAACGACGGGTGACGACGACGGCGACGATCATATAGCGAGCAAGCCGAACGCTTCGGTCGGTGGGCCAACGGATGATGGGACGTCGGCGGCCAGGCGTGACCGAAGGGCTGCAGATGACCTGGAGCCGTGTGTGTAGACTTTTTACCCTGCATGCGGCGGTTGCGCGGAAACGAACGAACGAAGCAAAGAAGAGAAGTCTGCACTGAGAGACGAGTGGAGGGGCGAGAAACTGGAATATTCTTCGGGTGTCGTGCGCCCATCGTTCGCCGCAGTGATGGTCCGAGCGAGCGAGCGGTCCTCCACTTCAGAGCCCAGTGACTCTCGCTTCCTTCAAGAACTTGCGATTCACTTCCCCATACCGCCTCAATGCTGAAGGGCTCAAGTGAATTTGACGTGGCTTCGTTCAGTTCACACGTGAAACCGAGCAGAGGTTTCCTACGAACATATTTGATTATGCAGCAGGACTTTTCTTCACTTTCTCACGTCTGGTTTTAGGGAGGGAGGAAGCATGAAACTGATGTTTTTCAGCTTAACTGGACGTTGCGGTCGAGTAACACCTGTTAGAGACGCGTGCCGCCACGACTGTCGCATGCCATCGCCATAATTTGGTCACTAATTGTGGGCCAGTATGCTTAGCCGAATGGTAAACTGCACACAGCTGCGCGAGTTCGGGTCACAACCAATTTCCAAAGAGCAGTAATCAGCAGCAAGGCGCGATTTCAGAAATGACTCGTACCCCAACGAACCAAATTAGAACCCCACACAGCGCTGATGCTGCGACCGGACCTCCATGAGCTGCTCAATTCGCGACTGATTGATTTCTCGGGTTTTACGTCCCGAAACCACTACATGATTATGAGAGATGTCGTAGTGGAGGGCTCCGGAAATTTCGACCACTCGGTGTTCTTTGACGTGCACTGACATCGCACAGTATACCTTAACATTTCGCCTCCATCGAAATGCAGCCGCCGCGGCCGAAATTCGGTCCCGCGACCTTCGGATCATCAGCTGTGTGACATAGCCACTAGACCACCGTGGCGGGGATAAATTCGCGATAAGCAGCAAATAAGTGAGAGGGACATATACGAGAAGCCCCGCGCGTTACCACAAATGGAAGCAAATAATGTGGACCCCTTAATGATACAAAGTTGCGCGTTCATTACTGTTGAAACTTGAAAACCGGAACGGTTCCGGAAATGCAGCCACCGCGGGCGAGGACGACTTAAAACTGACCAACTCGTCGGAAGACCTCACACTATAGTCCACTATCGCTCAGATGGCGCGATAGAGGAGGAGCCATCACACTTATCCTCATAATGCATCGCTCGCTTGGGCAAGCTCAAAAAAAACTGCATAGCACGCATCGCGTCATGCCCTTCACACAGCAGTATACGCGCGAGGTTGTTCTCCCTTCGCGCGGCTTGTCAAGAGCAAAAGCAGAGAGACCCGAAAACCCCTGGAGCAAAAAAGAGGGGCCGCCCGCTTCTCAGCGCCAGCGGCAGCGGCAGCAGCACCTGTCGCCATTTTTCTTCCCCGAGACGCCGTCGCGTCCCCTACTCTTGCTTTGTTTCTCTGGCGCGCGCTCTCGACAGATCGTCCCCTCCCCCATTGCTTCTTAGAATGAGGGGGAAGCGCGCAACGGCGGGAAAGGGGGGGGGGGGGCGAGTTTAATGCGTTTTAAATCGACCTGCGTGGACCGAGCGAGCCGGCGCGCGAGCCCCCTTCGATGCCGTCTCGCCAAGCGTGAGAGAGCTGCCGACAATCCCGCGGTGCGACTCGAAAGGGAAAGAGTAGGGCGTATAGTATACAGTATCCACTTCCTCTTGCCTAACGCTGCGCGCTGCTATGTCGTGGCCGCGTCGTGGCACAGCGACGGCCCCGCTAGGAGCTAGATCTCTGTCCCGAGGCAGGATGCAATGCTTCGATCTGAGCGTGAACGGCTTTTTGGACCCAAGTACTATAGCGTCGGGCAGACCAGGCAAGTGGAAAGGAATCGAAAAGTAGTCAGCAGATTGACGGAATGCACGCGAACTCGTCCCGGGATCTCTCATTACCAGCAGCCCGTGCGTGAACACTGCGAGACGTGGGAACAAAAATTAGGGCTCCCGTGTATGGGGACGCACCGCAAACAATGAATGATGATCGTGAGCGGACACTCCAAAACGTTTACCGTGTTACGGCAACCGTATCTGTCTCTTGGTTGGCTGTGCCGCAGGGCAAGGCATCTGGCCTACACTTTGTAAGTCTAATAGATTGGCGGAAGAACAGGGAGAGGAGCTCCGGTCGTAATCGGTAACACACACACACACACACACACACACACACACACACACACACACACACACACACACACACACACACACACACACACACACACACACACACACACACACACACACACACACACACACACACCACACACAATTTGCACGGCTACGAAAGCTTGCCAATAGCGCTTTGCTATGACAATGACCAAATTTCCGTTGTTCTACTAGCATGGCGTTTGAATTTTCAAGCCAGGCCTGTCTTGACTAGCCGTACGGCCGTACGTGTCGGCGTGCCGAAACGGCTGATCCAAGAAGGGTTGAACCAATGGCGCCCTCTGTGAAGTGGCGGAAGAAGCAATGAACTGGAGTGGACAAAAATTTGTTATCGGTGCTGGGGCTTGAACCCAGGCCCCGACCCTCCGAAGGTCTTAGCCGCCGGAATACACACCTACGCTTGCGAGATGTGAGCGTATCTGAGCCGTGTGGACGCCTTCAGTTTTCTGGCATCGAACTCAGGACTTCCGAAGAGCAACAAACAGCGCCGGAAAGAAATAGAGAAAGACACAAAGAAAACGTAGCTAGCAGATAGATAGATAGATAGATAGATAGATAGATAGATAGATAGATAGATAGATAGATAGATAGATAGAAAGAAAGAAAAGTACGTCAGGCACGCACACACCAAGCTTCTCGTAAGTTAACTCAAACGTCGGCAAGTTCAAAGGCCACGGTGCAGCATTTTCGAAGGCACTAATATCGCGTACCGGTGGACGACTTGAACGCTAATAACTGACAAGTCGATTCAGGGTTGCTGCTCGTCGCACCATTCCTCACAAGCGTCCTGCCAACACTGGGGCCCTTTGACAAGTTAAGACGGTGAGCCCAGCATGAACCTGCCGCGACAGAAACGGTTTGGGGAGGCCGGTTGACACGTTTTGCAGTGCATGCTCGGAGCTCCTGCCAGCGCTTCCCCGTGTTTTGGAGTCCCCCCACCACCACAACCGACCAAAATATATCGCCGGCGCGGAGCGCCCAAGCGCAACCGGCGGTAAATCCTGAGCCGTCGGCTGGTGCCGGAACTCAAAAATGCATGAGTGCGACCAGATTAGAAACGACGCATCGCCGGCGTGACTCCTCTTCCACATGCTACGTCACTGTATGGTGCGCCACCGACCCCCAGAGTGCGCGTCAGGCGCTTTCCGAGTGCATTCGAAAAAACTGTAAGGGAATGCATATAGGGGCGGAATTAAGATTCTTCCTTCTCTCTTTCACGAACCTGAAGATCTCATACACTTGTTTCTATGAATTAAGAACCGTTTGTGCTTCGCTAATTTTTGTTTAAACCATCGGGGGAGGGGGGCGCTCTCTGTTTTCGTGTGCTCGTGGTGCACCGCGGCTTCGTGCCAGGAGAGGCTCGCCACGTCTTGTCACGGTTGGAAACATGAAAAACGATCGCACGCCGTTCGGTCTCTCCGCGAGACTTTTCAACGAGACAACTTGTCTCGCTTCGTGTCCAAGGTTGAGCAAAACAAGCAAAGCAAAACGTACACGAAGCTGTTCCTGTTTTCCAGAAAGTATATAGTGTACGCCGTGCAAACGCAGGTCGCTGATTGATTTCTGCGAGGAGTGCCTCACGACCAGACTAAGCGCGCGCTGTCAAAGCAGATGCGGTTTGGCCGCGATTCTATGGCCAAGGAACGCATACACGTGATAAATCACGCACAACGTGCTGCTTGGGTTAAGGGTCGGCTTGGGGCTGAAAACGTGCTGCGGTACAGCGCAACGACACGTAATTTAGTGCAGCGGTGTTTGCGCCGATAGCGTCGTTTCATTAACGTATAATGCAAAGCGAGGTGTCGCGCACGATTATCCTAAAATGAAATATGCTTGATTGCAGCTGACGTCAGCGCCAATCCGCAGAACACTATATATGCCCCTGTAACGGTACAATTTTAACGTCGTACAATGAAGTGCTAACCAATAATGAACACTAACGTACCTGTCGTTTACGTCTATAGGTGTAAGGTAAATATATACAGTCAGACCCGACTTTATTTAACTCGCCTGGATCGAATCATTTACATCGAACACGACAAAGCGTTAACGCCAATGTACGGAAAGAATCTTTGGCTATATCGAAGAAAAATAGCACGAACACTTCATATATCGAACAGTGGGCAGCGCGAACCGCCAAAAGGGCGAGGGAGGAGGGGGGGGGGGGGGGGCTGGCTTTCCTTGACGAGGAACTGGCTTTTCATCGAAGGGGGCTTTTTCCACATGTATTTGGGGGACAGAGCGGTGCGACTATGGGAGGGCGCCGCTCAATGAGAATACAAAACTGCCGTTACCATCATGTGGTTTCCCCCGATGAATCTTCTCCGTACTAAACTAAATGAAAGGTTACGTATTTCATTTTTTCGCGTGTACGACGATAAAGGAATTCTCGCCAAGTTATATATCGAATTATACGATATATCGCACTAATTAGAGCTTTCCTGTGAGTTCGATATATACATGTGGATTTGACTGTATAGACACCTTCCCCTAGCGATTTTGACGGGGTAATAAAGAATATTTAAATAATAAGGAAAGCAAGAAAAGTGCCACCGCTAAGGCAGACTTGTCGGTTTGAATCTCGTGTTTGTTTCTTGAACGTGACAGCTTCGGCCTTGAATCGGCTTCCTGTTTCCCCTCAGCTCGAACACCTTGACAGACACGAACCGGAACGAGACAGCACGACAAAGGAACTATAAGAGCCGGTTTTGTGGCGTAACGAACGCCTCCGGCGTATACGGAACACAGCCGAGCCGGGGGACGCCTAGAGATGTCCTCACAATGGCTCCCTCTTGTCCTACATCCACCGAAACTTACGTCTTCCCACGGAGGGGGGAAGCAACGGCGAGCATCAATGATAGCAACCGTCCCTGGCGGTTAAGGGGATCATGTGAGCGCGCGCAGCTATAGGTCACACGTCACACATTCTCGCAAACTCGGGTGTCGAAGGACAGCCGCGGCTTGGAGAGTCGCAACCGCACGCGCTATAGCACGACCTATGCGCTCAAGGAAAGTGTTCGGCGCGGCCGCGAAAAAGCGCGCCAAGCGGGCAGAGCGAACCCGCGCGGAGAGAGAGACCGATGTTTCTCGGTCGGGGAGGGCCGCGTGATAAATGGCGTGCCTGCGTCACTCATGCGGCGGCCATCTTGCTTTGCTGCTCCGAGGAGAGCGGGTTCGGTACGGCAGCGCCCGCAGGCCTGCTTCGCTACCAGCCCCGCTAGCACACACACTGCTCTCACAAAGGCTTCGCTGGCAGAAAACCGCGCGCCGAAGCAAGAACCAAGCGCCTCGGCCTTTTTTTCTCTGCTTCTGCTGTTGCTCGAGTTCTTCTGTTCTTTTTTTCTTTGCTTTCTCGCCAGGGGCGTCTCTCAGGGCACATTCTTCGTGCGGGGCACGGCTTGCTCGCATGCATGGATGCATGCATTGCGTGCATGCATGCTTGCTTGCTTTGCTTACCACCTTGCTGCCACAGCGATGGGCGAAGAACAGCGGTGGGCCGGACCGCGTCGGCGGCGTGATCCGCGCTGTCCTTTTTTTTCTTCTTTGCTAGCGCGTTTCTCAGATGCATCGCCACTGTATACGCTTCCCCTCCCTTCCTTATAATATGTGCCCCTTCTCCTGCTTTTTTTCATTATATATATATATATATATATATATATATATATATATATATATATATATATATATAAACAAAATAACGACAGAGTGCAAATGCGACTGTGCACAGGTTGCTGCAGCTCTCCAATGCAAGCGTTAAGTGTAAATAACTGTTAACATTTATTGCAGCCCCCGTTCAACAAACGATACATTATAAATTGAACATCCTCGTAAACCTTTCGTCAAACGCGTACCGCATATACTTCAAACGGAGAAGATATACAACTCGTCGGCACTTATACAAGCGCCGGATCCAAAACGTGTCTATACTGTTTCCTCCTTTCCGTAACTGTGAGTGCCGGATGATTGCTTCTACAAAAGAAGATCGTCGTTGTCATGCCTTTATTTTCTCCATCTCTCTCTCTCTCTATAGATACGTTATACTATTTATGATGCATATTTCATGTTTGGGCAATCAAAAACTCATAAAGGCCGGCCCGCGCGTTCGGGCGCAGCATGCAAATGGGCTATCTGCATCGAGACGCTCACGCCGCGCTGTGCTCTGCATCGTAAGTGGGTGGTGGCAGGAGGTGCGAAGCGAAGGGAAAAAAAAAAAATGCCCAGCGGCACCGACGAGGGTGTGTAGGAAAGGAAACGCTCCGCGCTAAGTGAAAATTGCCTCTGGACATGAAAATGTATGTGCATGTCCACCAAACCAGCGCGATTTGTTCATTAGAGAGATAACAATCCTCCCCCTTCCGCACAGTGCGCGTTACGGCCCCGCTCACCGCGCTCTCCCTCGCATTGATAAAATGAGAAATGATGAACTCTTTGCCCCGTGGAAACTGTGATGAATGCTTGGGCCGTCAGATAACGAATGGGATAAGCGCCGGGGACACAAGTGTTGTATAGCTTACATGAGCAACGTCCTTTTTTTTTTTTTTTTTCGTTCTCCCTATCCCCGGAACAAGCTCCGTTTCATTCGAACGTGTAGCTTCACCCTCGTGCACCCATGCGTTGCGGAGTGCAGCGACGCCAGGCACAGGGCGAGATCAAACAAGAACGCTCACTCAGTGTGCGCTGTACGTTCAGACATGCGCGTCAAAATGTGCGTACGAATGTACAAACAAGTGCACTCACACGTAAGACAACCAAATGGTTAAAAGCGCTGACTTTTGTAAACGAGCAATTCGCTTTGTGCAGATGCCCTCGCGTCATCATGTTTATAACGTTTTCCAGAGAGAACTGAAAAACGTTGGAAATCAATGATAAATTACGGATGACGGTTACTTATACAGGGTGTATTGATATTTAAAACGCCCAAACGAACCAGAATTATATATATATAGGGTGCATGGAATTTTTTTTGACAATCTACATGCCTTTGAACCTCAGCTCTTGAAGGCAACAGTGTTAAGTAGTGAATTACTCGGGCCCTCCATAAATATGTGTGTCGTACAATAAGTGTGTTAAGAGACAGACGTATTATCACAGAGCAGAGGCTGCTATACTGCCGAGAATTGGCATTAAGGGCCGCCTAGTGGGACATTTATTTCATATTTTCTTTTCTTCACTAAGGACTATCGACGATGGACCACCCCCTCCCCTTGCTTTAGGAGGAAAAAAAAAACATAAGAAGTACCGTGTTATAACATTTCTCGCTGCGCGACGGCCCTTATGCGAGAAAATACCTCTAATTCGTATAATTCTCGCTGTATTCGCGTGCTGCAATGTAGTTCCCATGAGAAATATATAAAAAAAAATACAAATCATTGAAGATAATTAGGAAAAAATACTGGGTTGCAACTTTTAATACTGTGAAATTGATTAAAATGGATGTATTCAAAGAAAGCTTCAACTTGTTTACATTCTTAAAGCATTTCTCTTTAGTTTGACGCAACCTCGCGCGCTTTCAAATGACATATACACGAGGGACCGCGCTCCTCAAAGGTCGAGACCCTCGGCGGGAATGAGCTGCACCGCGACCTTACACGTTCCGGGGTTTATTTACAGCGTCCCTGGCACGGGCGCACGGTACCTATATACGTGGCATGCCTGCCACAGTAGCTTACGCACGCGGCCCGCTACCGACGGTGGAAGCCAAAGGAGAACAAGCTGACTGCATGTGCCGCCGCCGCCCGGTCTACTATACTACGTCAGCAGAGAGACACCGGGAGCTTTTCGGCGAGAAACAAACATCTCACGCAAGAGGGGTTTAGTAGTGGTAAGAGGGGGGAGGCGGGGGTGAAGTCCTTCGCTTTAGAAAGGTGCCGCCGCCGTCGCATGTGCGTAGCCCAGTCGGGACCGCTGGCGCACCGGGGGCGGAATTAGACAAGCTGGCACGGCTCTTGATGCGGTTCTTTTCGACATAGACTAGCTAGAGGAGGAGAATAAGATGCGGAAGGTTAGAAGGTATACGTGGAAGTTGCGAGGAAGGTTCGGAATTGGCGAGGCGGGAGAACGGAGCTGAGGCGTCAGTGTGGCGGCACCTCGCGCCCGCAGGAAGAGAAGACGTCAGCAGTATATATACACGGCAGCGCGCCATGCCTCCGCCGCCGGGCCCGTATACGCTGGCGGCAAGCTTCCTTTGTATTAATTTTCAGACATCCCGCGCGCGCGCGCGCGCCCCACGAACAACACCTGGCCCTCTGCGCAAACTACGCCCCGTTATTTTCATTGTTATTATTATTTTGCTCCACGTCTCGCTTCTGCCGTCACGCACTTGGAAACAGAAGGCGCTCCCGCGCGCCGTGTAAAGGGCGCGACTGCTCCTCGGACTCGTGTGTGTGTGTGTGTGTGTGTGTGTGTGTGTGTGTGTGTGTGTGTGTGTGTGTGTGTGTGTGTGTGTGTGTGTGTGTGTGTGTGTGTGTGTGTGTGTGTGTGTGTGACACATACACGGGCAGATAGCGGGAGCGCGAGAACTTCCTGCTCCACTCCGTGTGTGCGTGCGTGCATGTGTGATCAGGGGGCTGGTGCAGCTGGCGAAGAAGTGTCACGAACCTCCCAACCACCACCGCCTGTGCTACCGAGTCTGCAGCGGCTGCTGCCATCGGAGGCAGTGGCGGCGCGGAGTTGGCGTGGCATCGTTCTTGGTTGATCTAACCTAGTTTGCTCGAGGCGGGTGCAACTGGAGATCGCTGCGCGAGCGCATGTGGCGGGATGTGAAAAATAAGGGGAAAAAAAAAGCAGGGAAGAAGAAGAAGAAGAAAAAAAAAAACACGGCCAACAGCACAGAACTGCCTTTAGACCTCACAAGAGAGAGGGAAAGAGCAGAAAAAAATGTGGCGTTAGAACTATACTAATAACAGCAGATATCAATCTATCGTAATAATATATCGTTAGTAAAGGCGGACGGTTAGTGACAAAAATAATTTTTAAGAGCAACGACGAGAGTCACGTTTACTTGGCCACTAATTGCCGCAGTCACGCCGGCACACTTTCGGTTCGCATGTGCGGTCGAGGTCGTGGAAATACGCCGACGACAGCTCTTGGTTCTGTAGAGTTGTCACAAGCGCATCTGTTTTGCTCCTAACGTGTATTTTGCGAAGGGTTCGCTTGTCTCGTTTATCTTGCCTCGCTGAAATGAAACTGGTCGCTGCAGGTGTCGAGGGTGTCATATGCGTTTGTCATCAATCGTTCCGGTGACGACAGTGTCAGCCGTTTATCCACACGCGAATACATATAACTGCGGTTATAATAGTAAAAATGATTAATGTAAAACAGGTGTACAATACATCATCAGCATAGCGCGCGCAAAGATAAACATTCGGCGCCGCACGCAGGCGAATGTCATTTTGCTGAGCACGAGTGGGGAATTTTATATACAAACCGAAGAGCTGACACGTGCCATGATGTATCGGAGACCGCGCGTTTTTTCTCATCACTACAGCCGTTTTGTAATAATGTTTGCAGCTATTTTACAGCAACCTGTGCCAGTTGCAAATTTGCCTTTGCGACCAATAAAGTATCTTTCCTACACTCCCAACTGAAAAAAGGAATTACCGGAATCGGTTCCGTATAAGACTGGTTGGAAAAGTCGCCTTATACCTGAGCCAATAGCGCCAAGGCACGTGCCGGCTCATACAAGGCAAGATCCAAGCAGGTTCAACAATACGAAACACGTCCCATTATTTGTTCTTTAGAAATCGTCGGAAGCACGTTATACTTCTGAGACGTTCCAACTTTGCCGTTTGCATAGAGCCAGCGGTCTCGAAGCACGCAATGGTACACAATAAACACATCGGCGTAATCAAACAATACGTAGCACTCCAATCAGTGTGAGACGGAAACAACGGTATTATAATGCACTTGGGAAGTTCCAAACAAAGTATAACACTAATCACGGAGCCCAAGGCAAAACACGCAGTCGCGAAATATACTGCACTGAGGTTTGATTGATTGATTTGTGGGGTTTAACGCCCCAAAACCAGCTCTGATTATGAAAGACCCCGTAGTGGAGGTCTCCGGAAATTTTGACTACCTGGGGCTCTTTAACGTGCACTGACATCGCACAACACACGGGCCTCAACATTTCGCCTCCATCGAAATGCAGCCGCCGCGGCCAGGATTCGATCCCGCGACCTTCGGATCTGCAGCCGAGTGCCATAAGCACTAAACCATGCATTGAGGTTTCAGCCACGTTCGAGTGAGATACGGGCGTTGACTGTTCCTTACATTGCATAATTTAAGACATATTCACGAGCTCCACGAATACAAGCGAAGGTGTTTCATATGGCAAAATAAGGCGAATCACATATCGCATAATGTGATATATACATGCACGAATTCCCACATAAGATCTGGAAAGGCGCTGCAGCGCGAAGCGAATCATCCGCCAGCGCGCCAGTCGCTATTCCACGGGCATGTCTTCGCATTTATTATGCAGGCATTCCTTATGGGGGAGAGAGACCACGCGTAGCAAATTCGTACGTGGAGGTGTAACCTAGAAGGAAGCCGTGTTTGAATATTGTTATTCTGCCCTTTGGGAGTGATACAGACGACTATATATAGGTACAAATGTGTCACCCTCGGCACGTTCAAAAATATGCAGAGTTCTGTGTATCGGATTTTCTAATAAGCAGGGTCCTCAAATGTCCATCCAAGAAAGAAACCGTCGCAGTGTTTATGTTCACGCTTCCCCTTCCCATCGCCGAAAGAAGCGACTTAAAACCTTGGTTGCAGTAACGTCACTTTGACGGTGTGTATGTGAAATTTCAAGAAAAAAGAGCGTAGCAAAAAAAAAAAAAAAAAAAAAAAACACTGAGACACTATACATATATTCCCGGTATGTGAAGTGCGGCTCTTCCAGTGGCTTATTTTCTCTTTGTATGCAACATTACCTTTTCTGTATCATAGTGCAGGCAAAAATGTGAATTTTTCACGTCGTCCTCAGGAAAAAACAAAATCCTTAATCGACTAAACCATACTCCCCAAAACAATGAAACGAACTTCTGATAGAACTCATTGTATGAAAAATAAAAAGGCAATTTTTGATGTTGCACACATCATTAATATGGTTAACGAAGCCATCTGGCCAATGACTGAAAAACAAAGCAAAAAAGAAATCTACACTCACGAACAAAGGGCCTTGTGGAATTGGTCCCTCATTTTTATGCACATGCGTTCGAACAGGCACCGATCCCGTGCTAATTACCGAGTACATTACGGCGGAACAAAATATATGAGGAAACGTATACAGTAATACAGTAAACGCGTACGTACCACATATTGCATTTTCACTGACACACGCCTTAAATGCAGTTATTGGAGGCGATAGTTGCATTAAACATAACCGAGTGTGAGCGCTTGTATAGCACCATCCTTAGCTGCGCGAGAAGCATGGAAAAAAAAAAAAATTATTCCTCAATGTTGGAGCCACTGAACTTAAAAGGCTGAGGTAGGCTCTGTCAAAGAAGACGAAGGCGTTGACGATATTGACAATAACCTGCAAAAGCAGAAACGGAGATGACGGAAAATCGGGCAGCTGGGTGCGAGTTACAAAGCATTACTATCACGCAACTATAAATTACGGTCACGTACACTGCTATCACGCATAGCAGTGTAATGCACGAGTGAGCGTATGGAAAAAGCGTACGCCTTCGAGCCATAAACAGCGTGACCCGAATTGGTTTTCACGAATTCCTATAGGCTAATGACCGATTCCCCACAAAAATGCGTACAGTAACACCAAAACTTCAATGACATTTATACTCGAACGCACGCATCACGAGAAACCGCTTCATAACGAATCATCCGTTCACTCTCGTATCATTACGGCCGCAGATAACATGACAGGTTGGGATTATTACAACTTACTCCGTACATTGGCAGCGTAATTAAAATCAAGCGCAGCGACATCGCTCAGCGCCGTTCAACGCGACCCATCATCGTACGCGACCGTGCTCCCGCGACGCGAATTCTCAGAAACGCCTCGCCCCGTACAGCTCCCGCCATCTAGCGGATTCTCCTCGAAGCTGCAGTTCGAGCGGCCGCCGCCAGGCGGAGAGGGGGCGTTCGCATCGGAGGCGGAGCCTGCGCGCGGGGGCCACATAGCGATCGCTTGACGCGAGCCAATCGGAAGCGTATCCATCAATGTCGCCGCATAGACGGCCCCCTGCAATCCATCTCCTTCGGCCCCTCGGCGTCGGCGGTTTTTTCTTTTTTTCGTTCTGTTGTCCTTTCTTCTGCTTCCTATCGCCTCCTCGCGAGGCTGTCACTAACGTCGAACAAGGCTGAGAACACGGATCTACTGTTAACCTTGGTTACGAGGCAACCCGGCAGAAAGTAGGTGGCACAGGAACGAGGACGTGAAAGCTGGCAAAAAAAAAAAAAAAAAAAAGTGTTCGCGGTAGCGTAGCACTCGTGTTGCTAAGGCGACATGACTCCTCGCTCCCTTCCCTTTCCATCACTCCCGAGTGTACAACAAACACACCAAGCGCACGCGAGCCTTTCACGGCTGCTCTAGATGTTGCCTATCCACAAACAAAACAAGTGGCGACACATGTTTGTTCCACAGTTGTGTCATGTATAGTGACTGTAGAAGTGACCATAAATTTGTTCTCGGCGTAACACCAGAAAGTACTGACCGTGAAAACATTTTCCAGCGACCATAAAAATCCAAATAATGTGAACACGCTTCCACCGGAAGGATTTGATAAATGGAACTGTCAAAACAGTCGTCACCTTTTGACAGCTTCAAGCTTTATGGTACTGGGAGGATATTTAGGGCAATTTGAGCAGCGTAGTATACATTTTCTGCATGGTGTATAACCTAAATAAAGCTGTGTTGGTACGACATGCACATATATCTATGCCTACCGTGAAGTGAAACACCAGGATGCAAAGTACAACCGTTACAGTGGTTGTAACATATGCTGTTGAAAACAGGCGTAGGAAAATCCGCGGTCGGGTGATACGAAAACATAATTGCTTGTGTTCTGCTGCATACTCGAGCACTAATGCACGACATAAAACGTGGGCGTTAACGACGCGGCATAGGCACCATCATCATCACAAAGGGTGTTGAATGCTCGGTGTAGTGTACAGCGCCACACACGCACACAGGATTCATATACTTTTCAAACTAGTCTGCAGTCCTGTCATCAATAAATGTTGCAAGTGCAGAACGAGCACCTATATATCGCGCCACAAACCATCCCAAGTTTGAAGTTTCGTTTAGTTTTATGTGGAATTGTACTGGATCGACAGGGCTGTTTTGATGTATACATATATAATATCAGTGTCGGTGGCGTTTCAATATTACTTCCGTCAGCTCGTATATCGATGGAGATGTACATACGAAAAATATGTCCTTATTTTAAATTCGTCGCTAAGAACACTTCGATAAGTTTACGGATACCTGCTTTAACTACATAAAATTTGGGAAATTACAAAAAATAATTCATAATTTATGTTTCTAAGGCATCTGTTTTGTCTTCCGGGTGAGCCTAACGCTTTCAGTTTAACGAACGAGGCCGTGCATGTCATGCATATATGAAGTGCAGAATTTAGGTGAAGACTGATTTCTGTAGAAGAATAACTGTGAGTAATATAAATGTTAAACACACAGGTGTAACCTCTGTGAGTATCGCACATGGCTGCCCCCCCCCCCCCCTTTCTCTCTCTCTCTCTCATCGTTTAGATCGTTCCTGGCTTTGTCAGCAGTGATCGCAGCCAGATCTGCTTAAGTGTTCTTGCTTCGTTTCCTAGAAGGCAACCAGAATTGCAAAAAAACGCACTGATACTCACAAATTTGACGTATAGTAAATTGTTGTCGCAACATTCGCTACCCACGTAGAAGTTGCAGAAAGGAACTGGTTCGGAGTAACTTCACTATCACGACGGCTTCTATACACCGATTCGGTTTATTTGCGCCACTGCCATTGGTATACCAGGTCGATTCTGCTACAAAACAATAAAGTCAAATAAGAATGAAAGGTACGCCGAGGTTCAGTTGCACCAAC
Source organism: Hyalomma asiaticum (assembly GCA_013339685.2). NCBI lineage: Eukaryota > Metazoa > Arthropoda > Arachnida > Ixodida > Ixodidae > Hyalomma > Hyalomma asiaticum. The sequence continues at coordinate 88,326,908 of CM023485.1, forward strand.
TGCTAATAATTAATTATGCAATGTTGCAGTATAGTTGCCAATCGCCAATTACATCTTCTGGTTACCGTGGTAAACATGCGGCTCCATATGGGCATTTATTCGTGCACTGTATACGACAGAAAGGCGTCATCTTCCCATTTGTCGACCAGCCGTGGTATAGCTCAGCAAGCGCACTACATGGATATCTTACTGCTGAGCTATAGAGGGCGCAGGTTCGACTTCCGGCCACGGAGGCTACTTTTAAATGGGGGAAGAGGGTACTGCTAGAACATCCTTGTATACTAAAATTTAGGTGTACGTCAAAGGACGAGATGGTAAAGATCTCTCATAATCAGATCGTGGTTTTGGGATGTTAAACCCCATAAAGTAAATCAGATTTAAAATCAACCCCATAAAATCAACCCCAAGAAAATCAATCAGCACCCCCCCCCCCCCCCCCTCTCACTTTACCCGGTACTACAAATAGCCTCATAATGCATATCGTGGTTTTGGCACACAAAGCTAGCATGCTGAAGCAGATTTTTTTTCCATTTGTGGAACCCATGGCATTCAGAGGACAAATGAACAGAGAAGCGGGAATAAAGATAAAAAGAATGCATTCAGATAGCAAACCATCAGCAAAATAGTTTGGCCCAGTGAAATTATTTGTGTGTGCTGAAAGTGGTTCGGAAGTGAAATGAAAGTTTGCTTTGTCTCTGCTGTATAGATTTCGCCCAAGAGATCGAGTGACACTGCGAAATATGTTGTAAACATGTGTATGATGCTTATATCGTTAAAGTTCAGAGTCGTGCCAGAACGCACTGTGCATGGAATAACGTTAAACCAAGCTTAACGTGACATACGTCTCTACACAACGATTATATTGTAAGTACACCGGAAATTCGCCGCATCACTGGGCTCATGAAATAGGAACAAAGGAGAAAAAATCTGCAATGATCTTCCATGGACGAAAACCGGTTTATCAATGCAAGACCAAAATCACACCGACAACGGCCAGTTCGCCTGCCGCGTTGTGAAGACAAATATAATCTTTCGTAGACACACAATTTTAGAAACTTGGTCATCAGCGCTATTTCGACCTCATCGCTTGGTTCTTTTTATTAGTTTTGTTACTATTTATTTTTATGTGAAAGATGTAGTGTGCACGTCACGTGAATAAGAATAATCAGTGTATAAACGTGCGATCACTTTGGTTAGTCTTCATGTGTTCCTGTATTTGCGCGCTCGTTTACGTTTCTGTATTTCGCAAATGGTCGTATTTTCCAATCTGGGCTACAACTTTAACGGCTGCAACAATAGGTTTATATATTAGAAAAACGGGACTAAATTATCTTTAGTCATAAAATTTTAAAAAATTCCGAGAAGAAACAAAGAAGCGTTTCAGTGTGTATAACGCGTGTATATATGTATGTATATGGATTTTCTTTGGGCTTCAAGGCATTACTTTTTTTTTTTGTATTACTGTGTATTGTCCTATACTTTCGTTCTATTTTTGTTATATTTTTCTTGCTGCATCAACCATTGTGTATTCTTGTAAAATTTGGTTATTTTATAGATTTTTTGATGTCCGCATAATATAGTTATAGTTAATTGTATGTTCTAAATAAATAAATAAATAAATAAATAAGAGATAAATAAAAGCGATACACTTCCTACATCAAAGATACGAATCACACAATACTAAAGCGATGAACAAATCGCAAAATAAGATTTAGAACAGGGAATGTCGCAGGAGCCAACGTTTCGACAAGCGGACTTGACTTCGTCAAGGCGGCAACTGCCTTCTCCAGCATTCGTTTATGTATGCCTTTGCACACTCTCCCCCGTCCTCAGAAAGAGAGAAGAGCAGCACGTGCGAACAATAAAAAAATAAAAATAATAAAACTAAAGCCGCGCACACGAACAAGTGACTGTACCTATATGCCTGCAATTTTATTCGGAGGAAGAAACACTCACACTCCCGAATAGGCCAGTTATCTGTATAGATCTGATTATTTATAGTGGAAGCAGTTACCACGTGGCCGGGTTAATTAGATAATTATGGTAGAGGCCTTGGCGCCGCAGACAGGGGGCTGCTGCTGCAGAGGATGATGATGACCTGTCGCACGTCAACTGCTGTTTTCTCTCTCCCGCAATTTTTCGCAAACATTTCGCGTTATCTAATTGGTCACATATAGTAGAATGTTGCGGAAGGAACACACGTGTGCCTTTAGTGCAAATATCTACGTTATGCCGAGACATATCCAAATTGACTGTTCATTTAACGGTGGCGAATGAAGCCAATAAAAACAAATGAAGTATACGGATAATTAGTGAAATTATGCTACGTGCATATCGGTGTCACCCGCTGTCAGAACTTGAAGAGCCATCATCTCTAAATGGTTACGCGCAGACATAGCGTATAATAACCCTGCATAGATACCAGAACTATATTTGCCTACACAGACATGTGTTCAACACCAACAACAACCCAGGAGTTGGACTGGTTCATTTAGAGGGAGGCATGCATGACTTTGTGCGTGCGTGCGTGTGTGTGTGTGGTCATAACATAGTAGCTGGAATAAGAAAAAGGGACCCTGAAACGGTTTTGGTCATGTTGTACAAATGCGTTGCGCCCGAACCCGTCTGATCATTAGCGTAACAATATCAGCACTCTGCGTTAATCATGCAATTTACTACAAAGTTTTAAATACGCACATCGTGAGAGATCGACGCGACTCGACTCGAAGCGTTTTCAACCGCCCCTTCCCACGGGACATGCGTGGGGTGCTACGAAGCGGAACCCATGTGACGTCACGAGCACTGAAGGGCAGCCAACGGTGTCGTCGCGACATCTGGCGGCGCACACAAGAGTCGCCGGCGCACTATTACAGGGGTTAGCACTGCCGAGGCCGGCGAGGTCAGTAAAGACATCGCGGCGCTATGTCGCTACGGAGGGCTCTGCACAGCGGCTGATGTGGGAGGCGCAGTCGTCGCTAGCGCGCACTCCGCAGCTGTTCGAGTTGAGGAGGAACAGCAGTGGTAAGGAGGAAGGCGACAGAAATAAGCCCGTAGCTACCTTAGCGCAGGGTGCTTCGCTTTATTTATGGTGTGAATGATTTCGCAGTTGTTGCCTAATCAATGACACAATGTAAAAAAATACGTTTCAGGGAACCTTTAATTACTATGGAATACTAACAGTATAAGTCAATATTGAGCCACTTATGGGAGTGACGTAGTGTCTAACAAAGAATACACACCGAAAAGAACGTGAGACAATGCCCCAAAGTGAGCGAGTTATTAGTGAGTGTGCCGGTGCTCCCACGTGCTGCTAGCCCTTGCTCAATTAACCCGCTGTAGAATGTCCGGGTTAAATAAAATAAACCTCCGCGAAGCGTTCGGTCGCCGGTTCGAATCGTGAATACGGTCATCCCTCTCAACGAAGGTGTCTCAAAAGCTGTGTCCAAAGGCCTCAAAAATACAAATAAAAAGAACAGATGCTTGCAAGCACTACATTATTGCGCCTGATGTGAATAACGTAAAAAGAAAAATCCGTTTTCTCTATAACAATACCTGGAGGCAACAATGCAGTCACGGTAACTCGCGGATTGAAGCTGAGTAATATTTGAATTAAAGGCGAAGACAAAAACCTCCCAGACCTGCCAGTTTACGTAACGTTTGCCGATCCTAAGCCGATTTATGTAACATTTCTGCAATGGTATAGCAATCCCGCCCACCAGATTTCCGTTTTCCTGGCGGACGCCCAACTCCCGGTCGATCAGCCTGGGTTGCGGCCATCGACTGGACCCAACTTGGGATGCAAGCGTGGCTCACGACAGCACACCTCTGTCTCCGAGTTGGCTGAATTAATGCGCGGTCATCCCGCCGGCTATAGCAGAGTCGAACTCTGAAAACAACCTGGAAGATGTGCTCGGTATACGCTTCCTCCCATGTGCTGACAATCCCATCAAAATTCGAGTCCAGCACCTACCAGGGTTTGGACACGGGCCAGGTGGGTGGTGTATGATTACATGTGGTAAATGTATTTGCACATATCGGTGTTGAAGTTCCCGAAATCATCGGACTTGCACAGGTGACCACAGCAGCGACGTCGCATATGACATTTCCTACATGTGCTTCCTTTGTGTTCCTTCTTTTCTCTCCACATTTCCATTCCCCCATCCCTTTTTCTTTGTGCAGGGTGAACGCTGGTTGGCCTGCACTGCTTAACCTCCCTGCATTTCTCCCTCTGCCATTTTCTTTCTTTTTATATATATCATGTAGTGTCGGAAGGCTGACTCACATTGCTCTGAAAACACGGGGAGTTCCGCGCGGTGGTGTGTCCGTGAGGTCACGGTGTGGCTTTCTCGCTGGTCTGTTGCAAAAACGGTCTGGTGTGAGGTGATGTAAAGAAGTTACAAGAAAATAAGTAGACATCATGTGTAAGGAGACTAGGAGCTGTGACACACATAAAAAGAAATAAAAGTATGCCAATGGTCAGTTTACTGTCCAGAGTCCACATTGAAATAAAAGGTTCACATACACTCACTCCTGTCCATAGTGCGCTAACACTGTACATGGATTCATGTATGTGTGTATATGTATGTATGGATTCATGTACTCGATAACTGGCGATGGGGACAGCAGGGTGCCTGAAGTTCCATTGAGAGAGTTACAGCCACTAAGTTTAAGATTCCTCTGCGCTTAATTTTGCCATCTCTCATAAGTAGCCGCTCTTACAAAGCGTGGATGGTTGCTCAGTTTGCAAGTTCTCTTTAAAGAAACCGAAAACGACCGGTTTGGTAGGATGTCGTTTAAGACAACTGCACGTTTTTATGCAGTCGAGTTGAATGAGCGCACAATCGAGCCGCACAATGGCTTCCCCCACGGATGGCGGCGCAATCATACAGACCAGTACAGACCTCCAAATTTCCGAGGCATCCTCCTTCCTTCCAAAGGACATCCCTCAAGATTCCAGAGACTCTCGGTTTGCCTTTTGTGTCAGCGGTCCAGGAACGAATCGCGCCGCGCGGCCCGTAGCCACCGTCTCTCTGGCGAGAGAGCGACTGCTGGCGACTAGCACAGATAAGGCAGCGGAAAGGCCAGAGAGTACGGGACGTCTATAATTACATAATCTTCGTGCACGCTGGAGTGGTTTCCGACCAGCGCACAATGAAGGCCGCCAGGGGGCCAAAAAAGCGCGCTCACGAACAGCAACGCCCTCTCTGATGCTCGCTTCTGTCGCCCCCTTTCATTCTCTCTCTAATACCACTCTTACACCCCCCCCCCCCCCTCTCTCCTCAACGCACCGGCCCAAAGCCTCCCAAGCGCTTCCCCCTCCTACTAAAAGAGGGGTACACGGTGCGGGCAACAAAAGAGGAGGCCACATGCAATGAAACGTACCCCGCCAGCCGAAGACTCCGCTGCGCGAGGAAAGGCATCCACCAAGAGAGCGGGGACCAAAAAATAAAAGACAGTTCAATATGAAGGAAGCGATGGCTCGGAGAGAGCATGAAGAAAAATATAAAAGGAGGCAAACGAAGTTTCAATACAAACGCTTCGAGAGCAGCCAAGCAAAGGAAAGGAAGAAGGGGGGGAGGCTTGGACGAGTTCTGTACCATATAATCAAATACATCTCTCCGACAGGGCCGGCAGCGGCCGGGCAGTGCCGTGTGGTAAAAGCCTGCTAGACCAGGACAGGCCGGCGGGCCGCGCCTGAAGCCCCGCAGTCGAGCCAAGGGTACGAAGGAAAATTTCAGGAGGGGGGGAAGCAGGAGGGGCGACGGCAGCTCTGAGCCCCACAATCCAAATGCCGCTAGAGCTGGGAAGTCCACTCCCTCCCCCCTTCTTTCCTTACCGGCTAACCCCCACCCCCCTCACGTAGCCGGCTCGTTCGGAACGGCGCCGCCACGGACAGCACTGGCTTCGAGCGCGTTTGCTTGCGTGCGCGATGTGGCGTCGGCGCGCGACGCGGCGCCGCCACCGTCGCTAGCGATAGAAAGACTCTTGCCCTCCACTCCGCGGTCCATCCGGCTACAGTGTACTATGCGGCGCGCGTTGTGTGCACGCACGCACAGGCGTCTGGGTGGCTGGACGGCGGCTGGAAACGCGGCGGCGTGTCATTGTTCTCCACTCTCCTCGTGGCATTGTTCTTGCCTCCCCTCTTCGGATCCCGGCACGGTTCTCTTCTTTCTCCTTCACGAAGCCGCCCCGAGTCGCGATTGACAAAAGCCGCGGTTGCTCGCTCTTTTCCGCTCGTCTAGTCTTGGTCCAGCCAATTTCACAGAAAGTTGGCGGGCGGGCGGGTTTTCCTTGTCCATGACGCAGCGATACACCCCCCTCCCAAATCCCCTCTTTCTTATGTACTTCCACACTCGCAAGCATGCATCGCGAGGCGGCGTCAAAGAGCCGCCCTCCCAGACATCTTTATAAAGTGATACAAGGTACCCAGACGAGCGTACAGGTAAAAACAAAAGATAATGCATGAGAGAAGTTGTAAGTCAATTTTTCTGGGACGTTTTGCGATGAGAACATGTATGCATACTCAACCGCCCTAAAGACAGACCGCGCCAATATTTGCAAGCTGCTGTGCCCGGGGGAAATACGCAACTAGAATTCCGACGAGACGCTTTCATAAACTTTATCGCGATTGGGTTACAATAATTTTCGAGGTTTTACGTACACTGAATCTAAGTTCACGGGTGCTCTCGAATTTCGCTCCCGTCGAAATGAAATGTGGCCGCAGTAGTTGGGAATCGAACCAGCATTCTCGAATTCAGCAAGTGGCACTCTATACCTGCTAAGCTATACGCCGACGGGTACCCGAATGTGTTGCAGTGTAGTAGAAAACATGTGACGCCGTACTGGGCGAAGGCGAACATAGAAACCAAACAGAAGCCTAATTAACTGATTGCCAAAGAAAGAGACCACTAAAGTTATTTTCTCTAGTGGAGCTGATATGCAAGATCCATACCATGTAGTTGTAAACAGAAAACTGCAGCAGCCATAACTCGTGCCTACCGCACCGTAGTTACGAACCAAAATATGTGTGACTGCATTCTACGTGGAAGGTGTTTAATTTATAAAAATAACTGAACAAAAGATCAGATACCCGTTTTTTATCATTGCATAAGGGCTGCAACGAACCTTCTTCCATCGCCCGAAACGCAGACCAACCACACATACTCCCGCTGTGAATAAACCCTACTATACGCTACCACGATGCGTTTACAAACTCATTCGTTCCTAACAATGTGGCCATTCTATGTATACACTGTTGCCTCCTTATACTTGGCCTAACCGTTCCTAAAACGTGCATTGGCCAAAAGGCGTGACGGCTTCGGTAGAGTGGTCCTGCACTCGCACTCTCTGAAGGCTATTTATTTGCGTGTAAAGTGCCGTGCGCAGAAAGTGTAGCAAATCTCTCATTCATGCTCCGCTGAGACATCTAGTATACGTCCGCGACGCCGGAAGGAAAGGGGTAAAGAGAACATCCTTTCACCTCACACGCACAGGCCTGCAAGAACCCTTTGCCTTTATCGCAGAAACACCGTAATGACACTTTTAAGGCCGGTACATCCGCAAAAGATGTAATTACTGTGGGCCAGTAAATATGCCTGTGCGTCCCAATGATTTGTATGTAATCATCTCTCCCTCTCTATTTTTCACTTGGCACGATGGCACGATAGCCGTTGCGAAAGCGAAAAAACGAAATTCTTTATAGCTACAGCTGGTGTTATTTATGGGCAAGGGGCAGTTCGCCACTTGTTTACCCCAAAAGCCGCAAGGACGAAAGCAATGCATAGAAATGACTAGTGGGGGAGGGGGGGTTGAAAAATAAAAGCAGCGCTATATTCTGCAGCCATTAAGTGGGCACGGCTCATCACTGCAAACAGGAGAGTAAAAGAATAAAAAGAAACGAGGGTATGTGTGCGTACAGGGCGGGGGGAGGGTAGAAGGGTTAGGAGATTTAGCGAAGTAAGGATGGTTGTTTGTGGAGAGAAAAGTGGTACAATTCCTCATACTTATACACTGTATGCCGCGTAATTCTCCCTAAATGCATCCAATCAACTAAAATGAAGGTAGGCGTGAAGGCATTTCCTTTGACACGCCCGCACAAGGCGTGAATGTGTAATTTAACCATAGCTGATAAGGTAACAGAATAAGGCGTTGGGCCCACGCCCCGCGGCACATTTGCACAGCTCGTATATAAGCCACTAAATTTCCTGCCGGCAGAAATAAATGCTTGCGCGTGACCGCTTTGGATATATACATTTGATAACCAACTGAAGTTATCATCTACCTCACGTTCTCGCGCGCCTCTTCGTCATTTCGTTTAGCGCTCTCGGTATGCTGTTTATATAGACAACTAAGAACCACTTTGTATATATAGAGTCCGCACGACTTTAGACGTGCTAACAGGTGGCATCCGCCTGCTTTTGTTTGTTTTCGTTATAGGGAAGACGATGGCGGTTTATTAGGCGCACACATATACACAAATACGTGAAATGGACTTACGTGGATGAGACAGTAAGGACAGGCGGGTGCTCCACTACATGCCTGAAAAACAGGAACGAGAGTTACGATTAGCACTATTATACTTATTAATCAAGATGCAACAAAGAAGTCGAGGTTAAGCGGGAGTTTCGGTTCCCGATGTACTAAACGTAAAAGAATGTAAGGGAACCATGTCAGGGTAAGAATCACCCCTTCTAACGGCTGTGTTCGACCATAAATCCGTGGCGATTTTACGTGCCAGATCCAAGATGTGAGTAGAGATGGGAGTAAATTACCCGAGATGGGAGTAAATGGACCTGTCCTCTAGCGCATTCCCTGATGAGAGTTTCATATACTCCGGTCATGCGGAGTAAAAGATTTACTCCGCTTGACCGCAGCTGTATTTACATCCATCGAGGAGCTTTTGCGGGTAGCTATGGGAGTATTTGTTTACATCCATCGCGGAGCTCTTGCGGGTACCTATATGGGAGTTTATGTTTACATCAATGTATGAGCTTTTGCTGAAGCCAGCTAAGCCTAGGCGTGGTCCGGGACAATTTCTTGCATAATTTTATTAATATTCGATCTACCTGGGTAAATTTGGTATCCTTTTGGTCCTTTCTCCTTCCGGTCGATAGCCTTGACGTTTGCTTTCCGATAATCCTGGCTTGTCCGCATACAATCTTGATAATTTCGGAAGCCTAAAACCACGTCAACACTCGCTGGGCGGTGGTGCCCCAGCCACTTCGTAACAAAATATTTCCGATTCGCGCATCACTGTGGTGGTCTGGTCGATGCGCGGCATTCGGCGTCTGGCTGGAGGAGCAGAGCGGTCACCAGTGGAAAGAGCCTTGACACGTTTACACAGAACACTGATCGGCCGTTGCAAACTCACTGCGCACTCAAGACTCGTTTAAAAAAACGAAGTGGCGCTTCACTTGGACGCACTAAGCACGCGTGCGAGCACGCACAGATACAAATCCCACCGACGATTCGTCGAACCAAGCAATGCACTGGAGCATCACACGGAAGCACTAAACAGACGCGCGAGCTCAAGCGCGCATACACACACACATCACACCGCCGCAAGAGCGTCGCAACAGAAGACGGCTGTTAAAAACTCCCATGTGGGGGTTGGGACCACGTGAACTGAAACTCCGTGTGGGTGGTATAATAAGGTCATGTCGTTTTTATACTCCGTCACTTAGCAATGGTGGTAAAATGATGTCATGCGCCGAATTCACTCCGCTATGACGGAGTAAATGGTTGGGGCATGGGAGTTTTTTCGGTTGACGCGCTGGTAAAAGCTCCCATCTCGGGTAATTTTTGTTTACAGTGGTATAGACATCGTCACGTTTACAATACCCTCATTTGTTCCTGCCTCCCTCCTCCCTCCCCTTTCTACCCCCTTAAATCAAACCTTCTTTCTTCTCGAAGAAATTGTTCCCTTGTCGAAGAAAGCTCCCTTGTATATACCGTAGGAGTGCCCACCCAGTAAAAATGACCATATCACCACGGATGAAGGTCACTCATTCAGTCTTCAGACAAATGTGTCAGACAGGCTCTGTCCTTGGCCGCGGGGATACAGCGGTTATGGCATGACTCCTCAGTTGCTGACCGGAAGGATGGAGGTCGAATTTTATAGATGGAGGTGAAAATGAGCAGGATGATTCAAATTATTCAAAATTCAAAATTATTCAGGATCATTCAACATTGTGGCAGCTACAGTTTTATTATAAAAAGAAAATTTTAAAAATGATAGTCGTATACAAAGAAAGCTTCAGATATTCCGTAATCCTTAAAATGTCGTATCCACGGCACTAAATCAGTTCGCAAAATTTTTGAAGTACATAAAGGCGGCCTTTGAATGGAAACAGACCACGACGGATGCAGTTCTTGATCCACATATGCACGAGATTCACATTGAGAAGTCCTCTAAGTATTAGGAGCAGTCACTGACGTGAAACTCAGTTGTATTGCGTACAGGAAATCTGTGCATTCATAAGACGTGTGTCACTTTATAGTGGCATGGTATTTCAACTGAAAAGTTAAACAAAGTGAGGGGGGCTCAATTATGCAAAAGTGACTATTTTTCCATAATCAAAAGAAGAGGCGTGCAGGACACGGACACAAGAAGAGAAGTGAACACCACGAACGCCGACTAGCAACTGATGCACAGCACAGAGGCGAAAAAGAAAGAAGACACACAGCTTGTCTGCGCATGCTCGGAATGGTGGCGCCACCTGTCAATCGGTTACACGTGCCCGCCTACGCGATAGACAACTCCCAAGGCATTCTATCTCCTCCCTGTTTAAGCTAATCGACGGTTGACTCACGCATGCACTTCCACTAATACTGATATACCAGGCCTCAACCAATAAAAGCGTATCTTCGTTCTTATGCCTGTACAGGATCTCGGTATTATCTAACTCGGGCATGCAGCTACAGACCTGGCAGTGCAAGGATAGATTGGACGGCGTTCCACCTGATAGCGACCTCCTGTGTTCAATTAATCTTTGATTAATACAACGCGCAGTTTGCCCTACATAAAACCGTCCGCAGCTAAAAGGAATCTTATAAACTACACCCATGCGGCAGTCGGTGAAATTGTTCTTGGCTAGGTGCTTAACCGGACAGATATCGGTTCGCTTCTTACCTTCCTTCTGCTCAATTCTTCTATGCACTGCCGCACAAACCCTTCCTAACCCTTCCGCTCATTTGAGCGGAATCACGTGTGTTGGCAGTATTCCCCTAGAGCATCTAAGCCGTTGCTAAATTTTGACTCCAAGCATTCGAAAGTAGTAAAAAACGGAATAGCCTTGTCCTGTTTAAAGTCAGCCCTATCGAAGTCGTGCGTGCACCGTTTGACCATTAGCTTTAATGCGCAGGTTGAGCGCCTCTTAGATGCAGGTTACCCTAGACTAGCCATAGCCACAGTAGCTGAGCGTCTTAAGAAGTCGATTTCGACCGGAACAAAAGCGGTAGCAGAGAGTAACATTAACAAGAAAAAGGTCGTGAGTATTCCTTACATCCACGCAGTTTCGCACCGGCTTAAGAAAGTGGGAAGTAAATATGGGGTTAATGTTGTGTTTACGGCTCCCAATAAGTTAGGAAGGGTTTGTGCGGCAGTGCATAGAAGAATTGAGCAGAAGGAAGGTAAGAAGCGAACCGATATCTGTCCGGTTAAGCACCTAGCCAAGAACAATTTCACCGACTGCCGCATGGGTGTAGTTTATAAGATTCCTTTTAGCTGCGGACGGTTTTATGTAGGGCAAACTGCGCGTTGTATTAATCAAAGATTAATTGAACACAGGAGGTCGCTATCAGGTGGAACGCCGTCCAATCTATCCTTGCACTGCCAGGTCTGTAGCTGCATGCCCGAGTTAGATAATACCGAGATCCTGTACAGGCATAAGAACGAAGATACGCTTTTATTGGTTGAGGCCTGGTATATCAGTATTAGTGGAAGTGCATGCGTGAGTCAACCGTCGATTAGCTTAAACAGGGAGGAGATAGAATGCCTTGGGAGTTGTCTATCGCGTAGGCGGGCACGTGTAACCGATTGACAGGTGGCGCCACCATTCCGAGCATGCGCAGATAAGCTGTGTGTCTTCTTTCTTTTTCGCCTCTGTGCTGTGCATCAGTTGCTAGTCGGCGTTCGTGGTGTTCACTTCTCTTCTTGTGTCCGTGTCCTGCACGCCTCTTCTTTTGATTATGGAATGTTACCAACTCGCTCAACTTTCTGTCCTTTTGACTATTTTTGTAGTTGTAGAACTTATGGGAAGTGTTGACCCCTTGAGTGTGTTGAGAATGACATGACTGAAAGCTCGAATAAATTTCTTCTGCATATGCAAAAATGAACGACAAACCTAGAAAACTGGGACAGTGAAACAGTAACGAGCACCGACAGCATAACTGTTTCCTGTAGGCGTATTACCACAAAAGGCACATAAATGAAGTGTTAGGCGCCGTCACGATATACCATTGAGCTCAAGGATTGTCCTTCTAAAGTGCAGGACGAAAGGTTTATGAAATGTCCTTACCGAAGCGATTTCAAGTGTGGTAAAAATAACATGAAAATTAAATGATTCTACAGAACATGTTGGTTTTTGAGGAAGCATGTGCAATAATGGGCCGTATCATCATATAACCTACCGACATTTCCCTTTCAAGAGATTGTTACAAAAACGTTCAGTTCAGTTGAGGCAGCTGCCGTGTGTGCGTGGTGGAGTCAAGGAATAGGTGAAGGAAATACAATAGATTTGCGTGCTGCTATGAAAAACTGCACCAAGCATCTTCGGCAGCAATGATTATCGGTTATTTCACTGCACCAATCAGTTGTCAAGTGCTATAGCTTCGCTGAACGTTTTTGTTTTCGGTGAGTTATTGAATTAATAAGGAGTCACACAGTCACCGCCTGCCTACATAATGTCACCGGAGGAAAAAGAGAACCTACGAACGATCAACAACATAACACGAAGATTAACAGCACTGAATGTCATGAAGTTCCCAAGTGCTTGTTGTATCTCAATTTTTGCGCCAGTCTGGTTTGGCTTCTATGCTAGGAACACTATAAATTTCCTTATGCCTCTCACCACCGTTACCATACACTGTAAGCAAAAGTTGCCCGATATTTGGGTTTTTGCGGCTCATGAGCATAAAAAACTCCCTTGTTTTCCAAATTACTACGTCTCGTTGAGGTAAAATGAGCATATGACATAGTTTTACTACCACGTGTTAGAAAGGTAGTAAAAGGACGTTATTGCCCTATTTTACTACGTAGGGGGTTTTGTGTCACGTGATAAAAAAACCCCAGTCTAGAGTTTAAAGCCACGTGATCAAAAACTACGTACCACGTCACGTGGTCAAAAACTCCAAACTGCCGTGGCGCAGGGGTGGAGGTCGTGATAGCCCTCGTTTGACTGTTTAGGCCTAGCCACATGGTGCGCGTTTGCAAGCAACTGTTCGTCAAAAGCCTCGGTCGCGGAAGAGGGGACGCGACGTCTCGGGGCGTGAGTGTGAACGGCGTGAGTGTGATCAGCGCGTACGCGTATCGGCGCGTGCCGATACGCGTACGCCGGCGTCCGTCAACTAGAACGTGATACCGCGACATCTCCGGCAGCTATGCCTAGTGACCGTCGTTTCGAAGGCACCGCCGAGTCTGGGAAAGCACGGAAACTACGGTCGCAAACGTTCCTGACTGACCGCATCGTCAACCAGTACGACAACGACACGGCGAACTACCCCGAGTGTTACCAGTGCGGCGTGGTTTTGTGCTGAGTTCGAGCGATGCTCGCTGTCCTATAGCGCCGGTCTTGGTGGACGGCGGCCAAGTGAAAACGAACTTTCGAGTATCTCTGCTCCCGCGCTTGTGCCTGTGCTTGTTGCGCTCTCAACGAGTGAAAACGTGCTTCCAATGTTATAAGTTTGAAGGGTGAGTCCTCGTTTACTGCTCAATAAATTGAGTGATGTCTGCATTTTGCGTAAGCCTAATGTTTACCCAGCCACAGTAAACCTCGTATGAGCTTTAAAAATAACTCTAAAGAAAGCCGAGAAAACATTGTTTCGGCAGTAAAAAATTACTCCACGTATACTCGCTGAAAACCTCTAGGGGGATAAATAATTACTGCCGTTTCTACGTTCAAAAACTCGGTTAGCGTGAGAGTAAATTTTTACCTTGACTGTTACGTAGTAAAAAAAACCCAGAAAAGGTTGTGCGCTAGAGGACATGCTGTTTACTCCCGTTCCTGGTTATTTTTGTTTAGTGTGTACCTTGGCATTAATTCTGTAACTCAGGTAGACCACACGCCCTGGGCTCTGCTTATGTACGGTCTACTCAACTCTGTTTCTTCTTCTTAATATTAATGGATGGTCGGCTACCCTTTGCTTTTAATATGCACCACTCTGCCTTCGAGTATAACAACTTCACACGTAACTTTTCTTGCATTTCTCGCAGTGGATTCCTTGTCTTTCACAAGCCTGTTAGTTGACCTTCGAATTTCTGCCACATTTCTTAGCAACGGTACAGTACCATGACACTTATCAAAGACTGCGCTAATCTGTTTGGAAATACCCATGATATGCAACATCAATCTATATTTATCCTTCTGCACCAAATTTCCTTCTCATAATGCAAGATGTCTCCGGGATAAGTGGACTAGATAAACGAGCTTTTCTAAAGATCGTAAAGTTCTCACTACCGATCACGAATTCTAGTTACCTTGGCGGAGTTTACCTTAAGTTGTCTCCACGTTTGTTTTCTGCACAAGAGTGTCCAGCCTTAGTATTACACTTTGTCGGCTAAGGTACTCAATACTCAGGAAGATAATGTCCCCTTGCGGGACTCCCGTCTTGATGAAGTAGTAGTTTTTCGTTCTGCTTCTGAATAATGAAAACAACTGAGAATTATTTATATATAGGTGTTTGCCAAGACATTCGTTTTGTAACGTTTGCATGACGTACCGGCATTTGTAGTCCTAACGAGGCTAGCTGTACTTCGCGGATTGGTCAGTGAACTTCTTGATGAATGGACTGAATGCGAATTATAAAGGCATTTATTATTCACCAGTTCTTGAATTAAACGGTTCGTTTAATATCTTTTCATAAGCACACCCTGCTCCCATAAGAAATTGAAGTCCAGTGTTGCCCTGATTTGTTGGAAATCGCTTTGGTAAATATCTTGTACAACGTCGGAAACGACAAACAGAATTATAATTCTTGTCATCTTTTTGCAAGCTTACGTGTTCCGTGGCGTACTGTACAAGACAACAGAACGTAATCGAACTATCAGTGTATATATGTACAATACTCCTTCCTAGAAGGAGTGAGAAATGATAACACGAAGTGCCAAAAGACCACACTTTCACTGCTCTTATTCAATGGAAGTCGACTATGTCCGAAGCATTACCGCTCACTGATAAAGTTATGGTGCATAACGTAATGAAATATTCTGGCAATATGAACGCATTTTTCCTTATACGTATATTATTTAACACACAACTGATGGTCGGATAACAAAACCAACAATGTTCGACGTCTTGTTATAAGATTTATGTTTCATTTTGAAGCTAATGCTCAATGATGGAACAAGGAAGGGCAAAAAGAAGCTCTGCTAGAGTGACACTGTCGCTGAAGGAAGCGAAGTATAGTGCCTTTATGTAGGTGAGAAAACCATGAATCCGAAAGGTAAATCCGCAGCACAGAAACGGGCTTGTAGTACTGAAGTAACATGTGCTCCACAGAGGGAATGGTAAACTACCACCATCTTTCAAAACAAATTTATAAGAGTGATAATTTTATTTTGCAGGTGCTGTGGCGCCGGAGAATGGGCAGTCTGAAGCTGAAGACGGTAACGTGATCGAAGAAAATGAATGGTGAGTAACATTGTTAGCATCCATAACCGATACTGCAATAATGTAAATAGTGTAGGGATCTGTGGTAGGTGTACCTAGAAGGACATAATGAGCGGCAGAGTCCTGAAATGAATACCACAGTAACGTTAATATCCGCTGTGAAAGAGTAGCAGGTAAACTAAATGCATTTAGTATTTCTGCAGATAAATGGTGAATGAGGTCACAGGGCCCAAGAGTAATTGAGTGCTGCAGGAGGGCTTTTGCCTGTTGTTATTTAACAAAAGGTGTCTGCTGTCCTTGGGAGTTTTCATGTTACATGCATTTTTCTATTGACAATCACAATAATGTCATTGGTCTAATACATCATATACTTCCAGGCAGATTTGTGTTTGAATCACAGCTAGCACACGGTGCCATCCACGCTGGACACTACCAATTTTCTTTAAAAAAAACATAGAAAATCCCACATTTATAATGCTGTGAGCGATAGCACCAGTGTAAGCAAACAAGAGAGAACCCTAAAGCGATACGTTTCCCGTTCTCCCAAATAATCGACCACATACTGTGTGGGTGATCAATGTTTTTGGCGGTGTATTGTAGGCTTTGCTCATCGACTTTATCAAGCAGTAACGCTTTTTTTTTTTGTTTGATCAAGTACACGTGGACACCGATATACAGCATTCAATATGTGTAACTCCTGAGAATATTCACGGATGAGTTTTTGTGGCGATACTGAGAGGCTACAAGTGTAAATAAAAATTTCGCGGCGCCGTGGAAACCATAATAGTTTTACCTCAAATAATTAATAGCATATAACACTGGAGCATGAGCTTAATTGGCTCGTACTGGACACTTGATCACATGACAAACCTTGCATAAATTTGAATGAGATCATATTTTGTCAAACAGCTTGTCAGCAATAGTGTTTCAGACATCCTCGATGGCAGCGGATTGTAAATTGTATCCAGCAGCTTTGCAGAGCACACAGTGTAAAAGCAATAAGTATACGCCCTGTGAGAGAGTGCGTTTTGGTGTTTGGGAGGGTCGTAGGGGAAATACCGAGTGTACACGATTTTAGGAATCGCCGGCATTGCAGACTATACGTAATGAAAAGGAAACTGCCCTAAGGGAAGAAAATAGATTGATTTTGACACCTAGAAAGCATATGGCAATATGTGACGAAGAAACACCTGTCACAAATTAGACTAGATTCTGCATCCCTAAGACCGAGCTCCGCGATCGGTGACCGAACAATCTCTTTAAGAAGGAAACCTCAACTGTAGATTAGAGTGCTGTGCGTTAAACATTCCTTCGGGGAGTATTCGTTCAGTAATGAGCAAGCCAAACAACCACGAAGTGATCAGTGTAGTTCGTTTTCCTTATTTACAAAGTATATATGGTATATTCGTTTCAACAGACCAATCTTCTTTGTTCTGTTTTCCATGAGATATTAGATTCATTTGCCACACGTTTTGTAGCAAATTATGCAGATTACTGATCGTTCCCACTAACAACACAATCCCAGACCATGCTACTCAGAACTACCAGCCTCAGAAACATGCTGAACCATGCATTCAGGGCCCGAAGAAAACCCTCGGCGAGCTTCGTACCATAGTCTGTTTCAGAAGTTCCGTGCAGCACTGTGGAAGCTACAGCCCTCTTCGGCCAGTCCAGAGGGCGAGCACATGTTAAACGCGTACTTCCGCGGCTTGTCGTCTGCCAATGGTGTGCGCTGTTGGCAACTGCAGCCCTGCAAGGAGGAATATGAAGCGGGGTGTTCGTGTCTGTACAATAGCATTTCATCTCGCCTCGGAAGAATTCTGCGCTCGATGGCCTCGTAGCATTGGCTGTGCTGCACGGAACTCTTGAAACAGGCTATGGCGGGGCCAAGTCTGAAGAAACAACGGAGCTGAGCGCCCTTCCTTAGTCATGGCTTTATCTAGGCTTAACTTGGCTTATCTAGGCTTGACTCTCATGGCATATCTTGGGTTTTCTAGGCTCAACATGACTCTCATGGCTTTATAGGCTTGACTCTCAAAGCTTATCTCGGCTTCTGTAGGATTACATTACTCTCAAGGCATATCTTGCTTCTCTAGGCTTGACCGGCCACGGTGGTCTAGTGGTTATGGCACTCGGCTGCTGATCCGAAGGTTGCGGGATGGAATCCTGGAGGCGGCAGCTGCATTTCGATGGACGCGAAATGTTGAGGCCCGTGTGCTGTGTGCACGTTTATGAACCCCAGGTGGTCGAAATTTCCGGAGACCTCCACTACGGCGTCTCTCATAATAAGAGCTGGTTTTGGGACGTTGAACTCCACAAATCAATCAATGCTTCTCTAGGCTTAAAGGGGCCGTGAGAAGAATATCGAACTACCTGATTTTGTTTTCACTGCTTCAAAAGGCATTCGATATGCCGACTCCGAAATTATTCGGCGCAATATTCAGCCTATACATTTAATAACGGCCGTTTGAAACACCAGCTTTCTTGTGCTCCCGAGACGACCATGCGACACCCCAGGCCGGCATATATGCACTATTCAGTGTCGTCACCTTAATACGTTGAAAAACTTAAAGATATCGATAAGTTTCGTTTGCTCCGAAATAAGAGATTTTTATGAAACCTATAGAAAGGAAGGAAATAGTTGGACTCCGTGTAGTGCCGCTGTATGGCAGCAAGACTGGGGCACGGTTTGTTTTTCCATGGCCTCCGAGAAAGCTCGAACCTCGGATGCCGTGATGGCGACCAACATGACGTCAGCTGCGGAGTTGAGGGGAGCGCGAGCTGGTGAAATCGAAACCGTGTTTTTATCGCTGTAAATCAACGCAGATGGTGCAATGAAACAATGTATGGAGGACCAGGATTCCGATCATATTATGTTCGTAAAAAAATTTCAGAAGGCAATTCACAACCCCTTTAAGTCGACTTATACTAAACACATTTTTTTTTTTTTTCTGCGGCTGCCGCTGCCGTGAGTAAAGTCGTGTGTTCATGAAGGGCAAACGTGGGGCAATCATCCGTTCCTCTACGTCGTTCAACTCTGGTGAACGCGGCGGTTTCGGCGGGTACGCGTATCCACTGGTCGTACTAAACTGAGGAATATTTTCAGTCATTAAAGTATCTTTACACGTATTGTATAGCTTCATAATCATATAGTCTACGTTAGGTTCAGTGGGGAATGCGTCACGCAAAACTGCACGGGCCAATTCGCGCCTCTCGTCGTCTCTTGCGCCTGCTATAGTCAAATTCGAGTAGAACCATAAGCGATCCCCCGCTTTTCTACAATATGGACAAACTCTCCTATATGAACTCTCGGGTGAAACGGCCGTCGGCTCCACTTGCAGCCTTCCTTTACAGTTCTTAAAAGCTTTCAAGCACTACAGCAGGCCCGGGTGGGATCGTCATCGTTGTCGCGTAGCAAGGCGATGGACGTGCCGCCGCTGCTCGAAATTCTTCGCTTCTTCGGAAATGCGTCGCGAGCTCGCATATCTCGCGGGCGTTCCCGCTTGGCTTCGCCTACCAACCTGTCACGACGCAATGCATAACCTCAAGCTTAAACAGCTCCGCTGTTAGAAAAGCTCAAAAGCTCAGCGCAAGAGCCTCGGCGATCCACTTGAAAAAAACAAGGTCAACAGCCAACAATACGAATGTAGCTCGAACGCCGGCAGAGTGACTATCAGCTACATATTTTATTATCATGAAGGAACGCAGTGCGTGAAAAAATGCGCCTAACTATATACAACTCGGCACAATCATGTCTCTCCGCGTGGACATGAATACTCTTGAACAGACACACATAAATAACATTATATGTCCACTGACAAGAAAACACCTTTGTCAGAAACCTACGAAACTTCAACAAGGCCGCACCACACGTTCAACAAAGTGCTCGACCTACTTTTGTTTAAAGCAGGCTACGGAATTTACGTTCTCTCAATGCAACCATTATTTGGCCTTGAGAAGAAGAGGTCTAGTGGCAAGAAATGTGTATGTAGCCTAAGCGACAGCGTTGTGCCATAACAGTGACGGGATTTACCTTGGCAACACACGATGGATTCAAGCGAAGCAGCAATGCCTTCCGCGAGCACAACGGGACGCTTGCTTCTCAGCTTGCACGATGGAACAATTCAGCGCTTGCAACAGTCCCTGAAGCTCATGGTAACAGCAACTCCGCGGCACAATCGTTCAGTCACACGAGCTGACAGCAGGCGCAGGAGACGTCACCTGCACGAAGAAGTACAAATACGGTTACCTACGCAAGCAGAGTTACGGCGACACTTGCGCAGTATAGTTACTACGCCTCAAACGGGAGGTAAAGAAAAGAGCTACATATATTTACCATGCAGCGAAAGATCGCATTAAAGGGACACCAAAAAGAAACAATGAATCAGTTTAGGTGGATATGTTATAAATTGAGAACTCCATTACCGTTGATTTCGCTACCACAGGTTCAGTATTGAAAGAAAAAAAAAACGAAAGTTAAAGTTTTATTTTTGAGTTTCGCGCCCTATCTACGCACCGGAACGTAAGCGTGACGTCACGGATTTTAATGTATTTCCTTCGTGCTTTGGGCACTTCGGCTCAATGAAATTTGAATGAAACTCGCTACGTTAAGTCTCTTCTGGCGTATACCTACAACGCAACTTGAGTCATTTCTAGCGGAAAATAATTTCGTTCGCCATAGCAGGCGCCTTTAAAATTATGACGTCACAGCGAGTTCGTGCGGGAACGTGGAGGCCACCTGTATTTTATTTTTGTGCATTTTCTCGCCAATTAAAGCGTTCTGTTGCGGCAGAAGTGGTGCTGGTGGTATTGTGAAAGGGCAGTTTAGTAGTACGCGAAAAATCGTTTTTCTCTTAAGTGGCCCTTTATGCACAGCAAGCACAATTTATTCGGTAAAGTGACGTCACAGGGACATCAAATCGAAAGACAAGTTTTCTCGTATTGGTAAATTACCTACTCAAAAATTACCACAGGCGACACTCTTGCGAGGAGAATACACATGGTGACCTACAAGAAACGCGCAAAAAAGAAAAAGAAAGAAAATACAGGTGGCCACGTTCCTCGGAGCTTGCCGCACTAATACGCATGACGTCATAGATACCTGACAACGTCTGCTAAGGCGTGCATTATTATTTATTGGCGAAAAAAAAAGAGCATACACTGTGTTCTGTGTCAGAAAATTCAGAAAGTCAACTTGGCGATAATAAAAACAAAATGAAAACAGGGTTCGTGGAGTCATCAGCGCCAAGTTTCTGTGCGAAATTAGAAATACACTAATTGTACTTTGGTTTTTATTTCCCCATCCAATAACAAACACAATATCGCGAAATTCACGGCAGCAGGATTCCTCAGATATGATTTATCAGTCTAAATGACTTCAATGTACCGCTTTACAGTCCTTACAAAATGGTTATTGATTTACTGTTGAGAAACCATTGGAGATTAATTGAATAAATATTTTCAACGGTATTTCAGAGGTCATTAATTCCCTCAACACATATCCAACGAAAAATACCGTTGATTATTTTCAACCAAAAGTGCGCATTGAATATACTATTGATTAATTGTCGATTTATTGTTGTGTAGTAGCGAAGTTTAGCATATTTAATTAAGCGGACATGCGAATGTGAGTGCAAAATTTTCCACAGTGCAGATATGACGGGTATTCCTGCCGACATAGCCGCACACACGACTCCATATATTTAGCTTTATTTGGCTTTTCTAGTGGCCTGCACATACGGCGCTTTCAAACAAGCACCAAATTCTCTTCAGACTCGTAACTTATGAAACTGGGTGTTAAATTTCCATTGCAGATTTGCTGCGTTCTCATAGACCCCACCAGTATGCATTGTATTTTCAACGTTCAATAAGCTTATACAACTATATACACCTTAAACAAATTTCCATTGTGCCAAATACCAGAACTTTTCTATCGAAAAGCCACTGATTTTTCATTATTTCCCATAGCACTTTTGTTGCATGTGCTCGAATTCGGCACAGTCAATTTTGCGGCCGGCCAACACGCACACTTGCGTGCACTTGCATCCGAAAAATTCTGCGAAATGTTAGGTCACCTGTACGAACTACTGTGACACAGCTTAGCTCCGTCCGCTGCATTGTTTATGGCCAAACAACGCAGCTTAAGGCGGTGGGGTCACATAAACATTAATGGAAGACTTTTGTAATTACACCACCCAATGATTGTGCTTTTAGATTAACAGGTCCGCCGCTCTTGTAATTACAGCAACGTGATTTAATGAACACCGGCCTCTCATCATGCAAGGTGAGTTGACGGCGAAAGCCACTAACAATGCCTAAAGATTTGCTGACGTTTTCTTTTGACGTTCTCTTACGATTGCTTAGGCATTTTGTTGCGACATTCTACCTGCAGTGTTCATTTCGGCTGTTCCTATTGACATGAGTTGTATAGGCTGGGTAACGTTCAATCACATGTTGCTTACCCGCCATCCCCGGCTGAGGAATATGGGTACGCGCCATGACTACGACTTAGTAGTTTAATAAAGTTTGTTGACTGACTGACACGAGAATTTATTATCCTTAATCGTGACGTAAATGGCAAGCACGTAAAATTATTGATGTCGTGACTCGTATTCTTGCACGGCAATTTTCATATGTTGCCAAGTGAACGAGACGCAATTTTGGCCCACCAAATGTACTGTTGACGTAGGCGGTCAACTCCCGCTTCTCACTGGCCAGAGTTCAAACACGTAAGAATTACGTGTGACGTCATCTAGGCAAATGGACACAGTCACAGTACACCCGGAGACGAAATGCTCTGTTGAAGTGGGTCTGTCCGTTCAGGTAATAATTACCAGAAATTCGTCATAAGTACTTGGACAAAACTCACGTTAAACTGAGCTCAATAATAATAATAATAATAATAATAATAATAATAATAATAATAATAATAATAATAATAATAATAATAATGAAGCTGCTCCAGCCATAGTGCGAGAATTTCATGATTCTAAAGCTAACAAGCCACCTGAACAGACACTAACAGCAGCATTAAATCAATCTTGACTATTAGATTTTTTTACAAACGTTGCAGTCTTTCACTTCCCAAATATAAATAATTTCTGGGTTTATAACTTTTGACCACTTATCCTGTCGCAAGATGTACCTCCAAGCTTTATATTTTGCAAAATTGTGTACTCCAAAGTGGCATTATGTGGATGGGAAATGATCAAAAATGTGCATATTGATAATGAGGTTGTGCCGGCGTTCTGAAACAACAAGCTTCTTTTTGATCGCGGCTCTGGTTAACTCATTTCCCTTACGAAAAGATTGGCTCCAACGACTCCGTGTTCCACTGACACCTTCCATTTTCAAGTTATTTCCCAACACTTGGGGCGCTTTGTCCCTTATATGGTTACCTGAATCGGCGGGGCTGAATTCCTCATTTACTAACAAGTAGTGAAAACCATGCCGAAAATTGCGAAGTTCATAACTTCTCGTCGTTGTGGAACGAAAATGATTTCGAGGAATATATTGCCACCGGCGTTTCGCTTGTTGTGGGCCGTGATTTTGCAGCGCGACACTTTTTCGAAGAAAGGCTAAGGGGGAAGAGAGAAGAAACGAAGAGGATTGATTGATTTCTGGGGTTTTACGTCCCAAAACCACGATACGATTAGGAGAGACGCAGTATGTGCAGGGCTTCCGAAATTACGACCACCTGGGCAATTACGACCACTGATATCGCACAGTATACACGGGCCTCAGCGTTTCGCCTTCATCAAAATGCAGCCGCTGCGGCCGGGGTTCGATTCCGCCACCTTCGAATCAGCAGCCGAGTGCCATAACAAGAGACCACCGTGGCGGGGCAAAATCAAAGAATGTGCCACACTTACCGACTAGTTTTATTCGGCTCGAGGCAAGTAACATAAACACGCGCGCACACTCTCTCGAAGCCAGGGTGGCAGAAAGGCAAAGAAAAACTTTGATCAACCTCAAGACAAGCTCAGCGAGTTCTCTTGAGTTTGATAACTTGTGTTTTGCTTTTCTTCCGCCCTGGCTTTGAGAAAGTGTGAGCGTCTTTATATGTACTTGCTTCGAGCCGAATAAAACTAGTCAGTAAGAAGTGTGGTGCCTCCTTTGCTGATTTTCTCTTAGCCTTTCTATTAAAGTGTTGCGCTACAAAATCATGACCTACAGCAAAAAGCAAGTCGCCCAAGAAAAAGCTATTGTGGCGCTTTCCTTGCCCCTCCCCCGCCTCGTTTCCATACGTTCGCATTTTTTTGTTTGTTTGTTTTAGCTTATGAACCTTCCTTTCGTGGTACCGAAGATGTATTTTCTTTTGCAGAGGTGTAATTTACAACCACAGCAAAGCTTACAAATAGTGCACTTTTATACCATCTGATCAACCATGAGCTGATACAGCTGACGAGGCGCTCCAATGCTGTTCCACTCTGACATATTTTACGAGACAGGCCGTCTATTAGGACAGTTGTGTAATGATCGTAAAGGTTTCGCCGAAGAAACGCCGCGGGATATACACTTCAGCAGACAGTCACAGACGTGCTCAGAATTGAATCGAAAACCGTTAAACGTTTCCACCACAGCGACCCCACTCCTAGCTTGCGACACGTGACGCTCTAGACAAGGAAAACAAAGTAAAATACGACTTCCGATATCTTTCTCTATTTCGAGCTCCTCCGTATCGCCTGAACTGAGAAACCTTGAGACACTCGGTTGCAGAATGAAGCGAAAAGCGAAAATACTTATCGATAACACTGCACACACGAAGCCCGTAGTAGGGCGAGCTCAAGGCTACCACGCTCGTAAATGCGGACATCGTGCGCGCGGTGATGTCCGCATTTACGCGAAGATGTCCGCGGGCGCACGCACGCACGCACGCACGCACGCACACACACACACACACACACACACACACACACACACACACACACACACACACACACACACACACACACACACGAAAGTGGTGGTTGTCGCATATATGGGTTGTGGTTACGAATGTCAGTTACATGTGGCTGCATCCCTACAGGTAATCTGTACTTTCGTTGTTGTGACATTACAGCACTTTACAACACAGCAAAAGTAAAAAAAAAGGACTCTTAAGCTTCCTGCTTAAGAATGCAACGCCATATCTTCACAGTGTCCCGTTTGCATCGGAAATCATGGGAGAGTGCCGCCATCTCGGTGTAACGGGTGTGTACTTGAAAAAACCGCCGTTAGGGCAGAGCGCGCTCCCGTTCATTTGCATTCCATAGCGATGGGTTCAATTCTCACGCCGTCGAAAATTTTTCAACCCAGTGAGCTATGACTCTCTGCCATGTCTTTAATCTTTGGGGTGCCCCCGCCATTAATCGGTGACGGTTCACGTCACTAACCAATTTTCTGCAACGCGACCTTTATATTGAGTCAATAAAAACTGGAGGACGCTTAAAGGAGGAGTACTGATACGAATTTTTCACATTATCATGTTGTTGTTGTAAATGAAAGCACTGGCGCGGAGAACCCCAGAAAGAGTATCATGGTGTCTCGCAACGTAATGAATATATTTTTAATACGGCTTCCTTAAAAGCCCACTTTCGGTTTTGATTTCGAGGGGGCGGGTTCCTGTAGTGGACGTGTCAAGACAGTCGGTCTTACGTCTAAGTCACGTAGAAACAGCAATTCGTAATAGCGTCGCTGCAACTCTGTCGTCTGTGGTCAGTTACACGTGGGGCATGCAAACAACGACAATTTCACGGTCGTCCAGCGACTCCGACAGCGATTTGGGCGGTATTTAAGAGACTGTTCATACGCCATTGTAGTGCTTTGCGTTGGGGCTGGCTTGCAGTGCTTGGCGACGGAAACCTTAAAACCAAACTAAAATATTTTGTACGCGGTTCCTGGCTTCCAGTGTAAGGAGGGCGTTACCAATATATTATTAGAAAACGAAAAATGTATATTTTGCGCCACCGCAAAATCACGTCAGGACTCCTTTAAGCTCGCCTTTAAGAGTGGGACGCGATAGCGCGAACGCCAACTGGAAAACGCTTATGCAAGTAACCTAACCGCAAGTATCCTATCTGCGCTGTATACGTGGCTCTGCCAGGACGCGCCACTTTTGTTATGGCAAGAATGCTGGAAAAGGAATTTGTATTTGAGTTTCCTGTTAATAGAATTATGTTTTCTCGTACATTCAAATGAAGATGTTGCATTTGAGTTCCTTCGTCACAGAATTATCTTTTGATTCGTGCATCGAAATAACAGCCCAAGCTATCATGTGTGCAAGTTGCGGTTAGGTCAGAGTTTGCGCCATTTTTCTATCGGGTATTATTTTGAGAAATTTAATTTTGTTCACTCACACACCTGCTCCATGGCGGAGGTATTGCGTGGTCATGTGGTTCGGGATGATTATTTCCGCCAAGGACGCTTCACGCCGGCACCGCCGCCGTGCTTTATGCGACACTGGCTCCTCCTTAACGCTATCGCGTTAAAATGCGACGGAACAATATGCTCAGTTAAAGAAAATTCGAACACTGACACCGCTAGCAGGCGTCCAGGAAGCACAGAGCCGCTAAAACAACGCTACGAAAAGCCCCTCTTATCGGAAGCCTCACTAGGGGTAACCGGAACCAGCGCTGTCAAAAGTATCCTAAATGATCATTCCTGTAATAGCTGTAACCTTTTTTTTTTTTTTTGTCATCCATGTGAGCTTAAATTTGCATTAATTTTATTTATACTAAAACCAGAGTCCTTCAACGCTTTTTCTGGTCATGAAGCTCCGGCCGCCGTTTATAATGCAGGGACAGGAACGGCCGCTAGAGGCGCCACTGTGAGGAAGGGGGCATACGTCCATGCGCACTGCGCTCAGCGGAAACGGCTGTGTCCGCTCGAGGCAGTTGTTTATCATACATCACACCGCTCATCTTCTACTATCACTCACGTTTTACTATCACTCATATTTTTCTACTATCACTCATCGTGGTGACACACGATGTAGTTGTCGCATACGCGCGTGAAAAAGCTTAGGCTCGCTACCAAGGATACGACAGAACCAGCTGTGCCAGTGCAGGAACATTGGAAGTACGTGTTGCAGCGCAACTGCTTGCCGCGCAGGGGAGCATGACATTATTACTTAGAACACAAGTATTTTACACGGGCTTGTGAAACTGCCTGGGCCTTAGAAATTCTCAGACAAGCACAACGCGTTCACGAGCATGACGCTGCCGCACAGCCATTTCGTAAAACGCAATCTATATTACATGTGAAAAACATAAAATGACGCAAATTGCTCGAAAACGCGTCAAGCTTCAAAAAGACAGGTTTTCAATTGCGCAAAATTTCAGTATAATGTTATATTCCAATACAGCTGTTCCCGAACATGGCGCTGTTGCAAACCGAATGAACGTGCAGAAGAAAATATTACGGAAAGGCCGTCAAGAAATTTGGCGAAGCCTCCGCTAGGTCGCACATGGCTCAATAAGTAAACCTGGTCGATTTGAACTCGACATTCTTTTGCTCAGTCTTACTTGTCCTCGAGAGGTCTTGCTAGGTCTCACTAGGCAGCCTAATAGTCTTAATCAGGCTTGTCCAAAATGGTATCGCGTAATTAGGCTTGTAAAGTTAATCACACGACTTAGTTAGCCTTAGGTTAATATAGCTTGCCTAACTAGTCTTAGCTTAAGCTCTAGTTATTTAGTATTCGCTTGTTAGCTTTAATTTCATTAAACGTCTTAATTAGTATGAGACTAATTAGACACAATCTAGTTCGTACTGACTTAATTATTCTGGACATTATCAGACTTACCCTAATTAGGTTTAATTAATTAACATTAGCCTACTTATACTTCGTTTATTCAGTCCCAACTTAATTGTGCTTACCCTATACAGTCTTGACTTGGCTTGGCTACACGAGTCTGAACTTAATAGGTCAGACCTAATTGTTATTAGATTTAATTAGCCTTAGATTAATTCGAGCGAGCTTAAGTAACGTTAGCTTAATTAGGGTTGATTTAATGTCTTGGTTTCATTGGTCTGTTTACTAGGCTTCGTTCAATTAATATTAGCCTGATTAGGCTTGCCTTATGTCGTCCTCGCTTAATTAGCCTCTGATTAATTAGACTTGACTTAATTAGCCTTAGCAAGATCAAATTGACTTTAGTAGCTTGTAATGGTTATATAAGCATTACATAGCCTAGCGGAATTTTCTATGGACTTCCCACGTTAAAGGAAAACAGTTTCACTGTTAAAACAGCAATTTACAAAAGACTCGTTCATTGAAAATAGCGACAGCAGACGTTGCAAGGATGCAGCGTCCCTTTAGAACGAAATCGTCGCTTCGAATATCGTCCGTGGCGTCAAAATATTTCTCGCGCACTCGGGTCTATTAATTTGTGAGTCAGTCGTAAAGCCGCCAGCTTCCTGTCGTAGTAGCGCTAGTGTCCACATCTCTCGCTCGTTAGCATAACTTCGAAAATAAAATGGTTTACCGTGTCACTCGTATGGCTCTGTAGCGGGAGCGAGAACCCGATACGGAGCAAGTTTTTGGCATCGTTGCTCACGTGAACTACAGACTACAGCGCCTAGAATGTACTGTATTCCAATAGCATACGGAACAGCCACTGTGTCGTCGCACACGATCCTTAAATCTGTTCGATCTACAAATTGGATTTGATTGATTCGTGGGGTTTAACGTCCGAAAACGAGCTCTGGTTATGAGAGACGCCGTAGCGGAAGCCTCCGGAAATTCCCACCACCTGGGGTTCATTAACGTGCACTGACATCGCACAGCGCTCGGGCCTCAACATTTCGCCTCCATCGAAATGCAGCCGCCGCAGCCGGGATTCGATCCCGCGACCCTCGGATCAGCAGCCGAATACCTTAGCCACTAGACCACCATGGCGGGGCTGCAAATTGGGTGAGGCTGGGAAAAAGACGAAGGCCCATGCAGCCGGATTTCGTAGGCAGCCCGCAATCTTCACGCAGCGCGTAGCCGGCGCAGCTCTCGTCTGGCCGCCCCCTCCTTGTCCCCTCCTATGGCGCTGCTCCGCGGCCGCTGCGGCAGTGTAGCAAGCTCTCCCCATAGCGTTACGGAGGAGTTTCGTGACTAGAAAAGTATTGAAGAACTCTGCTAAGACATTAGTAGACTGACACAATTTCATGGAGGATTAGAAAGACATGCAAGCAGTCATAAGGCAGCGCCTGACGATAATAAAAGCAGCAACATCAAAAAAAAAAAAAACATTAATAGGCTTCCATATTCAATTGAACATAATAATAATAATAATAATAATAATAATAATAATAATAATAATAATAATAATAATAATAATAATAATAATAATAGTCCCCCATCCCGCGGACTTGCCCAGGCGATCGTCGCCCCCTCCGGTTAAGCTCGCTGCTCACCCCCCTCCTTCTCAAACCGAAGAAATTTAAAGCCACAGCGTAGCTGAAAAGTAGAGGAAAGGAGAGTTTTTGAGCGTTGCTGGCCTAGTAAGGTGACTCCTGTCGTCGCCTTTAGCCTCTTGCACAACGACAATCATGTATTGTCAAACAAATAAATAATCATAAAAATAGCCGACGAAATTAACGCCAATAAAGTTGTCAGTGCACGTTAAAGAACTCCAGGTGGTCGAAATTTCCTGAGACCTCCACTACGGTATCTCTCATAATCAAAGCTGGTTTTGGGACGTTAGACCCCACAAAATGAAAATCATGCCAATAAAACGAAAGTGAGTTAAAAAAGAATCTTTGCTGAGCGGAACCAATATAAATTTGTATCAGATATGCATCAGCATAAAGAGTAAGGAAGCTATGTGCCAGTTCATATAATGAAATAGACATGAAACAAATAATGAAGTGTGATGGATTTCATATGAACCGTGATGACGTTACCTCTGTTATCAAAGCGCTTGCTTACTAATTCACAAAAGTTTATATATATATATATATATATATATATATATATATATATAATATATATATATATATATATATGTGTGTGTGTGTGTGTGTGTGTGTGTGTTGTGTGTGTGTGTGTGTGTGTGTGTGTGTGTGTGTGTGTGTGTGTTCCTCCTAGTAGACGAGCTGCGGCTGCTGCCAGCACAACAGTGCGCGCTTCGCACCGTATCGGCAAGTGTCGAGGTGTCTATTAGCGGTGACTTGCCTCCTGGAATCATCATTTCGAATCATCATTTCGAATTTCTTCCAACATATTTGTTTTCCAATATTGTACCAATTTGAAAATGTCTCACGTAAGAACGCTACCTATTGCCACTTAACATCCGTGTACAACCGAAATTTGCCATGTGGCCCTTGTAAGGGGCCATTTAAGCGCATGTAATGCTCGTAGCAAAATGCAATACAACAAATTTATTGCGTGCAAATGTGCCTAATTTGATATTGTAGACCTGTGCGGCGTGTAGTATATTATTCATGTTTATTCCCTGTATAATTGGCCTCAACTTGAAGTATCATGCAACGTCGATACATTACACCAACAGAAAGCTGCGTGGCAATTAAATGTCACTGATTGTAATGCGCGCACTACATGGTGGAATAATGCAGTACCACCCAATAGCATACACAAAACATATGGTGTTTGAATGACAGGTTCAGGAAAGCGAAGCATATGATACAATATAACATGCAAAACGAATCATTTACGAAACAGCGAAACATTCCGTTTGCTGTTATTAAAATCAGTCACTACTGGACGTATTTGACCCCTGATAATGGCATTCGCATTTACTCTACTGCTTAGGTCCCACATATCTCCAAGAATATATCCACACGAATTGAACATGATTTAAAGCTGGCACACAATCTCCAATGCAACGAAGACCATTTGCTCGCGTAATTGAGAACGCGAATTCGTGGCCACGCTACCAAAGCGTAGAAAAGAGCTCAAGAAATTAGTGAACTTCACAATACACCTAATTTAAATTAAGTCAAACACGAACTGCCCGAAAAAAAAAATAACGATCCGGACTCACTTTTACAAAACTTACCAGCGATTGAACTGGCCATAGGAACTGATGTGAGCCAATCGTAGCGGCGGACATATAATTAGCGAAGGCGGTGGGCCAATAGGAAAAGGCACCTATGTACCTAAGGCCTTGCTAGTTTGGCCCCTTCAATGTATCGTTTCAAATGTGTACTTGGAACGATATTCGCTTTCCTTTCAGAGCTTTAAGTCCGCTAGCGAATGTCAGCGTCATAACAGTTGTTGTGTGGCAACGGGCCGGGCCCTTAGCGACTCCTCACGCCACGATTAGGTGGGAGCCCAGTGAAATACGTTTAACACAGTGTCTTTAGCCTCACCTATAGGCTCATCATAAATATTTGACCTTCGAAATAAGTGAAGTCGAAATGGATATCAGCGGTGCCCTTGATTCGCTGAACGCTCCTGCACAGTGATCGATATGACACTCGGCTGCTTATCCAAAGGTTGCGGGATCGAATCCTGGCCGCGGCAGCGGCTGCATTTCGATAGACGCGAAATGTTGAGGTCCGTTCACTGTGCGATATCAGTGCACGTTAAAGGGACACTAAAGTAAAAAAAAATTCTCGTATTATCAGGTTACCTTTTCATAATAGAAAAACACAAGTGCGAGGAGGAAAACGCGCAGAAAGAATATGCGGGTGGCGACACCGCTCTGGAGTTCGAGTATGCGCGACGTCACACGCGTGACGCCACAGATCCTTGACGGCGTCTGCTAAGGCCCACATAGCTATTAATCGGTAAGAAACACATCCATTGTGTTCTAAAGAAGCACGAGACTTAACACGGCTAGTTTCCGAACATTTGATTAGGCGAAATCGGCGAGTACAAAAACAGTAATTGGCCTTCTCACGTCACGAGGCCAAATTTCAAAGCTAAAACTGACGTTCATTTTCCATTTCCATAGTGAACATAAAATTGCGAAATTAATGACAACCGAGCTATCGAAATATAAAAGTTATCGTTCTAGACCACTTCACATATTCACTTTAGCGTCCCTTTAACGAAACCCCACGTGGTCGCCATTTCCGGGGACCAACACTGCGTGTCCTCATAATCATCTCCTCGATTTAGGACGTAAAACCCCGAAATTATTATTTGCCGCTTCCCTGAACGAAGGCTAGTCCGTTTATAAGTACAGCAGTGGACGCGTATATATACGCGAAAAAAAGCGCGCACAGCGAGGACCCGTCAACCGTAACATGTAAAACGGTGCAAGTACTTCGTCGACAAAAACAATGGAACAGTGTCTTGTATTTGTTTGTGGGCTGCTCTCTTCCTGCTCGTTCCATTATCTTCTACTGCGGGGGGTTACCTTTCTCTTCTCCGGAAATGAGGGTGAGTGTGAGGCGAGAGGGGAGGAAGAACAAAACAACAGGGTCACCCCTGGTTAGCCGCAGTTCACATAGAACGGGAAAAGGCAAGTCACGAAGCACGCCGAACCTCCACCACAGATTTGAAAATGTCACACAGTTGGATTACCCTGTATGACGTCATGCACTGGGAGAGGGGGGGGGGGCAATGTTCGTGGTGAAGTTAACGGTGCAGGCAATTCTCTGTTAACAACTTCGTCCTTCAAACGTGCTCGGCGCAGCGGGAAAAGAAAGTACATTAGAAAACTGCGAATGAGAATAGCAGCGTTCAAAATTATTCAACTGCCAAGCATGCAAAGAGAAATAAAATAAAATAAAATAAAAACAGCCCGGCCGCTTAGCCTCTCTTCTGGCCTGTTCCTTGTTCACGACATGTCGAGTCTAAGATCGCGAGTCCTGTGGTGGTGCTGAGGAGAGCGAAATCTCACTTTTAACGTCATTTGTGACCGCTTTCAAATTTGCACGCAATAACCCATTAGTGTCGCTATTACTGCCACAGCAGCAGCAGCAACAACAACAACAACAAAAAAACGAAGACAGCGTCCAAGGTGCTTTCGAGCATAGTGAGCGCTTCAGAAGTATAGTGCGGCTGTTTCCGTTCAGGTGCATAAAGTTAGAATCCCCATCTGTGCAATAGTGAATGTTTGGTAGAGTGTCATAAAATAATAATAATAAAGAAGCAGTTAAACTACGAACACAGTTCCTTTTTTTCTCTTGTGCATCCGTACAAAAATACAGTTTAGCCCTATAGAAGCCGCCCTTTTCGTTAATTCAACCAGTCTGCAAAGCAGTGCGAGAGTTAGTTTTGGAAGTTCGTGGTTTCATTTATATTTCATCTTCATTTATTTTATTTACCACTTCACAGATCAGAAGGCACGGGAAGCATCCTGATAAGGCTTCCGCAACGGTCATTCGAAAAAAAAAAAAACAGCTGCGAGCTATAAGAGTTCTAACACGCACAATGGTGAAAACAAGGTAAAAAACAAAAAAAAAAGTGGGGGGGGGGGTTAATAGGCCATTACAAATGGGGAGCAGTGCCAAGACTGAAAAAAAAGGGAAATATTTTCCTCCTAGAATCGCCGAGCGAGGGTATTATTTATTTATTTATTTATTTATTTATTTATTTATTTATTTATTTATTTATTTATTTATTCAATCATTTATAGACCCTTTTCATAATTGTAAAGCTAGCTTCCCTGCACTGCAGCTTGCCCTCCTAATGGCGGCGTAGGCAATCCTGCAAACAGCGTGTACAAGCGCAGTTTGCTTGCGATTGGGCCTGTAAAATGTCGACTCAGCCTTTCTCAGAAAGTATCGGATACAAACATGCACATAAAACGGGCCTCAGCATGTGCAACTTGAATTATCACAGCATTTCAATCAAGAAAGCTGCCGCTATAGGCCCTTTTCATAAACTGCAAGCTAGCTTCCCTGCAATGCAGCTTGCCCTACTAATGGCGGCATTGGCAATCCGGCAAACAACGTGTGCAAGCGCAATTTGCTTGCGACGGGGCATGTAAAATGTCGACGCAGCCCTTCTGATACAAACATCCCCAAAAAACGGGTCGCAGCATGTGCAACTTGAATTTTGACAGCATTAAAATAAAGGCAGCTGTCGCCATTAGTAGGGCAAGTTGCATTGCAGGGAAGCTAGCTTTACAGTTTATGAAAAATGTGCAGAGCAGAAAAGCGCACTTGCGAATTATGAAAAGAGCCTGTAGTACCCTAAGGACCAAAACGTTGCAGGGAGAGTAGTTACAGGCAGGGTGTCGGAACGAAATGTTTTTCGTTCCGGTTTTCGTTTCGTTCCGCAGAAAAATGTTCCGTTCCGTTTTCGTTCCGGAATGAAAAATAAACGTTCCGTAACGGTTCATAACGTTATCTTTTTCAATAATAAGAACGAACGAAATACTTAATATTAATAGTACCTTTTAAAAACAACAAAAGATACTGAACTAATACATAAAAATGCGATAATAATTGTTGGGGTTTTACGTCCCAAAGCCACGGTGTGACTATGAGGGAAGTCGCAAAAAGTTTCGAAGCAAGGACACAACATAAACTTGGTATTCATTTTTCCTCAAGTTTGAATCCCGAATTTTCGTCAAGGGGGGCACACGATTTCAGAAGCAGCAGGTCATCAAGTGTACTCGCCGATAAGCGAGACCGCTGCACTGACAAAACGAAATTGAGTGCCGAAAATGCCCTCTCAACGCTGACTTGTGTGGCTGGCACACCAAGGGCCACTTGCGCTAACATGTACAGCTCCGGTTGCCGCTCTTTGCGCTCGTCTCAAAATTTCAACACGTAAGCGACGACAACGCCCTCTCCGCGACGGCCTGTGTGAAAGGCACGCGAAACTCCGCTTGAATTTAATACAAACAGCTATGGTTGCCACTTTCTTGGTTTCCAGCATTATTTCAACGCATCCTTCTTTTGAAATACCTGCCCGAGATGCGTGCTGACGTTGAACCCTAAGTTATGCATCATTGCTCACGTTGCATGACCTTGGTTGTTCCGGATCGGAAAGTATTCCCGTGAACCGAAAAACGATAAAAAAATATTTCGTTTTTGCTCCAGAACGAAATAATAAATAACGTTCCGGTTACGTTTTCGTTCCGGTCAAAAATATCGTTTTTTTTTTTTTCGTTTTTCGTTTTCGTTTTTCGTTTTCGTTTTTCGTTCCGTTCCGACACTCTGGTTACAGGCCACGGAACGACATCACTAATAAAAAAAAATATACACTAACCTTACTAAATTCCTCCCCCCCCCCCCCCACACACACACGCACACACAAGCACAAAGAAGAAGAAAAGTGTAAAAAGTGTAAAATTCCCGTGGAAAAGACAATGGTGTCCGTCGCGAAAAGCTGAAGTGCTGATTACGAGATTACGCTGCAGAGTCCCTCCATTAAATCTTTACTCGCACAGGGCTGGTCTGGTGATATCGCCTCTGTGCCCATTCTGTCTTGAAATCGAAACAATTGACCATTATTTTTTTAAATGCCGCCAGTATACATCAGTAAGAAAGAGACAACTGGAAATTGTGCTTTCTAAATTTGGGCTAAAATTGTCATTGGAAGTCATTCTTACTTTTGGTGCCTCGGTATTGGGCTTCAGCCACAGGGACATATTTGATGCAGTATGTGGATTTATAAAGGCCTCAAAACGACTACGTTTGTGATTATTCACATTCCAAAATTCTTAACTATGATAAAGCCTATACATTAAGAAAAAAGGAAAACATTACCTGTTTTGATGGTAGAAGTGCACATATAGTTTACATAGTTTTTTTTTTCCCCTCTGTTTTACTTTTCTCCCGATTATTATTAATTTATTATTCTATTTTATTCGTCATGTTGTGGTATTTGCACAATATACCAGCTAAAAGTTAAGCACTCCAGGTCTTGGCCAATCCCCCGTAGTGGGTATGCGCCATATTTGAAGGATCATCATCATCATCATCATCATCGTACAGTAGAAACGAACGTGAACTTGGAAAAGATCCGATATGGTAAGAAAGTGGAAAAAACACAACGAGTACACGTATAAAGTAAAATCAACCAAATAATCACTCTCAGTTGGAGGGCCTTAGACATCGATGATCTGCTATGTCTGCCGTGAAACCTTGAAGGTAGTTCCACTCCTCACATTTCTTTGCGAAATAAAAAAAGTGAGTCCGGAAGTAACATAAAACGTTTAGGACCCATTCGCCTATAAGGAATATGGGTGCAAGCGAAGCTTGGCGCCTGTCCTCTTTCTTTCTCTTTTCTTTCTTTCTTTCCTCCTTCCTTTCTTTCTTTCTCTCTCTCTTTCTTTTTTTGCTACTCCGTGTTTAATCCAATCGTCTTTAACCCAAATCTGGTTTAACCGTATTCTTCTGAAGCTTTTTCGGGGTGTAAGAATAAGCTGAAATGGAGCTTTACTCCAAAACGAAGAGCCCTATATTTATATGGAGTCAATATGATAACTCCAGGCAGTGTTAATAATATATAAGGACGCCTATATATATATAGATATCGCTACCACACTGCTTGCAACAGAGATTTGTAATGTTATATGAAGTCGATGTACAAGTAGATCGTTGAGCTACGCGTATAACGTTCCTTTTCTTTTTTTCTTTTTTTGTGTGTGCGGGAAAAGGCCGCCAGGGGGCCGAGGAGCGAAAGCGCACCGCTCATGGGCTCCTGCTTTTTAAGCTGTTTTTCGTTGTCACAGCAGGGCAATTTCTTGACTTTTTGTGCTGGCCGGTTCGGCAAGTTGCAGGGAACAGACTGAGACTTCCCGTCAAGCGGTGAGTGAAAGTATATTACCGCTATCGGACTCAACCTCTCGAGGCTGCTACACTACGAACTAACCCTAACCCGTGACGGAACGCGAGGGAGGACATCCGCGTCTCGCGCCTGTGGGCCTGCGTTGCATGCGCGCTCGCAGAACGCGCACGCACCAGCGTCTCTCACCGGTGGGCCAGCGTCGCATGTGCACGGCTCCTGGACAACAGAGTCGCACCCTTGTGTCGGCGCGGAAAGCATAGAGGGTAACGCTACCTGCAATCAGCAACCTATACTTTTGAGGAAGAAATGGCTGATCAAGTAGGAGAGCAGACGACATCGATGCAAACCGACTTGCCGGGCGAGCGTTCCGTTCCCATGCTGGGATGGGCCTACGATGCCAACAGCGGGAAAACAACCGAGAACGAACACATTGAATGGCTGCAAGTTGGACGCAGGAGAAAACAAACCTCAGAGCCAACAAAACCTTCCCAAGAAATGTCAGCACAGCAGGATAAGCCCACGCCACAAGCGCCAAAGCAACGTAGCCAGAAGATGCCACCTTTCCCAACGGACGACTTCAAAATCGTCTACAGACCGCAAGCTGGCCTTGACTTATCGAAATGGAATCTCACCGCAATTACCCACGCCATCGGAAGATCCAGTGGTCTTACGCAACAGGATTTTTATGACAACGTTCGAGTGCAAATGCAGAAAATTGAAAACATCATCGTTGCAAGCACTGCCGACACGGAACGCGCAACCAGACTCAAAAACATCACCACCATCCAGTTAGGAGGCACCACTTTTAATGTGAACGCGCACGTGAGACATCCCGACGACGTCTGTAGAGGTGTCATCTATGGACTCCTCCCAGGTACGAGCAGTGCCGAAATTGTAGCTGGTCTCAGAGTCGACCCGCGTTACACGGTACTTGGCGCACGTATGCTCGGTCGATCTTCCACCGCTGTCATCACTTTTGACGGGCCGCACGTCCCGTACTACATCACCTACCAAAGTGGGGACTACCGCTGCAAGCCGTACCGCAAGTCAGTGCAGTACTGCCGGAAGTGCGGTGCCATTGGGCACAGACAAGACATATGCCCCAGGCCCAGGGAAACCTTCTGTTACAAGTGCGGCCAAGACGTCGTTAGCGAAGCCCACGATTGCTTGCCTAAATGCAAGATATGCGAACAGGCACACGAGACTGCAGGTAAAGAGTGCAAAAAGAAGCTACGACCGAGCCCACCGCCTTACCAAGTGAGACAGCAGCAACTCATTAAGGCAAAAGCCCGAGAGTGTCCTTGGAATCCAAGCTGCGACGAATTTCCCGAGCTCAACAACCCGCCTACCGCCTCGGGCAGCCCACCGCAAGGCCAGCCTGGCTCAAGCAGCCCAATCCTGCGATCGCGGTCCAGGTCTCGCACAAGATCCCGGTCGCGCTCTCGCTCACGTTCTGTCCAGCGAATAAGCTATGCCGATGCGGCGCAGGGCGACTCGAAGTCCCACCACAAGCACACTTTGGTATCACCTGCAGAAACCACTGCAGTTAAGGCTCTGGAAAACAGGGTTCTGGACCAACAGAAAATGCTACAGAGTCATCGCGACAAGATCCAAAGCCAAGGTGCCATCGTCGATAAGCTCGCAAAGCTCTGCAAAGAACAGGAAGAAATCATTAAGAAGCAGAATGAAAACATAGAGAAGCTCACTCGGCTATTTCAAGAACAGCTCCTATCAAAACAACCCGCCCCTAACCTCACGAAAGAAGAAATCGAAGCTGTGGTGGAGGCAAAGATTGTGTCCGTCATCGAAACGAAACTCGCGGCTCTAGTTGGGTCGCACCTCACAACGCTAGTAGAGCCGAAGTCAACAGCAATAGTCGAGTCGAGGCTCGAGGCGATCGTAGATACGAAACTGGAGCCAGTCACCATCCAAATTGGCAACACGTTCACGACGCTGAACCGCGCGATGGACACTCATACAGCCCAAATCAACGAGCTCAAGTCGCAACTCACCAATTTCATCGCTCATGTAAAGAACAACTGCATCAGCCACGCGGATCTTGAGAACTTGCCTGGAAGAAAAAAGCCACGCACACAAAGCAAGAAGGCTTCCCGCTCCAATTCTCCCGAAAGGGAGAACACCAACGATCCTGTAGATGGCAGCTCCTAAATACAAGAGTTCCAATTCGCCCTCGACTTTCCGCATATGGCATTGGAACTGCAGATCCTACAGACCCCGACTAGCAAACCTGCAAGAATATATAAAGACTAATCAACCAGATCTTATTGCCCTCCAGGAGACCAACACCGAAAAAGTCAGGCTCTCCGGATACAAGACTCTCTCCATCACAAGAAGAACGGCCACGCTTCTGAAGAAAAACTTCACTGCCCAAGAGCACAAGATAGAAGGTACCACGGTAGAGCACAACATTGTGGAAGTCATACCCGACCGCAAGTCCCATCAAAGCCTCTATATCACTAACGTATACAGTCCCCCGAAAGACCAGCTCGCTGACTACGATTACTTTATCCGCGAACTCAGGAGACGTACGAAGGGTCATCAGCTCGTAGTCGTAGGGGACTTTAATGCACCTCACGCGGCCTGGGGCTATACCACCACCACCAAGAAAGGCACGAGAGTCCATGACACCGCTCAGCAGCATGGCCTCACGCTATGGAACGATTCGCTCCAGCCCACGAGAGTAGGCAACAGCGTCTCAAGAGACACCACCCCTGACCTCACGTTTACCCGCGACGTCAAAAGGGTGGAATGGACATGCCTCCCCGAGACCCTTGGGAGCGACCACCACATCATTCAGCTCGACATCAACCATGCACGTCGACCAGTCAAGACTGGCACAGCGAGACTGACGGAATGGAACGCCTTCAGAAGCGAGCTTGATCACGACACCGCTATAAAGGACATCGACGTCTGGCTCAAAAATGTGGTCTGTACAGCCGAACGGTACACCAATGTCATCCAACTTAACGAGGATAAGCCTGCCGTGGACAGTCACCTTCTGCACCTCTGGGAGGCCAGACGGGCCTTACTCAAGAGATGGAAGAGGCAGAAACTCAACAGAAGACTCAAGCAGAGAATTGCCTCTTTGACAGCACAGGCCCAAGAGTATGCGGAACAGCTTGCGAGACAAAACTGGCGCGCGTTCTGCGATCAGCTCCAGGGTACCCTCAGCACCAAGAAAACGTGGCACCTTTTGCGCGCGCTCCTCGATGATGGTCCCACCAAGACACATCAACGGGAGCACATCCGTCTTCTCACGCACAACTACGACGGCTCGGAGGAAGACTTACTCAAGAAGCTATGCGAAAAGCTCCGCGGGCCCACCCAACCAGTGACGACTCTGCCATCATTTAAGGAATATGAAGGCCTTCCCAATGCTGACCTCGACCGGCCTTTTACACTGGCAGAGCTCCACGGAGCCATCGCTAAGCTTACGCGAAACACGAGCCCGGGCAAAGACAGGATAGTCAACAAGCACCTCCGACAGCTACCCAATAAGGCCTTGACAGCTCTCCTCCAGTACTATAACGAGTGCTGGGACAAAGGAGAACTACCCGCCTCGTGGAAGCACTCGGAGGTGATCATGGTACCAAAGCCCAACAAACCCATTGCCCTTGAGAATCTACGACCGATTTCCCTCACCTCGTGCGTCGGCAAGCTGTTTGAGCATATGGTACACGACCGCCTTACATCGCACCTCGAAGACAATGGGCACTACCCAGACACCATGTTCGGCTTCCGCCAGCTTCTCTCCACCCAAGATATCCTTCTCCTTCTCAAGGAGGAGCTGATTGACCACATGAGCAAAAACTGCAAGTCATCGATCCTTACCATTGACGTTAAAAGTGCTTTTGACAATGTGAGCCACGAAGCGATA
This sequence comes from Hyalomma asiaticum, assembly GCA_013339685.2. Classification (NCBI taxonomy): domain Eukaryota; kingdom Metazoa; phylum Arthropoda; class Arachnida; order Ixodida; family Ixodidae; genus Hyalomma; species Hyalomma asiaticum. Next base: position 88,367,259 of record CM023485.1, read on the forward strand.
CTCCGAAATCTTGCATCCACTGGCTGCGGTTCGAAGACCTATGGTTATGTCCGCAATTTCCTCACCGGTCGGACGGCCACGGTGGGGATATCACACTTACGCAGCAAGGAACTTAGGCTACCAGACAAGGGCACGCCGCAAGGCTCCGTCGTATCGCCCCTGCTATTCAACGTGGCGCTCCTGAAGCTTCCGCGACTCCTCGAAAGTATTCCTGGACTGCAGCACGCCATCTACGCGGATGATATTACGCTGTGGACGCGAGACATGTGCACCGGAGAACAAGAAAGCTGTCTCCAGGAAGCTGTTGGAGTCGTCGAGAATTACCTTGACAGCTGCGGCCTCCACTGCGCACCCGAGAAGTGCGAACTACTCGTACTCAGGGCCCGTACGAGGGGAAGACCACCCGCCTGCGAAGATCCGGACCCGTGCGTAACCCTTAACGGAGTTCAAATACCGAAAGTCGCCTCGCTTCGTGTGCTCGGCTTGCACCTATCTCGAGATGGATCGGGCGGTGCCACGCTTCCCCGGCTACAACGCACGATTTCACAACTAACACATCTCATACGGAGGGTGGCGAACCGACGCAGCGGCCTCAAGGAACAGGATACCCTGAGCGTGGTCCAAGCTCTTTTAATAAGCAGGATTACATACGGAACTCCGTACCTCGCGCTCAAAGCTTCTGAAATTGACAAGCTAAATGTGCTCATCCGCAAGGCTACGAAGCTCGCCATTGGACTACCGCCCGTAGCTTCAACTACTCGACTCCTCAGAATGGGTGTGCACAACACGTGGCAAGAGCTGGCGGAAGCGCATCACATAAACCAACTTGAGAGGCTGAAGCTTACATCGACAGGCAGATCAGTCCTTGCTCGCCTCGGCTACGGAGAGCGCTACATCTGCGATGCCGATCGCAAGGTCAAGATACCGCCGTGTTTGCGAGAAACCCTGAGCATCGACAAACTACCGCGTAACATGCATCCCGAGCATCATCGGAAGCGCCGGCTCGATCGAGTCGACGCCATCCGACGAAAATACACGCGCGATCCAGATGCCCGCTATGTCGACGCGGCGAAATATCCACACAGGAATGCGTACGCCTTGAGTGTCGTCGACTCAACAGGCAAAGAGCTGGCGTCCGCCACCGTCAAAGTCCGGAACGCCGAGACGGCGGAAGAAGCGGCGATCGCACTCGCTACAACCACAAGCACAGACGCCATCGTAGTCTTCACGGACTCGCAAGCCGCAGTGCGCAACTACACGAGGGGTCGCATCTCGGTCGAAGCAGTCAAACTTCTAAACAACCGACGCACTCCGCTCCCTTACACCTACGTAAAGTGGGTCCCGGGTCATGAGGGGCTCGAGGGGAACGAAGCGGCTCATGCCGCGGCCCGCGGTCACGTCAACCGGGCCTCCCTTGCCTCCTCACAAGAACAGCGGTCGTTCGACGTTGAAGCAGAGCCAGAAAGCGTACCGATGACATATAACGCCATCCTCCAGCACTACCGCCTTGGACGACGAGTGTATCCGCCACCTCACCCGAAGTTGACAAAAGAGGAAAGTACCGCATTCCGAAGGCTTCAGAGCAATACGTACACACACGGCATCCTGTTACATCGCCTCTACCCAACGTGTTACACCTACAAATGCCCCATCTGCGATGTGCCAGACACACTGGCGCACCTACTGCTCGAGTGCCCGTGGCGCCAGGCAGACAGCGTAAGCAAGCCTGTAGCACCCGAAGACGTCAACCTCCTCGCTGAGACGTGGGAGGCCAGAATCACCACCCGGGACTTGGATGACCAACGACGGCTCGTCACCAGAGCCCGGGATGCGATTGCGGCCAGAGGGTTCCTGGAATAAGGAATCCTCCCACCAAGAGTGTTCTGAACACTGTCTCGAAAATAAATGTTTGTTTCTCTCTCTCTCTTGTGTGTGCGCGTATGTGTGTTTAATTGGTTAGCCTCTAGTTCAGATTTAGCCGGCGCTCCGCGAATACAATTGATAAGCGTACTTAGGGAACCAAGGAACTATAGAAAATTTCTTCTGGTTTTGCTTCGTGGCAACAGCCTCGCCATTGTGGTTCACAATGGCTATGGCACTCGGGTGCTGGCCCGAAGGTCGCGGGACCGAATCCCGGCCACGACGGCCGGATTCCGATGGAGGCGAAATGTCTAGGCGCCTGTGTGCGATGTCGCCGCACATTAAAGAACCTCAGGTGGTCGAAATTTCTGGAGACCTCCACAACGGCGCCTCTCATGATCACAGCATTGTTTTGGGACGCAAAACCCCATATTATGCTAGCAGTGATTGTGTCAGTATCATTAATTAACCGTCTTAGTTTTAACAAATACACACATAAATTTCTTTGAGTCATGAATTCTTGTTCTCGCATTGTATTTGCAGCCATACCTTGCAGCGGTGAACGAACGGCCATTATGACCAGGTAAAACGTTTATCCATCATTCTAGAAAAACTTGATCTGTTTACGATTGTGTTATGATGGGAGCGCAATTAGCTATTTCAACATTCCTCGCTTCAATTCTTGTCATGTATATTGTGCCTCGAAACAGGCAACGTCCCGAGCATTATTATTATTATTATTATTATTATTATTATTATTATTATTATTATTATTATTATTATTTACAAGTAATGAAATCGAGAAAGTCACAGTGTGGATCTTGCACAGGCCGCTGCAAGCCGATATCTTCTTTTTTTCAAGATGCATATTTTGCTTAGGAGTAAATTCTGAGCTGAGGCTAAAAAATAAAAGAAAAATTGTTCAAGCGATAATCATAAATCTGGATACTTCAAGCCATGCAAAAGAAATGCATGCAGAGCAACGTAAGATATTTGCGCCTGTACTGAAGAGATGCATATAAAGGCAAGTCACAGTTGTCGCTGACACCTCACCTCAACACGTGTATACCCTTCTAAATTAATGCGAACGGGGCAAACCTAACCACAGGTGTCGTCACTGCCTCCGCACAGCTATGCGAGCCTTTCGAGACATCCAACTCTTAGGAGGGCGTACCGCATCCAACGTCACCATCCAAGGTCAGATACATCTACCGGAACGAAAATAAGCGCGGCAAAGGGATTCCAGCATAAATTTCAAGTACTGAAGCAACCGACACGAATGCCCCAACAAACGCGCGCGACGGTGCGCCAACTAGGTATCCGCCCTCTGCAGTTTCACGGGTTATCGCAAGTGCTGGTGTGACGACTTGTGAAATCGCTTCTGCGATCTGTTCAGAGAATGCGCCCCGCATTACAAAAAATAGCGTGCCGCCGCGACAAGGTTCGAAAATTCCCGTTGAGAAAGCGAAACCGAAGGAGAGAGCGCAGTCGGCTGCCTAATGTGTCGACCGTCTTCTATAGAGTGTGTGCTAAATATGCATAGCTATGCTTCATCTCTTTCTTCTTTTTCTTTTTTAAGAGCGGTGCGGTGCCATCGTTATGCCGTTTCTCGACCGCGCAAAATTGTGGGCTGATCCTGGAGGCACTATACAATCAGGCAGTCCGCTCTATATCTCGTCGCCTAGCAACCACTTGCCATAGCTCCTCTCGCTTAGCATAACTTAGTTATAGCTAGCGTGACCGCGCAAGATGACGTCACAGCTAATTACGAGATTTAGGTCGCATAATATGACCTTATAACATCTATAGTCACGTCATCTATAATAGCTATACCCTGTACAGCCGCGCTTGCTTAGCCTTGCCTAGTGACAGGCGGCGTGACCACGTGGAATGACGTCACATGCAGTCACGTGGCCCAAATCCCTTAACGCGACGTCACAGCTAGTCACGTGGCATGCCCCCGCTAAAACCAAGTAAGAATTTCTTTCGCAGGTTATTGCGTAACAGCGAAGTCATTGAAAGCACAGCAAGTAATGCTCACCATTTGTTAAGCCCCGCGAATAACCGAATAAGCCCTGCAATGCTCATTTAAGGCGCATCACCGAGTGCCCTCCTTATGTGGAGGAAACATCGGTGATGACGTCAGATCGCGTGCTGTGATGGCAATGCGAACGCCCGTGCTTTGTCTCGGACGAAGCAAGCACTGCAGCAGCGAGTGATAACTAGCGAGACGTTCGGAGCAAAGATATTTATACATGGCGGCAGATATGCTATATCTAAAGAGATAAGCAGGAAAACACACGCATGCGTTTCTACATACAGACGAGAGTGATAACGTATGGAAGACAGTTATTAGCGCTACGAAAGAAACGACACAGAGCGAAGAAAAACATGACACCGATATCTCAGTCTCCTTTGCTGCACTCTGGGTCGGAGAACCATTACCGGTATAGCTTAAGAACATCGCGGTAATAAATTTGCATAATAAACCGCAAAATCATATCTTTCCGCGTTCGCTATTGTGCGTGCAGGTAGCGACTAAAAGGGGCTTCCTCCGCAGCACTTCTGTACACGCCACTGGCACACTTATTGACAGCCTAGGCAACTCACTTTGCCACTCAGAAAAAGAAAGAGTAAAAAATAAAAGCAACTCTGCCCATCGTTGTCTTTTGGATATAAGGTTAACAGTTTGTTATCACATGCAGTAGAACATTGTCCGCTCGCATGGGCGGCAATTGTTCATGGGGCCGCTCTGAGGTGGTACGGTAACAGTCGAACGAAAAGCATTGTTTTTCAGAACTGTATATTACGTTGCTTATAACACTGAATGGCACAAAGCGTGCGACTTCGTAAACATTACTGTAGGTCGAATGCTATGTACTTTTTTCCTTTGAATATAATTTGACTACAAGAAATTTATGATCCTCCAGGCTAAATAAAGCCTTCTTTTTGATAAAATTGCTTTTCCAGCAGAGAAAAATTATAAATACCATCGACAGGTAAGCTTGCCCAGGTGCAATGACTGATAACGACCCTATGCTAAGTCCGATTTACAACATTCTATATATAATGTAGTGCGAAGACTTACACAACAATATGGGAAGTTATTATTATTGTTGTTGTTGTTGTTGTTGTTGTTGTTGTTGTTGTTGTTGTTGTTGTTGTTGTTGTTGTGTTGTTGTTGTTGTTCGGGTCAGCAGTCGAGTGCCACAACCGCTAGCTATAGACCTCTGCGGCTGGTCAATGCATGATGTAAACTACGGTGGATTACTACAAAATTCATTGCGCATCCAGAAGGTCTGGAAACAAGTACACCACATTTTTTTTTTCGTTTATATGCACCGATCTCCCGCTGGCTAATAATATTCATGTTCGTAGTCACTGTTGATCGGCTGCTACTGTCTGATGTAGGTCCAGTTAAACTTCCTGTGGAATATTCATGGCGCACTGGGTCCCAATTCAAGAATATCTGCGTTCTTAAGCATGGTTTGTCAGTGACCAGACGCATCTGCTGTTATGTCCAGCACCAGAATTGGTTGTATGGTGTTGTCTTCCAAATAAGAGCTTTTCGTGAATACTGGCTCTATATTTAGAATATGCAAATCCTTAAATAACGCGTTCTGGGTGGCCCCCATTGCGTCAGGTGGTTAGGGTTAGACATTAAACCAGCAGATCACCAAAGACTTTCGTTCATTGTTACTTAATCAGTTTATTCATTTGGTACATGCTAAAAGTCCCGGTGGGGACTATCGCAGGAAGGCAAAGCAAAACAAAACATTGAATAGTAATGTGCCAATAAGATATTATACAATGTCACTTTTATGATTCGTAGCAGGCAGATTGTTAAGAATTTCTGAAGGCCACTTGCAGCACATCATACTCACATTCAAAGATACAAAAGACGTATGATGTGCAAACAAAATAAACGAATTCAAATGCAACTCGGGCGCATATATGTCCTTCAAGTAATTTAGTAATTTATTCAAATCGCTACTACCGGTTACGCTGTCTGGTAGTCTATCCCATTCCTTATTGCCCCCTCAGAAGAAATAATGTTTCAGGTGTATATAAGTTTCGAAACGGATATTCCCGTAAAGTTTATGTATGCTCGTGGCACAATTATCTCTTTTCAGACAAAGATAGAAACCTTGAACTGTCAATTTTAAGCTGTTTATATGATGAAGCTACATTGGCCGGCGAGTTTAGTACGACTACTTAAAGTAATTACTTGTAATATGGAAGACAATATTATAATGCGTTATTTTATAAAAATCTTTGTGACCAATATTTCCGCACCTGCGTATACGATGCATCCACGTACAAAATGCAAACATGGTTGTTTAACGTCTGTCATATCTTTCTCTATATGGTCGAAAGCTATCACAAGAGAAACAGCGTGCATAAACGAGGACCTAAGAGAAGGAATAGACGACACGAGCGCTGTGTCGTCTATTCCTTCTCTTCAGTCCTCGTTTGTGCGCGCTGTTTCACCACGATAGTATACCAACTCGCCCAACTTGCTACCTTGCTATCACAAGAGTTTCCCCAGAAATCGAAATTATGTTTCTGTTTCTCACATAAAGTTGTTTTATGTGAGGGAAGGGATGAGGGGGAGGTGAGCGGTAGTATAGTTATGCGTTTGTTATTTCTGTCAATGTTTGTGTGTAGAACAAGGAACGCTTCTGACTCCGCGTTTCATGACAAATTTCGCGGAGATTTTGCACTTACGCCTTGTACACAAGGAGGAAAATCGCGCTTTTGAACAAAAAAAAAACCAACAACAAAAAAAAAACACCCAAGAACTGGGGGACATATATGGTGTGTTTGAACTGAAATAATTTATGGCTGTTAAACGCAACACTCAGTCGAATGTCCGCGTGCAGAGCACGACTATGTACTCCTTCTGGTTCCACTGAACAAAATTTCCCGTCGCAAAAAAAGCAAATATCGTTGAGAATTAAAGGAGGTGTCCTTAGAAAGACAAGGCGGTGCGTATATATCTATAGGCTCCCTTAAAGGTAGTGTGGGGAAATATATCGGCCGGTATTGTCCTCAAAAGGCTGTGCTGCTTTGAAAGCCACAAGGGCCAGTGATACTGCAGCAACGATACATTCACTTTCAAATGTAAGCGATGTTGCACAACCACACTACCCGAAGCGGTCACTTTCAAGCTCCTTTCTGCTGTGACTCTGCTTGGGAAACTTATCTTTATTTTGCCAACTTTCTTTCATACTTGGCTTTTCGTTTTGAATTATGATTCTGTAGACTGCGAGCCATGCATCTTTCTGTTCGCTTGAGAGCACCGTTATTGTCAATATTTTCGTCATCTGCCAAGAAGCGAAAGTTGTGCAACGCTTACCCACGCTTCCATCAATTTCCACGATCAGTGTGGTCAACCGTAGCTGGCTGGAAATAGTTTGGTGCAATTCGTCCGGCTGTTGTTTTCCTCTTTGCCGTGCGATCTAAACGTGTGCACCCCCTTATATATCTTGAAGCCTCACGGTACTCGGACACCAATATATCACTCGATATTAGTTCTATACATTTTGCATCTATAAATACGCAAAGCGTGTTTACAATAACATAAAGTGCATAGGTTCTTCGCTACCTTCAGGTCGCCCGAGCATGATGGCTAGAGCCCACATTCATATTCGGGGCCATGAATCCTGCCTCCGAAAACAACGACATATACTTCACAACGTGAAACGATGTTCTCATGATAGGACACCGCGCGAGCAGCCCGTTTCCATGGACAACAATTCATCACTTTGGATGTCACTCCAACAGACTTTGGCAACGGAAACAAAAAGAAGAGAAGCTCTGCATAGCGATCTTCATTTACATATACGTGTATGTAACCAGAGCCAAGCGTCGACCCCCTACAAGCCGCGCTCAGTGCACCCAACTCATAGCATCCTCGCAGCCGCAATTTACAAATTACAGAAAACGAAGCCGAGACGGCGTTGGCCACTCAATCCAAATTACCACTGCCATGCGCTCGCAGACCAAGCTTTCCTTTTTTTTTTTTTTTTTTCGCAGCTCGGTACAGCCGCCGGAGATTTCTCGCACTCGCAGGGCGCCAAAGCGTGTAATGACACTAGTCACCACTCGGAAATGACACGCCGCCCCACGATCACACGGCGCCACATTGCAGGCGCGGTCACCATTCTTCGTATTCACGACTAGAACCTCGGCTTTCACCTCGGCAAGGACGAGGGTGACAGTTGAAGGTGGAGGGGTCATAGACCACTGCTGCATTTCTTGATTCTCCCTTGTTTATTGCTTCCTGTCCCTCTTTCATCTGTCTTGTATACTATTCCCCTCTTCCCCTTCCACAGCTTTGGGGTAGCCAACTGGTCACGTGCTCGGTTAACCTCCCTGACTTTCCTCTTCGTCTCTCTCTCTCTCTGACTGTGTACGGATTGCACGCTACGCATAAACTTTCAAGGATGCAGCTGCCATTGACCCTGCGATGCCGCCTTGCTCGGTCCGCGCTACCGAATCCTGCCGTGCCTCTTCTTCCGTGAAGAATGTAGAACAAGCGAAAACGAACTCGGGTGAATACCTGAGGGCGAGTGATAACTCGGCGGCACGCACTCGCATCCGACCGAGGAAGCAGACCAAACGCCATTACAAAGACATTAAGGAAAGCTAAGACAATGCAAGCAGAAAAGAAGATGAGGAAGAAAGGGAGGAGGGGGGAATGAGACGGCGAGGGGGATTCGAGAGTGCGTTTTGCGGCCCCCCTCCCGTAAACACGTTTATGCGCGCTTCCGGCGAGCAACTGTGCACTTGGCGCACACGCTAATGCATGCATCACGAGACGCGCGCTCCGGGCGGCGCACGCAGCGCACGGTTGGCGGAGCGCGTCGGCAATTTTGATCGATGGGTGGACGGCCATTGGTGCGTTGAAAGGGGGAAGACGTGCCGAGTCGCGCGTCGTGGCAAACGCGGATCTGGACGAGCTTGCACGTCTCGCCGTGGATTCCTGCAACCGGACGGACGACGACTGTGTATACGAAGTGGCCGCATCTTGCGGGACCCCCTCCTCCCCTCCGTGTCTTGAGATGACCGAGCGATTGGTCGATCATGCAGAGAGACGACGACGACGACGTTCTATCTCGCCCCCTCATCTCTTTTTCGAATGAAGGAGCACCACTCCGCGCGTCTCTTCACGGGAACTGTGTGTGTGTGTGTACACGATGTCTGCAGAGAATTCGAAAGCTTGTGATTAATAAGTGTAACGTGTTACTCTTTATGCTTCCCATTTCAATTGCATATAATTATAATTTTCTTCTTCAATCCTGTTCTGGCGCTGTATACGTTCTCTCATGTTTGGTTTTAGTTCGCTCCGATGTGAAATATTGCGTTTCGTATAGATATAATTTATGCAGCCGCTCGGAGGATAATCTGTCGTGGACACGCACGCTTGCTGTATAATGTGGTCGCCTTTCCAATGCGATCGCTGATATAGCTTCGCGAGTGCTTTACTGCAATTCAGCGACAACGTTGCGGCTCTTTCTGAGGATTTCTGTGGGTGTATCTAACGGTTCTCGCTGAACCGAGTATTTCGTTCCGCTTGAACTGATTATATTTCAACTGTGTACGGTTGAGAAGACCCTGAGAGAGAGAACGCCGGGGTTACTGTGTAATATTTGGAAAATGTGTGGTGCACTTCCGTTCATGCAATCATACATATATATCCGGTTCGCTGTGTCTACTCTTATAGTCTATAATATTCCTGCAGAAAACGTAAGAGTGAGAGAAAAATACTAAAGCTTGGCAAACAGTAACACGACTAATACTACCACATTGTTGAGACTAAAGCTCGAAGTACCGCCAAAGTATTCAGTTCGCCATTATTTGCTTCACTCTTTGAATCCATGACTTACATATAGTCACTCTCGGTAGTTTTTATCGCTTCTGCAGTGCTTTTCGCGAAGTGATGACCTAGGTTCATTGCATTTATTTTATTTTTTAAAACCTTCTAAAGACTGCCTCTGTGACACTGCTTGCATTTTCTTATTTACTATTTGATTTTGTTTGTGTATGCCACTATCGCTTATTCCTATTATTATTTCGTCCTATGTTGCCGCACATATTTTGTATGCATGTATTTCATTATTTTTGCTTCTGATTGTATTTTCTTTTATGTGGTTTATACAGGTCCCATTGCAGTCTTCACACTAAGGGACCTCTTTCTGTGTATCTCTTCTCATATCAATCAATCAAAATCTTTTATTTTCACCATTTCATACATAAGGTGAAAAAGGGAGAAACGGAGAAAAAGCCGAAAGTTCTTCGGCTTGACCCTTCACCCAATTACGTTCAATAAACTGAAACTGAAAAAAAAAAAATTTTTTTTTTCTCGTATTGGTAAACCACCTTTTCACAATGCCGAAAGCACCGATATTGAGAATAGAAGACGCTTCGCAATCTATAGAAGATGTGCAAAAATAAATAAATAAATAAAAATACAGGTGGCGACGCTGTTCCGAGTTCTCAGGCACGAAAACGTGTGACGTTTATAGTAAATCTTGACGGGGTCTGGTATGGCCTGCATAATTATTTACCTGAACCATTAAAAATGACATACGCTGTCTTCAAAGGAAGCCGGACTCTTGGTGTAGCATTTTTCATAAAATGTTACTGAGGCAATGATGGCCAGAGTATAAAAATAAATAAAAAGAACAGAAGCAGGCTCGCTCGAGTTTGCGATGTCATGCGGAATACGGAATACAGAAGTTAGAGTGGAAAAAAAGTTTAAAATCATGTCATCAACAAGATTCGCTGGACCAGTGTTTGATTCAGTGCATTGGCCTTTCATTTTTTCTCCTAAATTTATGCTTAGGGCTCTTCTGTCTCGAGGTTTATATTTTTTTCAAATTCTAGGTGCAAAAATCGAGTGGTATTATTCAAGGTGACATTAGGGGAGAGATAAGGCTTTTCAATGAACAATTCCGAAATTCGGCTTCTTTCGGGTTATATTTGTAAGTGTGAATTTACAAATGACAGCGGTGCAGCGTCCAACCTTCAAGCTAACAGCGTTTAAATCCGTTTTTCCGAGATCGGATATAGCGCATGTATACACCACGAACTGTGCAGCATAAGAAACAGGATGGCATGGGTATTGAAATTGGGGAAGAAATCATGTTTAACCCAATTTTTTCCCGAAATTCGTTCGGAATGTAAGAATCGGGTAAAATCAGGATTTAACCGAAAACGAACAACGCGCTACAGTCATAGTCTGGCAAGCTTGCCATCGCTATAGATGCGAGGTCCTATATGTATATAGTTTACGAAACGGGTGGCATTATGCGATAACCAATAACTGATTGATTGATTGATTGATTGATGCTAGAATTTTGAAGCAGTCAACGTTAAGCACAATGCATGAATTACCACGACCTTTCTGTGTGCAGCCACGCTTCTAAGGAAAAGAAAAAAAAAGCACGAGATGATGTTGTTAAACGACTCTTATAAAAGACAAGAGCGTCATGTTGGGAAAAACGTTTTCTGTCTAATATTCGTTGAGACTCTCATTCAGAGGTGAATCGGTGACGCTGAGCAAGAAACAATGTCGCTGTAGATACTATAATGCCATAAAAAGACTATGCTATATGTTTATCACTCACTTTGACACAGTTTCCGCCAACCTATTTTCACGTAAATGTATGCGGCTTCGCCAAAGCATATACACGCTCACCGAGTGGCCCACACCTATCTCGTATATATTTCTAACATAAAATGTGGAATATTAAAGAGTGTTGCCTTTTTTCTTTCTTTCTCACCTATTTCCTCGTCTCTTTTTCACGCGCTACCTGTTCAGGCTTTGACATGATTTATTGCCATAAGTTTTATTTTTAGGCAAGTGGAAGCTCTGAGAACAATATAGGCATTAACCTGCAGTGTTACGGGGGAGGGGGGGGGGGGGTCAGTTAGCTTTAGCAAGCAAGTCGAAGTGCTGATTTAGTGTTGTTATTCAAGAAGTAAAGGAATCTGCGTCTGAAAAAAAATAAATTCGCCGAAGTTCGCATTTTACCGTTTCATTGTTATTGCAACTTCGCCAACAGAAATTTAACGAATCGCCGTAGGCTTGTCTTCTCCTCTGACACTCCTTGCACAGAGAAAGTCTTGGAACAGCTCGACAATATCTGGCAAATTTCATTTAAAAATTGCGAATGTTTCCGGTCACAGCATTACCATAATCTGGTTATTGTTACTTTTGTATTTGCTTCTATTGCTGTATTATATTTTCCATATTCGTTCTTCGTCGTTATTAGTCCTATTTTCGTTTGTAAAAGTCTGATGCGCGGCTTGAAAAAGTACGTTTACTTCTCTACGTGAGCATGTACACTGCAACACCCATGTTAGTTTATTTTATTTCTAATTGTTTTTTCCAGCTGCCTCCCGCAACACTGTTTGTATTGCAGTGAATAACCGTCAGTTGAAGTCAGTGAGCAACGACCATTAAAAAAAAAAAAAGAAACTTAGTGAGCCACACGAGCGAAGAACAACTACACGGAAGTGCATGATCCTTTAAAGCCACACGTGATTTTTAAATGGCCTATATCGTGCTGCGCATTTCAAATGCATTACCTAGTAAAAAGTATAAGTTCTCGCATATGTGGTTTACATATGTTAATCTGAATTTCTACCCGTGTACTTTTCTATTCATGCTCATTAAGTCTTGCAATCACCTTGCACCCTGACAATAGCCTGAAGTCAGTCAACACCACACTGGAATGTCGTCTACAGAAGTCATTGCAGCTGGTTAAGTTTTAAAAAGAGACTTGAACAAGCTACTGTGACCGCGATGTCGCGAGCAAGCAAGAGCGACAGACTGTGTGTGTGTGTGTGTGTGTGTGTGTGTGTGTGTGTGTGTGTGTGTGTGTGTGTGTGTGTGTGTGTGTGTGTGTGTGTGTGTGTGTGTGTGTGTTCTTTATGAGCCACGCGAATATTCGAGTGTTTCGGATGTTCGTCGAATATTACATTTTCAGTATTCGTATTCGAAATTTTCAAGTATCTGAGCTTGAGCTCATTCGAATATTCCGCGAGATGTAATAATATGCCATCCATTCATCTTGCAAAAAAAAAAAAGAATGAAGAAATTACATCTCCAGCGTTTACGCAAGCTATCGAGACCGGCAATGCCTATGCGGGTAAGCATCAGTTATTTATTTATTTATTTATTTATTTATTTATTTATTTATTTATTTATTTATTTATTTATTTATTTAATTTATTTATTGATACTGCAATCTCGTACCACATCATAGCTGGGTGGGCAAACGTATACACGTAGAGCAAGTAGACGCAGACAAATTTATAAGAAACTCGGTCATTACATAAACATTGCTAAGTAATTGCTGGCACATTTATACTCCTATAAAGAATACAAACTCATCACATTTCTAAGCATTTTTCAAACAATGACAATGGAATTCTGGGTAACAATTTCGGTACTATGATTGCTCCAGTCGATTATTGTCTCGAAAAAAAAAAAGAATATTTGAAGCAGTTATTCCGTACGTTCAAAGAGATTATTGTCAAAGCATGCCTTCGTCTAGTCTCGTAACCAGTTGAGTATGTAAAAAGAAGGAAATGGAAGCAGGTAAATGGGAAGTAGGTAAAAACTGCAAATTGAGAACGTCGGTAGTGCATGTAGGCGTGATGGCAGCCAGCAACGAGCACGGCGTCACTTACGACTTGTCTCAAACGTGCGATATCGCCATAAGCGTCTTGAACTACGCGATCGGCAGTGCTGTTCGAGCTCGTGTAACCATGTTAGTGTATACTGCACGCATTTAACGGACAGTCAGAACATGCTGCCTGCCATCGGCGGTCGCATAATAGAGAAGCAGCTCCTCGGAGTACATTGCAGCGCCCTGACTATGTGTAACAACTAGTAATAACCTTCGTGATATCCTTTATTATACGTTATCTGTTGCTTTTTGCTGTGATACTTTGCCAAAGGGGTTACGTACAATACGACAGACTAGCCCAGACAGTGTGTTCTGATAGCAATATATTTGGCTTTGATAATTTATTAGTGTATTTTCTTAATACAATTATGTGTTAAGTGAAATAATATTCAAGCACATTCGTGTTTTGATATTCGATTCGATATTCGAACAATTTCGTAATCGCACTCCCCCCTACATTTTTCTCTCCAACCTTATATCCCCCCATCCCTTTCCTTCGTGCAGGACAGCACACTGGTTGTCCTGCAGTGGTTAAGCCACTGCTCCTCCTCTTCTCCTATTCCTCTCCTCCCTTCCTTGCGCCAAAATGTATGTTACAAAAGTATGATTAATGCATTACTTAACATTTTACACTAAACGTTAAGGACGAACAGAGTCCTGATTCACAAGAAAGCTATTGCGTTGCAACTTTTCGTGCGAGATATTTTCAGCCAATTCATGAGCTCACTAGACAATTACGACAAAGTGGCCGGCCGATGACTAAGGAGAACTACGGAGAAAAAAAAAAACGTAAGCTTACTCGATTTGGTCCCAGCTGTCTATTCTACACAAGGAGAATTGTTTGAACAAGGTCTCTGTGTAGAGCTTTCCAAACAGTAAAATCAGGAAGTCGTGGGAATAATTTGAATTAACGGCCACTGTCTTCGCGAAAAATGGTTACCGTGGGAGAAGGCGTATTTGCATGCAGTGCATTTTACAAATAGACGGCGCGGCTGTAAACAATGTGTGTAGCTATATAGGAGCGTGTCTATGAGCATTTCATGCCCAGAAATCCTTCCGAAGGCTGCAGAGGCCATTAATTTTTCGTGTAAAACATACGCACATGCTGTGTAGGTTTCAAAATCGACTGGCGATTTCTAAGAGCTGCACAGATTCCTACATCGCATTCTCTGGATGACTTACTTTTTAAAACAGTTCCTACGATGGCACAGTGCAGTGATATGAATTTATTTTTTAAAGGGGAGGGGTGGGGGCGAGGTGCTTCGCGCTAATTGAGAATATCACACACGATCGTGGCAAATTCAAGAAGTGATGACTACCCAATTATCCCTGCATGCAATTTAGGAACCATGAAACAACGCTGCGAATTGACACATTTGCTTTGCACACGCATGCGTGCAACGCTAGTTCGATGCATCAGAGAAAAAAAGAAAGGCAGATGGAGAATGACCGCTCATTCAAGGCATCACAGGCCACTGAAACTTCTTTCTCCACTCTTGCGGCTTCTACACCCTCTCAGCCTGGAAGGAACGATTTACTCGAACTTCGAAAGGTAGAACTGGATGTGCATAAAGTCACGCGCAAGCAAGAAAAGGCGCGCGTACCACCACGAAGGCATCATCGCTGGTGGAATCCACTGGCTCGACGCGCGGGTCATTTTTCGCGCATCGCCGCACCGCTGGCCGCCAGGGGGCACGCAGTCGGTTCGGCCGGCGGCGCCGGTGATTAAATTCTCCTCACGGCGTTGCGGCCAATTAAGACCGCACGCAGCAACAATTAACGGAACACGGCTGTGAGCCGATAAGGATCTGCCGGTCACGTGATGCACTGCTTCACTGAAGCTGCAGGCGAGCCAAAGCCGGGCGCAGTACCCAACAACGTCGCGAACACGTGCAAGCGCCTACAACAAAGCAACGCGAAAGCATCCAAAAGCAGAAAAAAAAAGGAAGAAAGAAATGAAAGAGATAGATGTCGTTATTGTCGCGACGTTGTTCGTTGTCATTCTGCCGGTGTTACTGCACTCGCCAGACCACCTGTGGTGCAATTAAACTCACTAGTTAGCGCCGGAAACGGCCGCGAAAGAAATATAATAATAAAGACATTAAGTGTGCTCACGAAGCGTGCACAGGTGACGAGACTGCAAGGAAAAGCATTCCGACTTGGTCGTAAAATAGACAGTCGCGAGACGTAGGAAGTTATTCGATATGTGTAGCGAAAAGAGCGCCGAGTAAGTTGAAAACTAGAGGAAATGCGTCTAAAAAGCACCTGCCTTAAGAAACGATTCCAGCATATATCTCGCACTACGCAAGGAAAGAGAGAGAGAATTTGTATTGTTGTATTATGTTGCCTTTATTCTTAGTGATTTCCACCCTATTTAAGTTCCTGTGGGGATTACAGATCTGTAAATAAAAAATAAATAATAAAAAAAAACGACTAAGACACTCACTTTATCCTTGCTAGATGTAGAAATGGAATACTATTTACTCACTCAAAGTATCGAAATCTCTAACAATCGACGTCGATCTCTCCCACCAGAAGTTCGAAACTGCACAATCAAGGCAATGCAAAGAGCTAAATAGTGGGACAGGAAAAAGGCACTATACTCAGGTGATGCACTATATAGAGAGCCAATGAGACTACCGATCTCAGTACAATGAAGAGCCGTACGATTTCGCTTTTGCCCCTACTATGCCTTACGAACTCCTATCGAGACACATTGCGGGATGAGGTCACGTTCCTAACGGTTGAGCACGGTAAAACAGGCATGTACGGAATGAGGATTACGTGGCAGCTTTTTGCTAAGAAACAGCGCGAGAAGGATTAATGATAATGAGGGTACAGATGTTGGCCTGAAGGACATTCCTGTAGCCAGCAATTGGGCGCTTGCGAATGAATGAATGAATGAATGAATGAATGAATGATAAGAAAAGATAAAAGAACAGCAGAGAAGATGTGTGACGACAACAGAGGGAATAAGAATTTCATGACACAGACGAACTGCGCGAAATAAACAGGGACAAGGGAGACACACGCACAAGCGCAGACTATAGCAACTGAAGATTTATTTCGCGCAGTTCGTCTCTGTCATGGATTACCAACTGGCCCAGCGTTCAATCCTCCTAAATAAGAATTTCTGGGACTTACCAACCGAAAACCACGATATGATTATGAAAGACTCCGGAAGTTTCGACACCTGTGGGCTGACATCGCGGACTTTATAACATTTCGCTACCGTATAGAAATGCGGCCGCCACGGTGGGGAGTCGATCCCACGACTCATCAGCAGTCGAGTGCCATAGCCGCTAGACCACTGCGGCTGGTAACAACACAGGGGAGGCGCAAAATACATAATAAACGAGCCCATTCGTAGTCTGCCGGCCAAACCTCGTACTTCAACAAAATAAAAAAAGTATATATAACATTTGAATGGACTGAACGATATACGTTTGCAGTCACGCCGAGAGCTTCATTCATCCAAAGTCCTCAGACAGCAGCCATAGTTGTGCAGACAGGCCGGAGCCTGAGCCGCTATTTGTCCACATTAAGTGGCGAGGACAGCACGAAGCGCATGCGTCAGACAGCGTACCTAATAAAAGAATAGTCTCTCCATTGTTTCGGGAACCGCATTCAGATTCGTATAGGAATAACGTAAAGTCTGTGGTTGACGTGCTTACGACAATTCAGCGGAAAAAAATTACAGGGGGGACCATCTGGCGAGTAGTAGAAATGCGGTTCGTTCGTTCGTTCATTCGTCTGTTTGTTTGTTTGTTTGTTTGTTTGTTTGTTTGTTTTACGTGACGGAAGATAAGGGGCCGACAAGGAAGTTATGCGCCCGAATTGCTTCCTTCAAACCAGGAAACTGGGCGGGGTGGGTGGTGGGACAGGGACGTGCAGCACGATTGCCATTAGGTTCAGTTTAATAACTGACTCTGCAGTGGCCTTAAGCACCGCGCACATTCCAGCGACGCTCAAACCTGCACCTCTCTCCATAATGATGACAGTGTCATTGCAACGTTAGTTCGCGGCATATTTTCTTCTCCAAATGTTCATTATTTGCTTTTAATTTATTCACGACATAACGCGACCTTAACCGGGGATTCATAATAGTTATGCTTCATGTTATTTATTATTATGGTATTCATTATATAAGCCACACTAAGCACCCGGATTGTGGCCTCAATGAAGAAGTATTATAGCCGATTTAAAACGCGCTCTTTCATTTGCGACGTGTTTCGATAACCGTACGGGTATTGAGCGCATCAGCTCTTGAGAAGAATTTTAAGTGAAATCGACGTTTTACAACGCCGTAAAAATGGTACGTACGTTGACATGAATGTTCGCCGGCTCTACACGGCTTCATTTGCGGAGCGACTTCTTATTTCAACTCCCCGCCCCCCCCCCCCCCCCCATTTTTTTTTTCATGAGCCACGGAAGATGCTGGATGCTACAAAGGGGAAAAAAAAGGGGGGGGGGGACGAGATAGGGAGTGCTCCTAGCCTATTTGATTACGCAGTAACCACTACGTGCACAGTAAATATATATATATATATATATATATATATATATATATATTTATTTATTTATTTATTTATTTATTTGCTGAAAATAACAGGAAGAAACTGGCAATTTTTACATGGTCTTTCTGTTTTACGTAGTTATCAGGAGGTCAACTTGTATATAAAATCACAGAATAGGTACATGACAATTTTTCAATCACTTGGCAGCAAACTTCTACTGCAGTCACAGAGTGAAGGAGGAGGAAGCAACATTATTTAAAAAAAAAAAAAAAATTCAGGGCTGCGCAGTAGATGGCAGTCGGTATATGCGGCAACCCATTCCGCTCAGGCATACATGATCGCTCTTTGTAATTGCTCCTCAAAGTACTCAGGTACATGGCTATAGTGCTTACTCAACATGTAATTATTTCTTGGAATGTTCAGCCATTTTCGGCATACTCGGTTGGCTGATTAAGCATGGTGGCAAAATTTTATGCGAACTGATTTGGTGCAGAGCGTCTTTGATAGCCTTAAAGAGATTTTTTCTGATCAAGAACAGATAAGGTTCATTAGTGCAATGTTGTGTAATACTACGAAGAGGCTGCGATTTTTACAGCAAAATGACTGTTCACTGCGTGAAACGGAAAAAAAAAAATAGAAAGATCATATGAAGCACCAGGTCTACGTTTCTCATAATCCAAGAAAATTTATGTTGGTAAAGCAGAAATTGGTCTGTAAGACTTGCGTTATTCAACATACTTCTTTAATTTTTTTTTAAGGGCACAGTGCCACTGAGCTACGCTCCTCACAGCGTAGTCTTATATAGATATCGTATTCACAGAAGTATACAAGTTCCGCCAAGATATTTCGCAAGGGACCGTTTCAGCCAATCATGATGCCGGGCATATCATTACCGCAATCAGTTGTCCAATGACGTAGAACATTTTACGAACCGAATGCTTCGAGAATTCGTCCCACCTAAAGCAGAAGTGGAGCATGTCCTGCCCTTTCCCTTCTCGTTGACTGCAGAAAAATTCTGGCTCGTTGTTGACTGCGTTGTTGACTGAAGCAGCTATTCAGTTCACTTGCAAACGACCCGTCTAAAGTGGCCAAATTCACGTCCCCACGCTTCTCTCGTGAAAGATCACTTTGTAAGCACATGAATGATGTCAATCTAAGCAGCGTGTCTTGCCCCTTCACCACACTTACCTTCGTTCTTCTATTTCTATAACACTTTTCATTTGTCTTTGTCTTTAATTTTAGAATTACGTTTGCATCAGCATAGGAGCTTCGCGATACCTGGCGAAGGAATAAACCATGTACAGTACTGTGTGTGATCGAATGTAAATGCAACGTCATCGTCTAGCGGTTATTTAAAAAAGAGAAAAGTGATGTAACAGAGCGATAATGTTTTCTAATTTTAGGAAAATGACACGAGTAAAAGCCCACGTCGTTCGCGTAGCCTGAAATGTTATTCCTATTTCATGTGTTCATATGCATTTGCTGTATTCCTATGTATTCATATATATATATATATATATATATATATATATATATATATATATATATATATATATATATATATATATATAACTCAGTGCTAACTATATACTGTTGTTAAAAAAAGGACCGCTGCAACAGCCCTTCAATGGGCTCTGGGGTCCTGCTTGTATAACAACCTATCATTACATGTGTCCTAAGCAATAAAATTGATTGAAGTTTCATCTATGTATCTTCTTGTGTGTGTGTGGGGGGGGGGAGGGGGGCGGGGGGGGGTAAGTGGTTGGGTGGGTCATCTACCCAGAGAATGTGCACGCATGAGTCCCTACATGCGACATCGATAACGCCCTTGTTATGAAACATGTTACACTGTTTACGAAAGCCTCAAAACGAACCCAAAAAAGCAACCAAACACTCGCAAGTGAGTGCATGGCTGTCTACAATAGCAGAGTGGCCGTAGCAAACGTCATCAGTGTATACGAGACGCTTCTGAGTGGACAAATTTCTGCCGCGTTATTGTGAATGCAAGTTTGGTCGATTTGTATTGCTGCTATGGAAAAAGGTAACTAACTTAAATAAATTAATTAATTAATTAATTAAGTAAATAAACTGAGGTTCCTATTTGCTTTCCAAGATAACCAATAAATAGTACCTCCCATTGAACAAGCCCCGAACCTGCCTCATCTTCAGTAAAATTTATCATAATGACCGCTGTATTTTTAAAGAATTGTTGCCACGTCTCTACACATATTTGATTTCAAAACAAATACGACTGAACGTGCAAACAAGAAGCGCTTCTTCTTGTTCGTAGAGTAAATATGCTCAACAGCTCAGAGGAGGACACTTTTGTAAGGGGTGACCAATATGTGAGAAATAAATAAAACGTTAACAAAATCAACCAAATTCGTCTATAACCTCCCATGTACAAGAATGAAAACTATACGTCTTCAAGTCACTGCTGTAGACAACTTGGTAAGTAAAATGCAAGGAAACAAGAAACCAAGCAATTTACTGCCAACATACCAGACTTTCGTATCCCGACGCTTCGTTAAGTTTGCTTAAGATACCGAGTATAATGTTTTCTGAGTACACCAAACGTAAGTGATGTACAAAGTATGGCTGCTATACGTTGATGGGATAATAAAATTTAGGTTACCTAGTAATACGCAAATGCACAATGTTTTGCTGTTTCTGCTTTTTCTAGCAGCAGGTAAGGTGCGTATAATAATGAGGCCGGCAAATAACATAAAAGCCCTATCTTTCACTCACATTAACTACCCCCATACGAAGAAATTACAGCCTCCATCTCCTTAGGCGGTAAAGACAAAACAAATAAAACAGCAAAGAACTGAATATCACGGATCCTTGGTCTACCATCAAGTTGTTATGGCCACTTCTCGGGACACAATCCAGAATGGCTATACGTACAGCATCCTCGCAAACATACCAAAATCAACAACCACAACCTCCCCTTTCTGGTAACTCAAGTAAATCACCAATAAACCGGCCACCCTTCTCTGTCATGGAAGGTTTCCACAGCCCTAAATGTACTAAAGACTGGAATCCTTAATGCTCCCAGAATAATTGTTATACGTATGCATGCATCACAAGTAAATTATCAAAAACAAAACAACAACAAAAACAGTGTTTGCTCCTATAAGATATAAACGCTGGTCCTCCACGTCTTTAACTGATTGAACCTTGGGAATGCTTTCTAGTCAATTAAATGAGAGCAAAATCGTTCGATGAATATGTTAAGAACGCACGCGAAATCCTGCTTGAGCGAATCAAATGAAGCCACATGACCAGCAGAACTCCAACATCGCACACACCACCACAGGCGTAATCCTGGCAATCAGAGGAGCGGACACGTAGCCGCAATATGTATGCAAAACAGCGTCACGAACAAGCCATACAGCAGCACTATCTGGCCAGGGTAGATATGAATACGCTTATTTACGTCGCATATCTTGTGCGCCCGTGTTACGCTCAAATAACCGCGCACTACCTTAGTAGAAGCGTGTGCGATTTTTCGTGCTCGTTATACGACAGCGTCATACATGTCTTTCACTATTATTAAAGGAGAAGTGTTAGAAGGCATGTGGTGTAGGTGTCCTTGGAAATGCTCAGGGAGTTCGTTAACATAACGATTTCTATCGACCGTAATAAGTTCATGCTGCAATGTTAAAGTTGACTGCAAAATGCGAACTTTCACAAATGTATACGCATAGCCGACGTATGAGACACGAACCGGAAGCGGAAATTAAACAAGGGTCATGACATAATCGATTACAACGCGGCGTTTCTGCAATGAAAAGTTCAAGAGAATGGCACTTCTCATGATCGCGACGTTTCTTTCTTTTCTTACTACGCTCCTTCGACGTAAAAAACGCCGTTTACTTTTCACCGTCGGCTACAAAGTTGAAACATTGTGCCCACAACAATGCTCTCCGCTCTCCTCCTTTTCCTCTCTCTCTCCCCCTCTCTCCTCCTCTCTCGACGAGTTACCGTCCCGGAGGTGCCCATCCGATCAATGTGCCACTGCAGCTCGTGCGTTTAGGGAGACAGAATAATTTCACCGTGCAGGCCCCGGCCGTCCTCGCATCCAAACCTTACAGCGTGCAGCCTAAAACAATTCAGTGAGAGCAATGCGATCGACGATGACATCAAAATGGCCGATTGCTTTCAAAAACTGTCGCCGCGCAACGACGTTGACGGCGACACAACGAGGTACCGTCGCAGCAATAAAAAATGGCGATCGAGGCCATCATCACTCGTCCCCTGACAATTGAGCGGTTAGTGTCAGCTTCACGGCGTGGCCAACGCCAGCGAGCCGAAGCCCGCGGCGGGCATCCTGCGGCAGGGTCACGGAAAATATGTGGCCGGACACGAAGAGGATTCGATTCATTGAGCGTTTCGCAAGGGCCGCTTGTATCGAGCCTTGGCCACTGTTTATATCCGCGAAACTGGCTTATAACCGTGGGAGAGCGGGGAGAGCTTCGACGGCTGTAGGGGAGGGTAGGCGGAGGAAGCGAGGAGGTCCGAGGGTGAAAGAAACATTTTGTAGCAGACGCCGGCAAGCGCGTAGGCTTAAGTGTTACTCGCGGGAGGATATCGAAAGCCGCGATTTACGGAAGCTGTCTCTTCGAGCGTCGGTAAGATGGAGGGAACCGTTCGGCGGTGTCGGGGCACTCGGTCGAGGCGACGAGGTTGACGGCGACTCGGGCCGAACTACGCGTCGCGAGAAGAGAGCCGTCCGGAGACTCCGAGCGCAGAGCGCCAGCGATATCCAAACGGAGGCGTTCGGGCTTCCGGGCCTAACGGGGAGTGTCTGTCGAGAAGTGTGGGGTTCGGGCTCGGTGTCGAAGCCGTCGGAAAGTCAAGAGGTGTCGCTTCGCGACACGAGCCGTCACGGATGCGGCCCGTGGAGGAGCGGCGTATAGTAGAAAAGCGACGTTACCGTCGCAGCCTTACCTTGGCAGCGCAGCCATCTTGCGCGTCGTCAGAGCTCACAGCGGCGCCACTATCGCCTCCCCGTTTCACGCAGAATCCGGGGTGGACCAGCGTAGCCCCGCGTCGCCAGAGGGCGGGGAGGATGGAGGAAGGGGGGAGTTGGGTTGGTGGCAAGGAGGGTCCCGGCAACTTTGAGAGAACCTGGAGAAGGGGAAGAGCAAAGGGGGCGATGTGCCGCTGCGCGAGAGCGGAGGGGGGGCATCGGAAAAGTCCCTTTCAGGGCGCCACCACCGCCAGGACTGCGCTTCGGCGGCGCTTGACGCGGCAATGAACGCATAAAAAGCGGAAGAAAACTGTTTGAAGCGCCTTGGTCGTGAATAAGTGGTCCGTGGGGGGAATGCTTGTCGCTCGCAGCCTGAGCTCTGCTGTCACGTCTTTTGAAAATTTTTTTTTCAGCGGTCTCTAAGAAAGGGAAAGTAAAATACTTCGATAAGGGACGCGGCGCCAAACAGGGGACGTCTCTAGAAAAAAAAAGAGAGCCGCGAATGCGCCAAGTTGTGAATGATATGAACAGCGAGAGTAAAGGCGGAATTCTGAGAAGCGCGAGAGTCTGTCACTGACAGGCCTTATGGAGTATAAGAAGTAAAAGAAATCCGCAGAATTCGGACGCCTTCGAGAAGGGGAGTACAAAGAGCGCAAGATTCGATGACGAATCCGTTCGTGCGCGCGTAAGTTTGGCGCATTGACCACGTCCAGATTGAGAGCTGTTGTTGAGAGTATCGTATTGTCGCTGCTGTGGTTATTCAGATAAAATCATTTCTCACGTAAACGAACTCAGGTTAACACAGCTGATAAGGCACGGAGAGAATCCAAATAAGGAACGTTGCCGTAAATAAAAATAACCTTATAAAATAAACTTGCTTAATCAGCTTCCTGAGTCTCGTAAATAACAGAGACGAAGATGAAACAACCTCGACATGCTGAGTCACGCTTTTCATCCAGTAGTGGATTTGTCAGACCTTTATGTGAATTTGATGAACTTATGTGGACTTATGGCGTGGACTTATGTCGGCTACTCTTGATAGCATATTGAAATGCTTACCATGCCCAAGCTGTGCGATTTTCTGCTACGTGACTTCGTAATTAATATATTTCAAGTATCTACAATAACTCACGTTATGTTCTAATATACTTTCTCTATATGCAATTAGTTTAGGATCTCTATGCTATCAGTCAACTACTGGAAATGCCACTTTTCTTTGGTGCTCACTAACAGTGTTATCTCGTTATAACATTCTTCTGGTATAAAAATAAGTTAGCCTACTGCGCATAACCAGTTATAGAATCAATCGATTATGAGTAGAAACATACATAAATAAATTTACGAAGGGGAATGCCAAAGCACAATACCCTATGGGCATCTGCCAGGAAGCTAAATAAATGTGAAGTGCAAAAGCAAAACGTTAAGGAAATTCACAAAGCTTACAGTGCAAAATAACAAGTGCACAACAAAAAGTCAAATACATCGCCTGTCGACAGTACATCATAGCAGTTCCGTTGTGAAGATTGTTGAACTTAATATTAAGAATCCCTAACGTCAAGCCACTAACGTAGGTGTTACGTCATTTCCATAGTTGGAGCACGTGAGCGGCAACGAAAAACATTACCACAAATGAAGATCTGATTGGGCTAGTGCTTAAAACACAGGAAGGAGCTGATAAGAGATCGGTACATATATTTTAAGAGGTTTCAAATGAGAAACCGTAAAATAACCCATATAAGATTAAAAAAATATATCAGCGGATTCTGTTGTATGCTAATTCCTGCCACTCTTGTTTTCACAGGATGCACTTGAGTATTTGAGCGATAGTTTCTCGCGAAAGAACGCCTGCCAATAAGTATATACGGAACCGTCCAGTCTGTGCACAGTGGAATACCGTATTCGGAGTGTAGGCGAAGCCATAGGCAACACACGCGCCTACAACAAGGTGCTACAAGGCCAACGAGCGCCAATTTGCGGCTTCCCGAGTTCTGTAATCACTGGAGGCGTGTAATTGCACTTGGCAGATCCTTGGCGGACAAACCAGTAGAATGACACGACAAAGGAGCTCCGAAGGAAAACCGCTCCGCCGGCAGAAAGGAAACGTGAAACGCGTCTCCGGGGAAGTGCCATTAGCGATACTGGCTGTTGCGATCGTGTATTTCTGATGGTGTTCTAAATGACGCCGTATTTTCTTAGTTCCCGATATTGGTTGTAGTGGTGTTACAAAGAGAGAAATGATTAAAAAGAGCAGAAAGCTAGCAAAAATATACAATAGGCTTGGTCGCGCCAAAGCTAACACCAGTCGTGGGCTCTCTTATACACCTTCGACCGTTATTTTGTTCTGTTTAAGCAAGCAGTGTTAGCACGCATTTGGGAACCACCGATAAATACGGAATCACTCCAATAAGAAGGCACAGAAAACCCGCAAACCTGAAGCTCAAATGTGGAAGTATAACAGGCAGCTATAAGCGGTATGTTATTTTGCTTATACATGCAAAAAATTATTTACAACTTTGACAATGCGCTGTTGACATGAATGTATTAGCATAAGTTATGTTTCAACATTTTCCGAGACATTAAATGTTTGAGCAGGACTTTGGCATGGGCTCTTCAGTTATTGAAAAACCGTTAGCAATGGCACATTCTGAGATCTGTGAGACGATTGTGACTTAAGTGTCTCAGCTGGTAAATGCTACACTTTGTCCTCAAGAATAAGGGCCTGCGCGCCGGTGTTATCAAATAGAACGGCCACTCAGCAACTCTTACTTTGAAGATTAAATTTATTTGCAGAGAAATTCCCTGAACAGCCTCCCTATAAGCTAAAGGCTCGGATGATCGAAACCACGGGAAAATTTGACAGATGTCTTTACAACGAATGTGCCGCATTCTGTACAAGGTGCATAAGAACTGCTATGTATATCACATTTTTTTCTTGCTGTGGAAAATTTGCGAAAGAGTGCTATATTTTCTAATATTTTATTTCTTTTAAACATTCGGAAACGTGCAAGCGCAACCTGAAAGCATATATAATGGAAGATTACTCAAGTGCTTTCTAATAACATTAATAATGCAGGAATTAAAATACGAAATGCACCAATGTATCTGACCAACGTAATGATTGGTAACGGAGCTGCTGACCTCATAACGGCATCAATAAACGGTCATGAGAGCTGTCCCCAAAGGGTGCACGTATGCTTTGTTCTTAATATCTTCTCAACGATTATTATGCAATAACTTCTATTCTGATCATATTGTCCACTAAGAAAGTGCCGTCAGCACATGTCCAACACTTGATTGGACGCTCATCAGAGGTATCGGGACGTGACCACGCAACAAAGTTTGATGGATGGTCACAGAATTCATCGCAAGTGGCAATTACATATACGACGTATAACGATAAATACAAGCGTATTATTCAACACGTCTCGAATGTGATGTATTCTAATACATTAAGTAAGACTAAAGAACGTTCAATATTGGCAGACGTCTGCAACTGTGTCCCAAGTGACAACTGCTATTCCATGTCAAGCGATGCTTCCCACGTGCTGGACGGTATAGTTCCGAAATAAATGTTGCCAAAGACTGTGTGCCATCACAAGTGTAATTAGACATCGAATGCTCTTGACAAGTATGCGTATACTAAATGCCCATATCATCTGCGTACCGTTCCCGCGCAACCTGCATTCTCACTGGCTATTGAAGCTCATTAGTCGTGACATATGTCCCGCGGGGCCATATATTTGCAACAAGAACGAGGTCCTTTCTTTAAGCCGCGCAAGAAGAGACGCAAACATTGGCGTCGCCATGAAAAAGAGAGGTGGAGAGGGGGAGAAGAGGGCTTGAATCCTTCACCACCTAAACCTTTTGCAGCTTGTATATGTGTATGTACACAAATAGAAACACAGACCACTCCACCACATAATGGGGTCCAGACTCCAACGTCTGCAACCCCTTCCAGATGATATAAAATCCAGGATACGCCCCTGACGCAAAACATTAGTCGCCGGCATATATCAGAAAGCGGTCACAACTATATAGCCTCAGGTAAATAATCAAGCGAAGAGTGAATGCATGGGAAGGAGCAAATGGCGTAAAGGAAGAAAAATTTTTATAGCAAGGACAATGTGTTTTCAGTTCTACATTTTGTACGAGTACCGGCAATTTACCCAC